>CM062818.1:2001434895-2002634895 GCA_031772625.1 Pinus tabuliformis | reverse complement strand
ATGAAAGTTGTTGATTGAAACTTTCTTGGAATTTGTCTTTTTGATCTTTTGGTTTTCATTGCCAAAGCTTTCATTGCTGCTTTTGATTGTTAAGAGCGATTTCAAACACATTTATTTTTGTTGAGTCTTCATCCATTGTGTGGTGTCAATTAGAAAAAGTGTTTAATTGCATATTCTTCAATCAGAAGTTTTAGTATTGTTGAGAGCATTTTTTGAAAAGACTTTTTTGTTTGTTTCTTTGAAGAAAATCTTTTGAAAATCTTAGTTTTGCTTTCTTGAACTTGCTTTTCATTTGGTTTCCTTTTAGTAAGTGAAAGTGCTTTATGTTTGTATTAGAACTTGTTTTTAGTGTTTAGATGAAATGAATGGTAACATTTCATATTCCATCTAGGCATTTTAAGTGGCAAGATAAAGATTGATAAGTAAGAAACTTTCATTTTTTGTTTTTAGAGTAGTTTTGAATCTTTCATCCACATATAGTTGTTGCATTAGGATAGATTTTCATCCCCTTTTTAGGCATACATAACTTTGTTAGCTTTTGTGAGTGTGAAGTGTGTATTAACAAAAAGAAAAGAAAAATTTGCTTTATTAGAAATACCTCTGAACCCTGTAGAAATTGCTCTTCATCGAAAAATGAAAAAGTGCATGTGCATGTAGTTAAGTTTTTATAATTTCTTTTGCGTCAAAAAACACCACTAGTTTCACTTCCGTTACCTTGTGACTTAAAGAACAGCCTAATAAAATCAAGCGCTAATTGAAATTCACTAGAACTTTTTGTTTTAGTCAGTTACACCAACAAGATTAGGATTTTAGGGCCTTGGATTAGGCGAGTGGAGAGTTAACTCTCCAAGGCCATATAAACGTCAATCGTAGGAGTCTGAATAACGAGAGAAAATCCAATTGCGTTAGGAAGACCAAGAAAGATCCGGATCTGGGAGTTAAGCACGAGGGTCTGTGAAGACAGGGAAGAGAGATACCCCCTCTCCTACTTGTCCGAACTTACCGCACGACTGTTCCGCCTGGCTTCTGCGACGAGTTGGTATCCATAGTTGCTGCTCCTAGGGAACTACACCAGTGGCTGCGGAGGGGAATCCCGTCGCACCCAAGGTTGACGTTGCATCACTCTCGACAGTACTACTGGAGGGCACCCTTGCGAAGCTTGGGGGCTTGCACTGGCACAGGCTATTGTTAGGAGGTCAACGTAACTTCCTCTGATACCTTCGCTGATAGGACTGGGCCCTCATCATCCCAGACTATCTTAGGAAGGCCCCTTATTTCACTTTCTCGTATTTTGGTGTCCGGTCCTAATCACCCGGAGCAGAAATACTTGGAAGTTGTTTGACTGGCTGCATCTTTAGGGACTTTATAGTGTTTGCTCTGTGCTCCTAGTTGGCCTAGCTTTGAATTTTTTGAGTCTTTAGTTAGATCATAACAAAAAATTCAAAGTGGATGACCGATATCCTAGACGGTCTCGAAGACTTCGTGGTCTTTCGCCACCAAGTTTAGAGCCTTCTCCTAGAAGGCGCAGAGGCAATACTACCGGTGGGTTCCGTCCCACGCCGGTTGACGCATCGGGGATTGATCCTCCTCTCTGGGGCATTAGCGGCCAAGCAAGGCCTGGCACTTCTGAACAAGAGAGGGACACTCCAGTCCTTTCTCGCGTTCTCTTTCAAGCAGAGAATAACATAGAGGTAGAAGAACTTTCAGAGTCGTTAGCGGCTCCAAATTCTCCACTACCATCTAGTCATCCAAACGTATTGCAATACGTTGGGACTCCTACGCATAGACCGTCAAGTCCAGGTTACTCTACGCGCTTATCATCGATGACCACTACTGGAAGCATGGCTTCTACAAGTGCTACGACTATGCAAACCCAAAGATCGGTGCAAGGGGGGGGAACCATTTCCATCTCCTCTGCTTCCTTGTTTGGATCTTTTGCTAGCACATCTTTAGTTGGGTCTACCTCCATTCCGTCCACGAGTGGAAATACCCAAACCAATGCTTTTGGTACTGGATTCTTCCCATTTGGCACCCACTCACAGGGTATTCCATCGATTCTGTTTAGTGCCGCTACGTCCATGACGGGCGGATTGGCTTCATTCCAGGGTTTTCCTTTCGGAAGTGGTCATATACCACATTCCAACCCAACGGTAGGATCCATGCCTTTTTCCTCCGTAGGACAAAGCAATAATCCTTTCCAAGGTTGGAATAACCCCGGGGTTAGTAGCGCGGGAACCGGGAATCCGTTTATCGGCCAACAAGGGAATAGGCCGTACTCCACGGTTAGTTCGTTCCAAAGTATTCCTCCCCTAGCTTCGGCTTGGAATCCGTATCAGGGTTTATCAACTCCTTACAATCCTTTAGGAGGAAACTTTCTTGGTTATGGAGGTTATACGGCCGGAGTTGGTCAAACTATGAATTTTGCTGGACCACAAGGCTTGCCTTTTGGTTCAGTCGGTTCTACTGGTTACTTCGGGCAGCCTGGTGCCTCCCAAATTCCAGGACAATCTTTTCAGAACCTTGGGAGTTCTGCCCAGTCTGGGTGGAGTCCCCAAGGTCCTCCTAGGCTTCAGTTTCTAGCAACGTTAAACTTGCCAGATCTCACTAAGTTAATAAATGACCCAATCAAGTACAATCTGGCCTGGCCTCTGGTCCCAACCAAACTCCCTTCGGACATTCCAAAATTCGAAGGGAAGAGTGGTGAGGACCCAGGTGACCATATAACCACATTCCATTTGTGGTGCTCATCTAACTCCCTTATCGATGACTCGATTAGGTTGAGACTCTTTCAGCGCACCTTGACTGGTAATGTAGCTAAATGGTATATAGAGTTGACAGGGGGCAGCTTTACATCATTCGCTGACTTAGCCAATATTTTCTTAAATCATTTCCAGTTGCCTATCTGCTATGATGCCGGAACTGAACTTCTGGCCACCTTTCTTCAAGATAAGGCAACCCACATTTCTGACCATATTCAGGAATGGAGACGGAGAAAGAGGCTCATTAAAGCCGAGATCCCTCCGGAGTACCGTCTCGAGTGGTTTTTGAAGTTGTTACAACCCGAGATCTCTAAGGATGTCTCCATGTTTGGGGTCTATTCTGAGGAGCAAGCCATTTTTAGGGCCCAGCAATTAGAATTGATCTACTCTCAGTCTGGGATCCTACAAAAATACTTGCCAGATGCTCTTGGATCTACGGTTGACGTTGCTAAGTCGAAGCCAGGACCGCACGCGGATGCTATCGTTGGGTCAGTAGACACAACTACAGTGAACTTGTTGAATCAATTGCAGCAGTTGTCCTTGCAAGCTGCTTCTTGTGGAGCTCTGGAAAGGTATGTTTTTGACCAACAATTTAGTGACTTTTCGGTAGCAATTGTAACCCTTTCTGCATAATGAACTTAAAGAGATAAAGCATTTTTAGTAGAATATGTGAGAATTAGTATGAAAAACGTAATCACTGATAGTTGTTATCTTTTCATGGAGAAAAGGGTGGAAACGAAGGATTACTGTTTAAGAGGAAAAGACAAAGGAAGAGTAACTGCTGTCCCTTTGGGAGGGAATCAGATGCGAACGAGATCAAGCGGATCGAAGCAGAATGACCCGGGAAAGAAAGAAGAATTATCGACTCGGCGAAGCAGGGAAAGGAAAATCAAAGAGTAACGGCTTGGCGAATCCCTCAGGATCTTTGATCCTGAGGGATCGCTGTCTTGCTTATTTTTGCTACCTAGATACCTCTGCCATTTCTCTTATAAAAAGGGGCAGCAGTGTTAGGCTCGAGAGACCTTTTTTCATATATGTAAATTTAAGTCTCAGTTTGAACTTTGATCATCGAGTCTCGTTAAGACTTGTTTTGTTGTACTTTTGTTGATGCATTAATACGAAAGACTTGGTGCTTTATTTCATCTCTGCGTCTGGAGTAATCTAAGGCGGTGTATCCTTGGAAGCTAAGGGCCCGGCTCCAAAGGACACTTGCTTTTGTATCATTATAATTTGGTTTCTGTGTGGATTGTTTATATAGTTTGGTAATCTGACGTGTTTGTCATATGTTGTTCCATGCTCTGTTACGACTAATTCATTAATGGTTTCATTCAGAAGATTTATGTAAGTAACTCTGTATCGTGTAAATGAATCTCTTCAGAGTTGTTTGCAGGTTCACTATTTAAGCCAACTGTTTCTGTTACAGAGCTTTCATATTAAATATTGCTATTGGATTCATTTGAACTCTTATTCGTGGGAACCCGAAAGTAATATCATTCTATCTAGAAGCAGAGTCATATTCTCTGGAAACATCAGATTGCTATAATAAGTGTGTTGTGTAGATATGATAAATGTTGTTCCGTAATTCATTTGTGAATATCGCCTCATAAAGTAAGGTTCATTGGAATTGCTTTTTGACGATTGTTATTTGATTGCGGAATGAGAGTTCAGTTCTAACTCGCGAGATCTAGTTTACTGAGTTGCTGTTCCATTTACTGTCGTTCCATTTACTACTGTTCCATTTCAGATTTGCTGTTCCATTTTTCGTTTGCTGTTCCATTTTACTTTCTGATGTTCCATTTCCTTGCATTTACTGTTTTGGTGTGAGAGAAGGTCTAAAGCTATCATGAGTTAGCAAGTCGCTGCTTAGCTCCCAGATCTTTGGTCCATGCTCTATTTTCCTTCCATCAGTTTCAAGAGGGATGGGTTATCGCTTCCGCACCCTTGACTGATAAATTGCCTGGTGTGATTCCTTTCTTTTAAAATCAAATTAGTTGTAGTTTAGCATCCATTTACTCTTGTATTTTCTAGACACTGTACTACGAGCATTACTCTGACGAATAGCCTCGGATTGAGCTACTCTTTGCAATAACAAAGCATTCCTGGATTGACTTATTAATGTAGCATAACTAGAGGTGAAAGAGACCCTTGTTACAGCTCTACATTTTGGCGTTGTTGTCGGGGAAAGAGTACAACCATTTGTCTTTTACAAAGTAGTGTACGAGTCTGCTAGGGGAGAGTTGGATTTTAAAAACGGAAGGTAAGAACCTGCATACAGAGCATGTAAAAGCCCTTCTCCACCGTCCGCTTTCCTGGCAGAATTGTGGGATGAATAGAATTTGGTAGTTTATAGAATGAATGACTAAGCAGGAAAAGCCAGAAAAAATTATCAAACCTCCATTCAAACCTGAAAAAGCCAAAGGGTCGGTAACCCTTGGCCGAACGACCTTCATAGACGAAATCTATAAGAAAACTGAATCTCAGCCATCAGTAGGTTTCAGAAAAACCAATTCCAAACAGCCTACTGGTTCCCTTCAGGCCATAGGGTCACCATCTGTAGCCTTCGCTGAGGTGCATAGTCAGACTGATGAACAAGACTTTCAAGAAATTGAAAATTCTATTCCAGAACGACTGCAGGAAGGGAATCTAAGCAATCTTTGTGAAGGAGAAGGGGAAATAGGAGAAGTTGAAGAACCAAGATCTCCTAGGATAATCCATCCATTAGAAAGCCCAGATAAAGGGAGCGCTGTAAAAATCATTGAAGGGATTCAATCTCCTCAAGTAACAGGAGCTCTCATTATTCCGGACAAAGGAAGTGCTATGAAGACAACCAAAACCGTACCTTCTCAGCCTAAGAATACCCTTTTAGAAATCCGGGAAGGTTATTGGCACATATTCGATCCTATGGCATAGAATCAGCCCAATACTCAAACTTCTACATTACAATACCCTATAGTGGATTCCGCAGCAAATGCTCCTATCAAAGAAATTCCCCTTCAACACATTCCTACATTTCATGGACTGACATCAGAAGACCCAGACGCATTCTTATTTGAATTTGATGTCTTATGCAGGGGATATGATTAAACCACTGACCCCCAGAAATTAAAGTTGTTCCCATCCACTTTGAAAGGAGCAGCCTTAAGATGGTTTATGGGTTTAGGTGGTGGGGTTATAAATAATTGGGAGCAGATGAAGGAATCTTTTCTAAAGAAATATCAAGACTACTGTAAGTCTAGAGAATTGAAAGACGAAATATTCCAAATGATAGCTAGACCGAATGAAACATTAGAAGAATATGTAGAACGTTTTCAGTATAATCTACAAAGGTCACCTTATGCATCATTACCACTGCCTGATAATGTGTTAAAAACTGCATTAATCAGAGGCATGAAAGAGCAGTGGATTGAAACATTAAATATCATGGGAAAAGGGGATATTTATCAAGAAAATTTTGCTGACATCATTGATCTATGTATCAGAAGTTCAAGAGGCAACACAAGGATAAAACCAGCAGAATATGATCGGTTTGTCAGAGATAACAAAGCACCAATAGAAGGAGTAACACGTGTAGAACTTGGCAATTTATTAGAAAATTTTAAAACTGATATTCTGGGGACATTAACTACACAACTTGATATTGTGCAGGCTAAACAGAAGCATATTGAGGCAGAATAGAATTTGGCGATCTTCTGCCCCCGATGTAGAAGAAAGCATAGCCACAAGGAATGTCCGCTGGATACAGTTCAAACATGTGCCATCTGTACAAAAGATCACCTTACCGAAAGTTGCCCCTCACTTCCTGGATTGAAAGCAGTATATAAGGAAGCAGAAGAAGAACCAGAATCAGCATACTTTGTTAACCAGCGTCACCAATGGCAACCAAGGCAATCAGGTATGTTTTCAGACCCGACTTCTTCTTTTTAGCCTCCACAATATAGTATGCGGCAAAATCAATCTCAACCCCCATTTCCGAACTGGTCATCACAACCATTTCCTTCTCCAAATCCATGGATGAATCAGCTAAACCAATTTGGTTGGCCAAATTTTCCTTACACTCCACCATATTGGCAAAATAACTCATACCCTCCGCAATGGACCCCCCCTACTTCACAAAGTTCACCCTGGCAGACAAATTGGCCAAGATCGACATATCAGCCAACAGGAACTATTCCACTCCCTCAACCGACTCTGCCAGCTTTGCAACAAAATCCCCAGTCTAATCTGAGACCACAACTCCCAGCCCAACCTAATCCTAATCCTAATAATAGGCCAGTCCAGTCTCTCCAAATCATAGAATCAGCAGAAATCGGACCTGAACTGAGGGAGTGCAATGATCTTCAGTTAAGATCTGGAAGAATAATAGAAACAGAGGGAGATAAAACAATGCACATTGAAGATCAGTTACCAATAGAACAACCGTTACAACAAGAGAGCATAAATAAGGAGCAGACTCATCATCAAATAAATGAACCCGCTCCTCCCTTCCCAGAACGATTAGTCTTACCACGACCAGTACAGAAACCAGACTTTGACATTCTGGGGGAGTTACAAAATCTGTACATAAGAATTCCATTCCTCCAAGCCATCCAAGACATCCCTATATATGCAAAAAATATAAAAGAATTGTGCATAAAGAAATCAAGGAGGAATCTAATCACTAACCCAAGAGTCCAAGTAGTCGGTACTTTATCTGACTTGTTATCAGGAATACCCATTAAATATGAAGATCCGGGAAACCCAATAGTAACTGTTCAAATCTATGGACAGACTTTGACTAATGCTTTAGTTGATTTAGGAGCTGCAATTAATATTTTGACAACTTCTACGTGCCAAAAGCTTGGGATTACATCGGTAGAACCCACTTCTACATTGTTAGAATTGGTTGACCGATCTGTAGTACGACCAGAAGGAACTCTATACGATGTCATGGTCTCTATAGATTCTTGGGAATACCCGACTGACTTCCTGGTAATTAATCCAAAAACCCGACTGGATGGACACCCTCTAATTTTAGGTAGACCCTGGCTGGCCACTGCCGATGCATACATTGGTTGTCGGCAGGGGAATATGACAATAACCAGAGGACCAAATATCAAAAATCTAGTCCTATATCCTCCAGCACAGCCAAGTCTTACAACAATAAAAACTAACCAGCACCATGTATCATACCTTACTGACAATATCAGATCACCATTGACTATACAGAAGGCTCTAGACTTCAAAGATCAAACAGAAGATGATGCCATCAATAACTTCGTTAGTCAAACTGAATCTAGATCTCATGCACAGTGTTTTACAATAGAAGCTGCATTCGAAAACGAACTGGAAGAAGACCCCTTGAAAGATACACATGACCAAACGATACCTGTGACTTCTGTTGCTAATAGTAAAGTAGTGGAAATTGAGCTGGGAAAAACACTAAACATTAATGCCAACCTTACACCGGACCAAGAAATTAAACTCATCCATTTGTTACGAAAATATCAAGAAGCATTTGCATGGGACTATCCTGATATGAAAGGGATTGATCCCCAATTGTGCACCCACCATATTTACATAGAAAAAGATGCAAGACCTGTTCGTCAACCGCAAAGAAGACTCAACCCCCATCTAAAAGATGTTGTGAAAGCAGAACTTCAAAAGCTTTTAGATGTTAATTTTATTTATCCTATTTCTGATAGTAAGTGGGTCTCTCCACTTGTGGTTGTACCCAAGAAGAATGGGAAATGGAGGATTTGTGTGGATTATAGAGAGATAAACAAAGCCACACAAAAAGACCATTTTCCCCTCCCATTCATAGACCAAGTACTGGACACGTTAGCAGGAAAGAAATTCTTTTATTTCCGAGATGGCTTCAATGGATACAATCAGATTCAGATTGCCCATGAAGACTAGGACAAAACTACCTTTACTTGCCCTTGGGGAACGTTCGCCTATAGAGTTCTACCATTTGGCCTATGTAATGCCCCTGCCACATTCCAAAGGGCCATTCTTAGCATCTTTGCAGACTTAATAAATGATGGGCTTGAAGTCTACATGGATTACTTTACACCATATGGAGATGATTTTGATCCAGCTCTAGACACTCTAGAAAACGTCCTACAGCGCTGCATTGCTACCAGGCTTTGTTTAAGCCACGAAAAGTGTTATATGATGATGACAGAAGGGCTTATTCTAGGGCACTATGTCTCAGCAGCCGGCATTCAGGTACATTCGGCTAAAATTAAGATTCTTTTGCTTGTTCCCACCCCCACTACTCAGACGGAGGTACGCAACTTTCTTGGATTTTCTGGGTATTACAGACGATTTATAGAACATTATTCACACATTGCTGCACCTTTATATGCACTAACAGGTAATGTTGATTTCATGTGGACAGAAAAATGTGACCGTGCTTTCAAGGATTTAAAGAAACTCGTATCAACAGCTCCAGTCCTTCGAGGACCAAACTGGAATTTACCATTCCAAATCTCATCTGATACCTCAGACACAGAAATCAGTGCAGTCCTTGGACAGGAGGAGGATAAAAAACCTTATGCTATTTATTATATCAGCAAAAATTTAACCCCTGCTGAATTAAATTACACTGTCACCGAAAAAGAATTCCTTGCTGTAATACATGCTGTCAATAAATTTAGACACTATATCACAGGCTATCTCGTTGTTTTATATACAGATCATTCTGCTATTAAATATTTAGCAAATAAGCCTGTTACAAATGCCAAAGTAACAAGATGGTTGATCTTATTGCAGGAATTTGATATCACAATCAAAGATAGACCCGGCAAGGAGAACCCTGTAGCTGATTTTCTCTCACGGATACCAAAACCAATTGAAGGAGCAGCAGTAGAAGACCAATTTCCGGATGAACACCTGTTTGCTATTGCTGCTCAAACACCCTGGTATGCTGATGTTTCTAATTACCTTGCAGCAGGTAAACTACCAAGTCACTTAACCCCTAATGAACGTAAGAAGATTGTTTAGAAGAGCACTCGATTTTTGTGGATTGGGGGCTATTTGTTCCACACAGGGGCAGACATGCAAATCAGGAGATGTATTCGAGAAGATGAAATTTTTGACATCTTAAAAGCCTGTCATGACGGACCATGTGGGGGACACTTTGCAGAAAAAAGAACAACACATAAGGTACTGCAGACAGGATAATATTGGCCTACAATTTTTAAGGATGCGAAGAAATTCGTTCAAGCCTGTGACAGCTGCCAGCGAGCAGGACGACCTGGTCAAGCCGACGAGATGCCTCTGAGGCCACAATTGGTTATTGAACCATTTGAACGGTGGGCTCTTGACTTCATTGGACCCATCAACCCATCATCAAATCAGAGAACATATATCTTGGTAGCCACAGAATATGTTACTAAATGGGTTGAAGCGGAAGCGTTACCTAGAGCTACAGAAGATTCGGTAGTTCAGTTCCTATTCCATTTGTTTGTACGATATGGCCTTCCGAGAGAAATAATTATAGATGGAGGACCTCAATTTTCCGGAAACAAATTAGCCGCAACACTTAACAACTATCACGTCCAGCACAAAATTACTACCCCATATCACCCACAGGCAAATGGGCAAGTAGAAAGCAGCAATAAGGTAATAGAATCAATTTTAACAAAAACCATTGCTTCACACAGGCGTGATTGGGCCGCCCGACTACCTAAAGCACTCTGGGCCTATAAAACTACTTGGAGAAGTACCACTGGTTATTCGCCCTATCAATTAGTGTTTGGAAAACAACCTATTTTCCCCATAGAATTCAAAATCCAAACCCTACGAACTGCACAGGAAGTTGGCCTAGATTTAAGTGAGGCACAAATCAATCGACTACAGCAGATTAATGAATTGGACGAAATAAGGCTCTCTGCATTATAGAATACAACACTTATTCAATAACAGCGAGCTAAATGGCATGATGCACTTATCAAGAACAAAGTCTTTCACGAAGGGGACTGGGCTCTGTTATATGACTCTCGGTTTCAGGATTTCCCGGGGAAACTGTAGACTCGATGGCTGGGGCCATATGAAATCCAGAAAGTACATGATAATGGGACCCTTACTGTCATTACAATCAATGGTTCTGGATATGCATTCAAGGTAAATGGCCATCGAGTTCGTCTCTATCGCAGGCCAGTCACTCGGGAATCCTTCTGTGAGCAGCTACGTCAAGATACTGACATGAAAATTTTAGGAGAGGAAGTAAAATATTCCTCACCTACAATTCAGTAAGGAACTCATTCTTTTAACCTTGTACATAAGTTTTTGTATATACTTTTTTTTAATATTTCTTTGATCTCTCTTTCTTAAGATTGCTCTTTACAGTCAGTGTGTTTTTGTTGTTCCTTTTTTTTCAAACGGAACAACATTTTTGAGTTTTTGCTGTTCCTTTTCCAGAAGGAACAGCAGTGGTTTGTTTTTGTGTCTTTGTTGTTCTTTTTTTTTTTTTCCAAAAGGAACAACAGGTGTGAATTTTTGCTGTTCCTTTTCCAAAGGAACAACATTTTTGGGATTTTTGAAAGGAACAGCAGTTGCGAAGTCTTGCCGTTCCTTTTCCAAAAGGAACAACAGTTGCTTGTTTTCGTGTTTTTGGCATTGTTGTGTTTTTGTTGTTCCTTTTTCCAAAAGGAACAGCATTTCGTGTTTTTGCTGTTCCTTTTTCCAAAAGGAACAACAGTTCGGGTTTTGCTGTTCCTTTTTCAAAAGGGACAGCAGTTCGTATTTTTGTTGTTCCTTTCCAAAAGGAACAGCAGTTTGTGTTCTCGCTGTTCCTTTTTCAAAAAAGGAACAACATTTCGAATTTTGTTGTTTTGAGTTTTGCTGTTCCTTTTTAAAGGAACAACGTTTTGAGTTTTGCTGTTCCTTTTCAAAGGAACAACAGTGGTGAGTTTTGCTGTTCCTTTTCAAAAAGGGACAACATTTGTGAGTTTTTGTTGTTCCTTTTCAAAAAGGGACAGCATTTGCGAGTTTTTGCCGTTCCTTTCCAAAAGGAACAACAGTTGACAATTTTTTTAGATAGCACTCATGATCTTAGGAGAACGGCATCCCAACTATTTGCTTGCATGGATCCTTCTATTTCAAAAGAAACACCATAGTCATATCTTTGTCTCAGTGATGCTTCATAATTGAGGATGCTTTTTCACCCATTGTCTCTCTAGCCTTTAAGATATAGCTATACACTTATGAAATGAACATCAATTACAACATGCCGAAGTCAGGATATTACAAAATCGCTATCTTTATAGAGCCTAGTATTGATAAGAGGAAAAGAGGGGGGACATACTTACTTCTCATCCGCGTTGTCATTGACTTATTCCCATTGCCCTGGTTGGTTATCTTTATCATGGCGATTTCCTTAATTTTTTTTATTATTATTATTATTATTACATAAGAATAAGAACAGAGGATTTATATTTTCCTGTTGGGATGATAAGACTTCTTCCGCCATTCCCACTCTTAAAGAGTGCTGAACCACCCTTATGTGTAAATATATAAGAAAAATTACTGAAAAAAACGAAAGAAAAAAAGAAAAAATGATGACGAATGTGATTTATTGTCAAATGCAGGATAGGAGGTCTCATCAAGAGCCAGCCTACCATGATCATCAGGTTGGAAGCAAAGTGGCATTCCCAGCATGTCCACCATACCAGGGATATGGTCCAAAGGTACACTAACTAAGCAGACCTTGGAACAGGGGGTCTCATCACGAGCCGGCCTGCCCACGTTTCGCGCCTTCCTGGTGAATGGAATTATGGCTACCTGGTTACCAAGCCAGCATAATGACCTGTATTTTGACTAAATATTTTTATACACATATAGGATCATGGTTCCGGGGGCGAAATAAACAACTCTGCCAAGGTTATGGACACCTATTGGCAGTAGAGCTCTGTTAATGGTATCGAAGTCATAAATGGTTACACCAACAGGGATAATATTAATACCTCTTTATTTCTTCTATTCTATGAATAATTCATATTTTATTTCCCGATTAACATCTCGCATGAATACTCATTACTGCCAATCATGGCAAAGGAACTGACAATGACCCCTTGGGACTTCGTATGAGTGACATACGTCCCATCCCCCGGCCTCGCATCATATTATGAAAGCTCTTATATAAAACGTGATCCACCTTTTTGCCTTGATTTCGGTATTTAGTTGTCTATCCAAAACATGGCGTAATTTTATATGGTGTTCTTTATGACTGGTAACACGATGGTTGCTGCTCCTCTATTTGACGGCTGGGGCAGCCTATCACATCGTGGGGGGGGAAGGTAATCTCATTACTCCATGGGGTACGTGTCACCACACCATTCGGGGTAGATAGTGTATGAAGGAATGGCATGGTTTAATGGTATGATAAGTCTATTTTACGCAAAGTTTCCATCCGCAATCCATTTTTGCTACATGCTCTGTTTTTTCGCGACGATCACCTTCTCTGCATCCCAAAACAACTCAGACAGTTGCTGTTCCATTAAAAATTCTTAGTAGAACCATGGGAGGTAAGGCAGTCCGAAGCGAGCCCCAGGAATTGACAGCCTTGGCTACTGCTCGGGAGATCCTGGAAAAGGCTGGATGGCTGAATTATTTCAATCGCCTACAAGAATCAAACGAGACACTGGCGTTGGAATTTCTGCAAAACCTGCAGGAAGACTACTCCACAGTAAGAGAAAGACGGATACTGGTCACTAACGATGTAATTGCAGAAGTTTCAGGCCTACCAGCCACCGGACCTATATGGACACTGAAGAAAGAAATACTGCAAAAGATTATGGAGATTTTTCAGGATGAAGGCCAAAGCTTGACAGTGAAAGGGAAGGGAGTTCTGCTAGCTACGTTAGGAGAGACCTGGACCGAACTAGCAAAGATAGTACAGAGCTACATTACTTGCGAAGGAAGGAAGGATGTGGTAAGACCTCGCCATCTTAAACTGTTAGCTGTTTTAAAAGAAAAATGTTCTGTAAATATGCCTGCACTTTTAAATTCGTTGTTGCATGATGCGGCCTGAAGCCTGAAAATGGCCCAGCACGTAGACGCAGTTGTTAGCCACCATGGATTGATTCGATTGATAGTGAGCCATAGTCTCACTCAACAGCAGAGCAGTTGGGAGGAGCTCATTGCATTGATTGAGGGAGGATTGACTGCACCACCCCCAAAACCTGAAACCTCCTCCAGCACGCCAGAACAATTAGAAAAACGCAGAGAAGTGGCAGCTGGAAAATGTGTCGCTTCAAAACGAAAGCATTCTTCAGATACACCGAAGCGACCAGAAAAACGTAGAGAAGTGATAGCAAAAAAACTTGTTGCCTGTACACCTAAACAGCCAGAAAAACCAAGGAAATCAGTTCGGCTAGCTCGAATAAGAGGGAGGCTGGAAAAGATTCGGAACGCCAGCCAACCAATTGAGATTACAGACGAACCTCCAGAACCAGAAGAAATACCTTCTGAAGAAAATGCTGGACAATCTGGGGACGAGGCTGAACAAGCCGGAGAAGGAGGTAAGGAAAGAGAAATGCACTCCGAAGCTGAACACTCCAAGGCAGTCACTGAACAGGACAATCAGGAGGAGGAAGTAATACGGCCAGAAAGCAGTTCGCTGCGAGACCCTGTGGGCGAAGAAGAATTGGCCGCAATCCTAGCCAGCTTGGGGGAATATGGCCAACCCTCCAGCCCAGCAAGTCCTCCCGATGGACTGCCAGAGGAAGAGATACCAGAGAACTCACATGCAGAGAACCAAGGAGAAGAAAATCCACCCGTTCATGAGGAACAAATAAGGGATACCAACCGGGAACAATCTGTTCCCGAAGCACCAGAAGAAATGCTAGACATAGGGTTAGATTTAAGGGCCAGGCCCAAACCCTCTATCGAGACAAGGGAAATCAGGAAATTGAAGACTAAACAGCAGAGGTTACTGAGCACTATAGCCTGACTCCGATAGAAAATTCGCATTCTGAAAGCTAGTCTGAGGATACAAAGGACCACACAGAAGAGGAAGAGGATCGCTACAGCAGAATCCCGTCGAACAAGAAGTCGAGGGACCTACACTCACAGTGTTGGTCGAAACCCAATTAGAAGACCTGCAGCTGTTCCAAATGACGCTGAGGAACAAACTGTTGTTCCAATGGCCACTGAGGGACAAACTGTTGTTCCAATTGCTACTGAAGAATAGACTGTCGTTCCATTAGCAGAGGAACCACAGCAACCTTTTGTCCATGTCAAGAAAGAAAAGGAGAATAAGGAAATCCAAACAGAGGCACCGCCCTCAGGGGTGGTCCGGGTTCAGAACTCTAAGCAGCATAACAAAAAGGTTCAGGTAAAATTTCCGGCCTCTACAACCTTATGGAAAAAGGATCCAAAAACAAGAACCTTGCATAAAATGATGAAGGAAGCTCAATAGGAAACTGAAAGATTGAAGGAACAAACAGTCCCCCGGGAGAGATATGAAGAGTTGCAGCAGCAACTTCGGAATATTAGTCAGTCCGAGAGCCAAGCCTTCGAAGGCTGGCAAAAAGAGCAGGAAAAGGTTGCAAAGGTAACTCGTCGATTAGATATTGTTGTTAGGCAGATGGACACTGTGTGTTCCTTGTATAATGATGTTCTAGCCTGTAGGGCCCCTGCTAAAAACTATGCTTTATTTTTTCTTGAACGATATTTACGATTAAAGATAAAATCTGTCAGGGCAGGTGCCCCTATACAAATCAATACCCTTAATGATTTCATAGATTGTTGCAAGCATTATGGAATTAAGGTCCAAAGATTATTATGTGAATTTTACTTGCATAACCTCGTGCTAGACCAGGAAACTGATTTAAATCCTGGCCCTTTCGTTGGGGACATACAATTGCAAGCCTTTATTTCCTTCGGGGTTAATCAGCTAAAATGGCTCAGGGCTTATACCACTTTCCAGAGACAGGAAAATAGCCTAGACTTGTGGGTGAGAGCCGAGCCTAGAGACCCAGTACGGTTATGGAGAGCACATATGAACCTTATGAGAACCCCGGGTGTTATGGAGACATTAGGACCCATGCATGAGGACTTAATCAGACAAAATTTGGAATATTTTGTGACTATTAAAGACCTTGCTACTGATGCTGCAAAATTCCGATATCAGATTTCGAACCCAAACATCCAGCTCAGGGAACCATTCAGATATGAAAATTTTGAGCTGGCAGCCAGCCGTTTGAACCTTTATGGCGAGCGAATTTTGCAAGCAGGGCCATCCTGGTTGGGGTATCAATTTCGTAGTCCAATCATTTGGCACCCTGCATCGGACACCAGGCCTTGTATGAAATGCCTAAAGGTCAAACAAATAAGTTTTTTGATGATTTGGTTGCTCATCACGGTTGTATGCCTCCACACGAGATTCCCTCTCCGGCCTACTCTCTTACTGCTCTGCATATCAACTATAATGTTTTCATGAGGGCATGAAACAGGGTAAGCAGGGGGGTGTGTGGAGCTCTCGAAAGGTATGTTTTTAACCAACAATTTAGTGACTTTTCGGTAGCAATTGTAACCCTTTCTGCATAATGAACTTAAAGAGATAAAGCATTTTTAGTAGAATATGTGAGAATTAGTATGAAAAACGTAATCACTGATAATTGTTATCTTTTCATGCAGAAAAGGGTGGAAACGAAGGATTACTGTTTAAGAGGAAAAGACAAAGGAAGAGTAACTGCTGTCCCTTTGGGAGGGAACCAGATGCGAACGAGATCAAGAGGATCGAAGCAGAATGACCCGGGAAAGAAAGAAGAATTATCGACTCGGCGAAGCAGGGAAAGGAAAATCAAAGAGTAACGGCTTGGCGAATCCCTCAGGATCTTTGATCTTGAGGGATCGCTGTCTTGCTTATTTTTGCTACCTAGATACCTCCACCATTTCTCTTATAAAAAGGGGCAGCAGTGTTAAGCTCGAGAGACCTTTTTTCATATATGTAAATTTAAGTCTCAGTTTGAACTTTGATCATCGAGTCTCGTTAAGACTTGTTTTGCTGTACTTTTGTTGATGCATTAATACAAAAGACTTGGTGCTTTATTTCATCTCTGCGTCTGGAGTAATCTAAGGCGGTGTATCGTTGGAAGCTAAGGGCCCGGCTCCGAAGGACACTTGCTTTTGTATCATTATAATTTGGTTTCTGTGTGGATTGTTTATATAGTTTGGTAATCTGACGTGTTTGTCATATGATGTTCCATGCTCTGTTACGAGTAATTCATTAATGGTTTCATTCAGAAGATTTATGTAAGTAACTCTATATCGTGTAAATGAATCTCTTCAGAGTTGTTTGCAGGTTCACTATTTAAGCCAACTGTTTCTGTTACAGAGCTTTCATATTAAATATTGCTATTGGATTCATTTGAACTCTTATTCGTGGGAACCCGAAAGTAATATCATTCTATCTTGAAGCAGATTCATATTCTCTGGAAACATCAGATTTCTATAATAAGTGTGTTGTGTATATATGATAAATGCTGTTCCATAATTCATTTGTGAATATTGCCTCATAAAGTAAGGTTCATTGGAATTGCTTTTTGACGATTGTTATTTGATTGCGGAATGAGAGTTCAGTTCTAACTCGCAAGATCTAGTTTACTGAGTTGATGTTCCATTTACTGTCGTTCCATTTACTGTTGTTCCATTTCAGATTTGCTGTTCCATTTTCTGTTTGTTGTTCCATTTTACTTTCTGCTGTTCCATTTCATTGCATTTACTGTTTTGGTGTGAGAGAAGGTCTAAAGCTGTCGTGAGTCAGAAAGTCGCTGCTTAGCTCCCAGATCTTTGGTCCTTGCTCTATTTTCCTTCCATCAGTTTCTAGAGGGATGGGTTATCGCTTCCGCACCCTTGACTGATAAATTGCCTGGTGTGATTCCTTTCTTTTAAAAGAAAATTAGTTGTAGTTTAGCATCCATTTACTCTTGTATTTTCTAGACACTGTACTACGAGCATTACTCTGACGAATAGCCTCGGATTGAGCTACTCTTTGCGATAACAAAGCGTTCCCGGATTGACTTATTAATGTAGCATAACTAGAGGTGAAAGAGACCCTTGTTACAGCTCTACACTTCTAACAACCAAGTCACATTGTCTAATCCCCCCGCTTCCCAAACTTCTTCAATAAATGCCGTCCAATCTGATAACCCCAAAGGAAATCAAAATTCCAATGGGAAAAAGAAAGGACAAGGTAAGAAAAAGAACCAGGATGGGAATCCTGATGCAAATAAATCTTGCAACAACGCTGGTGGTGGTAGAAATGAGTCAAGAAAGAAAGTCAAGTTTCCATCCAAATTATGCAGTGGAGACCATCTAACTCATCTCTGCCCTATAATCTAAGACGCTCAGCGCTTGTTAGGACAGCAATGGACTTCTAGTTCTCAAGTTGTGTTAACCAACCCGTTTCCCCAAGGGCAACAACTTCTTGCTGGCGCGAATTCAAACCCTGGAACCTCTGCTGGGGGCAACCAGGAAGGGGAAAATCGTCAAATGTTTTCATGATGGGTTCTAACGTCCATGTGGCTACTCGGTCACATGATTATGGTGAAGCCGAAACTTCCAAGGACAAGACTGTTCTCGGAAGTACTGACCTTCATATTGAGCGACACCCTGTCGAGACTATACCACGGATACCAGAAGGTTCCGCTAAATGCGCGGCGATTAATCCTAATGCTAGGGCCGCCCAGAATTACTCCATTGTGGAGGATCTGGCTCAGAGTCTGTGCGCCATGTCTGCTTTCGAGGTTCTCCAGTCGTGTCCGGCTCAGAGAAGTGCTTTACTCTCTGCAATTGGAGCAGTCAATCCAGCTAACTCTTTAGTGGTAACTTTTGACACGTTAAATGTTAAAAAGCGACTCACTCATCATATGGATTTCCAAATAAAGTCTACATACCGAAAGATCAATATTTTTCACACCATTATAGATGAAGGAGCTTCCACATGCGTTACTTTGATGTCATGCTGGAAGGCTATTGGATCGCCTTCGGCTGTTCCTTCACCCACCGTCTTGACTGCATTTGATGGTCATTCTCATAAGCCGCATGGGATTATCCCGACCTTTCCTATATGTGTTGGAGGGAAGGTTGTCAATATTGAAGTAGAGGTCGTAGACACTAACCTAGACTATAATCTCCTATTAGGAAGGAACTGGGTATACGAGATGGATGCCGTTGTTTTGACTCTGTTTCGTGTCATTTGCTTTCCTCATGAGGGGAAAATTGTTAAGGTTGATCAATTGGACTATTGTCTAGTCGATCCTTAAGCAAGCTCTAACTCTACTGTCCCTTTAGTGGATAACCCTCACCCGCCGACTGAGAATTTAGGAGTAGGGATGTATTCCTCATTGATGGGTACATTTGATCTTCCCTCTCCTTTCGCTAAAATCTATGCTATTTCATCATCTAAGGAGTCTCCTCGAGAAGAGTTCTTTCGAACTTGTTATTTTTCAAACCCTTGGACCTTGCCTTCACCTACGACCACATTAGTTGAAGGACAGGTAAATGGAATGGCATTTCCAATATCTGCAGCTGAGCTTAGATATCAGTCTATCGTAGACTCTGCAGACAACTATTCTACTCCTTTTTCCGAAGAAGAGTTAGATGGTCATGTGGCCCCGGCTTGGAGCATTGATTCTACCTTTGCCTTGGACTACTTAAATTCGGTTTTACCTTCTGAAGAAGCAATCCTCGAGGTAATGATGGGTATAGATCGACCTTGGGAATACTTTCACCATCGTTGGTACTTTCTTCCTCCATTGTAGGAAGTAGAATCTAGATTCTTCGAGCTCTTCACTAGTGATGTTTGTACGGTGTCAAACCCTTTGGCTCCAGCACACATTCGTGCCGAAGGTAATATGTAGGTAATTTCCAAAACGATACCTATAAACATCTCTAGGGACCCTAGCGTCATCGAGAATATCTTCATCAGAATTGAGTGTTGCAATGAATAAATTCAAATCTACACCGACCTTTTCAAGGAATATTGTGATGTATTTGCTTGGTCTTATGAAGAAATGCCTGGTATTGAGATCAAGACGTATGAAAACGCGAAACCAATTCGTCAAAGGCTTCGACCGGTTAACCCTAGGAAAGCAGCAGCTATCAAAGCTGAGGTTGAGAAGCTATTAAGGGCGGGTTTTATATACCATGTTCCTCTTACTGATTAGGTTTATAATCCAGTCCCTGTAGACAAAAAGCAAGGAACAATCCGCGTATGCATCGATTTTAGGGACCTAAACAAGGCTTGTCCAAAAGATAATTACCCCACACCATTCATTGATCAGATTATCGACGAGTGTGCAGGTAATGAAATTGTTTCCTTCATGGATGGTTTTTTGGGTTATAATCAAATTTCTATCCATCCTGAAGATCAGCATAAGACAACTTTTATATGTCCCTGGGGTACCTTTGCATATAGAAAGATGCCTTTTGGCCTTAAAAATGTTGGAGCCACTTTTTAGCGGGCCATGTCATATGCTTTCCACGACATCAAACATGTCATCAAGGCATACTTGGATGATCTCACTGCTCGTTCTCGAAAGAGAACTGATCATCCTAGTCATCTTCGATTGGGTTTTGAACGATGTTGTTTTTATAAAATCTGGTTGAATCCAAACAAGTGCGTTTTCACGGTTACGTCTGGTCGGTTGTTAGGGTTCATCATGTCCAATGAAGGGATTTGGGTTGATCCCTTCAAGGTTGAGGCAATAGTTCAGTTGCCTCCCCCGTCCTCAATTTGACAACTTCAAAGTCTTCAAGGGAAGGCTAATTTCTTAAGACGGTTTATAGAAAACTATTTCCGAGATCACTAAAGGGTTTATGAATTTGCTACGGAAAGGAGTTCCATTTGTGTGGGATGACTTTCCGCAGCGGTCGTTTGATGCTTTGAAAAAGGCATTGGTCTCTGTCCTGCTTTTGAGTACACCGGATTATGATAGAGACTTCCTTTTATATCTCGCTACAGCAGAATCAACCATTGGTATGGTTCTCATTCAGGAAGACGATGCTCTCGCCGAGCACGTGATTTATTATTTGAGCCGAGGCTTAATAGGTCTTGAACTTCGCTATTCTCCGGTTGAGAAGTTGGCCTTCGCAGCTGTTCACGCTGTCCAGAGGCTCCGTCATTATATCTTGCTACGCAAAACTTTTTTCTTAGCTGCGGTCAATCCATTTCAATTTGTCCTTAGTAGGCGAGTGATTGGGGGCAAATATAATAGATGTATAGTCATTTTTCAAGAATTCGATCTCGAGTTCTTGTCTGCCAAGTCTAAGAAATCCATGGTTTTCGCGGAGCTAATTTTTGAGCTTCCTTGTGGAGAGGATACTGTTTATGAGGAAAGTTTTCCCGACGAACATTTATTCCTCATCTCTTCACTCGACCCTTGGTATGGAGATATCATTGTCTATCTCCAGACTTTGAAGTTTCCCTCTACTTTCTCCAAGGATGAACGTCGAAAATTACGTCACCTGGCTAAAAACTATGTTACCATTGGTGACACATTATACCATCGAGGGGTTGATTCCATCCTTCGGCGCTGTTTAACCTTAGAGGAAGCAGAGTCTGTGCTCACTGACTTCCACAGTGGAGCTTGTGGTAGCCATCTATCAGGGCTTGCTACAGCCCAACGCATCTTACGTGCCGGCTATTTTTGGCCTTCACTCTTTAAGGACTGTGTGGAAGTGGTTAAATGCTATCACCCGTGTCAAATTTTTACTCTAAAGATGTGCGCGCATCTAGCTCCTCTTTTTCCCGTTGTCACCGTCGGTCCCTTTACTAAGTGGGGTATTGATTTTACAACTTGTAATCCACCTTCTGTGGCAAATCACAAGTACATTATCGTGGCTGTAGACTACTTTACGAAGTGGGCTGAGGCCATGCCTACTTATAAGAACGATAGTGACACGGAAGCTTTGTTTCTTTTCAATCAGGTTATCTCAAGATTCGGTATCCCAAGAGAGATTGTCACTGACCATGGCAGTCATTTCCAGAATCAACTGATGTCTACATTGGCTCTTAAATTAGGTTTCCACTAGGAGCATTCGTCCCCTTATTATCCTCAGGACAATGGACAGGTCGAGGTAGTCAATAAAACTCTTAAGAAGATACTCCAACGAAAAATCGATAAAAATCAGTTCAATTGGCACATTATGTTGTATTCGGCTCTTTGGGCATACCGAACCTCCGTCAAAACGGCTATTGGTTTTACTCCTTTTTAGCTGGTTTATGGGATGGAATCTATCTTTCCGGTTGAATGTGAAATTCCATCTCTTAAGTTGGCTATTGAGCTTCTTCCTGAGACTTCGAGTCTCGAAGAGCACCTAGTTCACTTGGAACATCTCGATGAGCAGCGTCAAGATGCCGCCACAATGAATGAGGCCCATAAGAAAAGGGTTAAAACCCAGTATGATAAGTCTGTCTGTCCTCAAGTCTTTTCTGAAGGTGACCTTGTCTTGGTCTATGACCAAGATAAAGACGCCTTAGAGGCAGGCAAATTTAAGCCTATGTGGTATGTTCCTTTCATTATTAAACGAGTTTTAGAAAAAGGGTCGTATGAGTTAATCGACTTTGAGGGAAAGAAGCTGGCGGAGCCCCGAAACGAGCTCTACCTAAAGAAGTACTTTGCTTAGTTTTGGTCATGCAATGGCTTCTTTGTAATTTATGTATATTTGTACATATTTCGTCGAGAGTTTTTCTGATATCAACACTTTTTGGTCTACTGTGGCAGGTGTTGATAGATGATTTGGTCTATTTTGGGTTCGCCGATGGTGCTAGTCGGCACACTCGGAATCTTTCTTCCGCAGCTTGGGTACTTTATTATCCAACAGGTCAATTGATGGCATCAAGAGGCATGTGCATCGGTCCTGCTTCAAACAATATGGCTGAGTATACTGCTGTTATTAATTTATTATCTGAGGAAATCTCTCATGGGATCGACTCGTTGGTAGTATATCTTCATTCTCAATTGATAGTGTCTTAATTAAATAACATTTATCGGGTACGGGATCCATCTTTATATCGCCAGTATTTAAGGGTGAGGTTGTTGCAAAGATCATTTATTTATATTAATTATTTTCACATTCCAAGATCTCATAATTGGTTAGCTGATTCTATCGCTAATCAGGCATTAGACTGGCACATCAATCATTCATCATAATAAAATCAAGCATCAAAAAGTCAAACTGTATATATATATATATATATATATATATATATATATATATATATATATATCGTAAATCGTCTCGAGTGTACATATGTGTGTCCAAAATATATACAAAATTGGGACTCAAATGCCCATAATCATGTCCGGCATATCTAATGCCTTGGCTCAGGATGAGCGTCTAAGTATGTCACTATAGCATTGGCCACACGCCGAAAAATGCGAACCCAGTCACGTGGCATGCCAACCACATGACGCTGCATATCCTCAGGAAGGTCCTCTATGACGGCCATCGGTACTCGGCAGCTCAATCTTGCCAAGTGTCGCTGGACGTTGTTTAGAGTCCATTCTATATCAGTATCCACCTCTTTGGCTCTTCGGCCGCGCCGTCCATGTCGCAGGAATCCATCTGGTCATACCGGCCCGATGTCTGGAACATGATCATCATATCAGTCATTTGAATCTCATCAAAAATATTTTTCAAAATTCATCATTATATTTGAAAAATCCAAAAAAATCATAAAATCAAAAAATCTTATCGATCTCGCCCCATGCTACATTCGATGGTAACACTAGATCAAGATCTCCTCGGAAATCCAGCCCAGCATAGGGGTAGTCATCCACGACAATGATCTGCTGATCCCACCAGGTGAAGAAGTCATCATCAAAGGCAGTCCTTGGGACCTCCCCACCCCCCAAACGTTTCATCAGATCAGCCCACCGGCCCATGCGTGGATCGCGTGGGGTGCTGATGGAAACTGCTACCCTGGGGCGGAGTGCGGGAACCTTCTCGAAAAAGAAAGTACACAAGATGCTACCATATCCAACGTTTTTAGTCTGACCCCTCCTGATAGAAGTGAGCTGGCTCTTCATGATGGCCAGAAGAGGAGTACACCAGTCGAACACAGTAGTGAGACAGTCAACTGCCACACTCATTTTTTGTCGTGACGCCTGATGCAGAGAGGATGATCCATTCACTCGAGCCATGGTAAACATGATTATCCTAAGTGATAAACTCGCCACATGTGTGATGGAAATTTGGCTCCCAACCTTCTTGGGATGTCCCGAGCAGTATATCTGTACATAGTCCTCTATCAAGAGGCCACTCTGTGTCCTGCCCCGGGACTGTACTACCTCTCCCCTTCGGGAAGGCCCATGATAAAATAGATATCCTCCACTTCTACCCTGAGCGGCATCTGATCGATCATAAAAGCTTCCTCATCGACATCCCAATAATCAATGAGCATCTCAAGCAGACGCGTGTTCGCTTTCATATTTGGCAATTTGAAAAATTTAAGCAAACCACATCCCCGTAGGGCATCTAATGCTTCTGGATTGTTCATAACTTCATTATCTACTACTGCATGCTCTCTTTCACGCCACGTGACAGGTATCCTGTTAAAGAATCGATTTAAGACCGTTAGTTTTTGTTTAAAAATGGTTCGCGGCATATACGCGGGTCCCTGTGCACACAGACGCGTATAGGGCCCGTGTCTACGCGGGTTCAATATTACCAACCCGCATATATGCCGCAAGGAAATTTTGGACAAAAGTTCAACGGTGAAACATCAATCAAAATTCTTAAAACCAGTCACAATCAATTGCAAGCTAAGTTTCAAAACCAAAGGGGGGTAGAGTATGTATGCCTTCGTAGACTTAGCAGTCAAATCGCTGCGCGGAGGTGGGTCCCTTGTCCCACAAACAAGGGGGTCTCATACACCAATTTGGTGTCTGGCTTGGCTGTGACCTTAAAAATGAATATTATATATACAGCTTGAGTGGGCCTAATGGTTAAGAGCATGTGTTTCCTCCTAAGATGTCACAGGTTCAAAACCAGAGGGGGGTAGAGTATGTATGCCTTCGTAGACTTAGCAGTAAAATCGCTGCGCGGAGGTGGGTCCCTTGTCCCATAAATAAGGGGGTCTCATACACCAATTTGGTGTCTGGCTTGGCTGTGACCTTAAAAATAGATATTATTATTATTATTATAAGAGTTACCTGGAGGTTTTTGATGAATTTGGACGGTTGAATCTGGATGTGGGAAGTTTCCTCCTTTTGCTCCAAATCCTTTACTCTCAAACTCAAATGGTAAAAATGGTGAGTCCAAAATGCTTTTTATAAGTTTTGAAAATGCAAAATTTTTTCAAAATCTTATTTTGTTTGGCCTCATGTGACTTTTAACTTGGGAGCTTGGAATTTCGAGATTGGTCTGTTTTCAGGACGTTTTGGACGATTTTCAGTTTCGAGGCGGTTCCATGATTGTTGACCCGTCATGGCAGGTATCATGTTCTCATTGGCATATAGGTTAGGGACACCATTTTTCCGTTGCATTATGCATACTAGCCTCCATTTGACCGATACATCTGCCATAGGGTCGATCCCATCGTGTTATGGTTCGTAATCCATCTTCACTCGCCGATTCTTTAAATCATGACACGATGGTAGAGCCATCCTTTACATGGGCATCCTAGTTAGCACCTCACTGACATTTGTTGCTCATGCTGCTCCGATTTGAGTAGGCTCGGGAGTCCTCCGTAGTCCCGCCATGACTTATGCGTTGAAGACTCATTCCTCTTAGCTTCTTCGCTTTGTTATGGCCTTATACCCTAGAGGCTCCTTTGTGTTGAGTTGTACTATTGCATTGCATGTTGACCACTTGCACCTTTCGGCCTAGGACCGGCTTCACTTGGACTCGTGTTTAAGCCAACTTTTGACCATAATGTCTGCAAAATCAACCTTGCATACCTTTGACTTCTGCAGCTTGACACACCTTCACCCGTGGAAGGAACATACCTTTGAGTGTCACTGACCAATTTTCACCTCCCTGCATTGAGCATAGGAACGTTCCTTTCGCAGGAACTAGATTATCTGTTTCACCTATTAGATACCTATACCAATAGGTTTCATATTTCATGATTGGCAAAGGAAGTTCCAAATATGCTCTGCTTTGGTGATGCAAAGATCCCATATTTTTAAGAGAAGGTAATATGTGTACATAGCCTGATATTGACTCAATTTTGGATGGGTGATCCAACAGCTTAATCTGGATCATGCCATGTTTCAATTTCTTGTTTTAGAATAGAGAAAGAAGCCTGTCCAAACTGTTCAATCTTGGCAGACCAGTAGTTAGGTAGAGAATTAAGGTTCCCAACTGCTTAATCTGGGACCTTGGAAGCAATAAGGGTAGTTCTAGGTAGAAAATCAAAAGAAAAGGCCAAAAGAAAAGAAAAGGCACATGAGGGTCTGCAAGTCTAAGTGCACCCTCCATGAAGAAACAAAAAATGCTAGGCAAGCTAATGGGTAGGTAGAGAAGGTTGCAGAAATGTCATTCCTTTCAATTGAATTTTGCTGGTCTAACATAAAGGAAACATCAGTGGATAGAGAAGTTCCTCTTCTCCATCATCTTGCAACAATACAAAGGAGCATGTCTAACTTCTTGTTTTCCCCCCTCACATTCATTGGTAACATCCTATTACCAGTTATGTTCATGAAATAAAGTTAAGGTCTTATGGTGGTTCTTGTTTCTTTGAAAGCCACATTTCTTGTGTAAAATTCTTTTCATTTTGATCTACTCCCTAAACTAAGTTGATTCCATATAAAACTTAGTGTTTCCACTCCTCATCCACCTCTTCCACTCATATTAACCCCTAACTTCTTACTATGTAAATCCCCATACCCCCTATTCCCCCTATTACTATGTAAACCATGCAAAAAACCCCAAAATACCTATGTATCCCCTTCCCCGAGCATTATAGCTCTAAGTTTGGTTTTAAATGGTTTGAGCGCTAAAACATTATAGCGCGACCCAAAAAGCACTCATACATTAATCCTGGGATTAATCCAAGATCCGCTTCGATTAATAACCTTAATCCGGCTTTGTTAATAAACCCGCGCATAATACATTTTGCCCGTAACATAGTGTAAAAACCCACTTTTCTAAAGTTTTCGCCGGGCGCACATTTCGCAAAAAATATTATTTTATTCTCCCGCCCGCTGTCGTATCGCCCTGACAGGTTGATGACCCGTCGACCGTCGGATCAGGGCCCTCCCATCTGACGACCCAGATCCATATCGGGTTGGTCCTGATGTACTGCCGTTATCGCCCGAGAAACTGTCAGAGGGTGACATCAGGCCTCTGCCACGCGTCACCCCTGCATTCTCTCGAGTCGCCCTCTGACAATACTACTTCCGTATCCGGAGCGGTCCGAGAAAACCATTTACCGCCTACTGTTTACCGCTGACCACTCGCGCTCACGTCACGTCTTCGTCACTGTCACGTTGTGCACACGTCATGCCACATCGCCGCCGCATCAGCGCCCCCGTCTGACAATGCTTCGACCTGTCCGCCACCTAACCAGTCCCCGTGGACGACTCACAGGCTACCACGTCACTCGATGATGTCATGCTGACATCACCCGACCCTAACCCCACCTAATGACGTCATGCTGACGTCATCCAAAAAAAGCGCCAATGTCCCAAAAGTCCATATTTTTGCCGAAAATCGCGGTTTTTCTCACTTTTTGCAAAACAAACACTGTTCCGCTCTACATGCATACTACGACCGTTAGCCGCCAACCTGCAGAAACCAATACAAATACCGTGGGCACATCCATTACACCTGCATTGGTAACCATTGCCGACAATTCGTAAGGTATTTATCCAAATCACTCCCTCCGCGCCTGGTTTTGTCCATAATTCTCCAAAGATAGCTTAAAAAGAGTGAAGAACACTGTAACTACCAGCACACCTCCAATAACCAGTGTCTATTTTCAATTGCTGGGTCAGAATTCCTTTGCAGAACCCGCATTTAGCCAAATTTTCCCAAATTCACCAACAGTTCGTGCATTCGTGAACTTACGACCCGAGCTCCGCTAATTCACCGTGAATACAGTTTCACTAGGCCTAGAATTTACTCTATCAGTCCTCTGTGCAGTATTTCAATTGCTGGCACTACCAGTTACCCTCAGTTCCTCTGTAATTCACCTCTCTGATTCCAGAGATATCCCTCTGTGTTGTTCTGCCCACTGAAACCAGTTCTAGTACAAGTCTTAGTACTACTTAACCATGGAAACACCAGTAGCCCTGAATATTCAACCTCTGAATGCTCCACAAAGAGAGCTAGAATGGAAGGCCCTAGGAGATAAAGATTATCAGATGATAGACTTGTTCTCAATGAATTCTAAATTTAATATTCATATGCTAAATGAATTAAAAGCTCAACACCTCAGTGGAGCTGATATTTTAGGGATTTGGGACTCCAACTTGCCCATTTACAACCTCCCTCAAGTCAATTCCCTTCCAGACTTGATCCATAGATGCTGTGAATGCTATGATCCATGTCAGAGAGCTGTTCTTAGTCCCACAGGCTCAGTCTTATTCCACATCACCCCTGAGGCCATAAATGAGATGCTGCACTTTCACTCTGCAAGACCATTGACTCCTCTCTCCATGTTGGACTTATTAAAGAAGGGGGGCAACCTGTCCAGTGCCCAAATCATCAAAATTAATCAGTTATTTATTCAGCCAAGCTCTGAAGCTCTGAGAACACCTCCTATTGGACATCCATATCTAAATGACTTGGGGAAGATGCTGGTGGATTTGATCAGCTATGTCCTGGGGTACAAGGGAGTTGAGGATGTTGATGACACCATTATGGCCATGCTGTCCATATTTTCTCCTGGGAAGCCTCCTGCTGTGCACTATGACTATGCTGAATACATTGCAAACAAGATTCATGAGCAACTGATGAATCTAGAAAGGGAAAAGGTGTTCAGATACACCTCATACATCTATCATCTGTTCCTATTTTATCAACCAGACAGTTTCCCTATTCCTCTCAAGAAACTTGATGCCCAGGGAAATCCAAGGTCTGTAGTATTTTGGACCTCAGTTTTTCATTGCACCTCCCGTTCACCATACACATACTGTGAATTCATAGACCTTTTCATTCATCCAGCTTTGACCTTGTTATATGGTGTTCCTCCTCCAAGATTGACTGATGAAATGCAAAGAATTCTCCATCTCTCTAAGTCCTACAGCATTGGTGATTGGTACTTTTACCAACACCACACAGTAATCAGAATATATGGCTGTGAGTTGGACCCTTATAGGCTGCCAAGATATGTCCCTATGAGACTATTTTCCTTGGAGTATTTCAGGCAATTTGGAAATGCAGACCACATCCATTTCCATAGCAAAAACAAGAAAGTGCAATTAAAAGTCAGGAACCATCTAGGCCCTTTTCTTTACAACACAAGGGAGGAGGGATGGAAGGAAGAAGATGGCATGCTAGAGGCCCTCAGATTGGAAACCAGTTTTTGTTGGGTACCTTATGACCCTAATAATTTCATTTCTCTCAGGAGGGTAAAACATAAACTGGGTGGCTATGCTCATGTCAGATTGCCTCATATTGAGAAGTATGCCAACTTATTGAGTTGGAAATAGGGCACCCTAGAAGAGGCAGTTACTAGAGAGAAAATGTTACAAAGAGAGGAAAATAATATTGAAAAAGAGGCTGACTTGGAAACTTGTGGACAGGTTTCCTCCTCATATCAAAGGCAACTTGGAGCAACTACCTCATCTTCTACAGCACATCAGCAAGCAGCGAAAGCTACTGATCAGGCTTCCAGCAAAGGCAAAGAGAAAGAAATGGAGCCAGAGCAGCCACCTCATGAAGAAGTACAACAGCAAAAAGAACAGCAGAAAGAGGGGCAGCCAATACAGCAGCAAGAACAAACAGCTGAAGCCCCAATATCCACTGAGCAACTGGCTCAAGAGAATGTGCCTCCTAGGCAAGAAAAGACAGTGGAGGCCTCAGTGCTACAAACTCCAAAAAAAGAAGAAAAGGGAAAAAAGAGGGATAGAGAGCAGGAGACTCCCCTCACCACATCCACAAATAAAGGGGAGAAAAGGCACAGAATGAATCCCCTCTCTGAGGAAGAAATGCCTATTGGGCAATCTTTGGGCATGGGCCCACCGAGTATGGAGGCATCTGCAAGTTCCTTTCAGCAGGAACAAGAAAGGACAATTGGAGGAGAAGTCAGCTCCTCAAGCCACCAAAGGGGAGCTGAAGTAGGCATCAAACAAAAATTTATTGATATCAAAAAAAGGAATGAGCCACTCAAGATACAACTCTACAATCACTTGTTGAAAATGGCTCCTACAAACCAACAAAGGTTAATGTCTGCCTATGATGTACATGAGGGAAAAAATGGTAATGAGTCATTTCATGCCAACCATGTTACAGCCACAGTCATCTGCGCACTACATAAGGACCAACCTTGAGGTCCTTGCAAAAGACATCCACCCCATGGATCAGATTGAATTGCACAAGCAAACGGGTGAGATGGTATATGCTACCCTTGCAGACAAAACATTGGTGAATTATAGGCTGGAAAATAGCCCAAATAATACAGCTGCCCAACTTGATTTGGAGAAAGCATCCTCCCAGGCAAAAGACAACTGAATCAAAGCATTGGAGGATATCATCATAGAGCTTGGGCATGATCCCAAGGACATCAAGGCTGTACAAGCGCTGTTGAAATTAAGAGATGCAGATATGGCAGCATTGAGAAAAATGATCAAGATTCTAGCAACTCTGCATCCTCAGACAGAAGAGGTTGCCCAGCTAAGGCATGACCAAGATGCAACAGCTATGCTAGTATCATTATACAAACAGCTGATCCAGACACAAGAGAAATTGGGAGAGTCAGAGGCTGCGCTGCAAGCAGCCCTACAACAGAAGGAAGGAGGTCAAACATCACAGCCCCCTCCACAAATAATCAACCTTGAGGAAACTCCTCAAACTACTGCTCCTCCTACAGAGCAGACAGCTCAAACAGCGCCATCTACATCAACACCAGCACCAACAAAAGAGCAGGCTCCAAGCCTTGATATGCAGAAGCTGAAGAATGAAATTCAGGCCTTAGAAGCCCAAATGGCAGAATTAAATGAAGCCAGGGAGAATTTGACTAAGCTCAATGAAAAATATGACAAGTGAAAAAAAAGCATAGCTGAAAAGGGAAGAGAAGTGAAGGCTCTCAAAGAGAAGATAAAGGAGCTGGAGAAAGAGCTTACCCTTGACAAAGTGGTGGCTCAACTCAAGACAGTTTGATGGGCCAACATTGGCTAATCAATCACAGATCAGTGGCAGTATATAGAGACCATTCATGAGAAAATGGAGCTCATAGGCAAAGCACACAGGGAAGTCCAGAGAGCAAGGGCATCTCTAGGCAATATGCCTGAGATAGCCAACAGAATGATTAACGTGCTAAATAACCGTACAGGTCCTCAGCTGGCAGCAATAGGAATCCCTAACAGAACTGAAACTATCCTGCTGATAAAGAGGGTCCTTACATTGAGAAGCCTGGTACAAACACTGGAAAGGAGAAGCCAGGACATGCAGACAGAAGTAAACAGATTTATGGACAAGTTTGCAGCATTACAAAGCAGAGGTCTCCCTGGCTTACTGAACAGTGCAGGGAAACTACTTTCACATGAGAACTATGCTAAAAGGGTCAATACATTTGCTACCAATCAGATCACTGAAAGACCAAGTACCTCAGAAGAAACAGGGCCAGCATCTGGGCAAAGTCTCTACAACAGAGTAGAGAACTTATTTTTCATTATGAATGAGATCAAACATTTGTTTGAAGTGCCTCCAAACTTCTACAAATATACAGAGGCAGATGAGACCTTAGATGCAATTTTGAGACATCAATTGCCCACACAGGAATGGTGGACCAAAATGATACAGTTAATACTGTGAACAAGAGCCTCTCATCAGGTTTTTTCATCCAAAAAATATAAGTTATCATGTACAGGAAAATTTGATGCATTCAGTATGAATGGAGAAGAAAGGACTGAGCCAACTCAGCAAACCAATTCGGCCACCAGAGCAGCACTGACAGTTACAGATGGCAGGGCCGAGAAAGCTACAGCATGACAGAGCATAAAGACACATCATTCAACATTTATTCAGAATGCTCAACCGACTCAGTGGCCTCCAAAGGTCAAAAAGTCTTCCGACAGAATTAAAAAGCATTCATTTTGTATTTAAGAGCAGCAATAACTTCCTTATCTGCTATTCTATAAAGTTGGTAAACATATATACTTCTCAAGTGACTCAGCGGTTCAGATATTTTGTGTAACCGATTGTATATATTCCCCCTCGCATAAGCTTGTAGGGGTGGCTGATTTTCTCTTCTAGAAATCTTATGATGTAAATTTTCAGAGGATTAATACAAAGGCTGATGGAATTTCCAAAGTTCTGTGTTTTCTGAGGCGTTGTAGTGTGTTTTCTGAATGCTACAAGATTCCTGCATATTTCATGGCTCAATAAGTTTCCTTTAAACTCTTCGTTATGTGTTTTTTATTATTTCTTCATAACCCAATCATATGCTATGTTTCACAGTTAATGGCAGAGAAAAAGAATAGTTCCAGGATTTATTCATAGAATACCCTGAACTCAATCTACGCTGTTATAAATGTTTTCTTCAGTTATAGTTATAAAGGTGTAATTCTTAATTGCTGCATCTTCAAACTATATCTTTCACCTGGGCTATTGTTCAGGAATTCAAATCTGCTCCTGTGCAATAGATCTCTTTCTCACACCCCAGCTTAGTGGAAAATTCTTAATTCCTTTTCACTGGTTAAACATGCTTCACCATCACAATTTCAAGTTTGTTTCATGAAATAGTTAAAAGGCCCTGCAGTTTCAGCATCCCCACTCAATATTTCAAACAACCTGTAGCCACAGACTCCATTGCCCAATGAACTAATACTATATGAATATTTCCACCGTAGGTACTGAAAGACATCATCCAAAGCTTGGTTAGTGGTTACCCCGACCGTATTCCCTTGGGAGTCAAAGGGAACAACCTGGGTGTTAACATCAGCGACACTCATTCTTTCCAATGTACCATAACATTCTTTTATTCTTTTTCCGGCTTAATAGAAAAAGACAAAAAAAATAAATATTCCAAAAAGAGCGGGAACGGGACATTATTTCTATTTATTGTTGGCATCTAGAGTCAATTGTGTCGCCCTTGAACAAAGTACTCAAAACAAAGTCTCCTCCGTATGGGTGGGATTTAGTTTGACTTAGGTATGCCATAACCTTGTTATTGAGTCAGTTCTCCCCCGATTAGTTATCTCTTCCAATCATATGGAGGGTTTGTTCGTGCCTCCTGCATAGCGAACTTATATAGAGTCATCATATGCTGCCACATAGTCACATTGAGTCGTGCTTTTGTTCAAGGGAAGTTAGCCTGAGTCGGCCTCTCTGCGGTGTCTCTTGACTCATTTTTCAGTCAACCATCCCTGGTTGTCAGTATCATGTCTATCATCACATTAGTTATATTGGTCCTTTACTCGTGCCGGTTTGAGAAGGTCCCCATTGACTTCTTGCTGGCGGGTCTTGTCCTTATCGACGACGACACATTGCTATGAGGACAGACCTAGAGCCACACCCTGGCCCTATTTTTATTATTGATAGGTTACCTTGTGCTCAGCATCGATCAGTATCATGGGTCTTTGACTGAGTGGTTTCCCTTCTGTTCGACATCAGCTTACATTATCACACATTTGGATTCGTGCAGTACCTTGGTTTCCATTTGACCCTGTTGGTGGATACCTCGCCTCTGTGTCAGCTTTCATTATTGGTTGGTTCAGAGGGTTTCTGCTGTGCGCTAGCCACATCTTGTGTACACTGGAAACGTACCTCGGTTGGGTTACTATATCTTTTTCGTCTGATTCCTTCCACATTATTGGCCTACGGGTTACACTCGTGCTAGATTGATGAAGGATGCCTTAATGCCTTCCTTCTAGCGGATCTTTCCCTATCGAATCCGACTCATTACTCTTGCGCAAAGATCTAGAGTCCATTTGGCAGTACCTTGGGGTTTGCAGTCATTAGTGGCAGATCCTTCGCTATCGATAGTGGGAAACCATCATTGTCTTCTGATCGATAGATTCTTACAGGTGTTCGACTCCAGCTCATCTATTCACACTTGTTAGATTGTACTAGGTACCTTGACGCTCATTATCATTATCGGTGAGTAGTCTCGTGTTTGTTAACGGTATACATCAATGACCAGTAATCAAACGATTTCTCACATGTTCTACTTCAGACCATTTATTCGCATGATGTAGAAATGTACCACGGCGGTCGGTGAAGACCTCATGTTGTATCAACATTCATTGGTTCACTTGACAGTTGCTCCTGTTGCTGCTAGTTGATACCACTCCACTTTATATGGTGCAGTCAGTCATGGCGACATTCTATATGCTGGCACCTGAGTTTGCAGTGTAGTACCATCCTATTCCTTCATGTTCAGTTGGTACCTTTTGGGGATCAGTCTTTGATATCAGTGATACGTTGCATCTTTCAGCATCGTTGACAGTTTTATATGTGATATTCATACATGTACTTGTTCATTATGATCAGATGATCAATTATGTATCTTTCAGTCATTTATACTTGTATACTTAGTGCATCCACTTGTACTTGATATGCAGACATGCTTTAATTTTTCTGAGCATGGGTATGCCCGCCTCAGACAGTGTTTCTTTCTGATCTTCTTTGGTGGTTGGCAGGCTGAATTCTGGTGAAGTCCTCCTCGGTTTTTGACAGACTTCCTTTCCATGTTCTTGCATAATATATTTCGGCCATCATGTACCCCTTCTGACCTCATATATTAGGGGGCATCTATTATAGCTCCAAATCTCACTCTTATGGTTTGTGATGCTGTACTCATGGCCTAGGGCAACCCCTCCTTCCAGACCTGGTCCTAAAATTTAAAAAACAGTGTTTTATCCCTTATATGCGACATTTCCCTGAGTTAAATGCGTGTATATGTGGGTATGTGTATATCCAACCCGCGTATATGTATTAAAAAACTTAAAAAATATAAAACTCCTTATTTTCGGGCGGAGATTGTGGGTTTTTCCTATTAATCACTTGTTAGTGCCCGTGGACCAACTTTTCCCAACCAACTCCTAACTAAAAAACTACTTTGGAGATGGTATAAAAAGACCTCAAAGGGAAGGCCTAAGGGAGGAGAGAAGAGGGATAAAGGTTATTATGCTGAGATTTTCCCTTGACCAGGTCTGAAGTCCCTTGTGCCTTCTGCACTTCCCCCATTTTGTACAGGAAACCTTTGTTTCCTTGTGTGTTGATGTTCATCCACCATTTATGACATCATGGAGAGAGTCATGGGAGGAGTTTTGTTAGAGGCTTGAGGCTGGAACGAATCCGGAAGGAAGCTTTGCTTGGAGCCTGCTGAAGGTGACTCAGGTGAAAATATTCCTTTTTATGTACTTTATTTGTCTATAATAAAAGAAACATGTCTTGGCTCCCGAAATGAATCTTCTTTATGTTAATGATATTCATGTTTAGAATTCATATGTAAATGGTTGTTTGGATTTCATAACTAACTACCTTTCTTTATAACATGAAGATGGTTTCTTTATAATTTTTTGTCCATGTACTGTTGTATTCTTTGAATTGGTTGTTTTGCAGGACAAAAGAGAAGAAGGGAAATCCAAGAATGGTTTTCACCCTAAAGCCCTTCTCAAACGTAGGACCAAAGGTACGTACCCTTATCATAGAATTTGCTTATAATAGCATAATGGCTATATGAATGTATGTTTCTTTGAATAGATAACTTTGAGTTTGCTAGGGTTTCAACCCAAAAAGCCCTATGGGAACATTTCCCTCTATCACACCATGAACACCACGTCATCTATTGTGATGAACAAGAGTTTGGTCTAATTCTACTCTGGGTCCTTCTACCCCTTGATATACACATTATGCATATCCGCCTTAAAGTCTGCAAAGCTCCATAGACTATCGTATACCATGGGGGATAGGTGCGGTCATTTGTGGATCCACATCCATATGCTCACCTCCATGAGTATCCAAAAGATCTTGATCTCGCAAATGCACGTGGTGTGCCTTGTCACCCAGAGTGACCCGTATTTCACTGCCTCTGGCAAGTCTTGGTCTAAGGGAGGCAACTATATGTCCTCTAGCAATTCCTCTGCAACTAATAGGATTGATAAGAGTAACCACGGATAGTGGAAGGTCTTACCCTACTCCCAAGCCTCCTTGCAGTTCATCAAGAACTCCACGCAGAGGAACTGTAGCCAGTTGAACTATACCCCCTTAGCACATTTCTCAGCCAGTGCAACGATTGTTGTTGGTACCTCATTGCCGTGACATTTTCTCATCACCTTTCTTGCCAGAAGCTAAGTGGCTATGCGCACCCCCTTGTCTTGAATGTTAGTAGTCACATAGCCCCTCTACTTCGTTTCTAGCTTGTATTTCTTCTTCATGGCTTTTGTGAGCACCAAGTCTCCGCTTGATCTAGGTGGATATTAGTGGCCACCTGCCAAGTCCACCTACACCCCCACCATTGTCTTTCTCAGCATTTTCAGTTTCCTTAATTGTAGCACAACTTACTATTTTTAGCAGTTTTTCGGGTCCTGAACTTCCGGAGCCGTTTTGAGGCCCTAAACGACGTTTTTTTGGGGAATCCAAGGGCAACATGGGTCCATGGAATGGACCATGTTGCCCATTCCAACAATGGTAGTACTCGGATAGATCTTTCTAACAAGCTATTGTATGCGTCAAACGGAGATCATATGCCAAAGTTACGACCCCGGGAAGTTGATGTACCAATTTACCCCAAACGGGGCCCACAGTTTGGCGATTCATCTCCTAGGGTTAGGTTTTGGAATGTTAAGGGTTTTCCATTGTTTCTCAACAATAAATAGGCCTTTGAGCCTCATTGTAACACAGTTCAGAGGCATGTAGCCATCACATCTCTTCTCTGAGATAAGCTACCATCGCCCTAGCTGGTTTATTTCCATTTCTGGTTGTAAGCATATTTCAGTATTTTCCATTAATGAAATGAAGTATTATTTCCACTGAATCTTTGTGTATATGGTTATCTCTATAATTTGTTGCGTTCCTGTTTAAATCCGGATCAGTGGTATCAGAGCGGTCTGCTTTTTCTCTGTTTTTCTTTGCATGTCCCCAACAAGGTCGGGATATAAGGAGTTAGGGCTTGAACTGGTTGAACCTTCGCAAGACCAGCCTCACAAACCCCGACGGCCTCCCATGGCGGATGAGAAGAAAGACGAGGGGGCAGGAGATCCCATCAAAATCTTGCTCGAAGAAGCCCTCGGCACGACAACTACAGATGGACAAGACTATGGAGGAGTATGAGGACATCTTCACCTCTCCGGCAGGGGTTCCTCTGCACTGTCAAGTCAAGCACTCCATCGATCTGACCCCAGGTGCGCCGCTACCCAATGGACCAATTTATTGGCGCTCCGTTCTGGAGAACGATGAAATCAAGAGGCAGATTCAGGAGCTCCTGCAGAAAGGTCACATCCGTCCGAGTTCATCGCCCTGTGGGAGCCCGATCATGTTGGTACAGAAGAAGGATGGGACGTGGAGACTCTGTATTGACTATCGGGCGCTGAACAAGATCACTGGCCGTAATAGGTACCCGATCTCGCGGATTGATGACCTCCTAGACCAACTAAAGGGGGCGAAACATTTCAGCAAGATCGATCTGAGGTCAGGATATCACCAGGTACCAATCGAACCCTCTGATGTGTGGAAGACTGCCTTCAAATCTAAGGAGGGCATATTTGAATGGTTGGTCATGCCTTTCGGATTGACGAATGCTCCTGCAACCTTTATGAGGCTAATGGATGACATCTTGCGGCCATTCACCAACTCCTTTGTAGTAGTATACTTGGATGACATTCTGATCTTCAGCCAGAGTTGGGAAGAGCACCTCCACCACATCCGACAGGTTCTCCAAACACCGCGACAACACAAGTTATGTGCCAATTTCGAGAAATGCACTTTTGGCATGACCCAGGTTCAATATCTGGGATACATCATTGATGAACAGGGGGTGCATGTCGATCCAGCCAAGATCCAAGTAATTCGGGATTGGCCCTCTCCAACCACTCTAACAGAGCTCCGCATCTTTCGATGTCTTGCCAACTTCTACCGCAGGTTTGTGTTGGGGTTTTCTCATATTTCGTGGCCCTTGAGTCAAGTCACCAAGGGAGGGGCGAAAGCAAAATTATTTTGGTCTAAATCTCAACAGAAGGCATTTAGGGAGTTGAAGGATTGCCTCTGCACGACACCAGCGCTCGCGTTACCAGATTTACAACAACCGTTTGAGGTCGAGACAGATGCCTCTGACTATGCTATTGGGGCAGTCCTTACTCAACATGGACATCCAATGGCATATCACAGTGAAACACTTTCAGACACAGTCCGGAAGTACCCCACTTATGATAAAGAGATGTATTCCATTGTACAGGCCTGCCGACAATGGAAGCATTACATTTTGAGGAAGGAAACGGTCATCCACACAGACCACCGACCCCTGTAGTTCATACAAACCCAAGGGAAATTGCAGAATGATCGCCATCAGAAGTGGTCTACATACCTGCAACAGTTCCACTTGAATATCAAGTATAAGAAGGGAAGCACCAATAATGTTGCAGATTGCCTCAGTTGACCACCGATCATGGCGTTAACCACCGTGGTCAACTCTTGTGGGCACGAGACTTCTGATTGGCCACTTCTCTACAAAAGCAACCCAGAATTCGGCCACACATACCAGACACTCTTGGAGGGTCGGCATGTTGCAGATTTTCACCTCCAGGATGCCCTATTATGCCACCTCGGTCACCTTTGTGTTCCTTCAAGCGAGCGTGCCAAGATGATTTGGGAAGCACACTACAGTCGGGCTGCTGGGCATTTCGGGGTCGAGAAAATAGTGGCAGTACTGCAAAATTATTTCTATTGGCCGAATCTTTGACAGGATGTTGGGAAGTACATCAGATCATGTACTGCCTGTGCCATTGCCAAACCGACCATTAAGAAGCACGACCTCTATACCCCGTTGCCTACCCTAGTCAACCTTGGGAATCCATCTCCATGGATTACATGTCAGACCTTCCTTCCACTAAGCATGGAAATGACTGTGTTTTTGTGGTCGTCGACAGATTCTCGAAGATGGCCATTATGGCGGCCTGCAAGAAGAATATCAAAGCAGAAGCCACTGCTAAACTCTTCTTTGAACGAGTGTGGGTGCACTTTGGGATCCCACAGTCTATCATCTCAGATCGGGACAGTCGGTTTCTCAACACATTTTGGTCTAGTCTCTGGTCAATGATGGACACCAAACTCACGAAGTCCAGAGCCTTCCATCCTCAAACTGATGGCCAGACAGAGGTTGTCAATAGGATGATTGTGCACATTCTGCGCATGTATAACTCAAAGCATCCACGCACATGGGACAAGAGCCTCCCCTATGTTCAGCATAGCTACAACCAAGCTCTTCACAGCTCCACTGGCCATAGCCCTTTTCAGGTGGGTTTGGAATTCCAGCCACTATGCCCCATTGATGTGGCCATGCCACTTGTAGCTACTCACATGAATTCATCTCATGTCCAGTTCGAAACAGATAAGGCCACCAGCTTCATTGAGCGCATCCAACATATTCGCCAGCAGGTCCATGACATTCTTGAGAAATCAAATTCCAAGTACAAGTAGCGACATGATCAACATCGGGTGCCACACAAGTTTCAGGTGGGAAACAAAGTCTGGTTGCATTTGCAAAAGGAACGCCTTACTCGAGCCTATCGGAAATTGAGACCACTCCGATATGGTCCTTACACCATTACTAAGGCTATGGGAGACAATGCATTTGAGCTCAGCATTCCCCCATTGCTTGGCCTGCACCCAGTGTTCAATGTAGACCGCCTTCGGCCATCCTTTCCACCATTGCTAGACACATCCGACATTGCAGAACAACTCAAACCCACAGAATTAAATCCAGATTGCATGGAACAACCTGCAACTGATCAGATCATGGACACACAGATCAAGAACACTCGCCAACAGAATATCCAACTATATCGAGTTGTCAAAGCAGGCCAACTCCTTCAGCAGGGCAAGTGGCTCACCAGGGAACAAGTTCAGCAAAAGTTTCCTCATCTCATGGAGGAGCTCAACGCAATGGGGACCATTGCTTCCTAAGGGGGGAGGAATGATCCAGGTGGATATTGGTGGCCACCTGCCAAGTCCACCTGGACCCCCACCATTTTCTTTCTCAGCATTTTCAGTTTCCTTAATTGTAGCACAACTTACTATTTTTAGCAGTTTTTCGGGTCCTGAACTTCCGGAGCCGTTTTGAGGCCCTAAACGACGTTTTTTTGGGGAATCCGGGGGCAACATGGGTCCATGGAATGGACTGATGTTGCTCGTCCCAACAATGGTAGTACTCGGATAGATCTTTCTAATGATCTATTGTATGCGTCAAACGGAGATCATATGCCAAAGTTACGACCCCGGGAAGTTGATGTACCAATTTACCCCAAACGGGGCCCACAGTTTGGCGATTCATCTCCTAGGGTTAGGTTTTGGAATGTTAAGGGCTTTCCATTGTTTCTCAACAATAAATAGGCCTTCGAGCCTCATTGTAACACAGTTCAGAGGCATGTAGCCGTCACATCTCTTCTCAGAGATAAGCTACCATCGCCCTAGCTGGTTTATTTCATTTCTGGTTGTAAGCATATTTCAGTATTTTCCATTAATGAAATGAAGTATTATTTCCGCTGCATCTTTGTGTATATGGTTATCTCTGTAATTTGTTGCGTTCCTGTTTAAATCCGGATCATCGCTTTGGCCAGCGATTTCCACCAGGTCCCTTCTTGTGCACGGAAGGTTTGAAATCCTATGAATTAGCTCCACCGTAATGGGAATTGGCTCCTCCAACCACAAGTACCCCTCATGCACTAGGCAAAGAAGTTTCCTTATGATGAATATCATGATCAATGCCCAGTGAAAATGTGGAATCCATAGTAGGTGGGGTATCGTAGCTTCCTCCACCTCGCGCAACCATTTCTATGGTTGTAGCACTGTAACTACCCCCTCCTTGCTTTATTTCATAAGTTGTCTAGTATCGAGATGTGGGAACTTTTCGCTGTCTGCGAGGCCCCAATCTTCAAATTTTATCATGGGTACATGGCCCAGAGTTGAACCCTCAAATAAAATTCCATCTGGGAGCAGTGGGGTTTCGAGTGCGTTCTTAACGGTGTTCACGTCCTTGGGTACTTTTTCCTTCCCTTTCTGTGGGGGAACATGTTTGGGTAGTTTTGCTGTAGTGCACACTGGCTGAATGATTTCTGCCACTTCTTCATCTGGTTCAATCTCTTCTACAAAGGCCTGAAGATCCTCCTCCTCATCGTCTATCTCAATATTAACCATCTTGCCCTTATCTTCCATAGATAGTTTACCGAACCATAGATTTCACGAAGACATATAGATCAGTCCCGCTGCCTGTGGATACTTTGTGGGCCTCAGTGTCAAGGGCGATTTAGGCATTTCTGGTGCATACCCTACCGGTAGCATAGAGCTCTGTGCGGCTCCCTTGGTTGTTGACATCATTCTGATCAGGGAATCCTATGTCTCCTTTGGCAATGTTTTAAACCACGGACTTGCTCTCACGGCTTCCAAATATGTTAGGTTCATACCCAATTGATACTGCAACAACTGAATTCTCAAAATGCCAAGGGTTGTTCGGTGGAGAGCAACCTATGATTTATAGGCCTTTTTTAATTCAAATTTGATTGTTGCCCCTTTATTCTTGTCATAAATGTGATATTGGCAGCAATCAGCCTCAAATCTAGTTCTAACTTCTTGTCTTTGTTGCCCACCGCTTGCTCTTCATTGCCTTAACTTAGACATCTTGTCATGAATAGTAACTTCAACACTCACTTCCCAACCTACCAGCATGGCAACACATCCCCTCATGCGCGTATGCGACCCATGTATCATGTGCGCAACTTCCGTGTCACGTAGCTCCCTTACAAACTCTTTTATAGTCCCACGCTCTCTTTCAACTGCTTGGAGTGATGAGACTATGCTTCCTATAGATATTTAGGTGGTCACACCATTAATGCGAGGCTTCAAGTCACCTTTCAACCTCCTCCTCGGGCCTTCCTGAGTTACCCTTGCGCCAGTCAGTGCCTTGCATTATTCCTTATGTGGTGCGCTTCCTTGGATACTTTGTTTGATAAGCTACGGTCGTAGCCATGGGAGTATAGCCAGCAATTCTTGGCAATAATCTTCCAGTGTGGTGGTAGGGATGCTTATATGTTGTCTCATCTTTCTATCGATGCATAATGCTTACGTCAGTTTGGTTTCTAGTTTTCTGATATCCGCATCCATTAACATGCTTTTCGGTTTCAGTTGTACTTGATCTTCTTCAAGTTCGCGAAGCTCAAGGTTCCCTCGTCGAATGGTTTCTTGAATCTGCATATATTCGTTCTCGCACGGCTGCATAATCCCTTTGTTCTGGTCCTTGTGTGCCATCCCAACTGTCGCAGCTGTTGTTTGGAGATTCTTCGTTGTCCTTATGGTTTCATCTCTTCTTGTTAGTTTTGGGGTTATTTCCGCATTCCAGTTTTTGCTTATGGCCCTATAGGCCCATCGAACTATTGGTACATGCAGGTCCCAGTTAGTTCATCTCACTTGCTAAACTCTATTCATGATTCCGCATAGCTCTTTGAATGCTCTAACATGGAATTTTTGTCTTTTTTCCTGCTACCATGTCTGGTTTTGATTTTCGATCCTTAGTCTGGGATGTGGTTGCACAAAATTTGTCTACACCCATTGAAACAGGTGGGCGTGCAAGCTGCTTTGTGCTGGATACCCGACTCTCATTTGGCATTGGGGGCTTCTAAACCATAAGCGCATCCATATTCTACATTCGCACTAATTCAAATGGTCTTCTGATGTGTATCCCACCATCGTGTAGGTGTTGTGTGGAATGCTCATTCCAGCACACCATACCACTACTGTTTCGGTATTGTACTTTGAAAATTGTTTGAGAATTCATCCACCACTGTTACCCCATCACATGTTGGCAGTGCCCTTGCTTCTCTCATCACGCACCGCAGTGATCTAATCATCATGTTGCAATTCCGTGTTGTCACTTCGTGCAACTAGTTCTTCCAGCGTTCTACTTCTTCATCTAAGTCTGAAGTACAGGAACTGTCATGTTCCCACGAGATTCTCCCATGTGCAGTCAGGTTCACCCGATCCTGGTCTTGTGTCGTTATCTAGTAAATAAAATCTAGCTCATCGTCGGGCACTGGTTTAGTGTAACGTGCTCCCTTGGCTGGGTCTACTAGAACTACTATGCGTAGGGACTTTTTTTCGAATACCATCTTTCGCTTGTTCAGGTTGATGAATCCATTCATATCAGTTGCCTAGTCTATTCCTAGCAACATGGGATAAGGATTTTTATCATCAACAATCTCTATTACTTCAAAGTCCATCTGCGTACTCACACCTTCAATATCAACTATTACCCCTTGCAACCTCCTCATGGGTAAAATCTTCTATTGGTTTCCTATTTGTAATTGAATAGGGGACCACTACAACATGGGCTTGCCCATGCATTTCCAGGTTTCTTAGGTAACACGTTCACATCCGACCCCTGGTCCAGGATTACCTACTCCATTTCGTATTCCCCAATCTGCATTGTCAATCTCATTTCCCTCCCGGTGCGCAATGTATGCTCTCCTAGTTTTCAGACTACGCGTGGTTCTCTTGACCCCGTGCACCAAGTGATCAGCTCTTGTAGTCCTTTAACTACATTATTGTCACGCAACAGCCTCATGCATGTCTCTAAATAGGTAGTAAGCATAGAAGGATCCATTCCTGGCTTTGGTTGATCCTTACTACCTAAAGTAGAGGCCTCCGCAAAGCTCTTCTTAGCTTCCATAAATGCTTCCTTATAACATTCCAAGTCAAACTCAGGTCCATTTGCAGGAGCCTTGTGAACCCATGTATCTTCCTCTGGCTGCTTCCCTTTATCTTCCCCTGTGGTCGTGCCACTTCTGGGCATCATGCTCATGTTGGGGTCTTCTTCGTGGGGTTCATATCTCATCATTTCAATATTTTGAGTCAGATTAGGCTGTAGTACCCCTTTATTGTGCATCTGTGCGATCAACGTAGGAAAATCTACCATTTCATGATCAAACTGAGCATAATATGAATAGGATACTCTCGTTGGGTTGGTACAATCGTGGGCGTAGTGCCCCGCTCCTCCACAATTGTAATCCAGAGTGTTCCATTCCCGCAGCTGCGTCAAGGCCTCGTGTTTCTGTCTAAATTTTATAGGCTTGGGTTCGATCCATCATTAACTCGTAGCTGCAACAAGCACGCTCGTCGTGGCTCACTGATCTACAAAAATTACAAAACAATTTGTAGGGAGTCTATATATACTTCTGCAAGAAATGACAGTTATCCGTCATGTGCTTTCCCCCTATCTGATAGATCATGTACCATAGCATGGGTGCCACACTTAGCCCTATCTGTGCCTTTAGTTTCAATGGAATTTCCCCCCCTAAGAAACGTAGTTCGTGAATACTGGAGAGTGATCCTTGTCATGGCCCTAGCCTTTGCATTTTACCCACCATGCTTCCTCGTGCGCCTCTGGCCATGGTGCCCTATCCTGCTTAAAGCTCTACATTTCCAAGCAGAGATTCTGTAGTTGCGTGTGGATTGTTGAACTCCCGGCCCTGGATCCTATATCAATGTCTCATGCAACCTCATTGCCATTTCCAATGCTTCAGTCTACGTAGAAAGTTTCTGCTGCGAAAGCACCGTCCTCAAGTGTGGTGTCAGAGATGCCACAAACCATGTGTGATTTTGTGCATCCATGAGCATCATATTAGCCTCATGGATCATACTCTTCAACCTCTGATCTAAATCCCAGGGGGTCTCACTTTGAAGCATCACTATCTCTTTGAACCTAATGATTTACTGTGTCTCTGATTTCAGCCGACTAAATTCTCAGTTCAACACATTCTGGATCTCCACTATTCATGCATTTGGGTAATCATTAGAGTGCTTGATATACCATGTCAGCATGCGATCCTGCAGTGCGCTCACCAATGTGGCCTTCTTAATGTTTTCATCCATGACCCCTTGTGCTTCCCACATTGCTTTCACCATGAACCAGAACTAATCAGGATCCTCATTCCCTACTCCTCTAAATACGGGTAGCTTGATCGCGCTTGCCATGTTGAACTGCGGGTTTGTTGGAGGTGGGGTGGGTGAAGATGGATGGGAAGGAGGTGAAACAGGTGGTGGTGTAAGTGGAGGTGGTAACTACAGAATGCCCTGCCTTATCAAACAGACTGCACTTCTCGGAGAGACCCGAGCGAGCTCTTCCTCACTTTCTTGCGAAGGTGAAATTAAGGGACTATTTCCTAATTCCCTGCTCCTTTTGTAGATCTTTCCGCTCCACGTCGCTCCAACCATTAATGTATTTGCATCACCCGTTTTTCACATAATAGCATCTTAATCTAGGTATTTAGGGATTTAATGTACCTACCTCATGGTCCCTTGAGGAAACGTCGCTCTACCTTGCTATAACTCACAGTCATGTCTATCGCAAACTCAGTGATAAATCACCCTATTATCCAGTCGAGCCAATGGTCCGCAGCTTGGGTGATCTTATCTTATGATGTCTCTACTCTGCACACTAATTCTAGAGTCCACACTATCGGTTGATCGAGCTTATACCTTCCTGAGCTGTCAGATAACCTCACGATTAACTCATACAGTTCAGAAGGGAAGGATGCGAAGAAGATCTCGTGGATTTCCGTATATATGTAGCAATCCGACCACCTCTTCTTGGATATCTGCATAGTTTTGATTTACTATGTTACGAACTCGTGAAGCTTCTTATCCAACCAGTCTTCAATTTCCTCCTTTGTGGGGTTCTAGTGGCACGACATCGGACATCCCTTAGGCAAATCTCAGTCCCGGCAACGGAACCATTTGCTTCCTTGTTAGGGCTTGACCCAGGTTTAGAAGTGACTTAACCAAACAAATCCCAAAACTACAGGCCCTTTCGGCAACAATCTGTGGTGTGTGTCCTGAGGTCTCACCCAAGGTAGTATGGGAGGGTGCTAGAACTAGGTTTCCACACCATGGGGATGTCATTATGAAGTCTAGGAAGTTTTTACGAATAGAACCCGCGCGCTTGCGCTGCTTCATGAAACTGTCTGTCCTCCATAACTTGTGCGATTGCTTCCACACAACTCTGTAAAGAGCGCGAAGAGGTGCTATCGCGATCCTTTATCCTTACAGTGCTATTATTATAGATCTTGACTTAATTATGTCTACCCAGTATTCTCATTAACCATTTAACATTCATAACAAGTACGCACAATCATAAAACTATAAAGAGATGCATAAACACATAGTATTCCAAAATCAACTTATCCTTTATTAATCCTCTGTTCAAGTACAATCCCAACTCCTCCCCGCACACTCAACTACAAGGGTCCGCACACACATCTGTGGACTCTACTAGGCCTCTGTGCACATAAGGGTAGAGCCTCTTCCTATTATTACAACCCAAGACTCAGACTTACAGACTCAAAGTGAATTCATCATCCAAGAACATCATAAGACTTAAGACTAAGACTAACTTTACACCTAGAGCCTCGCTCTATTTATACAATCCCATGGTCCGTAGACCATGGGTAGGCTGACACACTTGTTATAGACATTTTTGTGCCTTACAGCATGAAGCATGAAATGTTAATAATCTAAGGGATCCAAATTCCCTAAACATGTTGTTCCTACCCGTAGAGGAACAAGGTCAACAAACCACAGCACTGAATATCAGTTCTCCACCTGAAAACACTAAAAAACAAGCTAATTCTGGATCATGTCAACTGCTCCACTGAGCATCTGCACTGAATGTCAACTGCTCCGCTGTGTACCTGCACTGAATGTCAACTGCAAAGAAGGCTACCTGCGCTGGGCGAGTTTGGCCAAGTGGCACAGTCATTCCTCAAGGTGTCAATGCCCAGGAAGCTTCCAAAATGACACTTGGATCAGGGAATTCGACTGGTGATGAGTAAAAGGGTCTAGATCTCCAAGTGGAAGCAAGAACCTCCAAGTGGACTCAAGAACTGAAGAATAACTGAAGTGGGAGAGGACACTAGTCAGCTTCATGCCAGCCTCAAGCTGACTCATCCTTTCTCCAAAACTCCTATATATAGAGCTCTCTCATGAGGTCTAAGGAGGCTGGAATCTTGTGAATGTAAGGAAGTGCTGTTGGTTTGAGTATAGAACTATTGGGTGATTTGCTTGAAGGAGGTGAAGAGGAGATTTCTTTCTGCTGGGAGGTGATGCTGGATTGGGCCTTTTATGGTTGTATTACTTCCTGAACTTTACTTCTTCCATTAATAAAGCATTTTAGGTTCTTCTATATGCATGTGTCTCAATGGTGTATTGCAATACTTGTGTATTTGATTTATTCTAATCCTTGAATCAATTATGAATGTATGCTTCTTGTAGTTTCCCTCTCTTGCCATTTTGCAGGATCTTGGTGTAGCTGGGCCAATGAAAGAGCAAGGAGCTGGGAGCAAGCAGCAAAGAGAGAAGATTGGATCAATCATTAGCGGAAGACATCGGTTAGTGGATCTCTTTCTCCCCTATTTTACTTTCATAAAGAAGAAATCTTAGATAGATTTGCTTCGATTGTTGCTGAGGTACTATCACCCTTAGAGTGGGATAGGGTCATTCCGTATTGGATACTTTTCCCAACAACAAATTGGCAACTCCACTGGGGATCGTATCTTGTTGGTTGTTTGTGTTTTTTGCTATTCATGTCATAAACACAGGGAGTACCGAATCGAACTGCATTTGGAGCTTTCAAATGCAAAGTAGAGGGCAGCTACTCTAGCTCAGTTTCTGGCCATGTTTATGATTTGAAGAGCTGATCCACAAGGACTCTGAATAGCTCTTAGTGATAGCTTTTCATCCTCCTTTTCATCCCTTAGTGTGTACTTGATTGATAGCTTCTGATTTGGCCAAAAACTGTGAATTTTTGAGCAATCTGTGACCCGGAAACTGAGAAAAACGAAAGTTTATCTCTTCAGTGCAGGCACTGTGAAGGCAGTCTGCATTTCAGCACAGATCCCGAAGGGGCTACCTGCGCTGAATGTCAAACTGACAGTGTACCACCTGCGCTGAACCAGTTTTGCCTTGTGCTACTGGGGTTCCCTGTTGTTTATTGCCCTGTTTTCATCCTTGTTTTTGCAGCCTGTTATCAGTCAAGGTACCTATCTGAAACCAACTTTCCTTGCCACTATTCTGCCTCGGTTGTATAAAGAAACTGTATTTTTTCTTTGTGTATTTCTTATATCATTTACAGTTTCCCGTAACGAAAGTGAACTAGTCTTGCTGTGGCCTCTTAGATCTAGACCTGTGATAAGTGTTGTTTTGATCTTAAGAGTTAGTTTGTTTGTTGTTCATAGCTGATTGAGCTTTTGCTTTCGTCATATGGTTTGAATTTATATATTTCTAGTGTCGAAACAAGTAAATCTTAAGGTGTCTTTTGATTTTGGACAAGCTTGTTTGCTTTCACTTGAAATTGAATTCGAAATTATACAACAACTTTCTTTTTGTAATACATCAACATTAAGAAAGAGAAAAGAAATACCTGCATTGTGCATTTTGCATTTGATAAGTTTGTATGTTGATTTAGGAAAAAGTGCATTAGTGTGTGCTCTTTGATCTATGTGAAAAGATGATGTCTTTCTTTTCCCTCAGTAGTTAAGATTTTCATAAGTCGAAAAGATTGAAAAAGCTTGCTTCTCATCTTAGACTGCATTTAGGAATTTGTATCAAACATCTCGTGGTGAACCTTGAAAGGCAAAATTTTAAAAAGATTAACTTAAAATATATTGAATGAACCTAACAATGCTTTGAAACATAACGCAAACACATAGAGGTCTAAGCTAGAGACGTGTTCCGGCGTCGTTAAACATAGTGACTGTTGATCTCGAAGAAGGTGGGTGATTCCTCCTGAGAGTCGGTGGCACTAATATGGACTTGTGCTCCCACGTACCGTCGCGTATATATTGGGAGACCCCTATAGGCATATATCTTTTATCCATAGGAAGCCGTGTCGGCCGCCCTACTGATCGTAATGCAGTGAACACAACATTCATGAAGATCGACCACCCGTACCGTAAAACGTATTCTGTGGTTTTGCGAAAGGTTTGGCACACCCTCTGCCTAGATCTCCAGAGCAGTTTCTTTTGGCCTTTTTCAAACTCTATAACTGAAAAAGTCCATCCGAGCATTTGTCATTTCGGGCTCGTTAAAACATCGAAGGAGACTAGAGTTATCTTTAGCTTTTTCTCGACTCTTAAAAAGTGAAAAAACAAGTTGAGTCTAAAAGCGTCTAATAAAATTCATTCAATTCGGAAACACAAATTTCCCCTTTTAATATTTTTGTTGATCGAGTAATCCGCAATCGTGGAAGAAAGTTAATTGAAACCCCGTCGTTCGCGGAGGCTTACGAGTCAACCGTCTTTGTCTCTGGAATCGAAAACAGTACAGACAAAGCGAACTCGTTTAACCGGTTCAAAATCTCCTATAAAAGTTAGAACAAGTGTTCCAACTGCATCTGAGGTTCCGGTTACTCCAAACATTTCTGGAAACCCTGCCTCTATAGAAGAAGTTCAACAGCCACAGAAGGACAGTAATACTGATCCTAGTCTGGGGGTAAGTACTTGTATAACTGAACCAGTTCCATCTGTAACCGGTCCAGAAAGTTTTGTTCCTCAAACAACTGTCGCTGTCGAAACAACCACTTCTTCGGCACCAGAAATATTTTACGGACCTGACGGTCTTCCTCTTCCACCAGGTTTGATTGTGATAGAGGAAATTGCAGAGGATCCGCAAGCAAGTACTCCAACTCATTTTGGATTCGAGGTCACTCTATTTCCTTCATCAGAGGTTAATCCACCATAAGTGGAAGTTCCTGTAGAATCGCTAGGCAATCTATTGGATAGACTTAAGATGTCTGAACAACCGTCATCATCTAGGACTGTGTCAAATGACACAGCGACAGCAGAAGCCCCTGCCGTCACTCCGACGATGTTTACCGGCATACCAACTGTCCCAACTAGCTCACAACAGCTAGAAGGAGTCCACCAAGGGACTATTTCGACAGTATGGTCTGTTCCAGTTTGTTCATCCGGGGTAATACCCGACAACTCTTATGTTGAAACTCGACAGATTGATCCTCATGGAGGTCAATTTGGGCCATCCAGTCCTCAAGGACTAATAATCCCTATGAGTTCCGGATTGCTACGGTATGGGGGGCAGTATGCCTTTTCATTACCTCCTCCGGGAGGATATCCATATGGTAGTTCTCAACAGTATTCAGGTTATACTGGAATTACATCAAGTAGTTGGGTACCTATGCTACCTCAACAACCAAGGGTTGTATATTCTATGCAACAGTGTGTACCTATGACAAACATCCCAACCACACCGGTTATTGTAACAGTGTCACAAGTTCAAGCAATGCCTGTTGCATGTCAACCTCAGATATCTCAGGTTGTAATGCAACAACCCCTTGAACATGGGTCAAAACCACAATCGCCAACTGGTGGGGCGACACAGGTCCAAATGGGTACAATTACCCCACACCTTGGTCCAGCGGTTAGCATAGCACAACAAAACATGGCTTCACAACCATGGCTTGTGCAATACCAACAACCACAATTCCAGCAGGTGTACCAAGGTTCTGAGCAGCAGATCTTTGCGAACAGTGGACAACCGTATATCCAAAATGATCAAAACCAACCACTTTACAGTGGTCAAGTCCACCAACTGTATCAGTCATACCAACATCAATTACATTATGCTGGTATGCAAAGGCCCACTACTCAAGCGATTCCATCATACCCTGGTTACGCTTCGCCTAACCTGAATCAACAGTTACCATTCGTGGCAACTTTAGAGTTACCCGATTTACACCGGTTAACCAACGATCCGATTGCTTATGCCCCTTGGTGGCCAACGATTCCTCATAAACTTCCATCTGACATTCCTAAATTCAATGGAAATCCAGGTGAAGACCCATCGAATCACGTGATGACGTTTCATCTGTGGTGTTCGTCGAACACCCTAAACGACGATTCGATAAGGCTTCGCCTTTTTCAGAGGACATTTACGGGTCCAGCGGCTAAATGGTATATTGAATTGCCAAGAGCCTCTTTCGACAATTTTAGTTCCCTAGCCACGACTTTCTTAACCCATTTTCAATTACCGATAAGGTATGAAACGGTAACATAAATATTAACCAACTTCAAGCAGACAACTGCCACCCATATATCTGATCATATACATGAGTGGCGTCGTCGTCGTAGGATGGTGAAAACATACGTTCCCGATCAGCTATTAGCTGAATGGTTTATAAAGTCGTTACTTCCTGCTATTACGGAAGATGTGGCCAAGGGAGGAGTCGTAACAGAGGAGCAAGTCATTGCTCGTGCACAGTATTTAGACTTAGTTTATACTCAGTCCGGCATGCTCTACGACAAAATACTTGACGCCCCTAGACCAGAATTTTCAATTCCTCCTCCTCCTAAATCAAATAGTGACTCTCATGCCGATGACGGTGTGATTGGCACGACAAATGCGAAATCGATAAAGGCTTCGTCAAAGAAAGCCCGTAAGAATTCAGATCAAAATGCAAAAGAAGAAATTCTTGCTTCGGAATAAATGCCGTATCAGAAGATAAAGGCAAAGAAACCAATCAACTAGGAAGCAAGAAGAATCAAAACAGAGGGAAGAAGAAAGAACAAAGAGAATCATCTCCTAAAAGATCTTCTTCAAACTCTCCTAGGAAAGGAAAACCAAAAAGTCCATGTTTTATATGTGACGAGGATCATTGGACAACAGACTGTCCATACAAAGCTGAGCTAAAAAGATTCTTAAAGAATTCACAAACCCCAGCTGTGTTAACTGATCCGTTTCCGAATCCAGGTCAAAATCTGGTTGATAATGGAAGTACTTCCCCGTGCCAGGTGCTAATGTTGTCGACCTCCAAGCAACATAATGATGCTTTTATTTCGACAAGGAACAAAGATTACGGAAATCCGAAGTTTTCGAACAGCAAGGGAAAAGATCAACCAAGCAGTTCGACGACAACTTCGACAGAATTTGTGCCACCATGTATTACGGGAAGCATCCCAACGATCCAAGGAAAGAATCATTCACTGCAAAATATCGGAGTAATTTTCCTAAAAGACCCCGCTTTAATGGGTACTTTGGCCCTACCGCCTCCGAGTAATCTAGCGGAAATGGCCACAGTGGAATATGAAACCTTCTATTTCTAGTGGATGTAAAACTTCAAGGATAGTTCCTATCTCATGACAACCTCATTAAAAAATGAAATAAGGAGTCATGAGGACAGTTCTTTTACTGTGTCAACCTCATTAAAAAATGAAACAATCCCCTTTCCAAATCTCAAAGGTAAACCTTCATTCTAACCACCAAGTTGAATGCAATGAAGCTTGGGGGGCATGCACCTCGATTTGCGTTATTATGCTGGGGGCATGCAAACTTATATCGAGCAGTTTTAGCATAAATTTCATGCTCGTTAAAAAATAAATGCAAGATTCGAGCAGTTTTACCGCGGAATTTATGCTCGTTAAAAAATAGAAAAGCGAGATCCGAGCAGTTTTAGTACATAGTTCATGCTCGTTAAAAAATAAACATAAGATTGAGCATTCAAGCTCATTAAAAAATGAACATACCCCGGTAAATAATCTCTGTGATCGTAAATTTATTAGCCATAAAAGCCTTGGTTGTGTTTTGCACCTGCCACCTCCATTCCATTTGGCCGATCGTTCACCTCCATATGATTGTTTACCCATTTTGAGGAACAGCTGCAAAGAGTGATTTCACCTAGCCATCCTTGTGACACTGCCGTGATTGGAAAATTCCAACCTGTACCTGGAATCAGTTGCTATCCCTGTTTATCACTCGTTCCTCAAAAGACGAGTCTTCTTTGAGCTATTTTCAATTGACTCGTAAAATATGAAAAGTTTGCCGAGTTTTGGCCTTCCAGCTCGTTAAAGTGACCGGAAGAGCTATCCCTCCTCTAGATTTTAATCTTTTTGGACCTGAGGGATTATTGCACAAAAAGGTTGAGCACTTGTTTTACTCGGCTCGTTAAAATTATCGAAAACTCATACCTTCTGTATTGTTTTATACTTTTTCGGACCCAAGGGATTAGATGACGAAAAAGGAATTTTGGAGTTAACTTTTTGTACCTTTTCAGACTCTCTAAACATGAAAAGGACCGAGTTTTCCTTGTCGTTAGACTCGTTAAAATGATTAAATAGCGACAAACTTGTCTTTAGATGAGAACGAGTTTCCCTATCGCTAGGCTCGTTAAAACATAGCGATGGGCTTGCCCGAAGGGTAGGTTATAGAACAAGCATATGTTATCCTCCTCAAGCTTGACAAAAATAAAGAGGTACTGGTCAGAAATGATTGGGGAAAAATTGGGAGAACCTCAAAGCTTTAATGGTAGCAAGTCGCTCTTGAACATGACACTTTTCCTCCGTATCACATCGGGTTGGGTTGTTTCATTCACCGGTCTCATCACCATGGTCTCGCCAAACCATCCACATTTGGGGTAATGCTACCGATCCATCGCATCAGTGTCGTTATATGTTCAAGAGATGTTGTTCAGAAAGAGTCAACCGTGTCCCATCCACTGCCATACATTATCCTTCATCCACCCATGATCGCCACCCTGAATCATATTTCACAGATTGTTTTCACCTCCACTAAAATCAGTAGCTCCGTTCCTTGTCACTGATGTGGGATTCATTAAGGCCCTCCTTTGACGGATCGCTTCTTGTCGACTTCAGCTCATTATCCAAGAAGATCTAGGAACACCCCCCTCAGTACTTTGAAGCTTGCAAGCCTCAATGGCAAGTTTCTCACTTCCGGCGACAGGTATACCTCAATGACCTTCGACCAGAAGATTTTGCGTGGTGTTCGACGCCAAGTCCTATATTCACACCACGTGAATTGTACTGCAGTACCTTGAGGGTCATTATCATTATCGGTGATTCCTCTCGCGCTTGTTAACGGTTTACATCATTGACCGGTAATCAAGCGATGTCTTTACATGTTCGACTTCAGCGCAATTCTCACATGGATCGACTTGTACTTAGAGTGAAGATCGAACGAGTTTGAAGACCCCGGATCTAGTTTCATCCATCCGGGCTGCGATATATATTCAGGAAATATAAAGACATTTGACATGTACATCATTGCAGCAGATGATAAATCCTACTCAAAGGATGATAATTTCAGCAGAGAATTATCAGTCTACCATCAGACGATCGTCTGCTCTATGTACCAAAATGAATTTATAAAGCTGAGCATGGGAATGCCCGCCTCAGCTAGATCATGAAAGCAGAATGAAAAATAATGTATTGTATTGTATTTTATTACAGGACACCTCTCAACGATTGAATGAACTTCGGATCCTCCTGATAAAGCATTTCACCCGATAAACGACCTCATACTTTAGGGGGCAACTGTTATAGACATTTTTGTGCCTTACAGCATGAAGCATGAAATGTAAATAATATAAGGGATCCAAAGTCCCTAAACATGTTGTTCCTACCCCTAGAGGAACAAGGTCAGCAAACCATAGCACTGAATATCAGTTCTCCACCTGAAAACACTCAAAAACAAGCTAATTCTGGATCATGTCAACTGCTCCACTGAGCATCTGCGCTGAATGTCAACTGCTCCACTGTGTACCTGCGCTGAATGTCAACTGAAAAGAAGGCTACCTGCGCTGGGCGAGTTTGGCCAAGTGGCACAGTCATTCGTCAAGGTGTCAATGTCCAGGAAGCTTCCAAAATGACACTTGGATCAGGGAATTCGACTGGTGATGAGTAAGAGGGTCTAGATCTCCAAGTGGAAGCAAGAACCTCCAAGTGGACTCAAGAACTGAAGAATAACTGAAGTGGGAGAGGACACTAGTCAGCTTCATGCCAGCGTCATGCAGCTCAATAAAGCATTTGAGGTTCTTCTATATGCATGTGTCTCAATGGTGTATTGCAATACTTGTGTATTTGATTTATTCTAATCCTTGAATCAATTATGAATGTATGCTTCTTGTAGTTTCCCTCTCTTGCCATTTTGCAGGATCTTGGTGTAGCTGGGCCAGTGAAAGAGCAAGGAACTGGGAGCAAGCAGCAAAGAGAGAAGATTGGATCAATCATTAGCGGAAGACATCGGTTAGTGGATCTTTTTCTCCCCTATTTTACTTTCATAAAGAAGAAATCTTAGATAGCTTTGCTTCGATTGTTGCTGAGGTACTATCACCCTTAGAGTGGGATAGGGTCATTCCGTATTGGATACTTTTCCCAACAACAACACTCTACATTAAATTACATTATCTTAGGGCAGAAAACCCTAGTCTGTCGCACTCTACGCCCACATTTCCTGGGGTCCTTACATTACGCTTGACCAAGAATCCAGGCTTCTAGCCCCAAAAAATACTATGTAGGGGATCCGCTGCCCAACAGGGGGTCCTTGGTTTCCCACAGTGAGGCAAATCTAGTAGCCTCTCACAACTTCAGATCCATCATAGGGAACTGTGACACATCTGGTGTCCTCCAAACCATTAGTGTAACCAACAATAATAACCATGTGTAGTGGAATGATTTTGCATCCTGCTATGCTTCACGACAATCATCTAAGAATCGTTAACACATGTATTTCACTCAATTGAATTGAGCCCCCTTGCTTCATTGTGCAACCAAGGATATCAATCATGTCGACACTTCATTTACACAACACTAGCACATGATTTTTCCTACCAAATCTATGCAGAAAACCACATAGCTTTGTCTAAGGTAGAGCTGATGGCATAACCCTAGACTTCATGACCAACCTAAATCACTTTTCATTTGATATGCGATATTTTTCTCCCATGACTTCCCCACAAAAGAATCTTTCGTGTTTGTGCCTTGATAGGGTAGCATTGTGATTCTTCGTCTCAACATGTTGTCAATGGTGATGGGATCTCCCATCTAGAGGCGCCCATCATGGACCAACACCAAAAATTGGCACAAAAAAAAGTGTTATTGATGCTTCAACTAAAATGTGGGACATACAACATGTTTAGAAACCATGTACACTATATACCAGTAGCCCATTTCATTTAAGCACACTTTTTGTCATTTGGCGGAGGAAGTTGGGACAGTTCCCACTCTAAGCAGGGAGCAATTGGGCAACCAAGAAATGCTTAACAATCAAAAACATCTAACTCATTGGGAAACAAGTGAAAAACACATTGCTTTCTTGGTGACATCTAAAACTCAAAAAGAAGGAAACATAAAAAAAATTGTAAAGATGGAAACATCTCTATAGTTGTCTTACTTAATAATGTAATTGATTGTTATCTCATATATTTTGTAATAAAAAATTAATAAGGAGAATCTTTTCATTGTTTAGAAAATGAACATCTATCCCTAATAATAAAATGGTGGTATTGCTTTGTAGACCACCTATGTTATTCTCTCCTTTCTCAATCTTTTTAGATTTGCATCGAGATCGTTATCTCTATATACCATCCCCTTAGGTTTTTTATTAAAGAAGCTTCCTTAAATGTTAGTAGTCGCCTAAAAAAATTAATGTAGTATATTTAAAAATAATTTAGAATTTTTTGAAATGATTGCATTGAAAGAGAGACTTAATCATTTCAATTAGGGCCACACAGGACCAAAGAAAAATGGGAATGAACATGGCACTGAGAAAGGCCCCATGTCCACTCGAGAAACAACATCCACAACATTGTTGATGACCTATGAAAACAAATGTTCCCATCGGAGAAGACATAGGGACACTGAATCCCTAAACTTTTGTGAAGAATGGACCATAAGGAGAAGGTGGCCAGGATTCTAGCCTCCCTTCCCCCTGCTCCATGGAAAATAACCAGCTGCGAAATAGGGAAAGACAATATAATAGTTGAATAACTGTAGAGGGGGAAGAAAATCTCAAAGTAAACCATAAATGGAGGCCTTCTGGTCTGCAATTTACCACTAGGGTTTCTACTCATGCTCCCCTCCATTTTCTAATAATAATGTATATTAAAAATGTTGTAGTGAAAAAATCGAAGAAGACATTTTGAATTTTAAATTTAAATCATGTAAATGTTTTCCAATTAATTATTTTTGGTAGAAAATTGAGAATGTTAATTTAATAAGAATATTAATCGAAGGATACACTCATACCATTTCATCCATCAACCTACTTTCTTTCTCAGTGAAAATTAAGTGATTGAAAAGGATAAGAATTCTCATCCTCAAGGTTCTATATTTTAGTATTTCAAGATATCGGAAACCATTCATTTTCTATGGATATGCTATAAAAACCATCAAGTAATGAAGGGAATTTAAATGAAAAACATAGAAAAGCAAGTTTTAAAAGTATAATTGTTAAAAATGTTGATAGAAGTCTTGAATTACAAGAAAATATTTCAAGTAAGAATGGGAAGGAACATGGCTTGACCATTTATTTTAAAGATAATAATATAGCAACTCAAAGCTTATGAAATTGAACCTCCCAAAAGTAAAAGCATCTTACAACATTATAAACCAAAATGATATGAATAATGCATTATAAAAACCACTGAATTAGGTATTACCTAATAAATGCATGATTTCAGATAGACCTAAGGTATCACGTTAACTTATCCATTAAATAGACCTACTTGGACCAGACACAGGTTATTTCCATCATTTCTAACATTTAATGAGAAATGATGAGTTAAATATCAAAAAGTGTAACATGAAATGTGTCAAAGAATTGATATAGCTATTCAAATGATAATATTAATGTACTTAATAATAATGTATTATGATTACCAATGATGATAAATATATTACTAAAAGGGCCTATAAGATACATGTAATATTATGAGTCATCCTAGTAAAAATTCAAAGGATAGATTCATATCTTTGTGAAATATTGTTTTTTTTAACAAATTGTTTTGTAACTATTGTTTTCTAGCGGGAGGTAGGCATTGGTTACCACTAGAATGGACTACAAGAATTTACATATTCATATGCAACATAATAAATATAAGAGAGACATATAGTAGTAGAGAACCAACAAAAATGTACTTTATCTTATATATGCTTAATGAGAAAATCAAACAAGTACATTGAACTGCATACATTCATATGTATGTATATATACATTCATATATATATATATATATATATATATATATTCTCAAGATAATTACAACACTTTAACTTCAATAACCGACGTTGCCTAACTCAAATAGATAGTTGAATCAACTAGAAGATCTATTGACTTCACAATATATTATTTCATATCTACTTGACTATGCTAGTAAACTAAATCTACTAGCCCCTCAAACATCTTCCCAAATCTTAATCTCTTCTTCATCATAAAGAACGGGGAGATTTTAATGTGGGAGCATCTGGACTTAGCTAGTAATGTGATTGTCTGTTCACATGTTATGGCTAAATGAGTCAAAATTGATTGACCTGAGTGGTCAAAAGTCAGCTTTGGTAGAGAAGGTTGGATCTCTCGAAAATGATCTTTACTTCATTATTGTAATAATTAGAAAATTGTATTATTTTGGACTAAGGGATAAGTTTTTAGCATAGGTGTGTAACAAAGCATAAGAATAGAGATTTGATTTTTAGATTTATTAAATTAGCGATCGAGTTGTTAGTGCAGCTAGAATAGGGTTTATGCAATAAAAGAGAAAAAAATGTAATGGAGAGGGATTGGCTGGGATGATTGAGAATTGAGTGAGAAGAAAGATTTTGAGTGATAGATAGGGTTTTCAGATTGAGACGTAGGTAAAATAAATTGCTATAATTGAGCTAAGAGGGCTAAGACTCTGTAACTTCTATTATATTGAATAAATTGATTCAGTGTGCAACTTTATGTTAATCATGGTGAAGAATTTTGTTTACATCTGTATATCTGCATTCTGAAACTTAACCGATTGTTTCCTCTGTGTTCACACTTTAATTGTAAATCTCAATGTGTATGCGTTTAACATTAATAATAGTCATTTATTGGTAATCGATAATCTTGGAATTAAGCGCTGCAACGTTTATTAAGAAATTTATTAATGTTTGATTTAATGCACATGGTTTGTATTGGAAAAGTTGGAAGTGGTATATCACGTGCCTTTCAAGTGGTACATGGTAATATTTCGAATCTGAGCGATTAGCTTGTGCACTCGACACATCGCAAATGGAGCAGAGAGAAAAACCACTTTTTCGTGTGCCTTCGAAGTAATAAAAACCATGCTTAAATCCACACGAAATCACATGACGACCGTTGGATCGGACTGACAGATCGAAGATAGAAAATCAACGGGCTAGTTAATGATCAGGGTGATTGATGACTGTTAGATCTGGAAATAGGAGATCAATGGTGTAGAGTGAAGTTCCTTTTTAAAAAGGAAAAGTCAACGTGGGACCGACATGCCTGGGTAAAAAAAAAGACCCTCAGGATAAAGTAAGCCACGTATAGAATCTGCTTGAACATGTATAATTTGTTATAATTAACCAATAGTCTATTTTCTAGACAGCCGCCTTATTTTGATCATCCTCTTGCGTGATTTTGGTATCATAGCATAGAGATTGAGTTTGACTACAGTAAACATGCCACCAAGGAGGGGGGTTGGCATAGGTCGAGGAAGACGTGAAGCAAATGCAGTTCCACTGGAGGAGATCCAGAGTGTGAGTACAAGGATGGGCACAATGGAGACTACTCAGAGGAGAACACTCGATGAAGGAATTTCCAGTGCTGCAGAAGAATCTTCGGAGGAATAAGAAGATGAGGAAAATGAAACTACCAAAGTTATCAAGATGTTGGCTAAAGTAGGTGGAAATTCCTTTGTATGAAGGGAGTCTCAATGCAAAAGACCTAATGGATTGGATCAATTCATTGGACAAGTATTTTGACTATGAAGAGGTTGATGACAAAAAGAAGGTTAAATTTGTAGTTACCAGATTGAAGGGTCATGCAACTATTTGGTGGGATGAACTACAAACATCTAGAACAAGAAAAGGAAAGTCCAAGATCAAGGTAAAATGAAAGCTAAATTTATTCCAAAATATTATCAGTTAAATATTTTCAAATAGTTATAGAATTTAAGGAAAAAAGGAATGTGTGTTAAATAATATACAAAAGAGTTCTATAGATTGAGTATTAGAGCATGACATTCAGAGGATGACATGGATAAGGTAGATAGATATATCAATGGATTAAGATATGCCATACAAGATGAGATCAATTTGCTGAGTCTGAATACCATTGAAGATGCCTATCAAGTAGGTGTGAAGGCAGAAGAGAAGAAGTTGAGGAAACAAAATTAGAGGAATAGAGGGAAAAGTTCAATAAGAGGTAAGGAACTTTCGGACCAAGGTTTCAGCAAAATCAGAGTGGAGTAGGAAGTTCAAGTAGTAGACCACCATAGAGTTGATATTTTAATAGAGGAAGATTTTCACCTGGAGGAAGAGGTCGCGGAATAGATGTTCGGTGTTACACATGTGGAGAATGGGGACAAGGATCATGGGACTGTCCTCATAATAGAAAAACAAGCTAGAGGAATGTGAGTGTGACTAAGGCAAGGGAAGAAACACCTAAAATTACAGAAAAGGAATAATCCCTCGAAGTAGGAGAATCCCTGTTGTTGAAAACGGTATTGCTTAAGGTAGAGAAAGAGACTGGAGAACCAGCTTGGAGGAAAGGTTTATTCAGAACTACATGCAAATCCAAAGGTAAACATTGTAAAGTTATAACTGACAGTGGAAGCATTGATAGCCTTGTTTCTATAGAGATTTTGGACAAGCTAGGATTAGTGATGACACTACACCCTACTCCTTACAAAGTGTCATGGTTGTAGAAAGGACATCAGATTAGTGTGACAAAACAATGAAAGGTAGAGATACAAATTTCTACTTATAAATATGTGATATTGTGTGATGTAATGCCAATGGATGTATGCCATGTATTATTGTGAAGACCTTAGCAGTTTGATAAAAAAGCTATTCATGATGGGAGGAAAAATACTTATACGTTAGAGAAGGATGGAGATAAACATACACTGTTACTATTAAAGGATGAACTTGACAAAGGAGCACCTGGTAATAATGCTATGCTGATGAGTGGAAAGGAGTTGTTGCAAGAGGTTAGAAAAGGTGAAGAAATGTATTTTGTTGTCATAGGGAGACCTAAGGTAATTTTGACTTCCACAAACTTAGGTGATTTACCTGAAGAAATCAAAACTTTGTTGAATGATTTTGTTGATATTATTGTGGATGAGTTGCCAAATGCATTGCCACCAATCAGGAGTATTAGTCATCATATTGATCTAATACCGCGTGAAAGTTTTCCAAACAAAGTAGCATACAAATTAACTCCTTGCAGAAGTTGGAAAAAAAGTGCAAGAACTAATGGATAAGGGACTAATCAGATAGAGTCTTAGTTCATGTGGTGTACCAATTGTACTTAGTCCAAAGAAAGGAGGTGAATGGCATATGTGTATAGATTCCAGAGCCATAAATAAGATCACTATCAGATATAGGTTTCCTTTACCATGCATGGATGATTTGATGGATTGTTTGAGTGGTTCAAGGTATTTTACTGAAATAGATCTAAAGAGTGGATATCATCAAATAAGAATTAGAGAATGAAATGACTGGAAGACTGCATTTAAAAAAAACAGTGGGTTGTATGAGTGGTTAGTGATGCCTTTTGGACTCACTAATGCGCCTAGCACATTCATGAGATTGATGAACGAAGTCTTGAAGGAATATGCAGGCAATTTTGTTATTATTTATCTTGATGATATTCTAGTTTTTAGTAGCAGTAAAGAACAACATCTAGAGCATCTTAAATTGCTTTTAAGAACTCTGTAGAAAGAGAAAATACTGATAAATCTGAATAAATGTAGTTTCATAAAAGAAGAACTAATTTACTTTGGATTTGTAGTTTCTAAAGAAGGGTTGAAAATGGATGCAGAGAAAGTCCAAGAAATTTGGAATTGGCCTATTCCAAGGAATATATTTGAGGTAAGAAGTTTTCATGGTCTTGCAAGTTTTTATAGGAAATTTATCAGACGTTTTAGTCATATTTGTGCACCAATTCTTGAAACAATCAAGGATACTAATCAGCCATTAAAGTAGATAGAAGTAGCAGATAGGAATTTTAAGTTGTTGGAGAGGAAAATCACAGAGAAACTAGTTTTAGCTTTACCTGATTTTGAAAAATGTATTTCAAGTTGAAAGAGATGCAAGTTGAGTTGCAATTGGAGCAATTTTGAGTCAAGAATAGAGACCAATAGCATACTTTAGTAATAAATTAAATGAATCTAAGAAGAATTATTCTTCTTATGATAAAGAATTTTATGCTATTGTACAAGACTTAAGAAAATGGAGACAATATTTTCTACCAAAGGAGTTTATATTGTATTCTCACAATCATGCATTACAGTTCATAAACAACCAACCAAAATTGAACCAGAAACATGTCAAGTGGGTAAGGTTTTTGCGAGCTTTACTTTTGTGATAAAATGCACAAGTGGTTAGTTGAACAAAGTTTCCGATGCTTTAAGCAGGGTAAATTTCATTGTGCAAGAATTAAAATTTGGTGTTGTAGGGTTTGAAGAAATGGTTGAAATGTATAAAGATGATGTAGATTTCAAAGATATTTATACAGCAAAACAAAATCCAATAGTTCATAATAGAAGTCAGTGGTTAGATTATCTTATTAAAGGAGGTTTATTATTTAAAGGAAACAAGTTGTGCATTCCCAAAAGTTGTATGAGGGAAAACATAATAAAGGAGAAACACAGTGGAGGATTATCTAGTAACTTTGGACAAGACAAAACCTTTGCTCAGGTAAATGTGTTTTACTATTGGCCAAAGATGCAGACTGATGTTAAGAGATTTGTTGAGAAGTGTAGGATATGTCAGTATGCTAAAGGGAGAAGCTAGAATACAGGATTGTACCAGCCATTGGCAATACCAGACCAACCATGGCATGTAGTTAGCATGGATTTTGTTTTGGGGTTACATAAAACTCAAAGGGGGAATGATTCCATTTATGTTATTGTAGATATATTTTCCAAGATGACACATTTTATTGCATGTAAGAAGACTAGTGATGCAACACATATTGCTAATCTATCTTTTTTAGAAATTGTAAGATTACATGGATTTCCTATAAGTATTGTGTTTGATAGAGATACAAAGTTTATAGGGCATTTCTGGAGAAATCTTTGGAAGAAACTAGGTTCTAACCTCAGTTTCAGTTTAGCATACCATCCTCAAACAAATGGACAGACTGAAGTGGTAAACAAAAGTTGGGGAATATATTGAGAAGTTTAGTGTATCAAAATCCTAAGCAGTGGGATTTAGCACTAGCTCGGGCTGAGTTTGCTTATAATGACTCTCCAAACCAAAGTACATGAATGAGTCCATTTCATATTGTTTTTGGGAGGAATCCAAGAGTTGTGTACGAGTGTAGAAATCTTAGTAAGTAGGAGACAAGAAGTGTAAAAGCTGAATATTTTGCATAGAATATGCAGAGACTACAAGAAGATGTCAAAGACAGATTGCACAAAAGCAGCAGAAAATACAAACAAAGAGTTGATATGAAAAGAATATAGAAATTATTCCAAGTGGGAGATTTAGTGATGGTGTATTTGAGAAAAGAAAGATTTCCTAGTAAGACTTACAATAAACTAAAAATGAAAAAGATAGGACCATGTATAATTGTAAGAAATCTTTCAACTAATGCTTCTGAACTTGAATCGCTAGAAGGAATTGGAATATCACCTATCTTCAATGTTGCAGATTTGTATCCATACAAATAGACAACGATAAAGCTATAGCAGGAAACTATAGAAGATGAAGTTCAAACTTTGAACTAGGAAGAACAAATGCCAAAGACAGTTAAGAAAGAGGTGGAAGCTATTTTGGAGAAAAGAGTATCCAAAAGAATGAGAGGACAGGTTTATTTTCAATATCTTGTCAAATGGAAAGGATAACCAGTGGAGGATACTAGTTGGCTGACAACATCAAAGTTGCAGAAGTATGGAGTAAACCCTGAAAGTATAAGGAATGATTCTTTTCTTCCCCGGGAGTCTAATGGAGGAGAATCTGGACTTAGCCAGAAATGTGATTGTTTGTTCACATGTTGTGGCTGAATTAGTCAAATTTCATTGACCTCAGTGGTAAAAAGTCAGTTTTGGTAGAGAAGGTTAGATGTCTCGAAAATGATCTTTACTTCATTATTTTAATAATTAGAAAATTGTATTATTTTAGACTGAGGGATAAGTTTCTAACATAGGTATGTAATATACCTTAAGAATAGAGATTTGATTATTAGATTGATTAAAATAGTGATCGAGTTGTGAGTGCAGTTTTGACTCATAAATGAGAAAAAAATGTAATGGAGACAGATTAGCTGGGATGATTGAGAATTAAGTGAGAAGTGAGAGTCTGAGTGATAGATAAGGTTTTTAGGTTGATACAGAGCTCAAATAAATTGTTGTAACTGAGCTGAGAGGGCCAAGACTTTGTAACTTCTATTATATTGAATAAATTGATTTAGTGTGCAACTGTGTGTTAATCATGGTGCAAAATTTTGTTTACATCTCTATATCTGCATTTTGAAACATAACTGGGCATTTCCTATATTTCCACTCTTTAATTGTAAATCTCAGTGTGCATGTGTTTATCATTAATCATAGTCACTTAGTGTTAATGGGTAATCTTGGAATTAAGCGCTAAAACATTTCTTAACCACTTTATTAAAGTTTGATTTAATGCACATGCGATGTATTGGAAAAGCTGGAAGTGATATATCATGTGTCTTTCAAGTGGTAAGCAGTAATATTCCAAGTATGCGTTTAGCTTGAGCGCTCGACACATCACAACTGAAGGAGAGAGAAAAACCACTTTTTCATGTGCCTCTGAAGTAATAATGACCATGCTAAAATCCATGTGAAATCACACGACGACTGTTGGATTGGAAGGATAGATCAATGGTAGAAAATAAACAGGCTAGTTAGCGATTGGGGTGAGTGATGACTATTAGATATGGAAAGAGGAGATCAACAACGTAGAGTGAAGTGCCTGTTTAAAAGGGGAAATTCTACGTGGGACCGATGTGTTTAGGGAAAAAATGGGACCCTCAGGATAAAGTAAGCCAGGTATAGAATCTGATTGAACACATATGATCCATTATAAATTAACTAATAGTCTATGTTCTAGATGACCACCTTATTTTGATCATAGTCTTGTGTTAGATTTGAATACTAACAATATTTATTACACAATTTAATACAATTGAAAGAAAATATGAATTACTATGCATTGGATGGTGTGTTAATATTCATAACATTATGAAATAATAAATAAACAATCAAGCAAGAAACATTCATACCATGTACACCATGATTTACTCTAGAAAACCCCAACTGGGGAAAAAACTAGCCAATAATAGATCTATTATTGTCCTAGGCTAAAACATAGCCAAGCTGGCCAACACAGTAAGCATTCACTGTTAACCATGGCTCAATACAATGGAGAATGGACAAACCTTTTAACAACTTCAACTACATGTAATACCATGAGCTCAATACAATGAGTCACCAATACTAGGTGCCCACAACCACAACTCTTAACTGTAAGTGCTGAAAAAACCTCAACTCCACCAGAGGATCAAGGTTATCTACCAATCCTACATTTAAACTTGAATTTGGGTTTTCATTGGCCAAATCGGTCAAGTGAGCTAGCCACCATCACTCACGTCCAAGCCCTACCGAGTCAATGTCAGGGAATTTGAGATCTGACATGTTGTCCTAGCTCAACATGCTTCATCATACCACCACATCCATCCCCATATCACCCAACTATACATTCTTACTTCACTAATGATTTACCAAGGTATGCATGCCATACCAGGTCTTACAATTGTATACCCATTTACATGAAATTTTTCAATTTTTATTTTATTTTGTTGCTATTGTGATATATCCTCTCACTTTTATTGCTCCACACTCTGATCCCTTTCATAACCTCAAAAATTATTTCTGAACATAAGATTTACGTGTATCGTGACCATTTAATGACATCTTCCACTGTGCAATATCAAGCTACATCTACCTATTTTTCTTGATGGATTTCAAATTTCACTGCATTACAAGCTCTTGTTATCTCCTATCAACTACAACTGAAAACCTATGAATCTATTCTATGAGCATATCAATCAATTATTTATACTATTCATTCTCAAGCCTCGCATTGGCTCTCCAAAATAGAACCCAGATTCCTCTCTTCGCCATTGCTTTAAATAGAACTTTAGTAGGAAAAGTGATGATCTGAATATATTCACTCACAATGCACTCTACAATGCGGATTTGGCATACCAAGGAAACATTAGAATCATAACCCAACTACTTTCAAAAAATAATACTATTGTAAATGATAAAAGGGTCAAATTAATTAGTAACCACATCTTTTCATGCAGGGAGCCAAACATTTGGGCATTTCGTCAATGGAAATAATTATGCCTCAGTAAAACTATATGTTATAAGCCATTTTGTCACATAGGAAAAATGAGCCTCCTAATGGGATCAATCGACATCCTATTCCACCTTATCACCATCTTACTCAAATTCCTATGCATCCACCTTCCATTTCCCATATTTTGAGCCCTAAACAACTTCATCTAAGTTATTTTGAGGACCAACACTCCTTGTAGGCATATTAGGGTGCATTCACCAACATATTACTCCACTATAGTCTATGTTTGTCACCAACAAGTTGCTCCCCTTTGCACCTATGTTGGTTGTAGAAATCTAGGGGAATGATCAAGATTTCAAAAACTCCACCTTCTAGGAGTTTACAGAACTTGTTACAACTACTTACCTTCGATAAAACGTTCACATCCTATCCATCCCTACATTTTTGTTTTCGCCACTTATCCTTTGATATTATCCCTCCATCAATGGTGGATCTCTTACCCTAGATTGGTAATTGGATAAGAACTCCCAGCTTACCATACTTCTCTATATATTCCCAACCTTCTATGGGGTTGGGGGTTGGATTTTGGAGAGTGATTATGCCCTTATTTTGTTGTAGTGAGTGGTAATAATTCCATGCATTTAGGGTGATTAGAGGCGCATATTGTCAGAAGGAAAGGAAAAGTCATCAACTTGGAGGAGCTCTTCTACAAGATCAACTTCTACTTATGGTTGTAATCTCCTTCCATTTGTATTAAGGAAAAGAATTCATTGTTTTCCTATATGTAATGTTTTTTCACTTATCTTAATACCATGTTGATCTATTCAATGATGTACATAGATGATATGACATATATCTCTCACTTTCTTCTCTTGTGTTATTTGACTATGCATGTTCTAATTTATGAAATCAAAGTTGGAATCGAAGCTTCCAAGTTGAAGAAGGAGAAAATTATGTGAAGGATTCCATGTAGGCCTCATCCCGTCATCTATTTAATTTAAGGAAAAACATTGTGTTCCTTATCTCTCTGTTATTATAGGTTAGCCACCAACTTAGGGGAGATACTTTTATCCTGAATCATAAGTCCTCTATAACGCTATGCTACAAAATTCTCTTAACTCCTTTAGTATAGTTTTATTATTATATCTTCTCCTTCAACATGGGCAGTCCAACATTTATGTTGCTACTTCCTTAATGGTATCGAATTTCCTTAGATAACATCTCACTTGTTCAACCATTGAAGACTACACATAGCACATTTATTTCTGTGTTTATCACCCTTCATATTCTTAGCACCACTCCACCTAGAAGAGGGGTTGATAATGCAACATAATCATCATTTAAATCCCCTCCTCCCATCCATGTATGGCTTCTTTCAAGGCCCTCTAGCTTGCAACCATGAACATCTCGGTATCTAGGGCATCCCCCATTCAAATAGCCAGGTGTAGCGTGGTCTCACACCTTGGAACATATCACATGTCTATAACACTAGAAATCTCTTCCATCCACTTATCCTCCTAAATTCACTCCACTTGTGTCTTGATTTCACTACCATTCCAATGCTCTAGGAGGCCCGAAATTATCCATAGAAGAACCACATATTCCCTCCAGAAAACAATGCATAGTTGTCCACCTCGTCTCGATCCATCTAAAAAAAAAAAACTAAAAGACCAGATTCAACTTGAAAACAAACAAAACTTCCTTCTACCATTTCATGTACATAATAATGTTGGAACACCCACAGCCTGTTCTCTAAAAACATCCTTATTCTTCCTTTGTGTGTCAATGTTTCCTCATTCTCACCAAAGCTTGGGGTGAATCTTAATTGAAATAGAGGAAAATAGAGAAGGTCAAATTGGATCAATCTACCTTGGCATCAGGTGATAAATCAGTAAGGTGTCTTACTAGGAACCCTCCTTTGTTGTCAATCCTCCACATACTTTTTGTATTTATACTATTTCCACAATAAACCCATAAAAGCATTTGTTTCATTGAAAAGCACTATCCTCTAGCGATAATTCAATTTTAATACCAAAACAATGCTCTACTTTCGCCGAGGCTCAAATCTCACAAACTTGCATAACTTTTACTAGATATTTTATTTTGTAGTGCTAAGAAACATCTTGCTAAAAAACTCTGGATCGATCTCACCAACCACTAATGCAATTAATCCTTTGGAAATAGAAGCATCCTTATGAAGCCAACTCTTGGCTCTAATATAACTTGTTAGTATTCTCGAGTAATTAACATTGAATCAAGAAAGGAATGCATAAAAATAGGAACCGAATCGCACACAATTTAACACGACGCATTACGTGCTGAAACCCTGACAATGTGTCAAGGAAACCTCCACGAGGCAAGGGCCTGGAAATCTTATTGCTCAAAATGATTCTCCAAGTTACAATCAGCCAAACTATAAATCACCAATTAATATAAGTTATTTAGTTACATAAATACCTTTCATTATAAAAAATTGATTGAAGGTTAAAATAAGTTTGCTGAGATAATTATCGCATTTACATTAATTGTTGTTTTTTTAACAATTCCTTCACGAGTCGACTCAGTCAACATTCAGGTAGAACTCATCGACTTGGAGGATATTGACTAGTAAGTGCATAGAATATGGATTCTAATATGTACTTCAAACATGGATCATATTTTTTGAGCGAACAACTTGAAGGAATCAATTATTACATGTTAGTCAATTTGATTGGCCTCATAAGACTTTAGTTGGATTGATGAGTGTATTTTATTACTTTTGATTAACTTGTCATCATTCGATTAAGTTGATTGTATAACTTAGTCAAAGGACTCAAATTTAAGCCATTTATGATTTGACTTAATATAGTATAGATATGTTTGTATTGAGTTCGATAGAATGAAGTTAGCTTTGACTTCACGATAATCAATTCAAAAGTTGATTGAGTATTTTACTAATACCAATTTTTCTTTTCATTTTTTAAGGACAACTAGAAAAGTAAAGAAGTCAAACTTTCTCTATGTAAAAACTTACCGAATTGAGATATAATTGAAAGTGTGTGGGTGTTGACAAGATATTCATTGACTAGATGACCCAACTTCAACCGATTTTCATACTCGAGGAAGTGGGTGAAATCTTTTACGCTGGCTTAACCAAAATTTCTATGATAACAATATCTATCCTATGGTTTAATGTGACTTGAACTGATGGAGTTTTGTATAAAACTAAAATTATCATGAAGGATATGAGGGATATGTCTATATTTTAGTTTATGGTACAATTTATATAATTGAGTAAAAAATGGTTAGTTCACAAAATGAAAAATATTTTGGTTAAATTCTCATCAACATATCTTGGCATTTAGTTTATAGAACCTATAAAAGTCATGGTAATGGTCTTAGTTCAGTCATGGTAATGGTCTTAGTTCAGTCATGTATCCTTCATATAATAAAAATTATTAGTATCTATTTAACAAAGTAGATAATTCATATAACATATCGCATGCACACTCCTCAGTGAGTGATAGTAAAGCATCAAATACAAACATGAATTATCAAGCAACACAAAGATTTAATTGCACAACAAAAGACATTGATTAAGGAATTTTGCATTTGAATTCAAGAAATGGAAATCATGTGAGAAGAACACATAAAGAGATGAATCAACAACATGACAAAAACCAAATAATATATGGATTAATTCCCTAAGTATCTAATTGAAAAAAAATTCTTAGGTTGGAAACTGATAAAAAGCACAAGCAAGGCTAGGTGTAAGATAGTGGTTGATATGTGAACAACATCTTTAGTTTCTCACAGCTATAGATAACATTTTTGGAGGTTCCAATACTAGCAAAGTCCTTTGATCCAACTACACCTCAACCTTAGTTCCATTTCTTCGAAACAAGTTCAATGAAATGTGGCCCGACCTGTGAACAAGACTAAGATATATAGGAAATTAAAGTAGAAGGAGCTAATTAACGAGTCACAAAAAAGATGAGAAGAGGAAAGTAAACATTAAACACACAAGAAACATCATTCAATCAAACGACATAACCTCTCGATTAACTAACCTAAGAACAACCACATTTACAATTGTCTCCTTCAACCGAATGTTAGATAAACTTCACCCTATGGTGGAGTTGAGGTTGTGTCAATAGTTCTGGTTAATAGTTGTATTTTTAGGCACCTAGTATTAGTGACTCATGGTATTGAGCTCATGGTATTACATGTAGCTGAAGGTGTTAAAAGGACTGTGTATTCTCCATTGTATTGGGCCATGGTTGAGCAATGAAATCTGAGGGTATTGGCCAGCTTGTCTATGTTTTAACTATGGACAATAATAGATCTATTATTGGTTGGTTTTTCCCTAGTCGGGGTTTTTTAAAGTAAATCATTGTGTACATGGTTTGAATATTTTTTTCTTGAGTGTTTATTTATTTCTTACATAATGTTATGAATATTAAAAAGTGGTTACGCCCAAAACAAAATTGTTATTTCTTTGTTGGGTATGAATATGCGGTGAAAGGATACAGGTTGTGGGATACTTATTCACCAAAAATAGTCATTAGTATAGATGTAACATTTGATGAATCCCCTCTTCTAAAATTAAATGTTGTAAAAGTTGAAAAGGAACATGTAAAATTGAATCAACACAATTTTTTGGAGGCTAAAATTTTTTTAGAAAGACAAAAAGAGGGAGAGACTTCTAAAGAAAAAGTCAATAAGATGCAAATGAAACTGTAGAATTTCAGGAACTAGTTCAAAAACTAGTCACTCTAAGGAGGTCCAAAAGGAGAGAAGAAAACCCAAAAGGGATACAAATTATGCTTCATCTATTGCATATATTTACTAAAGATGGGGAACCTTCTTGTTATTAGGTAGCACTGAATGATGTAGATAGAAAAAAGTGGAAAATGGTTATGGATGAAGAAAAGGATTCCTTTTCCAAGAAAAAAATTTGAGATGTTGTAGAACTTCCTGCAGGGAGTAGCTTTTTCAGATGAAAATGGGTCTTTAAATTGAAGTGAAATGTTGATGGAAGTATCGAAAGGTATAAGGCAAGGCTTGTAGCAAAAGGTTACTCTTAGGTTGAAGGTATTGACTTTCGTGATATTTTTTCACCAGTTTGTAAAACTTGTTTATATTCCTAGTGTGTTAGCACTAACTGCATTACTTCATCTTGAGTTAGAAAAGTTAGATGTTAATTTTTTTTTTCTTCATCTAGATTTGGATGAAGATATTTATATGTAACGACTAGAAGGTTTTCTACAAGGTTTCAATAGAAGATTAGTTTGCAAGCTCATTAAATCATTCCATGTCATGAGGAAGTGTCCTAGGCAATGGTACAAGAATTTTGATTCCTTCACGGTGAGCGAAAACTTTACTAGAAGTGAGATGGTCAATTTGTGTACTTTCAAAGTTTCAAAGACATATTCATTATATTGATCTTGTATGTTGAAAATATGGTTATTGCGATAAAAATCATGGAAGAGACGAACAACTTAAAGGCTCATATTTCTAAGATGTTTGATAGGAAGGATCTTGGAGTGGAAACATATATCTTGGGCATGGAGATACATAGAGACAGAAAAATGGAAAGCTCTGGTTATCACAACATAAGTATGTGGAGAAAGTACTTGAAAATTTCGGTATGAACAATGTGAAACCTGTTAATGTTCTGTTAGCTTCCCATTTTAAAAGTTCTTCTGTTTTGAGTTCTAGAACTGAAGAAGAAAAGAAGTATATATATATTGTGTACGATATGCATATGCAGTAGGAAACTTGATGTATGTGATGATATCTACATGAACTAACATTTCACATGTTTTTGTAGTTATCCACAGGTTCATGGAAAATCGAGGAGAAAAACATTGGCAAGTAGTGAAATGCGTGATTTCGTTTTTGAGACGCATAAGTGACCATTGTATCATTTTTAATGGTAGTGAAGGTTGAGTCTTTGGATATGTGGATGCTAATTATGCAGGTGATTTTGACAAGAGGATATTTACTACAAGATATGTCTTTACTCTTGTAGGTGTAGCAATTAGTTGGTTGTCAAAGCTTCAAGAAATTATTTCTTTATCCATTATTGAAGCAGAGTATATAGCTTCTTCAAATTCTTATAAAGAGGAAATCTGGTTAAAAGGTCTGCTTGATGAGCTTGGAAGGACGCGGGAGAAAGTGAATGTGTCTTGTGACAGTTATAGTGATATTCATTTGGCCACTAATCCATCTTATCACAACAAGAGTAAGCACATTGATGTAAGGTACTGTTTTGTGAGAGATGTGATCGATGGCGGAAAAGTAGCTCTCAAGAAGATCCATACACAAGAGAATTGTTCAGACATATTCATGAAGCTAGTTTTAGTACAAAAGTTGTGATGGTGTTTGGATTGTCTTGGATTGCAGAGGAGATGATGAATAGGCATGGGCAAGGGATTAGGAAAATTGTTGTGAAGGTGGAGATTGTTAAAAATGACAACAATTAATGTAAATGATATAATTATCTAGGTAAATCTATTTTTTTTATCGAATTAGTTTTTTATAGTGAAAGGAGCTTATGTAATTAAATAGCTCATAGAAATTGGTGATTTCACGAGAGGCTAATTTTAAGTTGGAGAATCATTTTTAGGAATAATATTTCCAATCCCTTGCACTGTGGAGGTTTCCTCGACACACTATTAATGTTTTACCAAGTTTTTCCTTGTGTTAAATTGTGTGAGAGTTAATTTCCTATATTTATGCATTTCTTTCTTGTTTCAATGTAAATAACTCTAGAATACCAACATGAATTCACCTCCTCTTTGCACCTTTTCTAAAAATCATGGCTCTTTAAATTCCTCAAATTATTCACAATCCACAATAGTCAACCAAACCTATAATATCTATGGCAAAGGAATTACATTTATTTGTTCATAATCATATAAAATAAATTGAAATGAAGTTTTTGATTAAGCTAGTCATCCCCATCGGTGTCCTATAGTCACCCCATGCCCCCAATTGAAATCATGGTCGGTCCCTACAATAGGAAAAAGGCAATTCAACTTCTAATTTTGTAGACATCTACATGACCATACATCAAACAAATTTTTTATGGCATGGATTTTGCATAACTAGATATATTGGTGATTTACATCCTATCACTATTCGATAGGGGAAACATTTTTTTCATTTAAGTAAGAGACATGGAAAACAACAAGAAACAAATTACAGGTCTTTTATGAACATTTCATAAAGAAACATACATGTACATCTCCAAAGAATATTAATGATCTAATAATAAGGATTCATAATAGGTCATGGTACTACTTCTATGATGCTCTCCTTCTTTCCTAGATTCGTGTCCAATGTGGTATACATTCTGAATAGTATTGAATTTAGTGGATATATTGTTATATTCCCATATGAAACGTGTCCAATCAATCATCTAAAGTTGAACTCTCTCTCCCCCAGATGAGATGGTTATCCTTATTCATATATATCCATGATTTGATTAATGGTGATCAAAACCCTAGATGGTGTCTATAAAACTCATGGCATGTTGGTTATGACACAAGCTCATGATTTTTCTCATGAAAGTCATGTCTAGCAGGAAATCATGATGGAGGGTATGTCTACAGTCCCAATGGATTAGCATGATGAATTTGATTAAAAAATTCTTCATTTGCATAGAAATGTATGCTTGTTCTCATGAGCTTCATGATTTTGTCGATGGAATATTTTCAATAGTTGGACATACACACTTCTATACAATATCAATCGATGCATACTCACAAACAAATATCTATGTGATCACTCAGTAGATTCTCTTATGATATATATTCATTATGCACTTGTGCGGGAAACATCTAAAAGCATTAATTTTTTATTTTTTCTTATTCCAGGTTTGTTCTCAGTCAAGCCATTTCATCACGAGAAAATTCTTAATCATTTCTTCTTGTAGGTTTGTCCTCGGTTGATTAGTGTCATCATAAGAATTTTTTTAATATTTCCTTCTTACAAGTTTTCACCATCTCCATTCAATATTGATACAGTCCCACACTCATGTACCAATGGAAATAGAATGAAGATGTTGAAATTGTAGCTAGGCTACATGATGAACACCAATAACATATGAGAATGCACGAACATAAATAGAATTTCGAAAGGAGTTCCAAAAATATTTTTATTAGAATTTATGCATATCGATACATGGATGATCTTGTTGAAGAGGTTAAAGACACTCTCAACCAACCCTTCATTTACCTTACTTTTACATATTTACTGAGTGTTACTAAGATTTTCTTAGTACATTATGTATGATGAAAAACATAAGCTTAAGAGTACCATACAATATTAACATATAATATTTCCACTTATCTAACAATAATATAATTTTTATATGATGACCTATAAAAATAATAGAGAAGGAAAAATATACCGTTAAAAAATATCTCATTCCACATGAAACAATTGACTTATAAAAGATATTTTACATTACCATTGTTATTCTTAGCTTCCTTTGTCTCCATAGGTAATATTTCTAAATCATGTCATTACTAAATAGGCCCACTTCTTATCGCATCCTCTGTGTGTGGGGTCTACTTTATCTCTAATAAGCTACTAACTTTTCTTGGTCCGGCTAGCCCCCATTCCATGAAGTTTGCCTGTCCAAAGGTTTTCTTACATGGGCCTCTTAGCATGAAAGGTATTGACAGGCCTAGGATCTTAAAAAAAATGGCCAAGAAAGACTCACTTAGAATCACACTTTCGACAACACCCACCAAGTAGGTGTACTCTCACCCAAGATGCTAATGGGTCGCTGTGGGAAATAGGTTTCTAAAATCCAATAGAATTATCTTGAGGGTACGCTAAACCTGTTTGGTCAATTTAGTGTCCTAAATTGCTCTACATAAATAATCAATTTGGGTATCATAAACTGATGAAGTTTATTGCACTTTTTGTGCTAGATACCTTCTTAGTTCGTTGTTTTCGTGTTTTATGTTGTTTTGGGGGGTTTTTGGTATTTTAATTCCTAATGATTTATAATGTAATTATCCAAAACTTAAATATAAGTTTAGTAAAGACTGATCAAAATCTAAAAAATGAAAACAGAGCTTAGGAAAGAAATGAAAATACAGCTAAGAAAGACTTGGAAGAAAAGCTTAAGAAAGAAATGAAAACAAAGATTCTATTCCTATTTTACCATTATTTTCAAATCATGAATTAAAACTGAAAGTGAAATTTGCAAATGATGTCTAACTAATTACATAAATAAAACTAAATGAAATACTTAGTTACTCTGCCTCTCAATTTTGGGACAAAGTCTCCTTGGGATGGCATTTGAGGAATTATGTAATTCATTAATATAAGAGAAAAGAAATACAAAGATGCAACAATAACTCATTGCATAAATGAAATGTTCAACCACTTAGTTAAGGATGAATTATCAACTTGAAGAGTTTTTCATAAACAGTCATTAACACCATGAGTTACTAAACCAAAATTAAAATTGCAAAGACAGTAAATGCCACTGATCAGTCTAATTCAGAATTTAAACTAGTAAAAAAGTGAATGAAGTAAACTAGATAACGTTACTGAGTTTTTTTCTTCTAAATTACTGATAAAAGCTAAAAAGAGATCAAGAAAATGGAAGCTACTCTAATTAATGAACATTATTAATAAGAAAATGATCAAAATTTCATTATAAACATAGTAAGACAATGATTATAAACACTGTGAAAGAAAATGATGAACTTATAGTTAAAAAGAAGAAGAAAAATAAAATGAAATGAAACCTTCTTCAGTGCAAGGGCCCTCTATAACTGATTAGTCTACGCTTGCTCAATCATGTCTAAGAAAACTCCTTCATATTTTCATAAAACATGCAGTCTTCATATTAAAAGTAGGGACATAAAATGTACAGAAATTACAAAGTCTAGAACTTCGATTTCACAATAAAAACTATCACTATTACCATTAATTTCTTCAATCCTTTACGCTAGTAGTTATAAGAAAAACCATATAACTGTTTGTGGAGAAAGACATGCTACAATCAAACACGTAGAAGACAGGTATGCAAAATTTCTTCCTCGGCTGCTGGAGACATAAATCCAAGACATGGTGGCTATTGGATTTAGTTGTACAGGTGGTTGTTGGAGTCCGTAGGTATAGGTAGTTGTTCTGGATAATGCTTTCCATCACTGTGAAACGTGTTAATTAACCACAAAACAGAGTCCTGTTACCTTCGGTCTCCGCGTTTGACTTATCTATTGACCGTAGTCTTATGCCATCTTCTTTGTTGACCTAGGTTAAGTGAATAGGATAGGGTCCATGTCGCGATGACTTCCAAGCTACCCATGTAGCTAGTTTCTCCTTCTAACACCTATAACCTGTTAGAGCATGAAGGTAGCTGCGGGACAACCGATTAGCTATAGAATAGGCTGTGTTCTATAGCTAATATACAAAAAATTATTCAAACAACAAAACATAAAAGCATAACATGTAAATCACTAAATTTCCTCCTCAAGACAATATATACCAATCATTAGTGATGATAATGCATCGTTCTCATGGAAAAACAAAGAAACAAAATGATAAGAGTTGCTAGGGAAAGAGTAATTTTGAGGCTCAACATACCCCCACTGCAAAATCATTCCATGTCCCCATGCAATTTTTCCAAAACTGTGAACTATTTCTTCTATTGCATCTGTTCAGATACCTCTCCCAATAAATCTAACTATCTTCTCTTGCTCTTCTTTGAAGTGACAAACATCCTTGGTTTCTTCGTGAGAAGTCTATATTTAAGGTCGATCACTGTCTTGTTCAAGTTTCTATTCTTCCTCTTCAACTTCCTACTTTTCTTGTACCATAGGCCTAAGTGCAGTATGGTATTGTCATGAATGGCTTTATCCAATTTTCTTTGTTCCTTTAAGGCTTCATTTTCTTTCTTAATATGCCTGCTCAATATCTCCAACTCATAGATTTCTTGTTTGTGTGAGTCAGTCAGAGGTTCTTGTGGATTGACAGGTTGTTCTATATTGGCTGAGGAACCTAGATCCCTCGAGGCATTTTTCTTTTCTAGTGATTCTATGTAATCATAAATTTGTTGTTGTATTGGATCTATGCCTGGGGATCCTCTGCTGGGGTTGCCCTTGAAATAATGTCTAGGAGAGTTTGGAGGACTGTATGTAAATGGAATATTTTCAGGAGATGATACTGGGGTTTCTCCTTCTATATTGATGAACTCTATTTCCTTTGATATACCTTTTTACCATTCCTCTGAGCCTAGAGCTTCTTCTAAGGGGTTTTATGTTCTCCTCCTTTGCAACATTTTTCTCTTTTCCTATCTTTTCCTTCCCCTTGATTTGTCTCTTAATCTACGTCAATTTTTAGAGATAGGTTGTTCATCCTCTGGTTGTAATGGAGATTCAGGTGTGTTCTTAGTAATTCCACCAACTTTCTGTTTTATCTTCCTCCTCTTCTTGATTTGCCTTCTGGTCTGTGTTAATTTTTCATAGAATGGTTCTTCTTCATCATTTTCTATACTAAAGGCTCAGGGTTGCTTTGAATAGTGAGATTAGTCTTCTTTCTCCTACTCTTTCTAACACTATATTTTTCAAAATATTCAGGTGTCTCTTGGAAATGGTTTCTTATCAGAAAGTTTTCCCAGGTGTCCCCTATTTTCTTTAGATGATATTCAACCAGGATTTTGACCAATCCGTGGTGGTACATGGTTGTTTCCAGAAATTTTGTTTTCTTGTGTACATTTGCAGTCATTATCCTTAGATTTCTTAGAAGAAATAAAGGTAGGTTGATTTTTTCATTTTCTAGAAAGTTCATCAATAAACGTATATGATACACATACATACATCTAAATCTTCCCTCACAGGTAATAAATTTTTGTAATATCAAAAGAATCATTCTCCATTTATTTTTGAGTGATGAAATAGGGATTCCTTTCCTAAATACAATGACATCCATACATGGGTCACTGAGGAATAACTTCCATGATTCACTGAAATTCTTTGTTTTTGAACCACCTCTCACCAAGTCTTCGCAGTTCTGTAGCCTCTACTATGTAAGAATCTGTTATTGAAAATTTAATGTCCCCAATCTCTACTTTTGTACCATCAATGATCTAGTGAAAGATTTCATGATATCCTTATGATATCCATCAAATGTTTTGATGAACTTGAGCCATCCAGTCTTCTCCAGCATCTCCTTGAGTTGGGGGTACCCTTCCATAAATATTTCCCCTACAGGCTCTGCCTTGACAATGAGTCCCATGGTCTCTGTTTTGTAGAATTTACTAACCTCAAAATTATTCTCACTTTCTATAAAACGAGTGCTATTTAGGAAATGGAATGACTATGTGTATGGAAATGGAATGACTATCTATATAGAAATGGAAAGACCATGTATATGAAATGGCTACGTGAATATGAGAGAAAACATTAAGAGTTGACATGTAATAAATAGACAATAAGTGTTTAGAGAGTCGTAGATACGTAGGTCACATCATCATCTTCATCGTTAGCAGGTGTAATTGTGGAGGACCGTTTGAGTACAGGTTACGGAGTTTGAAGCACAGATTTGTTATGAAAGAAACATTGAGACCCTTTTTCATTAAAGATGGAAGATATGGCAGAGACCTCGTGGCAGTCAAATCAAATGATGGTTGATTAAGGAGACATGTGATTATACATGCTATACAAACTTATGTTTTCAAATTGCTTTTTGAAATAAAATTTTGCATTTACCTTTGGAACCTTTACCTTTCGTTTGCTAATTTTTTTAAGATGTTGATCCACAGGTCCCTTGAGCATGATTAGTCTTCAAAATTGATTTTTCTTCAATTCCCTTCATACATTATTTTATTATGAACTATACACTCGTGCCTGAAATGATAAACAAATTGTAGTTGTAGAATCAAATTAGCTGCAGAACAGAATCAGCTACAGAATGTGAAACAGAAGGTGAAATATGGCTTATGGATCATGAATGAAATGGAAATGGTTATGTAAGTGAAATGAAATGAGATGTAAGACAAGATGATAGATGAAATGGAGATGGAATGAATACTGAAAAAGGAAAAATTTACTGATGAAATATGACATGGGATGAAGTGAAACTGTAAAAATAAAACATAGTGAGGTAAGATGAGATGATGAATTTTGTAGAGTCTAAACTACAGAGTGATTGTGGCTTTTTGTCACTACTTATTACAGAAACAAAATGAAAAATATAGGGTGTCAAAAACATCTGATTTTCACCCTGTCTTTTCTGTATAAGTATGCCAATCATAGATTGGTTTTCAACCTTATACAATTTATTATATTTTTATTTGTTTGTTTGTTTGTTTTTCTTTTTTCTATATAGGAAAAATAAAGACTAAGTTAGTGGAGAAGAAAGATTATTCTTCACTAACTTCAGTTCAGAATTCTCTTGGAAAATCTTGATAAACTCCTCTTTTGAAATTGGTTTTTGATATATCTTTAATCTATGACCATTCACAAGAAGAGCAGATTTGCTTTCATCTATTGTTCTGATCCTCACTGCTCCATTACTAAAGACTTTTTCAATCTCATATGGCCCAAGCCAATGAGTTTGAAACTTCCCTTGAAATTATTTAAACTTTGAATCAAACAATAGAGCCTAATATTCCACTTGAAACTTTAGTCCTTGATATATTTGTCATACCATTTATCATGGAAAATTTTAGGGGCTAATGTTCGCCCAGTGGGCTAATTTTCCATGATTTTTCCACAAAAAAGATTCGCCAATTTCCAATTTTATAAAAGACGATTCACCCAAATTTTAGAATATAAAATTATTTTACCTTAAAAATCGCCAACATTATATAGAGACTATATATAAAATAATTATAAATTTGAATAATTTTACAAATATATCAATAAACATTTATAATTTGCATATTAGGGATTAGTGAGATTCGCCAATGTTTTAAACTTCAAGAAAATTTTCCATCCTTAAAATTTTCCTTGCCATTTATCCCTCTGTTATTGGACTATACCAGTCCCTTGAACTGCCTCTTGCCTGATTTCATCAAGTTCATTTAATTTCTCTAGCCTATGCTTTTGTGCCTCTGATAAATCTAGTCCCAGTTGGACTGCCATCTTGAAAGTTTTAGTTTGGAACTCTATAGGGAACATGACTTGTTTCCCATAAACAAGTTCATAGGGTGTATGTCCCGTTGTGTTCCTCTTTGTAGTCCTATAGGCCCATAAGGCTTCATGAAGCCTTTCTACCCAATCTGTTCTATGTAGATGCACAATCTTGGTGATGATTCCTTCAATCACTTTATTTTTAGATTCCACTTGACCTTTTGCTTGTGGATGATAAGGAGTATATTTCCTATGCTTGATCTTGTATTCTTCCACAAGCCCTTCCACCATGTTAGATGTGAATTGAGATCCCTAATTTTTCATGATTTCTCTTGGAACACCAAAATGAGTGAATATGTCCTCAAAAAGAAAATAAACTACAGATTTTTCATTAGCAAAAGGTAATGCTTTGGCTTCTACCCATTTAGTAACATAATTAGTGCATACCAATATTTACTTTTTCTGCTTAGATGGAGGATTAATTGGCCTAGTAGATTCTAAGGCCCACTTTTCAAAAGGCTTGATGAGTACCCGAGTTTGTAATGGCATTTCATTTGAGGGAGTAGGTTTCTCTACCCTTTTGTAGTTGTCACATCTCCTGACATATTCTTTAGCATCTTTGAAGATGGATGGCCAATAATATCCTAAGGAAAGGATTTTATAGGCTGTCCTCTTGTCAGCAAAGTGTCCACCACACGACTCATCATGACATGCCTTAAGAATCTCACGCATTTCATCTCCCCTGACACACCTTCTAATCATAAGATCTGGCCCTATTTTATACAATTCATTAGTGATCCATGAATATCTGGCACTTTCCTGAATAATTTTTATTTTCTCTCTAGGAAACAAATGTGAAGGTAACTTTCCTATGAACAAGTAGTTAGCAATATTTGCAAACCAAGGAGTTTGAGTAGTTAATGCAAAAAGATATTCATTAGGAAACTTATCTTCAACTCGAAAATCTTCTTTGATATTCTGAATCCTGGACAAGAAATAAACAACTGTGTTTTGTTTTCCAGGTCTATCTAGCACAATAATTTTGAATTCTTGCAAATATAAAAGCCATCTTGTAACTCTGCCATTAGTAAAAATTCTTTTTCAATTACAGTATAATTCAACTCAGTGGGAGTCAAATTCTTACTTGTATATTAAATGGCATAAGGAATCAAATCTTTTTGTTCCAATGTAGCTCCTAGAGCTGTATCTGAAGCATCAGTGGAAATATGGAAAGGAAGCTTCTAATTTGGACCTCTTAAAATGGGTGCTTTAGAAATTTTTGTTTTCAAGGTTTCAAATGCCAACTGGAAATCAGAATTCCAATTGAATTCACAATCTTTGGTAAGAAATTTGAAGAGTGGGGATACTATTTTAGTGAAATTTTCTATAATCTTCTATAGTACCCTGTAAATCCCATAAAACTTATAACATCCTTTTGGAAAATTGGAATTGATAATTTAGAGATGAATTCAACTTTAGATTTGTCAACTTTAATCCCATCTCCTGAAATGTGATGTCCTAAAACAATACCTTCTATAAACATCATAAAACAGTTTTCATGGCTTAGTGTGTTTCAAGGAAAGCTAGTGTCAATTCGAACTGCTAGTCCCACTAAGATGGGTAGCTATCTTAGAAACAAACAATGAAAGCTTTTCAAGAGTTCCTTTAAGTGTGACAGACGGAAGAGAAGAATAGAAGACCAACCTGGATCCTTCGCTTTGATCTTGGCTTGATTTTTCCTTTTCCTTGATAGAATTTGCCACTCCTCTCCTACTTGTCCACTTCAAAGAGTACCTGTAGAGTCAAAGTAATAGAAAACTATCAAAGCATCTCTATCTAAAACATTATAACCAATATGGAATCAAAAACACATTGACCATACAATTGCATTCATAAATAATAAGATTCACAAATATAAGATTATATGGAGGAAAAATCAAACAACTTTATTAATAGTAATGTAAGAGAGGATTACAACCCAGTTGTTTGATCCAGAATCATCCTCCTAGTTGTAGAAGCCCTCTTCACCTCATGAACAAGAAAATCACCCAACAATGAAATGTATCTTCTCACCAAACCAACAACACTTCCTTACAAAATACAAAATTCCATCCTCGAAATCTCTCAGATGAGGGATCCATTTATAGATGTCTTGCAAGGGTGTGAGTCAGCTGTGGTTTTTTTATTAGTGTCATTCCACTAATAGTTCTTGGTTCCACTTGGAGATTTCATGATCTCTTACTCATCCTTGGGCAAATTTAGAGAGGCAAGTGTCACAGGACAAGTTTCTAGAAGATTCCATGATCATCCACCTTGCTAAATGTCTCTGCCATTTGTCTATTCTCGTTCATCGCACCCCACAGAAGGTCATTTCAGTATGCATCACACCTACCAGTTAGGTAGTCACTATGCATCGCACCTTGTCCATGGAGTAGCCTGTATGGTCCTATTTTTGGCAGTTCTGAGTAGTTTTTCAGGTGGAAGTTTTGGGAAATGATGTAATCAGTTGACCATGATCCTTTAGGGTATGAAGCAACACTTTTAGGGACTTAAGGAAGCCTTAGTTTATGGACATATGAGTTTTGGGTTGCAATGCCCAAATATGTCTATAAAAAGTGCCCCTTAAAGCATGAGGTCGTAAATCTTCTGATGTCATGTGAAATGCTTTATTCATGACGATTCGAGGTATTCAAACTGAAAGGTGACTTATATAAGATACAATACAATACATCATCATCATATTATTTTCATGATCTAGTTGAGGCAGGCGTTCCCATGCTCAGCTTTATAAAGTCATTTTCATGTACATAGGATAGACAATCGTCTACTATTGCAGACTTGTGATTCTTCGCATGAAGAGTCATCTTCCCTAGCTAGATGACTATTTGTGCAGCTTCTGTGTACAATTGATGTCTTTATTTTCCTGAATATATCACAGCCTGGATGGATGAAACTAGATCCAAGGTTTTCAAAACTTGTTCAATCTTCGCTTGGTGTACAAGTCGATCCATGTGAAAATATGTTCTAAAGTCGAACATGGAAAGACATTGCCTGATTACCATCCAACGATGTAAGTTGTTAACAGACACGAGAGGAATCACCGATAATGATGATGACACTCACGGTACTACGATAAAATTCGCATGGTGTGAATACATGAGCTAATTTCGAACACCACGCAAAGTCTTTCGGTCGAAGGTCATTGATGTAAACCTGTCGCCGGAAGTGAGAAACTTGCCATTAAGGCATGCAAGCTTCAAAGTACTGAAAGGGTTGTTTCTAAGTCAACTTCTTGGATAATGATTTTATGTCGACAATAAGTGACCTGTCATAGGAGGGCCTTGATTATCCCACATCTACAACACGAAACGGAGAAAATTATTTTTGTGGAGGTGAAAACGATTTGATGATATGAGGTTCAGGAATGGTGGTTATGAAAAATGAAGCATGGATGCAATGTAGTGGATGAGGCATTTTCTGGATGGTGAATTCTCTGAATGACTTCTCTTGACATATTGGTGACACTGATATGGATTGGTAGCATTAACCCCATGGATGGCACGGTGGACCAATGGTTACGGTGAACGGAAACCCAACCCAACTCAATCACTATCATGGAGTTAAAGTGTCATGTTTAAGAGCGACTTGATACCAATAGAGTTCTTCAAGTTTTCTTCCCATTTTTCCCCAGTCATTCCTAACCAGTAACTCTTTATTTTTGACAAGCTTGCGGAGGATAACATATGCTTGGTCTATAATTTTCCCTTCGTGCAAACCTGTCGCTTTGTGTTTAGCGAGCCTAGCGTCAGTGAGACTCATTCTTGTCTAGGTGGACAAGTTTATCGCTATTGTTTTAACGAGTTTGATGACAAAGATAACTCGGTCCTTTTCTTATTTAGAGAGTTTGAAAATGGACAAAAGGGAGACTCCAACAGTCCTTTTTCATGGCATAATCCCTTAATTCTGAAAAAGTGTAAAATAATACGAAAGGGGTGACTTTCTGATAGCTTTAACAAGCTAACAAAGACAAGTGCTTGATATTTTTGTTCAATAATCCCTCAAGTCCGAAAAGATTAAAATATATGAGAGGGATAGCGTTCCCCTTACTTTAACAAGCTGGGAAGGCTAATAGCTCGATGATCTTTTTATATTTAACAAGTCTAAAAAGAGTTTAAAAGAGGCTTATTATTTAGGAACGAGTGATGTTTCTGGGTAGCAGTTGGTTCCAGGTAAGTTTGGAACTTCTCAAAACATGGTAGTGTGAAGAGGGTGGCAATCAAAATCACTCATCGTAGATGTTCCTCAAAAGGGTAAACAATTAAGTGGAAGTGTATCGTCGGCCGTAGGAAATGGAAGTGATGGAAGGAACACAACCACAGATCAAGAAGGGCAGATAGCAAAGCAATCACAAAAGGTTATTTACCAGAGGCGGGTTTATTTTTTAATGAGCTTTAACCTTGTGCCAACATATGCTCAGGGCAAGTTGATTTTTTAACGAGCTTGAACCTTGCTGGAACATTGCTCTTACCAGTCATTTGATAATGTCTCTTGGTAGATTTATTTTTTAATGAGCTTGATCACTACTATAACATGTGCTCATGACCTTTTTATGTAGGCTAGAAATGACCGAGCTACGAGGTTAAAGGGTTAAGAACCTACAAACTAAGAAAACCAAGGGTTTCTTTTCACTTGCATGCAAAGGTTTTCATGGCCCCTTGTCTTTCAGTAAAAGGAGAGTTTCTATGTTATCAAATGGAATTTCCTGCGGTTAGGCAAGATTGTTTTTGACAGCCGACAAAAAACTCTTCCTTTGCGATGTCTATCGAAATGGACAAAGGTGATTGTTGTGAGCTTCCAATCACACAACGTACGAAGGTGAATGCTGTGAGATTCCATTCACAATCGTGCAAAGGAATAACAACGTCAAACTGATCACATAACCTATACAGAAATGTTATTTAATCCAAGTATTATAACCTTTCAAGAAAAATCTCTCTTTGGGTTCGCCTGCCGAGGTAGACTAGGGTGTATGCCCTCTAATCTTCATCACACTCACGGAACTTCCTGCAGTAATTAAGTGGATAGGATGAAGATGGAAGAGAAATTGTTGATGCGAAAAGGCCATTTAGGGATGATGGTTGATTTATAGTTGTTTTTGAACTAGGAAATGAAAGTTGGCCAACAAGCTGTACCAGTCTGCCTTCTTGTGGTAAACACATCACTCGAAAGAATGTGGAGAAAATGGCTTCCATGCTATATATATAATCACGTCCAAGGAGTACATTTTAATCTAGGGGACCTTTGACTACCATCACATTTATATAAACGGTTTTCTTTCTCAAAGTTATAGGAAACTTTGGAAGGATCCCTAATGGTCGACTGGTTCCTTTGCTGAAGCCTGAAAAATTTTGTTTTTTCAGGAAAAAACGATGGCAAACCAAGCGCTTTCCAGGAAGTTAAGGAAAGGATACTCACCGAAGCCCCTTCATCTATGATTGGGCCAACCACAATCATTTTTTACACCTATACTATGATTCAGAAGGGTACATTAGATGGAAGGTGAGGTTTTGCTAGTTGATTCCAATCAAAGAAAACAACCAGAATAGCTGGAGGAGGTACCGGATAAATGTCCGGATAAGTTTCATGAATTGGGGGGGTCTCTTCCTCTGGTGAAGGAATGGGCAGGTTGCCCCCAAGTTCATTAGAATCTATATCAACAACACGAATTTGAACGATGTCACTCTCATCCTATTTGGAAACTATATCATCTGAAGGTGGATTTTCTGAAGGCAAGACTGGGTCGACTGCCATCTTGAACAGTTGACTTTGATCTGGTATGGAATCAGAATGTTCACTTTCAATGGTACGTAGTTTGATTGACAATTGAGTTCTGTCAGTTGGGTTTTCAACTAGAGAAGGACTTGGCAAGAGTTTCTTGTATCCAGGTGGAAGCTGTTGTGGTGAAGCAGGATGGTTATCCAAAATGCTTTTGGCTTCGTCCAGAAAAGGACAATGGTAAAGAGTGTGATCACCTTCACATAACCTACATGGAACTCTAGCTTTTCCTTTTTGTCAATTAACTTTGTTTTCCCTAGTTGATGGTGTGCTGTCAACCTGACTATCGGGGGTTGATGACACCGAATGGTGCAACTGGGGAGACCATTCTCTCAAGATTCGCAGGATGCAAGGGCAATCTCAATGATAATGGTTCTCCTTGCAAATTGCGCATGGAGTTTTTGGTTTGGAAACTTTAGTGTGTGGATTTTTTCCAGCGATGCTTTGGTGTTCCCTTGTTTAGCTAACTTCTTCTTCTTCTTCTCCTTCCCTTTATTTTTCTTCTCAGTTACTTGGTTTTTAGTGTCACTAGTCTAACCAAGCGAAGAGAAAGAAGGGGAAGGAGAAAAAAATGAAGTAGAAGGCGAAGGGGTAACTTCAGTATCATCTGGTTGCTTATTATATTGTTGAGGAACTGTGGTGTTTTGAATGATAGAGGTCGAGAAAAGCGAGACTGGTAGGCTGATTGGGATTCCTAGAAGGGACAATGCAGCCATATGTGGAGAACCAATATTCCCCCAAGAGGAGAAAGGACTAGGATTCCCACCAAGGGGGATTCCTTGATTGGTAGACTCCATTATGTCAACTCAGATCAACGTAAGAACAAGGGTGTTATTCCATTTAAAATAAATTTTAAAGACACTTGGACACAACTTGATTTTTCAATTTTTAAGAGTCGAGAAAAAGCTAAGAATGACTCTAGTCTCCTTTGATTTTCAATGAGCCTGAAGTGACAAGTGCTCAGATAGACCTTTTATTTTAAGGAGTCGAAAAGGAATGAAAGTGACTACTCTGGAAGTCTAGCTAGAGGGTTTACCAAATCGATCGTAAAACTGCAAAATACACCTTGGTGATAAGTGATAGAGAAATTACCAAGGACTTATGTGTGGCAGTCAATCTTCCTGAATCCTGTGTTCAGTGCATTACGATCAATAGGGAAGCAGACACGACTTCCTAAGGATAAAGGATGATAGCCTACTGTGGTCTACCAATATATACGCAACGGTATGGGGAGCACAAGTCTGTACTGGCACTTGTCATATCAAAGAGGAGGAATCACCCAACCTTCCACGAAAACGATACTTACCAGGTTTTGTGACGCTGGAACACGTCTCTAGCTTAGACTTCTAGATGTGTTGCGTTAGGTTCCAAAGAATTTTTATGTTCATTGAGGTTTATTTTATGGTTGATCTTGCTTAGAAGTTTGTCTTTCAAGGTTCACCTCGTGATGTAGATGTGAAATTTATAAATATGCAATCTAAAATGATAAACAATCATTTATGTTCTTTTAGCAATGAAAATCCTAGCTACAAAGGAAAGAAGATGATTATTTTCTTTCCGCAAAGAGCATGGAGCACACACTAAATGCACTTTCCTAAATCAAAACAAGCAATCAAAATGCAGATGCACATGCATGTATTTGTTTTCCGCTTTCTTAATGTGTGAATGTCAAAAAAGGAAAGCTAAGTACAGGTCTGAACTATTTTCTTTCAAAGTGATAGTACTAACAATTTTCTTTTTTCGAAATGAAACGAAGACTAAGACCACACTTTTTGATTTCGAATTTAAAATTGTTTTCGACACTTGAAATACTAATAATTTCAAAATCAAGTACAATTAACTATCTAGAAGAGGAAGACTCTACGACAATCTTCTTTTGATTTAGAATTACAATTACGACACTTGCATCAAAAACAACAGTTCGATTAGGCTACTTTCAACAAAGGAGGATTGCAAATGATCGAAAAATACAATTTTTTTTTTACAATTCCTAATTGATGGAGGTTGAAACAATGTGAAGGAAGATGGTTACAGCAAGAAGGTACTAATCATGAACAACAAAACCACTAAATAAAGCTGAAAACAGAGAGAAAAAACCAAATTTCAGAGAAGAAAACATATTTTACTCAATCATCGCACCTGCAACACAAGGAAACAGGGATGCATCTCACCTACAACACACGAGAGGTGCGATGCATCCAGGTTGCACAGTTACAGACAATGCGGTGGGCGAGGGAGCGAAATTGAGCTTGGTTTTTGCTCAAAACTTGCCTCTAAGTTTAGTGATTTAGGCTGAGTAATGATGGACAGTAAACACAAAGCATAAGGGTACGATCTGATGAGGTTCTGAGCTACCACAAGGGAACTTAAGATGCTTTGTAAGTCAGATGTTTAGTTCATAAACCAACCTGGAGATTGACTGAAGCAACATTTATCTACTTTGCAATTGCATAGAAAAGGCATTTCGAAGGCTAGCTGGCTTAACTTTAGGCTCCGTCTATAGTTTATAAAGGAAACAATAAACAAACAAAAAAACTATTCGTTCCCCAGCAGAGTCACCATTTCGTTTTAGGGAAAACTAGTGTCAATTCGAATAGCTAGTCCCACTAAGTCGGGTAGCTATCTTAGAAATAAACAATGAAAGCTTTTCAAGAGTTCCTTTAAGTGTAATAGATGGAACAGAAGAATAGAAGACGAACTTGGATCCTTCACTTTGACTCTAGCTTGATTTTTGCTTTTCCTTGATAAAATTTGCCACTCCTCTCCTACTTGTCCCACTTCAAAGAGTACCTGTAGAGCCAAAGTAACAAAAAACTATCAAAGCACCTCTATCTAAAACATCATAACCAATACGGAATCAGAAACACATTGACCATACAATTGCATTCATAAATAATAAGATTCACAAATATAAGATCATATTGAGGAAAACTCAAAAAACTTTATTAATAGTAATGTAAGATAGGATTACAACCCAGCTGTCTAATCCATCCTCATCCTCCCAGCTATAGAAGCCCTCTTCACCTCATGAACAAGCAAATAACCCAACAATGCAATGTCTCTTCTCACCAAACCAACAACACTTCCTTACAAAATACAACATTCTAGCCTCCATATCTCTTAGATGAGGGATCCATTTATAGATGTCTTGCAAGGCTATGAGTTAGCTCTGGGTTTTTTATTAGTGTCATTCCACTTATCGTTCTTGGTTCGACTTGGAGATTTCATGATCTCTTACTCATCCCTAGGTGAATTCAGAGAGGCAAGTGTCACACGAAAAGTTTTTGGAAGATTCCATGATCATCCACCTTGCAAATTGTCTCTAGCATTTGTTTATTCTCACTCATCGCAGCCCACAGAAGGCCATTTTAGTATGCATCATACCTAGCCAGTTAGGAAATTAGTGTGCATCGCACCTTGTCCATGGAGCAGCCTATATGGTCCTATTTTGGCCAGTTCTGAGTAGTTTTTCAGGTGGAACTTCTGGGAAATGATGTAATCAGTTGACCATGATCCTTTAGGGTATGAAGCAAAACTTTTAGGGACATAAGGAATCCTTATTCTATGGACATACGAGTTTGGGGTTGCACTACCCAAATATGTCTATAACATAGTGAAAGGTTTGTTTCCTTACATCTTTTAAGAACCTTTTCCAAATTTTCCAAAGCTTCTTGAAATGTATTTCCATAGACTGTAAAATCAACCATATATACCTCTAGACAATCGTGTATCAGATTAGAAAACATTCTTAGTATTGCTCCTTGGAATGTTGGAGGTGCATTACATAACCCAAAAGGAAGTACTCGGTAGGCATAAGTTCCCCATGGACAAGTAAATGTGGTCTTATCCTAATCTTCAGGTGCTACTTAGATTTTATTATAACCACTAAAACCATCCAAGAATGAGAAATACTTCTTACTTGCTAATGTATCTAACACTTGATCTATAAAAGGCAAAGGAAAATTATCTTTATGGGTTTCTTTATTCAATTCTCGGTAATCAATGCACACCCTCCATTTACCATTACTTTTAGGCATGATTACCAAAGGAGAAACCCATGGGCTGTTAGAGAATTATATATTACGGAGCAATAGAACACATAAAATATTGCAGAAATATAAACACAGAAAATGCACAAAACAAGAGAGACATAGATATACGTGGTTCACCCAGTTTGGGCTACGTCCACCCCGAACAGCCAGTCCTTCCTTTCTATTATCTAGCAAAATGAAGAGATACAACCTACAACAAATCTGCTGTAATATCCTCTATTTTCTCTCACAGTCTCAGCTCTTTGCTTTTCGCTCACAGAATACACATCTATCACACAACCTCAAATACAATGCCATCATACAAAGAGAGGGGTTTCCTTCTAGGGAAAAAAACCCTAAACTAAACATAAGTTCTACCGTCAGATCATCCGCCTAATGAACGGCCCAGATTGACTAGAAATTACTATACTTTTACAAGGCAATTTTACATTTATTTTTGGCTTCGGGGGCGCTGCCCCCGAGCCCCCACCGGGGGATCGCTGGCCCCCGGACCCCCCAGCTGGGTGGGATGGGCCCCCCCAGACCCCCGTGGGGGACAAGTCCCCCCCGCACCCCCCCCCTCCCCCCCCCGCGTGGAGGGATGTACAAAACTTCCTGGGGTATACATCCGATTGAAACAAAGACCTCTGAACAATCATTCTCCACACACAACATTGGCTATCTAAAAATGGGTAAATGAAGTTTACATTAAGTAATTTTGGAGCTATTCTTTCACAATCTCTCTAAGATTTGGATTCATCCTTCTTTGAGGTTGTCTAATATGTTTAAAATTTTTCTCAATATAGATGTGATGAATACAATTGTTAGGATTGATGCCTTTCATGTCAGTGTATTCCCATGCAAATGCAACATAATGTTTTTGTAATGTTTTGATTAGCTTTTCTTGTTGTAGTTTCTCCAAGTTTTTGTTTATGTTCAATGTCCTACCTGGAAAAATTTCAATTGTAGAGCTACCAAACTCTTCCATAGAATAGAGAGACATCTTCCTAGATGACAAATATTCAACATTATATTTTTCTTGAAATTTATCATGGTCATATTCTGAAGATGATTCAAAATTTTCCAATGTATTTAAAATTTGACTATCTTCACTAATTACTGAAATAGTAAAGAGAGGTTGAATATCATATTCATCATCAATCCATTCTTTGTCATCTATTTCTGTGATTTCTTTTGTTGGAGGGTATAGAGTAATTTTCTTTGTTGAATTACCATCAGAAATATAGATGTCACCAAATCTACAGCTAATAAAATCATCATCTATGACCAATCAAGATCTTCCTAATATGACTGGATGTCCTCCTAGATTGTTCTTGGGAGTTAAGATAATGAAATCAATAGGATATTCCCAAGAATCTAAGAATACTGAAATATCTTCTAGCACACCATCTGGTTTGATTACTTATCTATCTGCTAGTTGCAGTAAGGTAGGTGTGTAGAGAAGATTAGGAAGCTTGAGCTTCTCCATAGTTTGTTTGCTCATGATGTTTATTGTTGTCCCTAAGTCAATCAATGTATTTGGAATTTCAACTCCAGTGATATGTGTTTTCACAATTAGACTTCCTGGATCCACATATTTTTGTATGGAATTTTTTGCCATCATTATGTCTTCTATTTTTCTTACCAGATGAATTATTTTTGTTTCTTTTTCTTTCCTTCTTGGCTTTTTTTATACTCAAGTCCTTTATTCTTTTGGCTAGAATTGGAATTTCTCTAATGGCTTGTAGTAAAGGAATTTTGATACAAACATTCTTCAATTCATCTAGAAAATCATAGTTGGGCAACAAGATCTGTTTTTCTACCCCTCTATCAATTTGTAGTCTTTCTGGAAAAGGAGGTGTAGAAGTGGAGGTCGGTTGCTCAAAGATAGGAGTTGTGTTCAATGATTATTTTTTTTTTCTTTTACGATGTTTTGGTTTTGGAGGGATGTTCCCTCAAAAAAATTATTGAATTTTAGAGAATCTTCCTCAGAACTATCTTGTTCCTGAATAACTACAGAAGATATTTCCCTTTGTGATATCCTTCAAGATCTTAGTTGAACATCATTAAGATCTAGAGGAGTAATCACATAAGTTGGAAGTTGTTGTCCTTCTACCATGTAAGCATTCTAAGGGTTTTTATTGTTGGGGTTTGGTAATGGTTAGACAGGTAGCTTATTTGGTTTCTGTTGAAATGGTAGTAAGAGTTGAGGATTTTGGTTTTCTTATGGAGGTTGTTGTGGAAATGGCAATGAAAGTTGAGCATTCTGATTTTGAAGTTGTGGCTACGGATTTTGTTGTTGAATGTGTGGGGGAGGATAATTCTGATATGATGGAGGATATTGATAATATTGATAAAATCTCGCATAAGGATTTTGGACTCCTTCTGCCCACAATTGAGATTGAGATTGAGGTTGAGGCTAAGGTTGAGATTGAGATTGAGGTTGAGGCCAAGGTTGCTGACAAGAATTCCAGTTTGGTGGGGGCTAAAGATACATTTGATTGTTAAATCCCTAATTTTTTCGCCCTTGCCAAGGTCTTCTAGCAACAAAACAAGGAGGCTCTGCAGAAATTGGGATTGTTTCCTCTTGAAGGATAGCCTTAAGACCTAGGATTGAAGGAAAACCCTTGGTCTCATGGTTTTCTGAGAAAATCATACAAGTTTCTACAATTTCTGCATCTAAAGGGCATTCCCTTAGAGCATGTTTTTTTTCTACTTTTTGGACAAAAAATTGCTAAAGCAAAAGCCTAGGTTTTCTGTTTGTTTTGTATTTTAAGGGTGTCTAATTGCTCACTAAGGCTCCCTAAAATGTTAATTTTAAATTCATCAAGCATATTACCAATTTTTGCCCTACTTATAGATATCGTTGCAGATTTGTTTACTCTAACAAGAGAAGGATCTCTTGGCCATTTCCCAGTTTTAGATTTCCCTCTTGAGAGATGAACATACAATTCTCCTATATCATTTAATGGAAGTTGAGAGATATCTCCCTTCCCCATCATGTTAGGGATATCTATCCACTCATCTCTAATGGCTTTTAATAAAAGAGCTGTCAAGGTTTCTTAATCTAAATTGCTCATCTTTGCTCTTTTCAAATTATAGTTGAATCTCTCAATCAAATCTTCTAAGTTTTCATCCTCTCTTTACATCATTTTGAACGGTTCATCTTTGTGATAGGTCGGCATGCAATAATCCAAATACCTATCTAAAATTTTTTTTGTCATGTAATTCCATGTTCTAATGGACTGAATGACTAACCTGATGAACCATTTCAAAGCAGTTCCTTTCAATGTTGAAGGAAACAATTTAAGTTTTTGCGAGTCTTCTAGATAGTCACAAGTTCTGCATAAGACTTCAAACTCAAATAAAAATGTTTCGGGATCCCCACTTTTCAACCCATAGAAGTTTTGGAGGATAGAAGGTGAGATATTTTCATTGTGGCATTTGTTTCCTCATCCACTATAGGGAATCCAAAAGAATTATCTATTTTCCTATTTCCTCTGCCTCCTCCATTATTTCCTCTACCTCCTCCATTATTTTCTCTACCTCTCCCTCTACCTCCTCCTCCAAATAGTGAGAATTCTCCATCTTTTTCTTCTTCTTCCATTATAGTTTCTTCAGAGTCAATATAGGGTTCAACCTACAAGGTTACTTCCTCCTCCTCTAGTTCTTCTATTAATGGAACATGGGAGAGAGGTTCTACTTCTTCTTCCTCACCAGGTATTCCTAATTCTTCAACTACAATACGCTTTCTTGTGGAGATCAACAAGGCTATTCATACTGTTGGAGATTCGAAATTTTTCTCCCCTAGGACTGACTTGGTAGATGAAGTAGGAGATTCTTTTGATGATTGGATTTCTGCCCCTGGAATTCTAGGAATCCTATGGCTGAGAGTATGAGTTTTGGATCGAGGTGTGCCTTTTCTTGTTCTTGGTGCAATAGGTGGCGTTGTAGGAATTGAACTTTTGCCTCTAGCTATAAATCTACCCCTAGAGTCTCTTTCTCTATGCATGTCATTTTTTTTGAATGTAAGTGATCCGGATTTAAACATGAACGCAACAAATTACAGAGATAACCATATACACAAAGATGCAGCGGAAATAATACTTCATTTCATTAATGGAAAATACTGAAATATGCTTACAAACAGAAATGGAAATAAACTAGCTAGGGCGATGGTAGCTTATCAGCGCCCGATAGTCAATACAGAGTCTCCACGTCCCATCCTTCTTCTGTACCAACACTATCGGGCTCCCACAGGGCGAAGAACTCGGGCGGATGTGACCTTTCTGCAGGAGCTCCTGAATCTGCCTCTTGATTTCATTGTTCTCCAGAATGGAGCGCCGATAAATTGGTCCATTGGGTAGCGGCGCACCTGGGGTCAGATCGATGGAGTGCTTGACTTGACAGTGTAGAGGAACCCCTGCTGGGGAGGTGAAGATGTCTTCGTACTCCTCCACAATCTTGTCCATCTGTAGCTGCCGTGCAGAGGGACCCCGTTTGGAGGCCGTGGCCACTGTCTTCTTCTTCCCTTGAGGGCGTATCATCAGGAAAACAAATTTCCTGGTTTTGGAAATGATCTTACTGCATTGTTTTGCAGTAATCAAAGAGATGGCGGCAGGTGGTGCTACCTCTGGTATCCTGAACAACTTATTTCCCAATGTAATAATAACAGCACGGGGCCTTGATTCATACACAGCATGTCGCTTCCACAAGTATGGTTGTCCTAGTAATACATCACAAACTTCAAGGGGAGCAATGTCACACAATACCTCATCCGTGAAGGGCTTGATGTTGTATGGAAGGCGACACTGTTGGCTCACGCGAAGATCTCGCCCTTGGTGAAGCCACCCAATGGTGTATGGTTGTGGATGTGCTGTGGTCGGTAAGCCCAACCGCTTCACGACCTCTGCCGAAATGAGGATCTTTTGACTCCCGCTATCAACAATGAACTGTATCGGGGAGCCCTTTACCCACATCTGGGAGTGGAAGAGACGCTCCTCCTCCTCTGGATCTTCGGGTTCATTTTTCTGGATCTTTGCGGTAGCAACTGTGGCGCTGGGATCCGCATCAATGATCTGCTTCCCTTTTTCATAGCCCTTATCGGGTTCTGACTCAGAGTCGGAACATGCATCTGATTCTGAAACCTTTAGCTCAGCCACCAGTGACTGCTTGGCCCGACACTCACTTGTGTTGTGAGTGGAGCTCTTATGGAACTCGCACCATTTTCTAGTGTCCTTTCTCGGCTTCGCGGCGTTGCTCTTTGCTTGCAGCTTCGGCTGGTTGTCTTGGGCTGTCCCGCCTTGGCTTTGTCCTTTGTTCTATGGTTTAGGGGCACCTTTCCCCTGCTTTGGATTCATAGATCCAAAGTCTCGCTTCTTTTGTTTAAACTTCTGCTCGACCTTGACGGCATACCGGTATGCTGCGCCGAGCGAGGGGATGTTTAGGAACTGTATTTCTTCCTGGATGTACTTGTGCAAGCAGCCCCGGTATTTGAGTATCAAATGTTGCTCCGAATCCTTGATACCCAACTTTGTGCGAAGGGTATGGAAAAGATTGGTGAACTCCGGCACGTCTTGGTCCCTTCCCTGCCGCAGCGTGGTCCACTTTATGTATTCATCCTCATAGCTTCCGACAGGGTAGTACTGCTCCTTGATGGCATCCCAGAACGAATCCCAGGTGGGTGCGGCTGAAAATAGTGAGCCAGTACTTTCATCCTTCTGCTCGCAGTAGGTTTCCCACCAGTCCTTGACGTGGGGGGCTGCTTTGAGAAGAGCAAAAACAATCTTTTCCCGACTCGAAAATTCATGAACAGAAAAATAACCCTCTAGCAAATTTAACCATTTATCTACGGCATCGGCGTCTATCTGACCCTCGAATATGGGGATTTCAAAATTAACTTGTACCTTAAAGGGTGTGGCGTTTCCAGAGGAGCTGCTGGAAGCCGATGCGCCGCTTCTGGGTAGCCGCTGAAGGATCTGCGCAAAGCTGTCCATCATCGCGTTCCGTTGTCGCTCGAGCGCTTCTTCGAGCAAGATTTTGATGGGATCTCCTGCCCCCTCGTCTTTCTTCTCATCCGCCATGGGAGGCCGTCGGGATTTGCGAGGCTGGTCTTGCAAAGGTTCAACCAGTTCAAGCCCTAACTCCTTATATCCCGACCTTGTTGGGGATATGCAAAGAAAAACAGAGAAAAAGCAGACCGCTCTGATACCACTGATCTGGATTTAAACATGAACGCAACAAATTACAGAGATAACCATATACACAAAGATGCAGCGGAAATAATACTTCATTTCATTAATGGAAAATACTGAAATATGCTTACAAACAGAAATGGAAATAAACTAGCTAGGGCGATGGTAGCTTATCTCTGAGAAGAGATGTGATGGCTACATGCCTCTGAACTGTGTTACAATGAGGCTCGAAGGCCTATTTATTGTTGAGAAACAATGGAAAAACCCTTAACATTCCAAAACCTAACCCTAGGAGATGAAACGCCAAACTGTGGGCCACGTTTGGGGGTAAGTTGGTACATCAACTTCCCGGGGTCGTAACTTTGGCATATGATCTCCGTTTGACGCGTACAATAGCTCATTAGAAAGATCTATCCGAGCACTATCATTGTTGGAATGGGCAACACCAGTCCATTCCATGGACTCGTGTTGCCCCCGGATTCCCCAAAAAATGTCGTTTAGGGCCTCAAAACGGCTCCAGAAGTTCAGGACCCGAAAAACTGCTAAAAATAGTAAGTTGTGCTACAATTAAGGAAACTGAAAATGCTGAGAAAGACAATGGTGGGGGTCCAGGTGGCCACCAATATCCACCTGGATCAGTAAGAGATAAGGCTACCTAGTTACACTTCCTTGGCAATGACGCCAAAATGTTTGGTCAATTTAGTGTCCTAAATTTCTCTACATAAATTATCAATCCGGGTATCGTAAACTGATGAAGTGTAGCACACTGTTTGTGCTAGATAACCCTTCTTAATTCATTACTTTTGTGCTTTATGTTGTTTTGGGGGGTTTTGGTATTTTAATTCCTAATGATTTACAATGTAATTATCAAAAACTTAAATCTAACTTTCGTAAAGACCACTCAAAATCTAAAAAATGAAAACAGATCTAAAGAAAGAAACGAAAACAAAGCTAAGAAAGATTTGGAATCAAAGCTTAAGCAAGAAATGAAAACAAAGTTTCTATTCCCATTTTACCATTATTTCCAAATCATGAATTAAAACTGAAAGTGAAATTTTCAAATGATGTCTAACTAATTACATAAATAAAACTAAATGAAATATTTAGTTACTCCACCTCTCAATTTTGGGAGAAAGTCTCACTGGAATGACATTTGAGGAATTTTGTACTTCATTAATCTAAGAGAAAACAAATACAAAGATGCAACAATAACTCATTGAATAAATGAAATGTTCAACCACTTAGTTAAGGATGACTTATCAACTTGAAGGGTTTTTCATAAACATTCATTAACACCATGAGTCATTAAAATAAAAATAAAATGGCAAAGACAGTAAATGGCACTGATCAGTCTAATTGAGAATTTAAACTAGCAAAATAGTGAATGAAGTAAACTAGATTACATTACTGAGTTTCATATTCTAAATTACTGATAAAAACTAAAAAGAGATCAAGCAAATTGAAGCTACTCTAAATTATGAACATTATTAATAAGAAAATGATGGAAATTGCATTATAAACATTGTTAGTAAGACGATGATTATAAACGCTGTGAAAGAAAATGATGAATTTACAGTTAACAAGAATAAGAAAAATAAAATGAAATGAAGCCTTCCTCAGTGCAGGGGCCCTCTGCAACTGATTAGGCTACGATTTCTCAATCAACTCCAAGAAAAATCCTCCAGATTTTCATAAACCGTGTAGTCTTCATATTAAAAACAAGGACACAAAATGCCCAGAAATTACAAAGTGTAGAATCTCGATTTCACAATAAAAACTATCACTATTACCACTAAATTCTGCAGTCCTTTACACATGTATTTATAAGAAAAACCATATAACTGTTTGTGGAAAAAAACATGCTACAGTAAAACACATAGAAGATAGATATGCGGAATTTCTTCATCGACTCTTGGAGACATAAATCCAAGACATGGTGGTTGTTGGATTCAGTTGTACAAGTGGTTGTTGGAGTCCGTAGGTATAGGTAGTTGTTCTAGATAATGCTTCCCATCACTGTGAAACATCTTAATTAATCGTGAAGCGGAGTCCTGTTACCTTTGGTCTCTATACTTGACTTATCCATTGACGGTAGTCTTATGTCATCTTCTTTGTCGACCATGGCTAAGTGAATAGGATAGGGTCCATGCCACGATGATTTCCAAGTTTCCCATGTAGCTAGTTTCTCCTTCTAACACTTGGAACCTGTTAGAGCATGAGTGTAGTTGTGGAACAACTAATTAGCTATAGAATAGGCTACATTCTATAGCTAATATACAAAAATTTATTCAAATAGAAAAACATAAAATCATAACATGTAAATCACTAAATGTCCTCCTCAAGAAAATATATATCAGTCATTAGTGATGAGAATGTATCTTTCTCATGGAAAAACAAAGAAAAGGAATGAGTAGAGTTGCTAGGGAAAGAGTAATTTTGAGGCTCAACAAAACCATTCATATATGAAATGTAATGAAAACCCCACTTCTATTGTGCACTACACCTAGTGGTAAACACGACTCCACCAATATACCATGCAAACTTGCCATGTGCACATGCAATGTGATAGAACTGAGATAACATTAAACACATTGATAGGTTTGTGTTGGCCCTCAATTTTGGTCATTTTTGTTTATCATAAACCCACTTATTTACCATCATTTTTCACCTCATTCCCCTTACTTATGCCTCATTTTAACCTTAAGTATGGGGGTTTTACGCAGTGCATTATATTAGATATCATTTTTGGGATTCAACTGCGTTAAGTAAGATCATTCACATATGACCATTTCATTTTAACCTTATTTTGCATAATCAGGTACTTAGATTAAGCATTTCAATTTTTAGAAATTTTAGTAAAAATTGGGTTTTAAGTGCATTTTTGGACACAATCAGAAATTCCCGTAATGGCTTCATACTTGCAGGACACCTGGGAATGAGCTAAGCACATTTCTAGAAATGGGAACTAAAATTGAACGAACTCCTATTGGTCTATTCAGACCAAGGTTAAATAGACTCGGTCAAAGCTAGTCCAACACGACCGGTCATTCAGAAAATCCCTAGGAAATAGGGCAATTTTAGTGATTTTGGGGATTTTTCCAAATTTTGTGTAACTGAATGGGTGGATTCAACGAGGATAGATGGGATTAGGATAGATAAGACTATTAGAGACTTTTTCATCAATTTTGTTTATTATTTCTCTATTTAATCCAAGACTATGGAAGGCTTAAGGGTGTAGACTTTATGTAATCTGATTTTGAAACTTTTTGAAGACTGAAAGTTAATTCAAGAACCCATTTCATTTCAATTTTTTGTTCTTTCTTGGTTGATTTACTGGAGTTTTTGTAGCTAAGATTTCTTCAAGTGTGCAACGCAATGGTGGAGGGCCCCCACACCACAGTCAGTGCAGTTCTTAGTTAAATTTTCATAGTTTCATAAATTAGTTCTTGTTTCAAATGTATTTAGATGTGTGATGATTTTTGAATGAATATTGGTTTAATTATAATCTGCATATGAAGGGACACAAATTAATTTAAGTTAAATTCCCCTTCTATTTGATCTTGAACTAAAACTAAATTTTATTCTCCTTTTCGTATTTGAAACAATGGTGATTATGATAGAGTAGAATTGTGAAGAAGGACAATCTCATCGTCCTTAGTTAGGAGCCTCTTCTTTTACATATTCTGCATCATAAACCATTGTTAATTAGTGATTTGGATTTCTGTTCATGAAAGTAGTATTGTAGGGAAGGACAACCTACTTCTCCTAAGTTAGGAGCCTCATTCCTCACATATTACATGAGTGATTTGAAAATTACTTAATTAGATTTTATATTTGTAATATGCATTTACTTTAATCTCTCTAATTCTTATTCTAAAATTAACTACCATTGGAATCCATAGACTTTGGGTGTGCTTCTAAGTTCTACAAACCCGCATTGATAATTAAATACTTGTGTTAATTTGGATAGTAAATTGACCCAACATTTTGGCGTCATTGCTAGGGAATCATACTTCAATATAGTCAATTAGGAAGGTTGTTTAAAAAACACATTTAAAAAACACTTTTCATTATGGTTATTTATGTTTAGATGTAGAAATTAGAAAAGTAGATTCATAAAACAAAACCCCCAATAAAAAAAGAAAAAAAAGACTACAAAATCCAATTGCAAGACAAGATCTAATAAAAATGATGTTAAATAAGTCATTTAGAGAAGGAGGGTATGCCACCACAAGGATCTTCTTAAACCCTTGTCAACAATTTAGAATGGTCACTAGGGAAGAGTCTTCATTTGAAAATATAGAAGAGGAACAGAGAATCCATGAATATGATCCTCAAGAAGAGAATCTAGAACTTTCTTCTAGCTATATTCGCGACGAGGTGAATAAGTCATGGATCACATGCAATGAAGATCAAACATTAGAGCCAGAAATTGAAGAATTTCTAGGATGTATATCACAATATCCCTTGTGCATACAATGTTTTGAACAAGTACCACAAGAAGAGTTTTGTGCTATGACAATTAACGCGAACCAAGAAAACAAAGACCATATTAATACTTGGTTTGAACTAGTTATTAGGTCACAATGCTACTCCATTTATCAACATCCTTTAGCATCAAATCTTTATGATCAAATAATTTTTCATGTGCAAACATTCATTAGAGTATATTTTTTAAATTTGGATGTGAGTTTAGTCATGATATTGTTACGAAAATGGATGCATTGGAAATTGTCTTAGGCTCGATATAATGATTTATTTTTCTACAATATAGTAGGATAGAAGAACATAAATCAATAAATAGGTAGAATGATTTCACAATAAGACTTTTGGTTGATATTCTTACGAATGGAATTTCACATCATTGTTAAATACTCAATTGAAAGGATTACATGGAAAAATGCAATAAATAATATATTGAAAACTAGTTTTTAAACTCATTTTTCAATTTGGATCAGAAATGAAAAAGACAAGGTAAAAAGAAACCCTAGATCTCAAGAGACATTTTGAGGATAGAGTTATTACAACCTATATTTGAGGTGTCTAATGTAAACATTTTTACCTGATATTTGTAATGAAGATAGAAATTGTAATATAGTTTCCAAATAAATTTGAATCACCTCAATTGGGTATCATATGAAAATGTTATTCTTGAAATACTAACCGCTTCTTGATTGCTCTACATGGTGACAATTCTAGGTATTGACTATTCATTGGCGTATTTGACATATCACATAATCTTTTCTTCAAAGCCTATTTATATGGGAGATAGATATTCAAGTCTAGATAAATAAAAAATGTGAATCATCCCATTTGGAGGTCAAATGAAAAACATAATCCACATTTAATGATTGCATGTCTTAAATACAACATTGTTAAACTCTACCTCCAAGATCCGTTCATCACCAATTTTGTGATATACAGCTTAATAATTTTTAAAAACCTATTTTTATTGGAAAACAAAAATGAATCTACTTTAATCTCCAAGTTCAATCACATCCATCTGATCTTTAATGAAGAATTTACACTTCAAATAGTGACTGTTGGTCTAGTAAACAATTCACAAGAAACTCTATCAAACATGGTACTATTTATCTTTTTTAGCATATCATTTCAAACCATTTTAAACACCTGTCTATACTAGAAGTAGCTATATTAATTCACCTTAACTTGGATTTGTAATCACTCTAATTGGATAGAAGACAAAGATTTTGTGAACCAAATACCCCTAGGAGATCTAGGATGGCCACCATTCCTCAAGTGGTAAACAAATGCATTTTCTTTGTATATCATCTTTGGAGTTGTTTTCTAAGCAATTATTGCAATTATTTTACATATTTCTTGGAAGAAAAGAGACTCTACACCTATCTTCCTCCATCATATAATAGTGTATTGCAGGCAAGTGCGATGTTTTTGTAGGTCCCAGGAAGATTTTAGGGGTCAATTCCATGAAGGAAGAATTTTCAAAGTCAATCCTTAAAAATTCATATCTACGAATATGAAATGAAAATATTCAACTGAAAATAAAGAGGAATCCACTTGATGTTCAGTTTATTCAAAGAAACTCAAAACTATTGAAGTTTTCTTTTAGCTGCTGACCAACAACACCAACAACCCTACAACATGAATCACGATCGAGGAAAAGGACATGAAGCTAATCATGAGAAGAAGAAGTCAAGTTTTTGTACCATGGAAAGTCACATCCATTGCATAAGAAGGCTTCCATAAGCCATATTGTTCATGATGCCATTCATCTACCATATTGTATGTTAAGTTCTACAATCATGCATGTTAAAGCCCATACCTATTATCTATCTATCTATCCATCTACTCCTAGATCATGACTTCAACTTAACCTATTTGTTGAAAATAGCAACAAGAAATGATAAAAATAGAATTTCCTATATAATTAAAATTGTGAATCAAAATCGAATTTAGTCTCACTGGCTCCTTGGAAATAATTAATTAATTCATTATGGAGAAATTAGTTGGAGAAATTCAAGATAGAATTCTTTCTGTAGTTATGCAACAGTTATCCCTTAAATTAACGAGACTATCCCTTAATTAAGAAAATAATATTGAGTTATATTTGAGTTGTAATTAGTTAGCTTAGTTTACTAAGTTAAGTCTAGTTAAATTAGTTCCAAACTATTTGAGGAACTAATTGTGAGTTATCAGCCAGTTGATGCATGCATGCACTCAACCAGTGTGCTCCAGATAACTGAAGATTCCCTCATCAGAAAATAATTCATTTCTATTCTGAGAAAGACTCAGTTGAACTAAATTTCAATGACAATGTACTATCAATTGCTTGTTTTTTCCTATAAAGGAAAATCAAGCATGCAATCAAGGTGAGGTTCCTGGAGGATTGTGTAATTTTACAGTGTGTAAGAGCAGTGTTCCACTTGGTGAGGTGATAATCATCCACTAGGAATAACACAAGGAAATAGGAGCTTGGATGGCAAAGGAGAAGGCTTGTGAGAATATTTGATTGCTGGCGAGCATCGAGGAGGATTGTTCTGAGAGCTAGCTAGCTGTGAGATCTAAGGCTTTGTATAATTCTGATGTATTTCCACCTTGTATGATAATACAAATAGTGGAGTTTTTAGCTGATGCTGTCCCCTGAGTATTTAATGTGTTTCATGTGCATTGATTCTTCTTCTTCTGGTTATATGTGGTTAGCTCCTATTCATCTCAATATTTAACTTTCCGAAAATTGATAGTAGAAGTAGATTACAGTATTTTGCTTTGGTATATTGCATTAGCGGGTTAATCTATAGTAAGATTTTGTACACGGTCTTAGAGGGAGATTTGTAAAGAATTAGCAAAATTTATGCATGGTATGAGAGCCTAGTTTAACGAAGTTGTGACTAAAATATGGAGAATAGAATTCAAAGTTTGAAGTTCGGGGTTGCAAGTGCAAACCGAATTCATATCATAGTCCAATTGAAATGGGACATTATGCGACTAATTGCCCATCAAAGAAGTCCATGAAGGGATCATTGGATGGATCAGAAGGTGAGGGACTAGCCTCTCAGTTCGAAATGGACTTTACCCTCATCGCATGCATGGTTTCATTGATGATGGGTTGTCTCTTGCATATTGACAGTCGAGCCTCATTCCACATGACCGATGATAAAAGTTTATTCAGTACCTTGGAGGAGAAAGACCTCAAGATGCACGTAGATATGGGTGACAATGAAAGGTATAGTGTTTCAGGAGTGGGTACAATTGCTTTTGAAAGGGAGCATGGAGCCCCTATCACCTTAACAGATGTGAAGTATGTGCCCGGACTGAAGATGAACTTGGTATCAGCTGCAATGTTGGAGGACAAAGGCTACAATGTTGTTTTTAGTAAAGGAAAGGAATTCCTTAGACACATCACCATGAGACAGGTGAAATAGATTGGTTCACGAGTTAAGAACCTGTATGCTCTTGAGGTTCAAGATGCATGCAAAGCCTTAAGGAGCAAGGGAAATGTTATAGACTTTGTGGTTGAGGGGGATAGTAAATTACCTCTCAACATGCAGCCCCAGAAGAAGTCTCAAACAATTGTGGAGGAGCCACAATTGGAGAAGTGGGAAGAGGGATCACATGCAACCATACTTCCAGGTGTGAGGTGGGGTGATGTGAAGTGATAGTCCCAATGATTGGAAAATCACTCGTTAGTGATCTTAGTTAAATAATTAATGAATGAAGGTATTACAGACTCATGTGATGGTGTGTGTCTATTTTATTTTAGACAATGAATTGATTGGATTGAAAAATAAACAGACACTGGAAAATGAAAAACAGTAAGGGAAACACAATAAGAAAATACAAGAACATAACACATTAATAAGGAGTTCACCTTATTCTCTAGGGCTACGTCTCTGGTCCAGCTTTTAGTGGTGGCCTTCTTTTATTGTGTCTTTAAAGCAGTGTTTTTACAGTGAGGAGCTCAACTTGAGTCTCATTAAATAGATAATTCTTGGTAGGGTGGTCCATGGATTCCCCAAGCCACTAGAGTACACAGAATCTTCCCTTACCAAATCTTGACTCTCTTGTCTTTAATGGGAGGAGCCCAATGTGGTACTCAATTCCCGATAGATCCTCTCAGGGATTGCTTTAACCTCTCAAGCCTTCTGTCTACTCGATGCTACCTTATGCTGCAGGTCAGCTTGGCTCTATGTTTTTCTGCCTCTTGCTTCATTGTCTCTTTCGTCCATTTTTTGTCATTCTTCCCTTCTTAGTTTCTTCCTTCTTTGTTCTGTTCTCTGTCTGTACATGGGTTAAAGCCAATTTTTCCTTGACTGTTCACTTCCTTTTCCTCCCCTTCGGATCACCTGCTACTATTTGCTTGGATTTCCCTCCCTCTGCATCATCACCAACATATCACAGGGAGGTGGCCACCTATCCTATCACGAACTATGCTAGTTCTTCCTCAATGGTTCAGTATTTCGGTTACACTATGGAATGACTCATTTGCCAACTCATTGGTCAAATCAAACTTCAGACTTTTATGTACCGTATCTTGATTCCCCTGTCAAATCTGGTTCCTCCATTGGGCACAAACTTCGCCATCAAATTAGGATCCCCCAGATCCTACAGTGTTTGCTCATTTCATGCGGTTGACTTGCTCAACCGTTAGCCCGCGATGAGAGGCAGTTTTTGTCGGGTGTGGAGCCTGATTATCTTCTGTATTCAAAGGTTTCAGCCAGATGTATAACCCAGGAAGACTGTACACCCCTCCACATGGGGGTTTGTGGGGGGGGACTTGTCCCCCTCATGGGGGTCCAAGGGCCAGCGGTCCCCCGGCGGGGGTTCGGGGGCAGTGCCCCCAAAGCTAAAAATATATGTAAAATTGGCTTGTAAAAGTCTAGTAATTTCTAGTCAATCTGGGCCATTCATTAGGCGGATGATCTGATGGTAGAAGTTATGTTCAATATATGGTTTTTTTCCCTTAGAAGTAAACCCCTCACTATATATGAGAGAATTGTATTGCGTCTATGCATATCTATATTCTGAGTGAGGAAGAGAGAGGAGATTGAGAGAAAGGAGGGTGTTACAGTGGATCTACTGTAGGTTTTATCTCTTCAGTTTGCTGGATAATATAAAAGGAAAGACTGGTTTCTTCTCCGTGGACGTAGCCCAAACTAGGTGAACCACGTATATCTGTGTCTCTCGTGTTTTATGTGTTTTCTGTGTTTCTATTTCTGCAATATTTTATGTGTTCCATTGCTCCGTAATATATAATTTACTAACAACTAGTATTAGAGCCGAAGGTCTATTTGGCTAAGAAACTCGCAAGAGAGAAGATTTCCTGGTTTGAGTGGGAGTAATGGCGGAAGATGGTAGGTTTAGGGTCGAAAAATTCAACGGCCAAAACTACCAGCTGTGAAAGATTCAGATGGAAGATTATCTATATCAGAGAAATCTATACCTACCATTGAGTAGAAAACAAAGAAGCCGATGAGTATGACAGACATAGAATGGGACATTCTGGATAGAAAGGCACTTGGAACAATATGGATGTGCCTAGCAATGTCGGTACTGTTTAATTTTTCAAAGGAAACGACAACACGGGGTTGAATGTCGACATTGGCCGAACTATATGAAGAACCCTCAGTCTCAAATAAGGTATTTCTTATGAAGCATTTATTTAATATGAAGATGTCAGAAGGTGGATCTGTTGCAGATCATTTAAATGATTTTAATACAGTTACAAGTCAGTTAAGTTTTGTAGGGGTAAATTTTGATGATGAAGTTAGGGCTCTGTTATTTCTGTGCTCATTGATAGAAAGTTGGAATGGTTTAGTTATGGCCATTAGTAACTCTGTCTCTAGATATAGTACTTTAAAGTTTGATGATGGTGTTGGTGCAATCCTTAGCAAAGAAATGCGATGGAAAAGCTCTGGTGAGACATCAGGTAATGCTTTGACTACAGAGACTGGGGGAATAAAATGGAAAGAGGAAAGAGCCCAGGATATTGAAGTAAGTCAAGAAAAGGCACATCCAAGTCCAGATCGAGGATAGTGTGCTAGAAATGTGGGAAGAAATGACACCTGAAGAAAGACTGCAAGTCTTGGAAGGGAAAAGAAGGAGATGCGCAGCAAGAAACTAATCATGAAGTGAATGTAACATGTGATGTGTTGCAAGATGTTTTGGTTCTTTCATTAGAAAATATTATTGATGCCTGGGTGATAGATTCAGGTGGCTCATTCCATGCCACACTTGATAAGAAACTTTTTCATGATTATGTTCAAGGAGATTTTGGACGAGTTCGATTGGGTGATGATAAACCCTGTAAAATCATTGGAATGGGTACAATTTTCATAAAATAGCAAAATGGAAATCAGTGGCTATTGAAGAAGGTAAGGCATGTTCCAGATCTGAAGAAAAATATAATTTCAATAGGGCAGTTTGGAGGTTAAGGTTGCGTAACTACTTTCAAAGATAAAACTTGGAAGCTCACTAAAGGATCTCTAGTAATAGCGAAAGGAGAAAAGGCTGGTACATTGTATTTATGAAATGGTATTTCTAATTCTGTTAATGCTTTAACCTCTACAGGAGAAGGTACGACATTGTGGCATCCTAGGCTCAGGCACATGAGTGAGAAGGGGATGTATATTCTTCACTCAAGAAATTTGTTACCAGGTTTGAAGCATGTTGATTTAAAATTCTGTGAGACTTGTGTTTATGGAAAACACAAGAGAGTTAGATTCCTTAGAGTTGGGAAGGAAAGGAAGAGTCAAAAATTAGAGCTTGTGCATACAGATGTATGGGGACCTGCTCAGGTATCATCTCTTGGTAGCTTTCGTTATTATGTTACTTTTATTGATGATGCAACTAGAAAAACCTGGATTTATTGTATTCGAAAAAAATCTGATGTATTTGACACTTTTGAGAAATGGAAAGCTTTTGTTGAAAATGAGACAGGGAAAAGGTTGAAGTGTCTTAGATTAGATAATGGAGGTGAATATTGCAGCAAAGAGTTTGATAGGTATTGCTCAGAGTATGGAATTTGTAGAGAGAAGACAGTTCCAAGAACACCACAAGAAAATGGTGTGTCAGAAAGAATGAACAGGACAATCATGGAGTGTGCAAGGTGCATGAGATTGCATGCAGGATTTCCTTTACAATTTTGGGCAGAAGCTATAGATACTGTTGTTTATCTCATAAACAGAGGGCCTTCAAGTTCCTTGGATGGTGTTATTCTAGAGTAGGCATGGACAGGAAAAAAGGTAAACTACTCATTTTAAAGACTTTTGGTTGTGAAGCCTTTGTCCACATTAACAAAGAAAATAGAACAAAGCTTGAGGAAAAATCAAAGAAATGTACCTTTATTGGATATGGTGTTAGTGATTTTGGTTATCGCTTATATGATTATGAAAATCACAAAATCACTAGGAGCATAGATGTAATATTCAATGAAAAGGTCCTGTATAAGAATCAGTTGTAGGAAAAGAAACAAGAAAAAGAAAACAGAGAATACACAGTGCTTGACGATGTCACGGGAAAAGTGATGATGTCTGAAAATCATAATGATCAACAGCTAGAACAACAACTATAACAACAACAAGCACTTCAAACACCTAAAAGCAGCAATAGAAGATCTACCAGGATAAGTATACCCCTTGAACGATACTCTCCTTCATTATATTATGTATTGTTGACTAATTCTGGTGAACCAGAATGTTATGAAGAAGCAGTGCAGGTAGAAACCAGGAAGAAGTGAGAGGAAGCCATGATAGAAGAGATGTACTCCTTAACACACAACCAGACTTGGGACTTAGTCAGTTTGCCTGTAGGTAAAACAACATTGTAGAATAAATGGGTTTACAGGCTGAAGGAAAAAGATGTAGGAAAACAAAGGTACAAAGCTAGAGTTGTGGTGAAGGGGTTTGCACAGAAGAAAGGTATTAATTTTAATGAAATATTTCCTCCTTTTGTTAAAATGACTTCAATCAGAACTATTTTAATTCTAGTAGTAGTTGAAGTTTTGCATCTTGAGCAGTTAGATGTAAATAGAACCTTTCTCCATGGGGATTTGGAGGAAGAGATATATATGTAGCAACCACAAGGATGTGAGGTAAAAGGGAAGGATAAACTAGTGTGCATGTTGAAGAAGAGCTTGTATGGCTTAAAATAGGCTCCAAGGCAGTGCTATCTAAAATTTGACAGGTTTATGTCTGAACAAGGTTATACTAGATGTCACTCTGATCATTGTGTTTATCTCAAAAGGCAAAATGATGGTAGCTATATTATATTGTTATTGTATGTAGATGACATGCTTGTTGTAGGTTCCAACATGTAGGAAATAAATGTGCTCAAAAGGAAATTGGCAAACTCATTTGCAATGAATGATTTGGGTGCTGCAAAACAAATCCTTGGTATGAGAATAACGAGAGACAAGAAGAATCGCAAATTAACATTGTCTCAAATTGAGAACATAGAAAAGGTGTTGAAAAGGTTTAATATGGAGAATGCAAAACTAGTTAGTATACCTTTGGCTATCCATTCCAAATTAAGTAAGGAGGTGTGTCCCAAGACTCAGGAAGAAATGGCTCATATGTCTAAAGTTCCATATGCATCAGCAATTGGAAGCTTAATGTATGCAATGGTCTGCACAAGGCCTGATATTGCACATGCAGTGGGAGTTGTAAGTAGGTACATGAAAAATCCAAGAAAAGAACATTCGATGGTAGTGAAGTGGAATTTCATGTATTTGAGAGGTACCACAAATCAAGGATTATGATTTGGACGTTCAAACATTGCTCTACAGGGATATGTTGATGCATATATGGTAGGTGATAGAGATAACAGGAGGAGCACAATAGGGTATGTGTTTACTATAGGTGGAACAGCTATCAGTTGGGTTTCAAAAATCCAAAGTGTTGTTGCACTTTCCACAACAGAAGGAGAGTATGTTGCTGCTACATAGGCTAGTAAAGAAATGATTTAGTTACAAAGGTTTCTAGATAAATTGGGCAAGAAGCAGGAGTTGGGCAGGTTATACAGTGACAACTAGAGTGCCATACATCTTGCAAAGAACTCTGCATTTCATTCCAAGACTAAACATATACAGCTCAAGTACCATTTCATACAGTCAGCATTGGAAGATGGACAGTTGAAGATGGAAAAGATACACACTAGCCAAAATCCTGCAGATATGTTAACAAAAGTTGTAACCAGGGAGAAACTGAGAATCTACTTAGTTTCAATTGGTCTTCAAGTATGATGAAGAAGACGAGAAACAACTAGGTCCAAAGTGGAGTTATTTTCTAGAAAATGAAGCAGCGGTGGAGTTGTTATAATCAGTCTCCAAGTGGGAGATTGTTGGGTGTAGAGCCTAATTATCTTTTGTATTCAAAGGTTTCAGCAAGTTGTATACCCCAGGAAGACTATACACCCCTCCATGTGGGGGGGTGCGAAAACAACCCCTCACTATATATGAGGGAATTGTATTGCGTTTATGAATATCTGTATTATGAGTGAGGAAGAGAGAGGAGATTGAGAGAAAAGAAGGTGTTACAACGGATTTGTTGTAGGTTGTATCTCTTCAGTTCGCTAGATAATATAAAAGGAAGGAATCATTGTTTCTCCATGGATGTAGCCCAAACTAGGTGAACCACGTATATCTGTGTCTCTCTTATTTTATGCATTTTCTGTGTTTATATTCCTGCAATATTTTATGTGTTCCATTGCTCCGTAATATATATAATTTACTAGCATTTTTCTCTATCATCTGCCAGACACACATCGTGCAATGAATGGAATCACTCGCTCTCTGCCAAATCTGCTTACCACCCTAGGATGCCTCTGATATTCTGCTAGTTTTGTAGCGCGGGACCTGCCTTTCGCCTTAGCACCTTCCCTATAGTTTCCTGACTTCCCATGCGACCGAGCACTTCTGGGCTTTTCCTTATTGAAGGGTTTTGCCCAATGATGTGTGATTAGCACTAGTTGCGCATCAAAAATTGCCTCCATTTCTCGATTCGGGCTTCCCAACTACCAATTTCCTTCTGCACGGTCTCCATAGGCCTCAGTCAGCGTGCTTTGATCGAGGTCCTTGTTGTTCCTTGCTGGCTTAAAACTGCCACTATTTGGAGGTCTTCCTGATAGCTATTTGTTCATAAATTTGAAGTTTGTCCTGATTTGATATGGTCATGGAACTTTCATAATTTTCATGGATCCAATTTAGATCATGCCTTCCCACTGAAAAAGCTTTTGGACCACAAAAAGTTGGTTTTTAGGCATCAACCAAGTGAGGGTACAATTGTCTAGCTTGTCCAATCTCTATCAACTTTGCACTGCTCGGATTTGAACCCTTGAGCCCAACTCTGAGGTACTCAACATCTCCTCTGTGCGTCGTCCTCACCTTCCTGTCTAGAACTGTGTCTTCTTGCAATTCATTAAGATATTCAGGTAGCAGGTCATCAATACAAGGCGATTGACTCTACTCTTCGTGATAATCAATTAGTGAAGGTTCAAACAATATCAAGCAATCTACATTCACGACTGAGTAGATGTGCATGTAAGCTAGTAGATCAAGGGGAAAATCATTCTCACCAATCTTCTCAAGTATCTTGAAAAGTCCATACTTGATAGGCTTTAGCTTTTTACCTTCAACTTGCATCTTGTTCTTACTGATATATAGCTAGACTTGGTCACCAACTTGGAAACTATGCTCCATCTGATGCTTGTCATGCCTTGCCTTATATTTGGCTTGGCTCTTTTCGAGTTGTTCCTATACTGCTTCGTGGATCTCTTGGATTTTTTCAATGAACCTATTTTCCCTATCTACATCATTGTGTCCCTCAACTATGGTGTCTTTACCAAAGACAAAATCCAAAGGAGACTTGAGTTGAAACCAAAACAACTCTGAAAAGGAGATCTCTGTGTAGAAGAATGTTTTGCTCTGTTGTAAGCATGCTGCACATAACACAAATGTTCATTCCAAAGCTTAGGAGTTTTGATGCAATATCACCTGAGTAGCTGGATAACTGTCCTGTTAACTACTTCTGTCTGGCCATTTGTTTGTGGAAGAAAAGTTGTGCTTTTCTTCTATTTGGTGTCCATCAGTTCCCACAGACTTGACCAAAACCTCCCAACAAATATGGTGTCTCGATCAAATACAATGGAAGTGGGTAATCCAAAATGAACCCATACATGTTCAAAGAATAGTTTTGCATTTTGTTCAGCTGTAATCTGTTTATTGCAAGGTATCAAAATACAAATTTTGTTGAACCTATCGACAACAACATATAGATAATCATGAACTTTCCTAGATTTAGGCAGTCCTCCAACAAAATCCATGGAAACACTTTCCCAAGGGTGAGAAGGAATTGGTAATGGAGTGTACAAGCCTAGTTTTTTATTACTAGGCTTGCTTTTAGCACACATAGTACACCGTCTTACATATCTAGAAATTGTGTCATTCATTTTTGGCCAATAACAAAATCTTTGCAGCTGTGCAACTGTTTTACTTACCCCAAAGTGACCTGATATTAGAGAAATGTGTTCTTCTCAAATTATCTTTACTCTTTCAGTTTGTGGAATGCATAACTTCCCACAATGGTATAAGAGTTGGTCATTTACATGATAATCCAATTCTTCTACTCATTTGCCTTGACTTAAAGTTGCATATACATCTTTAAAGTCTATACCTTGAGCATATTGTTCAATGTAGCTCTGATGTAACACATAATTATGCTTAAGTATAGTAGATGCATTTATAATGCGTCTAGATAACATATTTGCAACCTTATTATGTATGCCCTTTTTATATCCAATGACTAAATGAAACTATTGTAGAAAACCCATCCATCTATAGTGTCTTGATTGCTGCAACATAGTTTGGGAGTGTAGATATTGAAGTGGTCGATGATTAGTATGTATTACTGTCTCTTTGCCCATTAAGTAATGTTTCCACTTTTTCACACTTTGTACTAATGCATACAATTCTTTATCATATGTAGGATAGTTAACCACTACAGAATTAAATGTCTCAGAATGATAACATATGGGTTTACCGTGCTGTGTCAACACTGCTCCCATGGAATAGTCATTGGCATCTGTTTGGATCTCAAATGGTTTTCTAAGATTAGGCAGTGCTAGTACAGGTGTTGTACTAATCTTTTCTTTCAAGGTGTTGAAGGATTTCTGTTGTTTTCCTCCCCACTGAAACACCTTGTTCAATCTTGTTAAAGCATGTAAGGGAGATGAAATTAAGGAAAAGTTAGAAATGAACTTTCTCCAATACTGTGTTGCTCCTAAGAAGCTTCTGACTTCTGTAGTAGATTTGGGTTTAGGCAAGTTTACAATGACTTCCACCTTAGAGGTATCTATCTTCAATTCACCACCCCCTATTATATCACCCAAATAATTCAGAGATGTTTTTCCAAATTCACATTTTGAGAGTTTAACATAAAGTTTTTCTCTTAAAATCTAGTGTCTGCTTAACACGCTTTAAGTGTTCTTCCCATGTTTTTCTAAATATCAGAATGTCATCTAGATACACAATAACAAAATCATCAAGAAAATGTCTAAGTACATCATTCATTAATCTAATGAAAGCAGCAGGAGCATTAGTTAAGCCAAAATGCATAACCAACCACTCATACAATCCCTGCTTTGTTTTGAAAGCAATCTTCCATGCATCTTGTTCTGTAACTCTGACCTGATGATTCCACTACGCAAGTCTATCTTGGAAAAATAAATAGCTTCTTTCAATTGACCTAACAGATCATCTATGTGAGGAAGGGGATAACGATTTTTGATTGTTATCTTATTCAGTGCTCAGTAATCAATGCACATTCTCCATGAGCCATATTTCTTTCTCACCAAAACAATTGGTGACCCACATGGTGATGTGCTAGGTCTGATGAACCCCTTCTCGAGCAACTCCTCCACCTGTTTCTTGATTTTTGTGTTCTCTAAAGTGGACAACCTATAAGTTCCAATGTTAGGTAATGGAGCATCTTGCTGCAAAATAATTTCATGCGCTATTTCCTTTTTGGGTGGAAAAACTTTTGGTTCTTGATACAAGATATTATGCTCTGAAACAGCCTTTTCTAAATTAGCTTGTTGTTTAGCATTACAACCTTCAAATAGATTGGTTTTATCAGGTTTCTTTTCCTTTACAATTATCAAGAATAATTGTTTGCATGAATTTATCGTTCGTTTCATTTGCCCTGAGTTTATGAGAGTATAATTATTCTTGAGCTTATGAGCTCTTACAAAGTATTCGATTCCATCTTTAACAAGTAGATACTTGTAATCTTCTCTATAGAAAATAGCTTTTCTATCATACAAGTAAGGACTTCCTAAAACAATTCCACATATATCCAAAGGAATTATGTCTAACTCAACCTCATCTACAAATGTTGATCCAAAAGAAAATTTGAGTTTGCATTGTCTAGTCACTTGTACTTGTGTTTTATCATTCAACCATCCTAACTGATATGGTTTCTTGTGAGGTGTAGTTACTAATCCCAACTTCTTTACAATTGCTTCAGAAATTAAATTTACTTGTGAGCCACTATCAAACAAAGTATGAATCTTTTGATATTTGGAAATAACTCGAATATGAAAAAGCTAATGTCTTTTTCTCTCATTTTATTCATCAACAATAGATTGTGCATAATTACTAGTAGATGCTTCAAAATTCTTACATTTTATACCTGTGGTTGCAATGGTTGTTTCATCTCCTGAGTCTAACCCCAAATATTTTTGAATAGCTGCAGTAGTCTTCTTCTTCTTTCCCTCAAACTTCTTAGGTCTCAGCTCTAGATGCAGAATCCAACAACCCTCAACATCATGCCCATCCTTTTTATAGTGAGTGCATGAAGCCTTTCTTTTCTGTGGAGTGTTAGCCTTCCTTTCTTTCCATTTCTGCTTTCTTTTCTCCTTATTCTTGCTTGCAATGGGTTGGGATTATCCCCCAAATTTTGGACTTCCATTCTTTCCTCTAGCTTCTAGATGAGTAGCTTGTACAGATACCTCATCTATACTAGTGGGATTAAACATGAGGATAGGTGTGCCTCATTTAGTTGTGTAGACCACCAATGTACTTCAATAGAGTCTCAGGTGAGTCTAATGAGATTCCTAGAATCAATGCTCTCTTTCCAAATTCTTGAGTGTACCCTTGCACACTTTTCCCTTTCAATTGTTGAAGAGTTTTCCAACTCATCATGGCTTGCTCCATGTAGGCCAATGGATATAACAGTTTTTTGATTGCAGAAACAAATTCACTCCAGACAGAGATAGTCTTACCATGTCTTTTCATGTCATATTGGGTCCTGCCTTCCCACCAAACCAAAGCAGTGCCTCCAAGGCGTAGGCTTGCCAGTTGAATCTTTCTCTTGTATGAATCAATATTCTGCACTTTGCAATAAACATCAATTTGTCTAATCCAATTGTCCAACTTTTCTCCATTCAACTCTCCATCATATATACGTAAATCAAATTTAACATCTAGTTTGATCAAAGATGCTTTCCTTTTGTGTTCAGGGCTATTAGGAGGTGTGAGAAAACTTTCCTCTTTCCCTTTGCCTTTTGAGTGGTCATGGAAGTGAGACTCATATTCTCATTTGTCTTGTTTAGAGCCTCATGAATCTTCATCCTTATGTTTTCTAAAGTCCCTATACATTTCTTCTACCATGGACTTTATGGCTAGGAAAATATCTATGAATTCAGAGTCTGGCCCCATAGAACCTTCCTCTGACATTGTCTTCCAAGGATAGACTCTCCCAATTTCAGGATTAGTTTCAACCAAATCTTTTTCTCCTAATTTGAGCTTTGATCTAGACACAAGCTTGTCTAACCTTAACAGCCTAAGGCTCTGATACCAATTGATATAAAAATCACTTGTGAGTGATCTCAGTTAAATAATTAATGAATGAAGGTATTACAAACTCATGTGCTGGTGTGTGTCTATGTTATTTTATACAATGGATCGATGAGAATTAAAAATACACAGGCACTGGAAAATGAAAAATAGTAAGGGAAACACAGTAAGCAAATACAAGAACACAACACATTAACAATGAGTTCACCCTATTCTCTAGGGCTACGTCTCTGACCCAGCTTTCAGTGGTGACCTTCTTTTACTATGTCTTTAAAGAAGAGTTTTTATAGGGAGGAGCTCAACTTGAGTCTCCTAAAACAGATAATGCTTGGTAGGGTGGTCCTTGGATTCCCCAAGCCACTAGAGTACACAAACTCTTTCCTTACCAAATATTGAGCTCTCTGGTATTTAATGGGAGGAGCCCAAAATGGTACTCAATTCCTGATAGATCCTCTCAGGGGTTGCATGAACCTCTCAAACCTTCTATCTGCTCGATTCTGCCTTACGTTGTAGGTCAGCTCGGCTCTCTGTTTTTCTGCCTCTTGCTTCACTGTCTCTTTCATCTTTTTCTTGTCACTATTCCCTTCTTAAGTTCTTCCTTCTCTATTCTATTTTCTGCCTGTACATGGGTTAAAGCCAATTTTTCCTTGACTGTTTGCTTCCTCTTCTGCCCCTTTTGATCACCTGCTGGTGTTTTCTTAGAGTTCCTTGCCTCTGTGTCGTTGCCAACATCTCACAGGGAGGTGGCCATTTGTCCTCTCACGAACTACACTAGCTCTTCCTCAACGGTTCGATATTTTGGTTACACTATCGAATGACTAATCTGCCAACTTAGTGGTCAAATCAGAATTCAAAATTTTATATGTTGTGATTTAATTCCCTTGTCAAATCTGGTTTGTCCATTGGATGTAATCTCCCCCATCAGATCTGGATCCCCCAGATCCTAAGGTGTTCGCTCATTTTGCGCAGTTGACTTGCTCAAGTGTTAGCCCACGATGAGAGGTGGTTTTCTCTCTCATCCTCTAGACATGCATCGTGCGATGAATGGAATCGCTCACTCTCTACCAAATCCGCTTACCACCCTAGGATGCCTCTGATATTCCACCGGTTTTGGAGAGCAGGTCCTACCTTTCGCCTTAGCGCCTTCCCTACGGTTTCCCAACTTCCCATGTGACTGAGAACTTTGAGGCTTTTCCTTCTTGAGGGGTTTTTCCCAGCGATGCGCGATTAGTGCTAAGCACTAATCACGCATTAGAAATGGCCTCTGTTTCCCGATTCAGGCTTCCTAGCTGCCAATTTTCCTCCTGCACGGTCTCCATGGGCCTCGGTCAACGCGCTTTAACCGAGGCCCTTGTTGTTCCTTGCTGGTTGTAAACTACCACTGTCTAGAGGTCTTCCTGATAGCTCTTTGTTCATAAATTTGAAGTCTATCCTAATTTGACACGGTCATGGCACTTTGATAATTTTCATGGATCTAATTCAGATCACCCAAGAAGGCTGAAATTGGGAAGGGTCCATTGAGAGGGTTTATCTCATGGATCGTACCTTGGTATGGGTGAAAAAGTACATAGTAGCAGGAGGAATTAGTGGAATTGATGCAGTCAAAGGTCAAAGTCATAGAGATTAGAGTAGTGAGATACTGTAGAGCGTAGAGAAGGATTGACAAAGGAAGAATCAGCCGAAGTGCAAAGTTTTCAGTTGACAGAGGCAATAGAAGTCAGAGACTTTGATGACAGATGCATCACACTGATTCAGGTTGGATGTTTTTTTTTTGTTTTAGGGTTGATGGAGCTACAACACTAGAAAGAATTGCTACATCCACAACGTTCCAAATGTTCAGGATCGGAATTGAGTTGAATTCCTTTCTTGTTGAGAGGGAGTGTTGAAAATAGCAACAAGAAAGTATAAAAATAGAATCCAGTATATTCCAATTTTAATTTGTCTTTGAATTATAATTTTGAATTAAAATTGAATTTAGTCTCACGAGTTGCTTGGAAATAATTAATTAATTCATTATGGACTAATTAGTTGGAGAAATTCAAGTTAGAAGTCTTTCTATAGTCATGCAATAGTTATCCCTTAAATTAAGGAGATTATTCCTTAATTAAGGAGATAAGATTGAGTTATATTTGAGCTGTAATTAGTTAACCCAGTTTACAAAGTTAAGTCTAGTTAAATTAGTTCCAAACTGTTTGAGGAACTAATTGTGAGTTATCAGTCAGTTGATGCATGCATGCACTCAACTAGTATGCTCAAGATAACTGAAGATTTCCTTATCAGAAGCTCATGCATGTCTATTTTGAGAAAGACCCAGTTGACCTAAATGTCAAGGAAATTGTACTATCAGTTCCATGTGTTTTCCTATAAAGGAAAATCATGCATGCAGTCAAGGTAAGGTTCCTTGACGATTGCATAGTTTTACAGTGTGTAAGAGCAGTGTTCCACTTGGTGAGCTGAGAATCATCCACTAGGAATAGCGCAAGGAAATAGGATCTTGGAGGGAAGAGGAGAAGGCTTGTGATAAGATTTCATTGCCTGTGAACATCCAGGAGGATTATACTAAGAGCTGGCTAGCTGTGAGAGCTAAGGCTTTGTATAATTTTGATGTATTTCCACCTTGTATGATAATACAGATAGTGGGGTTTTTAGCTGAGGCTTTCCTGTGAGTATTTTGTGTGTTTCATGTGGATTGATTCTTCTTCTTCCAGTTATATGTCTTCAACTCTAATTCAACTCAATCTTTAAGCTTCTGAAAATTGATAGTAGAAGTAGATTATAGCATTTTGGTTTGGCATATTGCATTATTGGGTTAATGTGCTGTCAGATTTTATACATGGTCTTAGAGGGATACTTTTAGAGAATTTGAAGAATTTCTATACTATTTTCATAAGCGCTTCATACTTCCCAACTTCATTACACCCCACCTCTGTCTAGAAAACAAAATAATAATAAAAAATAGAAAAATATAAAAAATAATAAGGGAGTTTGGTTGTGAAAATTCGGCAAATTGGCACAACAAAAACTCAAATTCATATCGTAAAACCAACTAGTTTGCCCAATATGAATTCCCCAATTTCTTTTACTTTTTCTTTGGTCATTTTGTAGGATCATTCTCCACAAGACTTGAGGGCAAGTCTTAAGATTAGCAATGGGGGAAGATTCATAATAACTCAAACCATGAAATGATTTGATATCAAACAAGGGACCTAAAACATCATAGTCAATAAGTATTATAAGGGACCTGAATAAAGCACCTGCATCCACATTTATCAGTAACAAACCTGAACAAGGACAATATAAAGGGACTTGAAAAGCTACCACAAAAGTCTATCCACAATCCAACATTGATAAGAACAAAGTGATGAAAAGTAGAGTAATGATGTAGGAGCATTCACCCAAGGTAAAATCATTGTAAATAGTAGACATAGGGGTCATGTATTTTTAGGAAATAGTTTTCCTAAGTCTCAAGTTAATGTAGTCTAGACCTTTTAGTGATTTAATTAGAAAAGAGAGGATGTGGACCATTGATTTGAATAAAGGGACACATTTGTTTTAAAGCAGAGAAAATGATGGAATGGATAAGTCTCTAGAAGACTTATCTTAAACGTAATCTACCATATGTATTCTGTAGTGAGATTGACGAGCTTTAGTTGAGTTATTCAACGAAAGGATGTGATCATATCCTTCACAGCAATCCAATCCAATGTTTCAAAATAAATATATGTAAGCCTATAGGCAGAGTCGAAGAGGAGGCCACGAATAGTAGAAATTAGGCCTGTGTGAGAGACTGAGAGTCTCAAATGTAATCAATTATATTTTACGTTTATATACAGAGGAGGAATTCGATCTGAGGGTCTCATATGCATGAATCGATTGAATAATTGATTACTATATCAACTTGATGGTTCTGTAACAAGTTGCAGGTAGAGTTTAGAGGACATGCAAAGCAAAAATTGGGTATTGTTCAATAGAACAATGAAGGAAAATTGGGCCAAAACAGAACCCAAGTGGAAGCGGAAGGCAGACTTGAAGAACTCTACAAGGATAGAGATCAAAGGAGAGTGAGGAGTTTAAGCTCAGAAGGAAGAGAAAGTTGCGAATGGGCAAAAGGCCGAAACCTTTAAAGAAGCCAAAGCACGAAATGGCTGATGACTTAGCATAAAAATTAAGTAAAGGGACGAACAGAGAACCATGAAGTGTTATTGCTTAGCAGCCGTTGGATCTGGCTAATCAATAGCTATGATTAAATCACAATTGCATTTAGGAGGTTCCAAAGGATGGTGACATCCGAAAGAGTGAACTCCGACGAGTGATGTGGTGATATTTCTGATATACCGATCGACGATCACACAATCAGAGTTTTAGACTAGAAAAATCCAAGTGCGTATGGAGAAGTGATATCTGATAGTGATAATTGGAGTATTAGAGCTCAGACCTATCGGAGTTCAAAGGAGTGGAAAGGTGATAGACTAGGAGGTAGACTCAACGCGTTTATAAATAGGGGTTCAATGTATTTGAAGTCCGAAATATATGTTCGACGATGTTTTCCTCTGTAAACGGGAATACGAAGAATTAAGCATCGATAATGTATTTCCCGGTTTTGAAGGGAAACAACATATCAAGAAGAGGAAGGCATATATGTATGCATGACCAAGGAACGAATGTGAAGACCGATTCTGATGAGGTTAAACCTCAGGAACCGTGACAAGACTGTACGGTAGGCGGTAAAGGTATATTAAAGTTAATTCCTTTGTAATGGTTTATAAAGTGGAAGGGCGCTGATAGAAGGTTATATGTTAAAATGTATGTAATGATGTGTTAAGGGGTTTCTAATTCCTGATAAGAAGGATTTGAGGAAATACTTTAATCCAAATCATAATCAAAAGGTTTGAGGGTTCATATAATCTTGATAGAGGTTTCAGGTGGGATGATTAAGTTCCGATAACAAAGGAACTGCTTATAAAGGGGCCTTGACCATTTATGGTCTGAAGACTTGACTCCATTGTAGAGTTAAATGCCTGGGACAGTTGTGTTATGCAGATTCTTACATATTGTGGGTATATGCAGGGTAACCCTGGCATCATCTTGCTAAGTATAGTTATATGTTGGGGAACTTGTGCATCATTAGTGCTATTAGAGCAAATTTGTAATCTGTAAGGGGAACTTTTGAAGTTTTGGAAGATTGTGACAGTTTTGGCAGAGGCTTGGAATAAACAGAACAAAGGATTTCTTGAAGGAAAGTGAAAGCAAGATTGCTTAATACAACTAAGCAAAGAGGAATTGAGGGACAAAACTGAGCACAATCCATTCAAAGTACAGGTGCAATAGTAAACAAGATCATGTTGAGATCTTGAAGGAGAGTGTTATAGAAATATTTGGGCACTGCAACCCCAATCACATATGTCCATAAAACAAGGGATTCTAAACCCCTAAAAGTGTTGTTTCAAACGCTAAAGGATCAAGGTCAATTGATTACATCATTTCCTAGAAGTTCTCCCTGAAAAACTTCTCAGAACTGGTCAAAACTGGACCTCACATACTACTCCATGTTGAGGGCGCGATGCATCTCACCTGCTACACACAAAGGGTCTGATGCATACTGAAAATCCCTTCTGTAGGGTGTGATGAGAGAGAGCAGACAAATGGCAGAAGCAGTTTGCTAGGTGGAAACTCAAAGAATCTTCTAGAAACTGATCATATGACACTTGCCTCTTTGAATTCACCCAGGGATGAGTAAGAGATCATGAAATCTCCAAGTGGAACCAATAACTATCAGTGAAATGACACTAATCAAAATCCCAGAAGCTGACTCACTCTCCTACAAACATCTATATATGGATCCCCCATCCTAGAGATCCAGAGGCTAGAATTTTGTAATTTGTAAGGAAGTGTTGTTTCTTTCTCTTTGAGACATTGTATGGTTGGGTGATCTTGCTCTTTATGAAGTGAAGAGGGCTTTCATGCTGGGAGGATGATGCTGGATTAGACACCTTGGTTGTAATCCTCTCTTCTACTACTTCTATCAATAAAGCTATTTCAGTTTTCCTCCATATACTTCTGTATCTCTGAATCTTGTATTTACATATGCATTTGTATGGTTAATGTACATTTGATCCTATATTATTTATGGTTATAGATCTCTATGATTTGATGGTATTTTTCTTCTTTTACTCTACAACTGTTCTTTGAAGTGGGACAAGTGATAAAGGAGTGGCGAAAGCTCTATCAAGGGAGAGAGGAAACAAGCAATGAGACTAGTGAAAGACTGAGGTTGGTACTCTCTGCTTGTCTCTCATCTATCTCTCATAAAGGAAAACACAAGTAACTTTAGTTTTTTTGTTTCTAAGATAGCTACCAGTCTTAGTGGGACTAGCAGCTCTGAATGGACACTAGTTTTCCCAATAACAAAATGGTGACTCTGCTAGGGAGCGAATAGTTTGTTTGTTTTGTTACTGTTGTTTTCTTTATAAACTACAAATGAAGCCTGAAGTTAAGCTAGCTAGCCTTCGAACTATTTTTGATATGCAACTGAAAAGTAGATCAACGCTGCTTCAGTAAATCTCTTGGTTGGTTTATGAACTGAACATCTAGCTTGCAAACATCCTAAGTGCCCTAGTGGTAGCTCAAATAACCTCATTAGATCAACCCCTATACTTTGTGTTTACTGTCTATCATTAGCTCAGCTTAAATCCTTGAACTTAGCTGCAAAGTGTGAGTGAAAACCAAGCTCAGTCTCGTCCCTGGATCATCGCACTATCTCTCATTAACAATATGTATGCATCACACCTCCCATGTGTTGTAGGTGAGATGAATCCCTTTTTCCTTGTGTTACAGGTGCGACGATTGAGTAAGATTGTTTCTGCCTCCAGATTTTTGCGTTTTCTTTATTGTCTTCAACTTTATTCAGTAGTTTTGCTGTCTATGATTAGTATATCAGTGTTGAAACCTTCTTCCTTTGCATTATTTAGCCTCCATTGGTAAGGAATTGTGAATGTTTTTAATGTATTTTTTATCATTTACAGTTCTCCTTTGCAAATAGTAGCTTAATCGAACTGTCATCTTTTGATTTGAAAGTGTCGCAAATGTCGTTTTCAGTCAAGAAAAAGAGTGTCATGAAGTCTTCTTCTTTTAGATAGTTGATTACACCTTTGCCTTTGTACTTGATTTTGAAATTATTAGTATTTCAAGTGTCGAAAGTAGTTTTAAATTTGAAATCGCAAAGTATCGTCTTAGTCTTCCTTTCGTTTCGAAAAGAGAAAATTGTTAGTATTATTGCTTTGAAAGAAAATAGTTCAGATCTGTACCTAGTTTTCATTTTGTCATTCTCACATTAAGGGAACTGAAAAAAAAATACATGCATGTGCATTTGTATTTAGACTGCATGCAGAAATTGATTTAGGAAAAGTGCATCTAGTGTGTGCTCTCTGCTCTATGTTGAAAGAATTTTATTTCTCTTTCCTTAGTAGCTAGGATTTTCATTGCTAAAAGAAAGTAAATGACTATTTATCATCTTAGATTGCATGTTTAGGAATTGTATATCTACATCACATGGTGAACCTTAAAGGAAAACTTCTTAAGAAAGATCAACTATAAAATAAGCCTCAATGAACATAAAAAAAATTGGAACATAATGCACAACATCTAGAAGTCTAGGCTAGAGATGTATTCTGGCATCGTAAAGCCTGGTAACTATCATTTTCATCATAGGTTCCCTGATTCCTCCTCTTTGATACGACAAGTGCCAGTACAGACTTGTGCTCCCATGTACCATCGAGTATATATTAGGAGACTACAATAGGCTATATCATTTATCCTTAGGAAGCTGTGTCTGCCGCCCTATCGATTGCAATGCACTAAACACAACATTTGGGAAGATTGACTGCCATACCGTAAAAAGTATTCTAAAGTTTTGTGATTGGTTTGGTAATCCCTCTGTCTAGATTTCCAGAGTAGTCGCTTTCGTTCCATTTTAGACTCCTTAAAAGAAAAGGTCCATCTGAGCACTTGTCACTTTAGGTTCATTAAAAATTGAAGGCGACTAGAGTCATCTTTAGCTTTTTCTCCACTCTTAAAAATTGAAAAAGCAACGTGTGTCAAAGTGTCATAAAATTCATTTAATTTAGAATAACATAATTGTTCCCTCATTGGTCTTAGGTTGAGAAAATGGAGTCTACCAATCAAGGATTTCCCCTTGGGGCAAATCCTAGTCCTTTCTCCTCTTGGGGGGATGTTGGTGCTCCACTCATGGCTACATTGTCCCTTCCAGGACTCACAATTAGCCTACCAATATGGCTTTTCTCAACCTCTGTCATTAAAAACACCATAAATCCTCAATAATCAAACCAGTAACCAAATGATACTGAAGTCACTCCCCCACCTTCTACTTCATTTGTTTCTCCCTCTCCTTCTTCATCTTTGCTTGGTGAAACTAGTAACACTAAAAACCAAGTAACTGAGAAGAAGAAGAAAGGGAAGGAGAAGAAGAAGAAGAAGCCAATGGTGAAAGGGGGCAACCATGCATCACCTGGTGAAAATAGACACACTGAACCTTCCAAACCTAAATCTCCATGTGTCATTTGCAAGGGGACCACTATCATCGAGATTGTCCCTGCATCCCATGGATCCTGAGGGACTAGTCTCCCCGCTTGCACAATCTGGTGTCTTCAACCTCTGACGATCATGTTAAGAGCACACCATAAACTAGTGAAAATAAAGTCAAAGGACTGAAAGGAATATCTAAATTTCCTTGTATGCTGTGTGAAGGAAATCATGCCCTCCACCATTGTCCCTTCTTAGACAAAGCTAAAAGAGTCTTGGATAACCATCTTGCTGTTGGAAATAATACTGAGAGGGGGGGGGTGAATCAGTATTATTAGATCAATAAAACTTTTTCAATGCTCAGAAACATATACGCTACTTCAGTTAAGTGAACCAGCGTGTACACGCTACTGTGTCTAAAGAAACCAGCGTATAACCATAAATCTTATAATTCAGTTAGTTTATCTCCAGTTAAATGCATCAGGACATTATTCATCATATTAAGAGTAAACAGATGCAGTATAGTAGAACAGATCATCACACAAAAGCCACACACATGAACACCATGATATAAGGTGGAAACCCAATGTGGGTGAAAACCACCTGCTGCAAGTCGTTTCTATCTTTCTTTAATAAGAACTTCAGTTTACAATATTTTGTACTGGTGCAGCCTTATACGAGTACGCAGGCTACAACCTGCAGAAGGCTTCAACCTTCTCTCGTTCTCCAAACTTCCTTGGAAGGGAGCTCCAACCCCCTTTGCTCTTGTACTAGCTAAGATACTAGTACGTAGGTGCTGGCCTACAATCTTCTTTCCTTCAGGTACCACTTTTCATCAATTTTCAGACTGGATACTCCTGAAGCACAACATTACAATCTGAAGACCATGATTCATTCACAAATCATGAAACAACCAATACTAGCATCATCAATCTTTGAATTACTGAACCACTGAAACCCTGTCAAACCCAGTCACCAGAACACAGAGCAGACTACAGAACTCTGCAATAACAGTCAGATCCAGCTGCAACCCAAAAATCAAGCTCCAAAAGATATACGCTACTATAATGAAGGCAACCCGCGTATACACGCGGTTTTACCAAAGACAACCTGCGTAGATCTAAAAATAATTTTTCACAACTTGCAGCTGTACCAGATTTCAGTTATACCCAGAACATAACATTGCGTCAGTATGCAGATCTAGAAATACGCATAATCAACCATATAAAGATAGTTCATTTCAAACCATTTGATCCTGATCTCTCCTTAGATCTAGTTCTCCATCAACCGGTGAGATCTCTCCTTAGCTCAGATCAAGCAATACCTCATCAACCAATAACCTGCATACTGGATCTAATACTTCATCAGATATTCAAGACTTTTTCAGATGCACTTGCCTAATGATTTCCTTCTCCTTATATAGCCTTAGGCCTTGTTCAATACCAAGAGCCAAAACCATAGAAATCCAATACCATCATCTTCAAAACTAGGGATCAACACGTTTGTCGAGACATCAAGGTCCAAAATCATAGGCACAACTTCCAAGGAATAACCGCTGTGGACCAAAGAGAAATTTTCCACATACACGCGCTTTTACTGAAGCCAACCAGCGTGTACACGCGACTTGATATATAGAGAACCTGCGTATACGCGACTTGGTATATAGTGAACTTGCTTGTATACGCGACTTGGGCTTAACGAACCTGCGTGTATGAACTTTCTTGGCATGCTCTACTAAGATCTGTCCTTTGATTACTTGTACCAACCTCTGAGCACCTGTACCAACCTCTGAGTGAGTTGCCATCAAGGACAACACTTGAATCATAATGCCAACACTTGCTTCACTGCAGCGACTTCCACCTAGATACAAGAAACTCTTGCCAAGTCCATTGCTAGTTGAAAATACAACTAACACACCTCTATTATTGATCGAAGCATCTATCATTGAAGATGAACCCTTTGAATCCACACCGAACCAAAGTCAACAAGTCGAGACGACAGTCGACCTAGTATTTTCTTCAAAAGGGCAATCTACTCATTCCTTTACCGCAGGAAGGAATTTCATCAGAGATTCATTCGGTTGTTAATTCGGTCCTTCCTCCAAGCAATCTAGTCGTTTCCTTTGATTGGAATCTACTAGGGAGACCCCACTTACCATCTAACGTACCATTCTGAATCATAGTACAAGCCTATAGACTGATCATGGCTAGTACTATCATTGATGAAGGGGCTTCTGTGAGTATCCTTTCCTCAACTGCTAGGAAAGCGCTTGGTTCGCCATCGCTTCTGCCTGAGATTCGAAATCTGTTAGGCTTAAATAAAGGAACCAGTCAACCTTTAGGGATCCTTCCAAATTTGCCTATAACTTTGAGAAGGAAAATCGTTCATCTAAATGTAATGGTAGTTCAAGGGCCTTTAGATTAAAATCTCCTCCTTGGGCATGACTACAATTATAGCATGGGAGCTATTGTTTCCTCACTCTTTCGAGTGATGTGTTTTCCGTATGAATGCAGAATGGTCCATCTAGTTCACCAGCTTTCATTCCCTGGTTCAAACACAATAACTAGTAAAATGCCATCCCTAAATGGTATTTTTTCACAAGGAATGTCTCATCAACGTCCAGTCCATCCACCTGATGATCACGAGTGATTCAATGATTGTGACTAACCCAGGGGGCACGCCCTGGCTTGCTTTGGCAGGAAAACCCTAGATATAAGATATGTTTCCGCGTAGGATATATGACTAGTCTGACAAACCCGTCCATTTAGGTAAATGGGATGAGACTAGAAAAAGATTCCTCCATTAAAAGTTATGTGATTGGAAATTCCCACCATTCACCTTTGTCTATTTCTGATAGAGACAAGGAAGTGTTTTGTCTGCAAATGCGGACAAAACAATCTTGCTAATGCAAGAACTTCCGTATGGTAACCTGGAAAATTTACTCTTCTTTATACCTGGGGGCATGCAAACATTTTTGTACGCAAGTGAAAAGTGACCATTGTAACTCTAACCCGATAGTTTTTTACTAACTTCGATTGCTTAAGTTAGGTGATTGGTCTAATCAACAATTCACCTTTGGAAGGGCCAAATGGCACCAACAAAGTAAAGGAGATTGTTTCTCACCAAGAGACTATCCTACCTAACCTTGGTAGTTCTCTATCCCCTAGGATAGTAGCTGGTCATTCCTAGCTTGCATACAAAGGCTTGGAAGAAAATTTTCACATGGGGCAAGCTCCCTAAAAAATGAAGCTACCAATGAGAGACATCCTTATTATACAGCTAGCATGAGTAGGTTTACGTGAAGTTCAAGCTTGTTAAAAAATAAACTTAGCAATGAGCATATGTTTCCCTAGAGTTCACGCTCATTAAAAAATGAACCCACCTTCAGTAAATAACCTTTTCAATCGCATAGCTATCAGCTTTTGAACCTTGTTCATGTTCTTACCATCACCTCCTCTCTTTTTTAGCTGATCATATGCCTCCATTTGATTGTTTACCCTTTTGAGGAATAGTTGCAACGAGTAATTCTATTAGCCACCTTCTTTACACCACCATGATTGAAAAGTTTCAAACATTACCTCGAACCAGTTGCTATCCAAAAAACATCACTTGCTCCTCAAAAAACAAGTCTCCTTTAAGCTCTTTTTAGACTCGTAAAATATGAAAAGATTGCCAAGCAATTGGCCTCTCCAGCTCATTAAAGTGATTGGAAGTGCCATCCCTCCTCTATATTTTAATCTTTTTGGACCCGAGGGATCATTACACAAAAATATTGAGTGCTTATCTTGTTCGGCTCGTTAAAAATATCGAAAAGTCATCCCTTTCATATTATTTTATACATTTTCGGACTTAAGGTATTATATTACGAAAAAGGACTACTGGATTTTCCTTTCCGTCTCTTTTTATACTCTCTAATATTGAAAACGACCAAGTTATATTTGTCATTAAACTTGTTAAAACAATAGCGACAAACTTTTCCATGCAGACAAGAATGAGTTTCACTGTCACTAGGCTCGCTAAAAAATAGTGACAGGTTTTCCTGAAGGGAAACTTATAGAACAAGCATATGTTATCCTCCTCAAGCTTCAAAAAAATAAAGAGTTACTGGTCAAAAATGAGTGGGGAAAAAGGGAAGAAAACTTAAATAACTTCATTGGTAGTAGGTTGCTCTTGAACATGACACTTTCCCTCCATCACTATGATTCAGTCGGGTTAGGTTATCCCGTTCATTGGTCATATCACCATTGGTCCTCCGTACCATCCATTGTGGCATTAACGCTACCAATCCATCCTAGTGTCGCCAATATGTTCAAGAGAAGTTGCTCAGAGAATTCACCAACCCAGCTAACGCCTCATCCGCTACAATACCTTCACTCTCCATTTTTCATGACTGCCACCTTGAACCTTGTATCATCAGATCGTTTTCACCTCCACAAAATCATTTGCTCTGTTTTGTTTCGTAGATGTGGGATTCATTAAGGCCCTCCTACGATGGATCACCTCTTGTCGGCATCAACTCATTATCCAAGAAGTTGACTTAGGAACAACCCTTTCAGTACTTTGAAGTTTGCATGCCTCAATGGCAAGTTTCTCACTTCCGGCGACAAGTTTACATCAATGGCCTTCGATCGAAAGATTTTGCGTGGTGTTCAAGATCAACTCATGTATTCACACCATGTGAATTGTACTGCAGTACCTTGAGGGTCATTATCATTATTAGTCTATTCCTCTCATGCATGTTAACAACTAACATCATTGGCTGGTAATCAGGTGATGTCTTTCCATGTTTGACATCAGAACATCTTTTCACATGGATCGACTGTACTTTGGGTGAAGATTGAACGAGTTTGAAGACCCTGGATCTAGTTTCATCCATTTGGGCTATGATATATTCAAGAAAATAAAGACATCAATTATACATCGTAGCTGCATAGATAATCATCCAAGCTAAGGGACGATGGCTCTACCAAAATCATCATTCTGCCACACATATGATTGTCTATCCTATGTACATGAAACTGAATTTATAAAGCTGAGCACGGGAATGCCCACCTCAGCTAGATCATGAAAATATTATGAAGATAATGTATTGTATTGTATCTTATTACAGGTCACCTTCTAGTTTGAAAAAACCTTGGATCCTCATGATAAAGCATTTCACCTGACATCAGAAGATTTGTGACCTCATGCTTTAGTGGGCAACTGTTATAGACATATTTGGGCACTACAACGCCAATCACATATGTCCATAAACCAAGGGCTTCTAAAACCATAAAGGTTTTGTTTCAAACCCTAAAGGATCAAGGTCAACTGATTACATCATTTCCCAGAAGTTCTCCCTGAAAAACTGCTCAAGACTCGTCAAAACTGGACCATACAGACTGCTCCATGCTGAGGGTGTGATGCATCTCACCTGCTACACATAAAGGGTGTGATGCATATTGAAAATCCCTTCTGTAGGGTGTGATGAGTGAGAGCAGGCAAATGGTAGAAGCAATTTGCTAGGTGGAAACTCAAAGAATCTTCTAGAAACTGCTCATATGACACTTGCCTCTCTAAATTTGCCGAGGGATGAGTAAGAGATCATAAAATATCCAAGTGGAGCCAAGAACTATCAGTGAAATGAAACTAATCAAAATCCCAGAAGCTAACTCACTCTGCTACAAACATCTATATATGGATCCCTCATCCTAGAGATCCGGAGGCTAGAATTTTGTCATTTGTAAGGAAGTGTTGTTGGTTTCTCTTTGATACATTGTATTGTTGGGTGATCTTGCTCTTTATGAGGTGAAGAGGGCTTTCATGCTGGGATGATGATGCTGGATTAGAAAGCTTGGTTGTAATCCTATCTTCTACTACTTCTATCAATAAAGCTATTTGACTTTTCCTCCATATACTTGTGTATCTCTGAATCTTGTATTTACATATGCATTTGTATGGTTAATGTACATCTAATCCTATACTATTTATGGTTATAGATATCTATGATTTTATGGTATTTTGCTGCTTTGACTCTACAACTGTTGTTTGAAGCAGGACAAGTGATAAAGGAGTGGCGAAAGCTCTATCAAGGGAGAGAGGAATCAAGAAAGGAGACTAGCAAAAGACTAAGGTTGGTACTCTCTGCTTCTCTTTCATCTATCTCTCATAAAGGAAAACACAAGTAACTTTAGTTAGTTTGTTTCTAAGATAGCTACCCGTATTAGTGGGAATAGCAGCTTTGAATGGACACTAGTTTTCCTAATAACAGAGAGGTATTATGTTATGTTCTATTTTAAATTAAGAATGTGTGTTTTTATACCAATGCGTAGGTGACAACAAGAAAAGCTGTGAGAGAAGAACCAAATGTGTTCTTAAAAGAAGAGTAAGGAAAGCACTCTAAAGTGGCAGTGAACCTAACGAATCCAACGAGAGATTCGATGGAGAGGACAACTGAAGTGTTCTCAAGAGGAAGTGAGAGATTACAGAAGCCTAGAAGGAGCAAAGGTGTTGCTCAATAGAAGGTTCCAGACAGAGGACCTACGCCTACCGTAAGACTGAGTGAGGAGAGCTTAGTGAGGTAAGATTGCAGCCATGAGGACTAGCTGTAGTAGAGGCTTGTTGTAGATAACTGAGAAGCTCATGAAGATAGAAGAGAATAAGATGACTACTGATAGTCATAGCAGAGGTTTAGAGAGAAGGCAGAACAGAAGTTATGAGAAGAAGGATGACAAGGAAAATGGCAAGTTGATGAGTCAAGAGGAAATTAACCAGGAAGTTGCAGAGTTAAAAGAACAACTCAATGCATTAAGGAGAATGGTTGAGGAAAGCTAGAGACTAGGTTGGGTCTTGAGGAAAAAACCAATGAAGTGGCATGAAATACAAAGAAGGTTACAACAATTGCAAGAAAAGTGGTTGAAGTAAAAACTCAAGGAAGTTGAGTTAGAAATGGAAGAATCCATTTGTGAAGCACAACAAGGAGAATTTCTGGGAGAGACTCCAGATGAAGACTTGAAGATTGAAACTTCAATTGAGGCCAAAGGGTCACATGGTTTTAAAACTAACAATTTGTGTATGTATGCAGGTGAAACATGTAAAGAAGGATAATTGGCTAATATTTTCATAGAGGAGGAAGAAGACAAGCAGAATCTAAATTTTGTTCTAGAAAAAAATGAGATAGATAGATCTCATATACAGCTACAAAAAGATGTCAAGCAACCAAGTTAAGGGCTTGAGGAGATTGAAGAAGAGACTATCAAAGAATTTCTGAATCATATGAATGATTTAGAACAATAAGAAGATAGTATGGTTGAACCATCTAGTGGGACCATAGAATCAATTTTTTTTAAGATTAATAGTTTTTCTGTAGATGCAAGACAAATGCAACAGAATGATAATGTAGATGGTGAGACAAGGATAGCTCTTGGAGAAAGTCAGCAATAGGAGATGGAAGTAAAGCTTTACGAAGACACTATGTTAGCTGAAAACATAGTGAAGGATCATCAATTCACTATGATGATAGGCAGAGTGGAGATAACCATGGAAACTATTGAGATAGACAGTAGGGAAGAAGGACATCTACTGAAAGATGTTAAGGAGGAGGAACCCTATGCAGAGGATTTAACCTTGGGAAAAGGAACACTAACAAAGAAGTTTTTTGAAGAGGATGGACAGTCTTTCGAAGATGTCGAAGGTTTGGAGGAGTACTCTAGGAGAACAGAGTATGATGGGGAAGACCTCTTGAATGAGGGAAGTAGTGATTTTCTACAAGAGAAGGACCTTGAGATTACAAGGGTCAGAGGAAGACAATGTTTTAATATTGTAACATAGAATGTGAAGGATGAAGTTAAAATAAGAGAGCATTGTGATGAAGTGTTTGCTAAGTGCGAAGAGGAGATTAAACTACTAGAGAAACTGATGAGAGAACCTCACTATAGAACAGAAGCTACAACTATAGTTTCTGAAGAAGAATATGTGTCTCAAGTAGCCATGGAGACAAGAATATGTAATAATTTGTTTATTGGTTGATTAAAAAGAATGAATGAGTATGAGTATGTGATCAAAAGTAGAGGTTGTTTGGATATGGTAGAGAGGCAGTAAGAATCAAACAATTTCAAAGTGAAGATAACCAGAAATAGGATAAGGAAAGATAAATTCACTATTGTGAATCCATGTAGGAAGACATCATTAGAACAGATGGTGTGGAAGAGAAATTAATTAACAATCTCATGAATTCTGCTGAGAATTCGAATCAACATACTGATGTGCTGACAGAGGAGAAGGAGAAAACAGAGCAACAAACCAGATTATTTCCAAAGGAAGATAAGGAATAACAACCTTATGTTTTTTATTTTAACAAATGTTTTGTGAGTGCAGTTTTAGTTACAGATGCTGAAGGAAATTTGGCACAAATGAGAAACCAAATAAAGATGGAAGAAGAAGACTCCATGGGAAAATTTAATCCATGGAACAAAGATGTTAATTTGTTGGAGAGAGTGTTGGACAGTCATGATTTAATCATGAAAGAGGGTAAGGATGATAGGGAGGTAACAAAAGTGGAGGCAATGACTACAAAGATGGTAAAAAAAGCAAAAGTTGGAGCAAGCAAAGGAGAAGTTAGCATAAAATTTAACAAAGTAACCAAAACAAAAGTGGAGGCAATGTATACAATGGTAGCAAGCAAAGCCAGCATGGAAGAAAGCAGCAACAACCTGGAACACAGAGAAAGAGGAAGAAGTAAGGAGCAGAATATGGACCAGCCCAAAGATATGTTCGACATAGAAATTGAAGAAATGTGGGAGTTGATGATGAAGCAATCCAAATGTAGGAAAATGGTAGAAGTAGCATGCAAGATCAATCAAAACTTGAATTTGATTGATAAGAATAATAAAATGAAGCAAAATACAACAAAAGTGCAGCAGCAACAAGGGAACAAAGCATGTGGATAGTTGTAGAAAAAAGTGTGGGATCTAGGAAGACCAAGATTAGAAGACACATGATCAGGAGATCATGAATACTTTCTACTTTGGGAGTTTGATGCAGGAGCATTCACCCAAGGGAAAATCATTGTAAATAGTAGACATAGGGGGCCATGTATTTTTAGGAAATAGTTTTGCTAAGTCTACAGTTAATGTAATTTAGGCCTTTTAGTGATTTAATTAGATAAGAGAGGATGTGGACCATCGAGTAGAATAAAGGGAAAAATATGTTTTAAAACAGAGAAAAAGATGGAATGGATAAGTCTCTAGAAGACTTATCTTAAATGTAATCTACCATATGTATTCTGTAGCGAGATTTAGGAGCTTTAGTTGAGTGATTCACGAAAAGGATGTGATTGGATCCTTCACAGTGATCCAATCCAATGTTTCCATATAAATTTATGTAAGCCTACATGCAAACTCAAAGAGGAGGCCATGAATAGTAGAAACAAGGCCTGTTTGGGAGACTAAGAGTCTCAAATGTAATCAATTATATTGTATTTTTATATAAAGAGGAGGAATTTGATTATGAGTGTGTCATATGCATGAATTGAGTGAATAATTGATTACTGTGTCAACTCGTAGGTTCTGTAACAGGTTGTAAGAAGAGTTTAGAGGACACACAGAGGAAAAATTGAGTACTATTCAATAGAAACGCAAAGGAAAATTGGGCCAAAACAGAACCCAAATAGAAGCGGAAGGCGGAGTTGAAGAAATATGCAAGGACAGAGATCAAATGAGAGTTAGGAGTTTAAGCTCAGAAGGAAGAGCAAGCTGTGAATCGACAGAAGGCTGAAACCTTTAAAGAAGCCAAACTATGGAAGAACTGATGACTTAGCATAAAACTTAAGTAAAGGGACGAACGAAGAAGCATGAATTGTTAGTGCTTAATAGCCATTGGATCTAGGTGATCAACGGCTATGATTAAAATCACAATCACATTTTGGAGATGCTAAGGGATGGAAACAAACAAAATAGTGAACTACGACAAGTTATGTGGCGATATTGCTGATAGACCGATCGATGATTGCATAATCGAAGGTTTAGAGCAGAAGAAGCCAAGCACAGATGGAGAAGCGATATCCAATATCGATAATCGGAGTATGAGAGCTCAGACCTATCGGAGTTTGGAGGAGTGAAAAGGTGATAGACTAAGAGGTGGGCCAGATGCATTTATAAATGGGGGTTCATTGTATTTGAAGTTTGATATATATGTTTGATGGTGTTTTCCTTTGTAAACAGGAATACGAAGAATTAAGCGCTGATAGTGTATTTCTCGGTTTTGAAGGGAAACTGCATATCGAGAAGAGGAAGGCATATATGTATACATGACCAAGGAAAGAATGCAAAGGTCGATTGATATGAGGTTAAATCACGAGAATCGTGACAAGACTATACGATAAGGAGAAAAGGTATGTTAAAGTTAATTCCTTTGTAATGCTTTATAAAGTGGAAGGACGTTGATAGAAGGTTATATACGTTAAAACGTATATAACAATGTCTTAAGGGGGTTCTAATTCCCAATAAGAAGGATTTGAGGAAATAATTTAATCCAAGTCATAATCAAAAGGTTTGACGATTCATATAATCTTGATAGAGATTTCAGGTAGAGTGATAAAGTTCCGATAACAAAGGAACTGCTTATAAAGGGGCTTTGACCATTTATGGTTTAAATATTTGACTCCATTGTAGAGTTAAATGCCTGGGACAGTTGTGTTATGTAGATTCTTGCATACTATGGGTATATGCTGGTTAATCCTAGCATCATTTTGCTAAGTATACTTATATGCCGGGGAACCCCTGCATCAGGTAATGAGCTATGAGATCAAAGGGAAGTACTGTACGTTAAAATTATTTTTAAAGCCTTTGATTTTGAAAATTTTTCTAGGATTGTTAACTTAGTTTAAATAGTTGAAAATGCAAAATTATAGCCATATGTATCATATCATCACCCTATACATTTATTCACTTATCCGCCATATATTCACCTATTAATCCATATTCATTATCATTTACAACCCTAATTGTTTTTATAAATTTTGATCAATTTTGTTGACGATGTTAGCGCTTGAAATTTCACCTCAGACTGAGAAAGGTAAACTTCAAGGCCACATCAAACCACTTAGCTTCGTAGCTAGCCCTACGGGGCAGGAGAGGGCTCTCTCCGGTCTATTTTGATTAAGATCTTCAATAGGCAAGATAACCAATAAGGAAACACTGATTTTAGGCTAGTAAACTGACAAAAAGAGTTTGTTTTGGGATTTTTTGGATTTTGGTGGAAAATCAGGGAAGGGCAATTTTGGGTGCGGGGATTGGACACAGTTTTTGCAGGGGTTTTTTTGGGGCAAGGTAGGAGACTGTATTGATTCCTTTAAATTAAGTGAATGGGTAGGAATGACCGGTGAGGAGCTAAGGAGAGCAAGAAATCACCTTGAGTTCTCCTTAAACAGATGAAAACATTGATATTAAGCAAATTTAAAAGCAGAGCATGGAAATCATGAATTCTACTTTAACACTTCATTTGCCTAATTTCAGAAGAAAAAGAAAGAGGATGATTTCACATAACACACTTACAAGTACAAAGAGAAGCACAAGATCAATACATGTAACCACAGGAATCCCAAAAAGGACTGCAAAACCCTGGTCTTTCTTCCTTTGCCAAAATTGCAGAGATACAATGAATAATACAATAGAGCTTTCTCCCTCACGAGTCCAACCATGAAAATGACCAAGAAAGTACATAATATAATCTAACATCTTTCCTTGCCTCTAGGGGTCGAGCTCATTCTTCTAGGAGGTGTTTCAACCAATTCTAAACTGAGCACTAAAATCTAGGCAGTCAAAACAACTTGCCTCTATAAGCTAGGAAACCAATTCATTCATTAAATGTTTGCTATTTCATGAATGAATCTTCTATAATAGGTAAATAAGTGTCATATCAACATGAAAATACAATAATCACATCAAAGAGGGTGAAAAATCCCATCACAAGTTAAACTGGCCAAAGCTGGGCGAATTCCTGAGCTGTAGGTGAAAAATTATGAAAATTGCCTGATAGGTCGCGCTACTTTGGAGCTCTGTTTGAGGGACTTCCAAGTGTCCAAATGACACAAAAGTGGGCTTGTTGGAAAGGTCTGGATGTCTACTTTCCAACCCAACTAGAATTTCTGAATTTGGTGGCCATTTTCCCCTCCAAAATTGCAATCTCCCAAGACGGCTTCCTGTTTGTCAAAAAGGTGGCAGAAAGTCAATTTTTGCATGTTTTTTGACCTTCTGGAGGCTCAAAACTTGATAAAATCTCTTGGTAATTGCTGAGCAGGTGTAACTTTGCATGACAAATACAGAAATGTTGAGTTTTCCCAAAATGAAGTTTCCCATCGGATAGGTCGCGCGCGGCGCGCGACCTATCAAGGAGAAAAACCTGTTTTTTGCCCAAAAATTCATAAAAGACCCAAAATGCTCAAATTTTTTTGATATTTGTGTTGTAGTGAGGTCATTTAATATCATGCTCCTTCAAGGAAGCCTCAGCCAAGATGTGGAGGGGGTCGGGCCTTTTTCGTCGTTTTAGTGCCTTGGCCAACCGCCCTTGAATCACCTTCATTTTTGCCTTGCATACGTGCATTCAGGCCCAATAGTGATTTTTCATGTTCCTGAGCAAGTCCTTATCTTGGTTGGCCTTGGCCAGCAACCTCTCGAAATGAGCATTGACCCGGAGAAGTGTAGCCTCTCGCTCAACGGGTACCAAATCGCCGGGTCTCTTTCGAGCCAAGTTGCGGTCCTCATGAATCCTCCGCAACTCATCAAGAGTGTGCTCATCCTCCAACTGCTTGTTGCGCTGCTCTAAATATGTAATCGTCCATTGTGCTCATTCCAATCTTCGCTGCAATGAATCATTTTCAGCTCTTAGGTGCTGAATGATCTCCTTTGACTCTAGGCTAGGAGAACTGATATCAAGGTCAACAATCTCTATGTCTAGAACACCTGACGGCCCCTCACCAATCCTAGGTTGTTTTCCCCTCTCTGATATTTGTGGTGCTGTCGGCGACGAGGCCCCTTCCACCTGGTGTGGAGATAACACTCGTCATGCTGATGAAGAAGGCGAGATCCCTTCCACCTGGTGTGGAGATAATACTCGCCTAGCTGATGCAAATAAGGCTCTGTGTCCTCTCCAATAAGTGACCAATGGAGGAGAGCTGACATGTCTGGTCTCAGGACTATCATGCTGCTGTGAAGGCCCTCCCTCCTCATGAACAACCTCAGGGGGAGATGATGCTGATGCTGTGAAAAAATCCTGAGAGATAAAATCCTCCCATGGGATACCCTGCTGAACCAACTGATGCATGACCACAAGCTGAATCAAACCATAATGATAAATGCTCCTATATTGCTGTGTTGGGCTCCTTCTTTGCACCAAGGGCACCATCCTCTCAATATCCCGGCACATGAACCATGGTATGTTCATCATTCGTACCCATGTGAAATGCATCAACAAGCTAATATGGTACGAATACACATATGCAAACCTGCCCTCACAGGTGAAGTAGAGCATGATGAGCCTCATCATGGGAGCATACTCATGCCTCAAAAATCTGAAAGGAAACATACCAGTTATGGACCTCATGTAGGCAGGTTTAACGAAGGGCTCATAATGAAATCTGTCCAACACTTTGCGTTTGTTCCACTCTTCTCCCACATTTGGTATTCCTGTTGCTTGAGCAATACTTTCAGATGACAATGTAAAATCCACCCCTGGAAGGTTTACATGCCCATTATGCAAATGCAAAACAAACAAGTGAGCCAATTCCCTATGATGCTGAATTTGCGAAATCCTCTCGCAAAATTCATAACATGAGAGGTAGCGGAAACATGTGACCGCAAGTGGACAAGCCTGCAAATCGGTCAAAGGGGTGGGCTCCTCCCTCTTATGTTGTCCACTCTTACCACCCCTATGAGGCCTCCTTTGTATCTCAATTTCTGGTGTTGACTCATGGTCATCACTTTGCTCATAGTCGGTTTCAGTTTCTGACATGGTTTTAGGAGCAAAGTGGCTGAAATGTACTGCTGCTTCTGCTCAAATGACCTGATGTTTTTCGTTGTTTATAATGTTGTTTCAAGGGGACAAATAGCACAAGGGAAATGTTAGGGAAGGGGTACTTTGAAGGGAAATTGGGAAAAATATATGAAATAGGGAAATAGGGAGTTAAGGGGAAGAATCATGACATACATATCATCATACACTTCCATTTGCAAGGATATTATGGGAAGTAGGGTTTAGGGTTTGATTCTTGATTTTTAGGAATAGGGGCAGGGTTTTAGGGGCTTTTGATATTTTGGTAGGGAGATTAGGTAGAAATGATATACGAGGTGGTAAAGAGAAGTGGGGAAAAAGTGGGGTGACAAGGACGACCTTGAAACAACAAAACAAACCATAGTTCTACAAGCATTTTGACATTCTTAAAGCAAATATACATGAATCTCTCATTTCAATTTGACGACATTAAAACACCTTTCCCATGCTCATTTTTCTTTATCAAGTAAAATATTTTGATGATCAGAAGCCTACCTGCAGTCTTGAATAATTTTGAGGTCGTTTGGGAGTTTACTGGTGGTTTTTGTAGATGAATTTCCCAACAGGTCATGCGCAGGTGCTGATAGGTCGCGCGCGCTTGATAGGTTGTGCCAGTGTAATTTTTCAACTGGAGGAACCCCCCTGATACGTCGCGTGTGCTCAATAGGTCGCGCGCGGGCTCAGCTTGCCAATTTTGCTAAATTTCTCTCCAAATCGCCCAAATCGCTCTTCACTAATGCTTTGAGACAAATGATGATGAAATAGAAGGAGAGAGGGGCTTTATAGGCTTGATTCAAATTAATTTCTCCTCAAACCCTCTTTCTAATGTTTTTAACTTGACACTTTTTCAAAATTTAAATGTTGTTGACTTTATGGTTTCCTTTTGTCCTGAAATTGTTTGAACTGATGCTTTGTCTTGAAAATTTCTTGTAGGGATAGCTTCTTGAGGATCTTGGCAAAGGGGACCAGGGTTGTATGCTGTCCTTTGAAATTTTTTGAATTTTTACAATATTTTTACAAAAATGAGAAAAAGACCTTGTCTTTAAAAACAGAGTTTTTAAATCCAAGGTTAAAATTAACTGTACAAGATGAAATCTTTGAAGAAATATTTGAAGAAAAACTTGGATAGTCATCCCTCTAGCCTGTTGGGCATTTATTGACCTTTAAAGACATGACCTCAAAGACAAATTGGACCTAAACCCTAGACCTAGGACTTTGACAAGACAAGGAACCTTGAAAGAATTTATAGACTGAAACAACTTGATCCAGCAGTGCCAAGAGGGGAATAAAGACACCAGCTCCTCCATCAGAGTTATGGCATGCCTAATGGAATGCAATGAAATGACACTGATGAGACACCTACTTATGCAAATGCAAAGAGTTTTGATCGCTGATGGAGGGATACTAGACCGACTCTAACATTGGCTCCAATGGCGATGGTAGCTCCTTGGAGGTACCAAGAACCTTAGATCGCTGGGAGAGCAGACCAGTGCCTTTCGATCATTGGGCAATGGAGTCATTATTTACATATGTGACCCAAAACGGGACAGCTTTATTGACTTTAACAACTAACTGAAAATTGGACTAACTTTGACCCAAACTAACTCAACCTTTGGACAGAAAATGGACTGATAAAAACAACATAAAAACTCACACCAACTAATCTCCATCTTCAGAATTATAGCCTTCACCGCGGGCCCCAGACTAAAGATGAAAGATCAGTGCACACTTGCAGTGAAATATAAAGTAAAATTGTAATTACAATGACAATGGCTAGAGCAAAAAATGCTCAGACATGGTACCTTTTAAGCAGCCGGCCATTGACCGACCCTCCGAGGCAATCATCACCATTCATTTCCTTGAGAAGAAAGGCATTTGGACCATGATATGCTGCAATTTTGTAAGGACCTTTCCATAAATTATCAAAATTTCCATGTTTCCCTTTGTCTTCATTTCGGGCATCCCACCTCAAAACAACATCATCTATCTGAAAGTCATCCGGCTTTGCTTTTCTGTCATAGGTTTTCTTTATGCGCTCTTGCAACTTGAGAGTATTCTGAAGAACGTCCTCCCGTATCTGCTGTAAATGAATCATTTGACTAATCCGCCTTTGCATTGAATCTTCCTCACCACCAATTTCTTGAAGCAACCTTGCTACCGGAATACTATGTGAAGTAGGAAACAGTGCATCTGTCCCATAAACCAGTTCAAAAGGTGACATCCCAATTGACCTTTTCTGACTTACACGATCAGCCCATAATTCATTTACTAACTTTTTGTGCCAGCTCTTCTTGTTGATTTCCAGCAATTTCTTTATGATGTTTACCAAGGATTTATTTGAATATTCTGCCAACCCATTTCCTTGCGGATGATAGGCGGACGAATGCCCCAAACTAATATTATATTTGTAGCAAAAATCAATCATGTTATTCGATTTAAATGTTGCTGCATTATCTGTAATCAACTTATGTGGACAGGCAAAACGTGACAATATGTTATTTTCAAGGAAAGAAATAATTACCAAGTTCGTGGCCTGCCGGGTGGGAATGGCTTCAATCCATTTTGTGAAGTAATCAGTGGCTGTCAATATCCATCGATGTTGTCCGGAAGATGCTGGATGAATTTCGTCGATGAAGTCCAAGCCCCACTGCTGAAATGGTGCGCTGACTTCAATGGGTTTGAGAGGCAAAGGCTGTAATTTCTGCTTTCCTTGAAAAATTTGACATTCATGACAACTTTTGACTGCTTTATATACATCTGAAAGAAATGAAGGCCAATAGGAACCTGCCCTTAGGATCTTGTTTGTCGTAGTCTTCCAAAACAAGTGGCCCCCGCAGTCACCTTTGTGGAAATCCTCAACAGCTCTCTTAGCTTCTTCCTCAACCAAACAATTCAGCAATATGCCACCGGGGTCTTTCCAATATAGTGCAGATTTGATGATGCAGAATTTGGCAGCCTTTAACTTCAATGTCCTTGCTTTGTTTCGAGGCATTCCGGGAGGTGAAGACAAGTTTTGAAGCACATATACAATATCAGCATACCAAGGAGAGGAAACAAAGATATCGGATACCTGTAGCGCTGAATTTTCTTCATCTTCATCGGACAAGGCAGCAATCAAATTAATGTCTAGGACATGGAGATTTGTTTCAGCCATCAATTTAGCGAGACCTTGGCCCTTGATCAGCTTGGTAGGCTTGATTTCCACATCATACTCTAATAGTGCAGCAATCCACTTACCCCGTTTTCCTTCCGGCTCCGCTTGGATCAAAACATCTTTAACAGCCGCATTAGGAACATATGCCAAAATATGAGAATTCAATATGTACACACGGAAATCTTTCAAAGCTTTTATCAGCGCCAATGCTTGTTTTTCAATGATATTATACTTCAGCGCTCCATCCCTTATAATACGACTGAAAAAAGCTATGGGCTTCTCAACTCCATCTCGTTTTTGCATGAGCACAACTGCCAATGTATGCTCAGAAGCAAATGAAAATAAAATAAAATCTTGTGTGTAATCCGGGCTGATTAGAGTTGGGGCTGAAGATAAAATTAATTTTACCAAATTGAAAGATTTTACCGCCTCTTCGGTCCACTTGAGTTGGCTGTCCTTTTTGAGCATGTTAGTGATTTCTCTGAGGTGTTCGGCAAGATTTGGGATGAAGCGACGCAGAAAATTCAACTTGCCATTAAAGGACTGAATCTCCTTCTTGTTTCGGGGCTGCTCTAATTGTTGAATTTCTTCCACACGTGCAGGATCTATACGAATGCCATCTTTGGAAATGATGTGGCCCAACAGATTGCCTTCACTCATGGCGAAAAGGCTCTTCTTCGGATTCAATGAGATACCATATTTTCTGCACTTTTCAAACACTACTGTCAAATGATACAAATGCTCTTCATCAGATTTAGAAAACACAGTTAAATCATCAAGATAAACGACCAAAAAGACATCTTTCTCATTAGCAAAGGCCATGTCCATCGCCCGCTGAAAGGTAGCACCTGCGTTCTTCAATCCAAATGGCATCTTGGCATAATGAAATGTTCCCCATGGAGTAGTGAATGCAGTCTTGTCGCGGTCATCCTCATGCACCAAAATCTGATTGTACCCGGAATAACCATCAAGTAGAGACATCCTTGATGCCCCAACTACCCGCTGCAATATATGATCCATCTTGGGCAGCGGATAATTGTCCTTTAGCGACACCTTATTGAGATTTCTGAAGTCTATACACAAGCGGATCTCACCGGTCTTCTTTCTCACGGGCACCAAGTTGGAAATCCAGTCGGAAAATCTGATTGGCACTATAATTCCAGATTTGTACAACCTGTTGACTTCCTTCTCAATCAATGGCAGCAGCTTAGGATTAATTCTTCTCAACTTTTGTCGGAAAGGCTTTTGATTTGGCTTTATGGGAATGGTATGCTGAATGATACTTGTGTCATAAGTTTTCAAATCTGAATAGTCCCATGCAAAAACATTAGAAAATGAAGACAACAATCTGATATACTCTTTCTTTACCTTAGGCGACAATGCTTTCGATAATTTCACCATCTTTGGATTTTCAGCTGTTCCGAGATTCACTTCTTCGACACCTTCTTCCGTTGGCCTCAAGGTTGGCTTGCGAGCCACGTCATCTTGATCAAACAGCTCCTCCAAAGGAATTAATCCTTTAGGAATGAAATTATCCTTAAGCTGCAATACATCCATTTGATTTACTTCCTCAGGTTCTGTATCTATGGAAATGTCTTTGAACTCACCTTCAACTTGCAGAAAATCCTTGATTTCTTCATCATCTTGGAAAACTTGCCAACATCTTTGATTGTCTGGGACTGTAGGACAGTGCTTCACATAAATCTCAAACTTATTGCTGGAATTCATGGGGATTTTTAGATTGCTTGCTGCCTTAGCCAATGCATCCGCGACACCATTTTGGATACAGGGAACACATGTCAAAGTATGTTCAGAAAACAATTTTAAGATATCTAGGACAACATTTCGATATGCTCGCATACGAGGATGCTCGGCCTGAAACTCACCTTTAACTTGCTTTATCACCAACTTGGAGTCACGATATACTGCTATCTTCTTTGCCTTCAACTTCCGAAGGATTTTCAGACCAGCAATGAGAGCCTCATATTCCTCCTCATTGTTTGAACAATCAAATGCCAGTTTGTACGAACATACCCGTACCTTGCTGGGGACTTGGTTTTGTACTGAAAATGGGCTTCGAATCCACACACCTATACCAGCACCATCGCTGCCCATAGCGCCATCAAAATCCATGGTCCAAAGACCATCCTCATCATCCTCTAAGTGCTGAAAATGTGATGTCTCTACATTTTCTGTTTGCCGCCCATTTATCTCAGCTGTTGGTTTCATGACCGCGGACCTTTCTTCCCTTTCCTTTCTCAAAATTTCTCTGAAATTTTCTGAATTGTCTGGTATATCTTCTGCTTGAACTAACTGACTATCTATCTCATTAAAATTATCCGCAAACAAAACAAATGACTCTAAATCTGTATGTACATAATTTACAGGATGATTGATTGGCTTTTCCTTACTAGTGATCATGTATTTCATCTTTTGTTCTCGATATAACTTCCTCATTTGACCAAAGACCGGAATTGTAGCATAAGAAAAATCGAGCTGAAGTGTACCTTTGAGTTTCAGTCCCCAAGATCTAGAAAGCAACATGCCGAATCGCGGAGGAATATCTGCCACCACCACATCCATCAAAACATTATTTGTTGGGATTTGATCTAAGCTCACTACCAAGTCCTTGATCAAACCAATACATTTTACCCGGCTGGAATCAAATGAATACAAATCATGATATTTCCTTGTGATGTCTAGTCCTAGCTTTTCCATAATCGTTTTCGGCATCAAATTATGCGAAGCTCCCGAGTCAAACATGGCATTGTGCAACACATATTCATGCAATTGAAAACTGATATAGAATGGAGGAACATCACTTTCGGGAGACTCACCATTTAAAGCAGGCCCAAAAATCAATTCCGGCTGATCATCTTCTATATTCACCGTGTCTAGCATTGGATCAAAATTCAGCATCTTGGAAATTTCGCTGCGGTAAGTGTTGTTCTTCATGATTTCCGTCAAAGGAATGGACACTTTCAACTTTGAAATTTCATTCTCCAAACTGAAAACTGAAACCTTCTCACCTTCTTTAGTCGGAACCTCTCTTTTGTCAATTTTATCTTTCGGTGTGTTTGATGGTTGATCTATCTTGCTTGCTGATGATGATTGACTTGTTGAAGGATCAATTATGTCTTTTCCTTTTGTGTGTGGGGAAGCCGAATCATTCTTTGCTGAAGTATCTTTCCTTTTCTGAATGGGATTTATGGGAACAACTCGGTTTCTTAATTGTCTCTGCTGAGCGGATAAAGCATTTAGGTACCCTCTTTGATACCCTTCCGATTCTTCCTCAAGTGCTGCATCATTTGACAAGATATAGTGTTCATCCTGAGGGATGATGGAGTGATTTACCAATTCTTCTTCTTTTGTAACATAAGTGGGCAGATCATCAGGAGTGAAGAAGTGATTTTCCTCTCCCACCGTATCACCTTCATCCTCTGATTCTTGGCTAACAAAATTCTGCTGAAAAGGAGGTTTAATTTGCTGCTGAACTGCTGCCTCTTGTGCCTTTGTTTCACGCTGCTTGATTCTATATTGTGGCTGTTGTGCACCTCGGAAATTAGGATTACGAATCTGAGGCTCCGGCTTATCAATACGAACATTTTCAAGTGCCCTTTTAATCTTTTCAACTTCACGAAGAAGCTGATCTGATGTGGATGCTTCCTCTTTGATTGTGACTCGCTTTTCCGCCTTCATTCTTGACCTTTTATCATTCAAATTCGCTTCAACACTAACAACAATTTTCTGCATATCCTCCAAGGTAGGCAGATCTCTATCTCGCAATGAATAAGCCATCTTCAGATCAAAACCATCCGGGAATTTGAGAAGTGCTGATTTTCTAGATGGCCTCAAATCATCTGGAATAGCATTGTAAACCGTGTTAAATCTAATAATGTAGTCTTGGACCGACTCACCATGATTATGCTTGAGGTTATTGTATTCGGCATTAATCTGAAGCGGATCCTTTCTGATTTCCCATCAATCTAGAAACTGGTTCTGAAGTGCTTCCAAGGTAGCAATGCTCCGGGCTGTCAAACCTCTGAACCACTTTCTTACTTCGCCATCAAACGTTTGTACAAACAAACGCATAGTTACATCCTGTTAAGAAAGATTCTTCGGCGAAAATCACATGGAATATCATTTGTCGACGCGGTTTGAACCATCTAGTGTGGTTCATCGTCAGGACAAGTTGAAGCAACAGATCCAGCTTAGCATGATAAATAGTTTGAGCAGAAACTCCAACGGCTAAATTAATGGCTAATTTTGACCTTAGGACTAGGTCAAATTCTTATTTACTATTTTTAAGAGAATCAGTTGAATTCGGTAAAAGGATGGTTATAAAAAGGAATCTTCCTTTTTATAACCATCCTTTTACCGAATTCAACTGATTTCCTTAAAAATAGTAAATAAGAATTTGACTTGGTCCTAAGGTCAAAATTAGCCGTTAATTTAGCCGTTGGAGTCTCTGCTCAAACTATTTATCATGCTAAGCTGGATCTGTTGCTTCAACTTGTCCTGACGATGAACCACACTAGTTGGTTCGAGACGCGTCGACAAATGATATTCCATGTGATTTTCGTCGAAGAATATTTCTTAACTTGATATGGATCACAGAAGCTTAAACTCTATTATAGTTACATCCTCTTCATCTATCTCATATAGATCAAAGAAAGTCGTCATTTTATCTATCTGTTGCTGAGAAAAAATACTCTGTGGAGTGCCATCAAACATGTGAATTTTACTTTGATAATCGGCTGGCATATCATGCAGATTTTGGGGAAGAGCAAGAGGAGAAAATTGGGCAGCCATTGCTTTAGGTAGATTGGGTCTAGGAGTAGTAGGTGGAGTAGGTGTATCTGTAGTATGAGGTGTATGAGGAGGAGAAGTGGTATGGGATGTAGAAGGCGAACCAACTGTAGATGCGGGATAAGTGATTATGGGAGAAACAGAAATAAAAGGAGGATTGGACTGCTCATGTGCCGTGATAGTAGATCCAATATGACCAGATATAGTTTCAACAAACTCGGCAAGATTTGTAGCGTGAATATCCGACTGAAGAGATCTTAGGATGAAATTGTCAACCAATCTATTGTGTCTCTCAATTTCAAGAGCAGCTACGAAATCAGGGTTAGGAACTAGATAATCAAGTGCACTTTCAGATTTTGTTTTGAACAAGGACAACTCAAAACTCTCGTCAAAATCAGTGTCTTCAAGATACTGAAAAATAGTTGGACATGAATGAAATTTGAATATACGACCAGAATTGGAAGCCAGTTTGGAAATCAATGAACAAATAACCAATCAGCCTGTGAAAACTCCTAACTAATCATCCAAAAGTTCAGAGTTTACAAATGAACTGGGGTAAAATGCAATTGAAGTGTTGTATTCACAAGCTCACAGAGATTGACTGAAGCAACGTTTATCTACTTCCGCTTATGCAAAGCAAAAGCGTTTCGAAGGCTACCTGGCGTAACTTTAGGCTCCGTCTAAGACTTATGAAGCAAACACATCAATCAACAGACAATTCGTTCTCCCCAGTATGGTCGCCAATATGTTAGCGCTCGAAATTTCACCTCAGGCTGAGAAAGGTAAACTTCAAGGCAACATCAAACCACTTAGCCTCATAGCTAGCCCTACGGGGCAGGAGAGGGCTCTCTCCGGTCGATTTCGATAAAGATCTTCAATAGGTGAGATAACCAATAAGGAAACACTGATTTTAGGCTAGTAAACTGATAAAAAGAGTTTGTTTTGGGATTTTTTGGATTTTGGTGGAAAATCAGGGAAAGGTAATTTTGGGTGTGGGGATTGGACACAGTTTTTGTAGGGGTTTCTTTGGGGCAAGGCAGGAGACTGTATTGATGCCTTTAAATTAAGTGCATGGGTAGGAATGACCGGTGAGGAGCTAAGGAGAGCAAGCAATCACCTTGAGTTCTCCTTAAACAGATGAAAACATTGATATTAAGCAAATTTAAAAGCAAAGCATGGAAATCATGAATTCTACTTTAACACTTCATTTACCTAATTTCAGAAGAAAAAGAAAGAGGATGATTTCACATAACACACTTAAAAGTACAAAGAGAAGCACACCATCAATACATGTAACCACAGGAATCCCAAAAAGGACTGCAAAACCCTGGTCTTTCTTCCTTTGCCAAAATTGCAGAGATACAATGAATAATACAATAGAGCTTTCTCCCTCAAGAGTCCAACCATGAAAATGACCAAGAAAGTACATAATATAGGAAATCTAACATATTTCCTTGCCTCTAGGGGTCGAGCTCATCCTTCTAGGAGCTGTTTCAACTAATTCTAAACTGAGCACTAAAATCTAGGCAGTCAAAGCAACTTGCCTCTATATGCTAGGAAACCAATTCATTCATTAAATGTTTGCTATTTCATGAATGAATCTTCTAGAATAGGTAAATAAGTGTCATATCAACATGAAAATATAATAATTACATCAAAGTGGGTGAAAAATCCCATCACAAGTTAAAACTGGCCAAAGCTGGGCGAATTCCTGAGCTGTAGGTGAAAAATTATGAAAATTGCCTGATAGGTCGCGCCCCTAATCCTGATAGGTCATGCTACTTTGGAGCTCTATTTGAGGCACTTCCAGGTGTCCAAATGAGGAAAACGTGGGCTTGTTGGAAGGGTCTGGATGTCTACTTTCAAACCCAACTAGAATTTCGGAATTTGGTTGCCATTTTCCCCTCCAAAATTGTAATCTCCCAAGACTGCTTCCTATTTGTCAAAAAGGTGGCAGAAAGTCAATTTTTGCATGTTTTTTGACCTTCTGGAGGCTCAAAACTTGATAAAATCTCTTGGTAATTGCTAAGCAGGTGTAACTTTGCATGAAAAATACATAAATGCTGAGTTTTCCCAAAATGAAGTTTCCCATCGGATAGGTCGCGCGCGGCGCGCAACCTATCAAGGAGAAAAACCTGTTTTTTGCCCAAAAATTCATAAAAGACCAAAAATGCTCAATTTTTTTTGATATTTGTGCTGTAGTGAGGTCATTTAATATCATGCTCCTTCAAGGAAGCCTCATCCAAGATGTGGAGGCGGTCAGGCCTTTTTCGTCGTTTTAGTGCCTTGGCCAACCGCCCTTGAATCACCTTCATTTTTGCCTTACATACGTGCATTCGGGCCCAATAGTGATTTTTCATGTTCCTGAGCAAGTCCTTATCTTGGTTGGCCTTGGCCAGAAACCTCTCCAAATGAGCATTGACCCGGAGAAGCATAGCCTCTCGCTCAACGGGTACCAAATCGCCAGGTCTCTTTCGAGCCAAGTTGTGGTCCTCATGAATCCTCCGCAACTCATCAAGAGTGTGCTCATCCTCCAACTACTTGTTGCGCTACTCTAAATATGTAATTGTCCATTTTGCTCCTTCCAATCTTCGCTACAATGAATCATTTTCAGCTCTTAGGTGCTGAGTGATCTCCTTTGACTCTAGGCTAGGAGAACTGATATCAAGGTCAACAATCTCTATGTCTGGAACACCTAACGGCCCCTCATCAATCCTGGGCTTTTTGCCCCTCTCTGATACCTGTGCTGTTGTCGGCGACGAGGCCCCTTCCACCTGGTGTGGAGATAACACTCGTGGTGCTGATGAAGAAGGCGAGACCCCTTCCACATGGTGTGGAGATAATACTCGCCTAGCTGATGCAAATAAGGCTCTGTGTCCTCTCTGAGAAGTGACCAATGGAGGAGAGCTGAAATTTCTGGTCTCAGGACTATCATGCTACTGTGAAGGCCCTCCCTCCTCATGAACAACCTTAGGGGGAGATGATGCTGATGCTGTGAAAAAATCCCGAGAGATAAAATCCTCCCATGGGATACCCTGCTGAACCAACTGATGCATGACCACAAGCTGAATCAAACCATAATGATAAATGCTCCTATGTTGTTGTGCTGGGCTCCTTCTCTGCACCAAGGGCACCATCCTCTCAATATCCCGGCACATGAACCATGGTATGTTCATCATTCGTACCCGTGTGAAATGCATCAACAAGCGAATATGGTACGAATACACATATGCAAACCTGCCCTCACAGGTGAAGTAGAGCATGATGAGCCTCATCATGGGAGCATACTCATCCCTCAAAAATCTGAAAGGAAACATACCAGTTATGGACCTCATGTAGGCAGGTTTAACGAAGGGCTCATAATGAAATCTGTCCAACACTTTGCGTTTGTTCCACTCTTCTACCACATTTGGTATTCCTGTTGCTTGAGCAATACTTTCAGATGACAATGTAAAATCCACCCCTGCAAGGTTTACATGCCCATTATGCAAATGCAAAACAAACAAGTGAGCCAATTCCCTATGATGCTGAATTTGCGAAATCCTCTCGCAAAATTCATAACATTAGAGGTAGCGGAAACATGTGACCGCAAGTGGACAAGCCTACAAATCGGTCAAAGAGGTGGGCTCCTCCCTCTTATGGTGTCCACTCTTACCACCCCTGTGAGGCCTCCTTTGTATCTCAATTTCTGGTGGTCACTCATGGTCATCACTTTGCTCATAGTCGGTTTCGGTTTCTGACATGGTTTTAGGAGCAAAGTGGCTTAAATGTACTGCTGCTTCTGCTCAAATGACCTGCTGTTTTTCCCTGTTTATAATGTTGTTTCAAGGGGACAAATAGCACAAGGGAAATGTTAGGGAAGGGAGACTTTGAAGGGAAATTGGGAAAAATATATGAAATAGGGAAATAGGGAGTTAAGGGGAAGAATCATGACATACATATCATCATACAATTCCATTTGCAATGATGTTATGGGAAGTAGGGTTTAGGGTTTGATTCTTGATTTTTAGGAATAGGGGTATGGTTTTAGGGGCTTTTAATATTTTGGTAGGGAGATTAGGTAGAAATGATATATGAGGTGGTAAAGAGAAGTGGGGAAAAAGTGGGGTGACAAGTATGACCTTGAAACAACAAAACAAACAATAGTTCTACAAGCATTTTGACATTCTTAAAGAAAATATACATGAATCTCTCATTTCAATTTGACGACATTAAAACACCTTTACCATGCTCATTTTTCTTTATCAAGTAAAATATTTTCATGATCAGAAGCCTACCTGCAGTCTTGAAGAATTTTGAGGTCGTTTGGGAGTTTACTGGAGGTTTTTGTAGATGAATTTCCCAACAGGTCGCGCACAGGTGCTGATAGGTCGCGCGCGCTTGATAGGTCACGCCAGTGTAATTTTTCAACTGGAGGAAACCCCCTGATAGGTCGCGCACGCTCAATAGGTCGCGCGCGGGCTTAGCTTGCCAATTTTGCTAAATTTCTCTCCAAATCGCCCAAATCGCTCTTCACTAATGCTTTGAGACAAATGATGATGAAATAGAAGGAGAGAGGGGTTTTGTAGGCTTGATTCAAATTAATTTCTCCTCAAACCCTCTTTCAAATGTTTTTAACTTGACACTTTTTCAAAATTTAAATGCTGCTGACTTTATGGTTTCCCTTTGTCCTGAAATTGTTTGAACTGATGCTTTGTCTTGAAAATTTCTTGTAGGGATAGCTTCTTGAGGATCTTGGCAAAGGGGACCAAGGCTGTATGCTTTCCTTTGAAATTTTTTGAATTTTTACAATATTTTTACAAAAATGAGAAAAAGACCTTGTCTTTAAAAACAGAGTTTTTAAATCCAAGGTTAAAATTAACTGTACAAGATGAAATCTTTGAAGAAAAACTTGGATAGTCATCCCTCTGGCCTGCTGGGCATTTATTGACCTTTAAAGACATGACCTCAAAGACAAATTGGACCTAAACCCTAGACCTAGGACTTTGACAAGACAAGGAACCTTGAAAGAATTTATAGACTGAAACAACTTGATCCAGCAGTGCCAAGAGGGGAATAAAGACACCAGCTCCTCCATCAGGGTTATGGCATGCCTAATGGAATGAAATGAAATGACACTGATGAGACACCTACTTATGCAAATGCAAAGAGTTTTGATCGCTGATGGAGGGCTACTAGACCGACTCTAACAGACGACATCTCCTTCCTTTATTGATTTTTTGACCATCAAACCAAAATTGGGATATGCATCTATAAAATCAAAAGACAAGAAAGGGTTAGTATCATTGTAAGAATTTTGATTTAAAAATGACATTAAAAAAACTATGGTCATTTTAAAATCAAATACAGGAGGATATGATGATAAAAAAAATGGACACAAGACTACACTAATAAAATCATGAATATGCAACATGCACATATGATGGATAAGTAAAGATCCTTACGGACATGAGTATTCAAAATATAAATATTAGTGGTTATTAAAAACTCTAATATACAAACCATGATGCATATTTAGAGGAGATAAAACAAGTGTCGGAGGAGTGTAGAAAGTATATCATGGTCATAATTAAATGATCTATGATGCATTAACACAAGTGGCAGCCAAAATCGAAAATGGACAATACAAGTCAAATAGTGAAATGGTAAAAAAGAAACAAAGGCATGTTCTGCATATTCTCCTTCATAGCCAAACTGAGCTCATAGTCAGAGAGTAGTACTATGCATTCACCCAAAGCATAAGGAAGCCCTATTCAGAGAAATAAAATTTAGAGCTACTCATCCATAGAAAAGCCATTAAAAAAAAACATGAGAAAATAGTTCTAAGAAAATTGCCTAAGAAGCATTGTAAGGGTCTGTGCTATGTACAGAAGAAAAGAAGTAGTGATCAGCGTGGGAAGTTAAAGAAACATTTAAAAGTGGAGGATTTTGTGCTAAGCTCCAACAAAACCCATAAATTATGGATCAGATCCATTGAATTGCATAGTAAACTCTAGTGAAGGAAAGCATCGATCACCAACAATCTAAAAAAATGATTTTGAAAATAAAACCTCAGGATTTGTTGAAAGAAGACTTTAGCTCCAGATTTATTTTACTTAAAATCCTGTGCCGCTTGTAAGAATCAACAACTTCGTGAAATGCCAGGGAAGTAGTTTTAATGGAACTATATGACTAATAGGAAGAGGCGTATTTAAAATAGAGTTTTTCAAGAGTCCTCTTCCAGTTCAGGTAGCAATTCACGATTTCCTCATGCACAATTTAACAAACGTGTTGCACGGTGAAAGTTACATAAAGCATAATTTCCCTTTCTTTCTCGTACTTTTCATAAATGAAATTTGCAAAACAAAGATAATTAAAAACTAAATTGTAGAATAGAGAAGATATTTACAGTGAAGGTTTTTCTTATGTGTTTTGGGTCTTTACACAACCAACATTTTCCTCTTATGCATTCAGAATTATGGGTAGAAAACCTTGTGTTTGTATTATTTACAGCAGAAGACACAATATTGAAGACAAAGAGAGTATTTTCATTTCTTTTCAAATCAAAATAGATTTATGCAATATGTGTGAGGTGAAACAATGCAAAAGGAAAGATATTGATAACACTTCGAGGAATACAAATTCCGACATGCAAGAATATTATGAAGTGATTTCTAGTTGCAAAAGCAACCATGCTAAATGCAATAAATTTAAAATGAACGAATTATTTTATATCATCAGCATACTTGTTTAGTTGTTCAAAAATGATAGCCATAATGGCATCCATCAATCACAATGGAGTTGTGATGAAGCCAAATGAGACTCTGAGGTTTATTCCTACTACAGTTTTTGGAATTGTGGTTGGATTATTTTTATTTTTTATTTGTGCTTCCTTGCCAAGTATTGGCATTTCAAAGATCAACATTTCATCTTTACTATCCACAATTAAATGCAGAGTTATGAGTTCAATACGATAGAAGGAAATTCCACCCAGCATCTCTCACAACAAAGGAATATGGTTTGATCAAAATGGAACTTTTCAGAACATGTTTTGATAGAAAAAAATTTCTAACGAAGAAAAGTATCTTTCTCTATATATTCAAAAATGTTCAGATATTTATCATTGCTGTCATTGTCATGAGCATTTTCTTCCTTACCCATGTGCATCACAGAAATTTTTCTAATGGAAGCAAGCCTCAAAATTACAAGAGAAATGGTGTGGATGGGGTTAGTTTTGAACAGAATGTAGAATTTAAACTTTCAGAACAGGGTTGTATGAAAAGTAGAAAAATGGAAGCAAAAGAATCTGCAATATGCATTTCTAGAAATCAAATTTGATTTTTGAGGGACAAAGAGGAGTGTTTCATTCATAATCAAATTCAAAATTTTTAAGAAGACACTATATTTTGTTGATTTTTCTGAGCAAATGAAAATGGAATTTGAAAAATGAAAACATGGATTTCTTTAGAATCAACCCAATTAGGCGCCATGCATGAAATTTTCTCAAATTCATTGCTATTTGGGATATTTTCGTCGTTCTTTCAACCTTTATTTTGTAGATTTCATGGGAAAGTTGTTGAAGTAAACTCTGAGTTTAATTGCTCTCTTCGTTTGGTTAATGGAAGACCATACGATGGTGGATGGATAGAAAAGGTATGCATGAATAATGCTGCAAATGTGAACTCATTGTTGGATGTAGATCAATATACAACATTCTGTGAAAAGGAGGACTCTAGTCATTAAGCAACAACTTCTCTCTTTGATGAACTGTAATGATTTTTGGAAGTTCTTTAATTCATTGTTTCAGGAGGTTAGAGTCAAGATTTTTTTTCTATCCTTTGATTAAACTTTCAAAGAAATGTATTAATTTTTGCTTCCTAGGAGTTTGAGTAGTGTCCTTGAATTAAAGAATAATGATCTGAGAATTTTTTTCCTAGAGAAGAGTTTTCTTTTAAAAAAAACTCAAAATCAATTTGAAGTATAGAGAGCAATATATTTTTGCAAAATTGATTGTTCATTTCAAAATTTGAGGATCTCTGAAGGAAAAGTGGATAATTATTTTTAGAAATCAATTTCAGTGCTAGAGCTAAAACTCAGTAATCAAAATTGAAATTTGACATTTCAATTCAGGATCTCTCCTTGTTTTTATGGGTATACAACAATGGTCCAAATCAGTATTGCAATTCAAATAAAAAAATTATTCCCATCACTCCGGAATAGATAGCTCAAGCAAAAAAAATCCACTGATAGGTAAAGAATACTACAAAGATTAACACTTTAAAGAGAGAGGATGGAATTTCTTTTTAGAAAAACAAAGAAAAGGAAGGAGAAAAAGTTAAGAATTCCATCTAGCATTAAGGCATAGGTATCCCTTTATAAGTAGCTCAACACGAAGCTTCATCTTCAAGGGTCAGAGCCACATGTACATCAGTAGGCCAGTTAGCATACAGGGACAAAATATCAAAGAGACAGAGGAAAGCATGAGGACATGCTTGAGCATCAGCAAGGGGGAGATGTTGGCCCTCAATTTTGGCCATTTTTGTTTATCATAAACCCACTTATTTACCATCATTTTACACCTAATTCCACTTACGTATCCCTCATTTTACCCTTATTTTTCATAATCAAGTACTTAGATTAAGTTTTTCAATTTTTAGAAATTTTAGTAAAAATTGGGTTTTAAGTGCATTTTTGGATAGGATTAGAAATTTCCGTAATGGTTTCATTGATGCAATACTTACAGGACACCTGGGCACAAGTTGAGAACATTTCTAGAAAGCTTTGGAACTAAGATTGAATGAAATCCTATTGGTTTAGTCAAACCGAGCTTAAACATGCCTAGTCAAAGCTAGTCAAACATGACCAATCATTCAGGAAGTCCCTAGGACATAGGCTAGTTTTAGTGATTTTTGGGATTTTTCCAAATTTTGTTGAACTGAATGGGTGGATTTGACCAGGATATATGGGATTAGGATAGACAAGGATGTTAGAGATTTTTTAGTGAAGTCTGTCTATTATTTCTCTATTTAAGCCAAGACTATTGAAGGTTTAAGGAGGTAGACTTTATGTAACCTGATTTCGAGACTCTTTGAAGGCTGAAAGTTAATTGAAGAACTTGTTTCATTTCAATTTTTTGTTCATGCTTGGTTGATTTATTGAAGTTGTTGTAGCTAATATTTCTTCAAGCGTGCAAGGCAAGGTTGGAGGGCCCCCACACCAAGCTAAGTGCACTTCCTGGTTAAATTTTCATAGTTTTCAAAAAATAGTTTTTGTTTCAAATCTATTTAGATGTGTGATGATTTTTAAATCAATATTTCTTTAATTATAATCTACATATGAATGGAAACATAGGGATTTAAGTTAAATTCCCCTTCTATTTGATCTTGAACTAACACTGAATATCATTCTCCTTTCCTTATTTGAAGCAATGGTGATTATGATATAGTAGAATTGTGAAGAAGGACAATCTTGTCCTCCTTAGTTAGGAGCCTCTTCTTTTACATCTTCTATATCATAAACCATTGTTAATTAGTGATTTGGATTTCTCTTCATGAAGGTAGTATTTTAGGGAAGGAAAACCTGGTTCTCCTAAGTTAGGAGCCTCATCCTTCACATATTACATAAGTGAACCAAAAATTACTTAATTAGATTTTATATTTGTAAATGCATTGAAAATTATTAATTAGATTTTATATTTGTAATTTTCATTACTTTTAATATTTCTAATTCAACTTCTAAAATTGGCTACCATTGGAATCCATAGGCTTTGGACATGCTTCCAAGTTCTACAAACCCAGATTGATAATTAAATACTTTTGCTAATTTGGATAGTAAATTGACCCAATAGTCTGTCACTGCTACACAACCGTCATTGACATATAAAATTTTGAACGGTATATACAGTTCTTGAAACTAACTTCTAGACCAAAAGATGGAGCAAGTTGAAGTTTTTCTCCTCAAAAGCAGAAAACAAAAAAAAACATGAAAAAATTCTATGTTTTGGGTATTTTCCTTCTGTCATGTGTCAGCTTGGTGTGACATCAGAGAATTTACAATGTTTTCATATTGGAAGGGTACGTAAGGGGCAAATTATTGATTGAGGAAGTGGTGATGTGCACATCATAGATCCATGGAAGAATCAATGACCGATGTGTCAACAGGGTCTAGGGCATACTATATATCAGCGTTGGGCAAGCGATGAATTGGAAATAATTTTCATTGAAATTTTTTTGATATATAAATATATTCTGATATGCGATTTTTTGATATCAAAATGGGATGATAGTGTTAAAAATATCGGGAGATGTGTCGATCGTGTTAAAAATGTGGGAAATCATCAATAGTGTTAAACCATCAGGGAAGCGCCTAAACAAATTAAGAAAAGAATTCATCAAAAAACCGGAAGTCGATTGATATTTTATCTACCCTCTAGCAAAAAAAATGGCGGAATATGCTTGGTTTCGATAAGGGACACATTTGTGGAATATGTTTGGCTTTCATAAAGGTACATGACATTAGATGTCAACATGATGTGGTGGTACAACAAACATGTGGCAGGTAAGTTTGTGTTATCGGGAAAACTAGTGTCCATTCAGAGCTGCTATTCCCACTAAGACACGTAGCTATCTTAGAGACAAACAAACCAAAGTTACTTGTGTTTTCCTTTATGAGAGATATATGAGAGAGAAGCAGAGAGTACCAACCTCAGTCTTCCGCTAGTCTCCTTGTTTGTTTCCTGTCTCCCTTGATAGAGTTTTCGCCACTCCTTCCTGACTTGTCTCGCTTCAAAGAACCGCTGTAGAGTCAAAGTAGCAAAATACCATCAAAGCATAGAGATCTATAACCATAAAAAATATAGGATCAGATGTACATTAACCATACAAATGCATATATAAATACAATATTAAGAGATATACAAGTATATGGAGGAAAAATCAAATAGCTTTATTGATAGAAGTAGTAGAAGAGAGTACGACAACCAAGCTATCTGATCCAGCATCATCCTCCCAGCATGAAAGCCCTCTTCACCTCATAAAAAGCAAGATGATTCAACAATACAATGTCTCAAAGAGAAACCAACAACACTTCCTTACAAATTACAAAATTCAAGCCTTTGGATCTCTAGGATGAGGGATCCATATATATATGTTTGTAGGAGAGTGAGTCAGCTTCTGGGATTTTTATTAGTGTCATTCCACTGATAGTTCTTGGTTCCAATTGGAGATTTCATGATCTCTTACTCATCCCTAAGTGAATTCAGAGAGCCAAGTGTCATATGAGTACTTTCTAGAAGATTCTCTGGGTTTCCACCTAGCAAACATCATCTGCCATTTGTCTGCTCTCGCTCATCGCACCCTACAGAAGGGATTTTTAGTGTGCATCACACCCTCTGTGTGTAGCAGGTGAGATGGATCACACCTTTAGCATGGAGTAGTCTGTATGGTCCAGTTTTGACCACTTCTGAGCATTTTTTCAGGGAGAACTTCTCGGAAATGATGTAATCAGTTGACCTTGACCCTTTAGGGTATGAAACAACACTTTTATGGGTTTAGAAGCCTTTGGTTTATGGACATAGGTGATTGGGTTTGTAGTGCCCAAATATGTCTATAACAGTTTCCCCCTAAATCATGAGGTCATAAATATTCTGAAGTCGGGTGAAATTCTCTATCATGAGGATCCGAGGTTTTTCGAATTGGAAGGTGACCTGTAATAAGATACAATACAGTACATTATCTTCATAATATTTTCATGATTTAACTGAGGCGGGCATTCCCATGCTCAACTTTATAAATTCATTTTCATGTGCATAGGATAGACAATCGTCTGTGCGACAGACTGATGATTCTTGTAGAGCCATCATCCCTTAGTTTGGATGATTATCTGTGCAACTATTATGTACATTTGATGTCTTTATTTTCCTGAATATATCACAGCCCAGATGGTTGAAACTAGATCCTGGGTCTTCAAACTTGTTCAATCTTCACCTGAAGTACAAGTCGATCCATGTGAGAAGATGTTCTGTTGTTGAACATGGAAAGACATCACCTGATTACCAACCACTGATGTAAGCTGTTAACAGGCGCGAGAGGAATCACCGATAATGATAATGACCCTCAAGGTAATGCAGAACAATTCACGTGGTGTGAATACGTGACTTGATGTCGAACACCATGCCAAATCTTTCGGTCGAAGGCGATTGATGTAAACCTGTCGCTAGAAGTGAAAAACTTGCCATTGAGGCACGCAAGGTTCAAAGTACTGAAAGGGTTGTTCCTAAGTCAACTTTTTGGATAATGAGCTGGTGTTGACAAGAAGTGACCCGTCGTAGGAGGGCCTTAATGAATCCCACATCTACAACATGGAATGGAGCAGATAATTTTGTGGAGGTGAAAACGATCTAATGATACAAGGTTCAGGGTGGTGGTCATGAAAGAATTGAGCGTTAAGGTATTGGAGCTGACGAGATGTTAGCTGGGTTGGTGAATTCTCTAAGCAAATTCTCTTAAATATATCGGAGAAACTGGAATGGATTGGTAGCATTAACCCCAAAATTGATGGTACGGAGGACCAATGGTAATATGACTGGTGAACGGAATTACCCAACCCGACTCAATCAAGGTGATGGAGAGAAAGTGTCATGTTCAAGAGCGACCTGCTACCAATGAAGTTATTCAAGTTTTCTTCCCGTTTTCCCCAGTCATTGTGATGAGCCCCAATTTTTGGTACAATTTGGGCTCATTTGGCCTACTTGCTCTGCTCAAACCATTCATTTTTTATTGCTTATGCATTCATTTCTTGGTTTATTCGTGTTGTTTGTAGGAAGAAGGGTAGACATTCTATCTACGTGACTAATGCATGATGCTTTCAGGTTTTTGGCATTAAAAGGGAGAAAAGACAACGAGAAAGGAGACAAGGAGACAATGAGGTGGCACTGTTGGTTTTTAGGAGAGGATGTCCACGGTCTTGGGGACCTTCCTCGTGATTCCCACCATAACTCTGAGCTCCAATCCATCTCCCCACTGAGCTTAGAAGCAGCCAGCTGTTCTACAGGAACAACAGTTACAACTGTTCTACAGGAACAGTAGTTATGACTGTCCTACAGGATCAGCAGTTAAACTTCAGTTGGACAGCCGAGCTCCTAAAATCAAGGACACCTGTTGGATGATTGCTTTTTCATAAATACTAAGGCCGTAGCCTTGGATAGGAGCTTTTTAAACCTTGGTATTATTCTTGTAATTTGGAAGTACGAGCTACAGCTCGGTTTTGTAAGCCAATTTCGGCATGTCATCAGACTTTCGTTTATGAATAAAGGCAGTCAGATTTTGATCTCATTCTGAGTTTCTAAGGGAGCTATAGCTCTCAGGTTAGGGTCCAACCTGAGAGAAATAGATCTCCTCGGTGTTGTAATGTGTTTGCATTTCGTTCCAACACTTTGAGTTTGTTTACTTTCACATGCAATTCGAATTTACAGTTTGTTAATTTAGTCTTTTTCATGAGCTTAGTTAGGATTAGTTTATGGTGAATTTGTTTCAGTTGCTTAGATTCGATAGGAGGATAGTTATAAATTATTGGAGCTCCAGCAAAAGGTTGTTAAGGCTCACTGCCATCTCTGTTAGGGATTGGGGTGCATTCCATAACCAACCACCAAAAAGAAAAGCAGTTCTTCTCATTTCCATGCAAGCTGCAACATAGTCATTGAAGATCCATCCATGCATTTTTGACATTGAACCATACTTCTACATTCCACTTCCACGCATAAGTTTCGTTTCTTGGTTTTCCATTGCTGCTCATAGATTTCATGCAACAGTTATCATAGGTTAATGAATTTCTCGTTTTTGGTGCATAAGTCATTTTTTTCGTTTACGCTGCTCCTTATCAATCCACTTTCTTCTTCTTCTTCTTGACCTCTCCTCAATCCACCTACTCAGCCTCTGTCCAACTCATTTACCCTCCAACTCATCCATTATTCGCTTAGCTCCATTTACTTCAACTTTCGTTGATCCATCCTTCCAACCATCAAACCACTGCATGAACTCTTCCACCATCTGATTTCTCTGCTCCTGAGCCATCACCAGCTCCATCTCCATCTCACCTATCCTCCCATACCACTCCAACACTTCACCATCTCCCAAAACTTCCGCGGCCAAACATCCTGTAGAATTGCACAGACTTCCTGTAGAAACCCCTGAGTTTCCTGTAGGATCCCCTGCAGACTTCCTGTAGAAACCTGCAAACTCGGTTGATGAGCATCCGAACGTGGTAGGCTTCTGTGGACTGATGTTGGAGACCCTCTGGGACCTCCCTTAGCCATCCTGACCTTGCCCATGCTTTCCTTCCATTCCAACCGCTCCTGCACAACCAAACCCTAATCAAAAGCATCATCACAATAAATCCAACCACTTAATGAAAAAGTACAAAAACATGATTTTTCAGATGCAAGTAGCTTAGATGCATGTAGTTCAGTTCACTACAAGTAATGGCATTATTGGTAGTTGTTTCATTCACAGTTTTGCATAGTTAAGGTCTAGCTAGTTAAATTAGGGTTTACTAGGGTTTTCATGCTTTATTGGTTTTCGGTTACTTTCTGCAACTAGACTAGTCTCCTTTGAGTTAGCTTTTGTCCATCATTCATAAAGCTTCTTCTGTGAGCCTATAGAAGTTGGCTTGAGCCCTAGCGGACTTGTGCCAGCTGACCAAGTGACAGCTGCGACAAGAGCTAGTACTTGTGCATACATCACCGTCGCTTCCAAGTTTGTACGAACTACCGGGTTGATAAAATTAGAGATAGGGAGCTCCAGGAGTTGTAGCATTATTGCTACAGTACTGGAGCCCACCATCTTTTAGGCGCCGTTTCCGGGGAAGCGTCAGAGTATTAGTAATTGTTGCTTTTCTTCTATTTCCTTACTCTTGCCTTTTGCTGAGTAGTTTACTTCATTTCCATTCTGCAAAAGTAGTATAGACATTTCTTGCTTTCATAGATTAGCATTTCCTGCTTTCATAGATTAGCATTTCCCGCTTTCATAGATTAGCGTTTCCTGCTTTCATAGATTATCATTTCCTGCTTTCATAGATTAGCATTTCCTTTCTGCAAGCGTAGACTAGCATTTCCTTCTTGCAATTTCCTTTGAGCAAAGTAGATTAGTTCTTTCCTGCTTTCAGTTAATTTTGCATCTTTCATAGTTAGTTGTAGATCAATCTGTCTCAGTTTTGTAGGTACCAAAAGAAAAGCAAAGCAAAAGCAATCAAAAAGAAAAAGAAAGTCTTTTCCATTTCATGCCTCGTAGGAACCGAGATAGATCAGGCAAATTCCTACCAAACACCCCCACCACATCACTGAGTCACCCTTCTCTCTTCTTTGGTGACAGTGACCCAGAAGAACCTATAGGTGAACAACCTGAGATATCCAAAGACCCTATAGTAGAAGAAGAGTTAGAGACCAATCCATATGAAGCTATGGCTGACAATAGAAGAGAAGATGAGAGAATAGAAGGTGCCTTCCTGTTGTTGGGAAAAGTATCCAATACGGAATGACCCTATCCCACTCTAAGGGTGATAGTACCTCAGCAACAACCGAATGCAAAGCTATTCAAGATTACTTCTTTATGAGATGTAAGAGAGAGGAGGAAGAGATCCACTAACCGTTATCTTCCGCTAATGATTGATCCAATCTTCCCTCTTTGCTGCTTGCTCCCAGCTCCTTGCTCTTTCACTGGCCCAGCTACACAAAGATCCTGCAAAAGCATAAGAAATGGAAACTACAAGAAGCATACATCCATAATTGATTCAAGGATTAGAATAAATCAAATATACAAGCATCAATACACCATTGAGACACATGCATATAGAAGAACCTCAAATGCTTTATTAATGGAAGAAGTAAAGTTCTGAGAGTGTTACAACCATGAGAGGTCCAATCCAGCAACACCTCCCAGCAGAAAGAAATCTCCTCTTCACCTCCTTCAAGCAAATCACCCAATAGTTCTATGCCCAAACCAACAGCACTTCCTTACATTCACAAGATTCCAACCTCCTTAGACCTCATGAGAGAGCTCTATATATAGGAGTTTTGGAGAAAGGATGAGTCAGCTTGAGGCTAGCATGAAGCTGACTAGTGTCCTCTCCCACTTCAGTTATACTTCAGTTCTTGAGTCCACTTGTTGATCTAGATCCTCTTACTCATCACAAGGCGAATTCCCTGATCCAAGTGTCATTTTGGAAGCTTCCTGGGCACTTGACACCTTGCAGAATGACTGTGCCACTTGGCCAATCTCGCCCAGCGCAGGTAGCCTTCATTACTGTTGACATTCAGTGTAGGTACAGAGTGGAGCAGTTGACATTCAGCGCAGATGCTCAGTGGAGTAGCTGACATGATCCAGAATTAGCTTGTTTTTGAGTGTTTTCAGGTGGACAACTGATATTTAGTGCTGTGGTTTGCTGACCTTGTTCCTCTAGGGGTAGGAACAACATGTTTAGGGACTTTGGATCCCTTAGATTATTGAAATTTCATGCTTCATGCTGTAAGGCACAAAAATGTCTATAACAGTTGCCCCCTAAAGTATGAGGTCGTTTATCGGGTGAAATGCTTTATCAGGAGGATCCGAAGTTCATTCAATCGCTAAGAGGTGCCCTGTAATAAATACAATACAATACATTATTTTTCATTCTGCTTTCATGATCTAGCTGAGGCGGGCATTCCCATGCTCAGCTTTGTAAATTCATTTTGGCACAAATAACAGACAATCGTCTGATGGTAGACTGATAATTCTTTGCTGGAATTATCATCCTTTGAGTAGGATGATTATCTGCTGTAATAATGTACATATCAAATGTCTTTATTTTTCTTGAATATATATCGCAGCCCGGATGGATGAAACTAGATCCGGGGTCTTCAAAACTCGTTCGATCTTCACTCTAAGTACAAGTTGATCCATGTGAGAATTGCACTGAAGTCGAACATGGAAAGACATCGCTTGATTACCGGTCAATAATGTAAACCGTTAACAAGCGCGAGAGGAATCACCAATAATGATAATGACCCTCAAGGTACTGCAGTACAATTCACGTGGTGTGAATAAAGGACTTGGCGTCGAACACCACGCAAAATCTTCTGGTCGAAGGTCATTAATGTATACCTGTCGCTGGAAGTGAGAAACTTGCCATTGAGGCATGCAAGCTTCAAAGTACTGGGGGGTTTTTTCCTAGATCAACTTCTTGGATAATGAGCTGAAGTCGACAAGAAGCGATCCGTCAAAGGAGGGCCTTAATGAATCCCACATCAGTGACACGGAACAGAGATAATGATTTTAGTGGAGGTGAAAACAATCTGTGAAATATGATTCAGGGTGGCGATCATGGGTGGATGAAGGATAATGTATGGTAGTGGATGGGACACGGTTGACTCTTTCTGAACAACATCTCTTGAACATATAACGACACTGATGTGATGGATCGGTAGCATTACCCCAAATGTGGATGGTTTGGCGAGGACCATGGTGATGAGACCGGTGAATGAAACAACCCATCTCGATGTGATACGGAGGACAAAGTGTCATGTTCAAGAGCGACTTGCTACCATTAAAGCTTTGAGGTTCTCCCAATTTTTCCCAAGTCATTTCTGACCAGTACCTCTTTATTTTTTTCAAGCTTGAGGAGGATAACATATGCTTGTTCTATAACCTGCCCTTCGGGCAAGCCCATCGCTATGTTTTAACGAGCCTAGTGATAGGGAAACTCGTTCTCATCTAAAGACAAGTTTGTCGCTATTTAATCATTTTAACGAGTCTAACGACAAAGAAAACTCGGTCCTTTTCATTTTTAGAGAGTCTGAAAAGGTACAGAAAGTTAACTCCAAAATTCCTTTTTCGTCATCTAATCCCTTAAGTCCGAAAAAGTATAAAACAATACAGAAGGGATGAGTTTTCGATAACTTTAACGAGCCGAATACAACAAGCACTCGACCTTTTTGTGCAATAATCCCTCAAGTCCAAAAAGATTAAAATCTAGAGGAGGGATAGCTCTTCCGGTCAATTTAACGAGCTGGAAGGCCAAAACTCGGCAAACTTTTCATATTTTACGAGTCAGATGAAAAGAGCTCAAAGAAGACTTGTCTTTTGAGGAACGAGTGATAAACAGGGATAGCAGCAGATTCCAGGTACAGGTTGGAATTTTCCAATCACGGCAGTGTCACAAGGATGGCTAAGTGAAATCACTCTTCGCAGTTGTTCCTCAAAATAGGTAAACAATCATATGGAGGTGAACGATTGGCCAAATGAAATGGAGGTGGCGGGTGCAAACACGACCAAGGCTTTTTATGGCTAATAAATTTACGATCACGATGGTTATTTACCGGAATAGGTTCATTTTTTAATGAGCTTAAACTCTAGAAGAAACTACTGCTCACGCTTTTCTATTTTTTAACGAGCATAAATTCCACGGTAAAACTGCTCGATCTTATGTTTATTTTTTAACGAGCATGAACTATGTGCTAAAACTGCTCGGATCTTGCTTTTCTATTTTTTAACGAGCATAAATTCCGCGGTAAAACTGCTCGAATCTTGCTTTTCTATTTTTTAACGAGCATAAATTCCGCGGTAAAACTGCTCGATTATATGGTCAAATTTTGATTTTTACCATTACTAGCTTTTCTCTTTTCAAATATAGTAATGCATTTTCAATTGCTGCAACAAACTTTGTTAGAAATGAATAATATTTGCATGAAAATGAGATTATAACCCTAATATTTCACTTTAAACTGTGTAAAAAGCCATTAAAAGGTGTTTTTACCTCTCATTTACCATTTCATTTGCATTTGGTTTGTTGGAGCTCTAGAGGTGCCTCTTCCCCCTTGATTTTCACCAACTGATTCCGGGAGATTCTGCGGACGATTTTCGGCGCCGTCTGGACCAGGCAGGAGCTAAACACTAGCTCTTTATTTTCATGGTTTCATTTTCCTGTTTCATGCCTGTTTTCCAGTATTTCTGAGCCCCTGGGGTTTTGCCAGGGCGCCCTAGGATCAGCGCAGCTTCCCCTTTCGAAACCTGCGCTGAAGGTCAAGCTGCCTTAAGGCAGCCTGACCCTCAGCGCAAGTGGGAGACTTTCTGCCTGCGCTGGGCTCAAAAACTGAGTTTTTTAGGTCATGTTTTGATGATGTTTCGCCAGTTTTTCCTCAAAATCAGGAACTTAATCCTTCTCTTGTTTGCTTTGCAGGGAACCTTGGACAAAATGTCCCTTACATGGCGAGAACGAGAACATGAAGAGGAGGACATGATTGCCCTCCATGACCCTGTCACGGTGAACGCGTTGCGGAACTGTGGCCTGCTGAAGTTTTTCCGTATCTCTAGTATGAGAGCACAGATTTCTTTACTGCAGTACATGCTTGATGCTTGGGATCCTGTTAACCAAGTGTTCCAGATTAGGGGAAAGGCCATCCCCTTGACCATAGAGGACATGTACTTCTTGACTGGACTGTCAAGACGAGGTGCCCCCATTTCCTTGTCAGGTACGGCCCGGGGAACTGATTCCACCAGAGATTATGTCCGCCAGTATTGCAGGGAAGGTTCTCAGCCGAGCAGAGACGGCAAGATTGTTATCCGTGAGATTACTGATCGGGCTCTCAGGTCCATTCTATTCACTATTGGTAGGATGGCCGGTAGTGTAGCTCTACATGTTGCCAACAGGTCTTATATGCAGCACGCCTTGGAGTGTCTCCAACCGAAAGTATTCAACTGGTGTGATGCAGTACTTGTTCAGATGAAAAGTCAATTGACCAAGGTAAAGGACAGGAAGCTGAAGAACTTTGGATTTGGTTCTATTCTGACTGCCTTCGCCTTGGAGAAGATACCACTGATGCAGCCTCAGTACATCATACTCGACTTGCCTTCTCCGACCGAGCCACACATGCAGAGGTGGGTCGACCACATGTCTAGGCATGCTGGTCAACCTCAGATTACTTTTACTGAGGCCTTCTTTAGGTGGTTCGAGCGCCAGGAGATGGCATTTTCCGAGTATCCATATGTGGGTATGGATTTCCGAGGTGATCCGGATTTGGTGCTACTGGATGGCGAACAGTGGGGCGCCATTGGTAAACTCCTTGACCATATTTACTGTTTACTGTTCTTATTCATAATGTTGTTGTGCTTTATTCTATCAAGACTTTTAAATGTACTCTTGGGTGCATGCAGATATTGATCCTGTTCGTCCAGCAGTTCGTCCGAGATCACCAGTTGCTGCCCCGGCAGTGGAGCCTGCTAGGAGAGTTGTTATTCGCGATCTTGACGACACTGAGACCCTTACAGCTGTGCAGGAGCAGGTTGAGAGCCTTACTCGTGGTCTTCCGGATGTACAGATTGACGAGTTACCTTTACAGCTGCAGCGGCATACTATCGGCGTGCCTAGACGATGGACTCATCTCTTGTGCATGATTGCACAAGCCGTGACGTACTATCATGAGCACCACTAGGCTAGGGTGCCCCCTAGCATCTTTTTGAGTTTTTAGGTCATATGACCAATTTTGTCTTGGTTACAGAACATTATGTATGAACTTATATAAACAGCTTATATGTATTTTGATTTTCGAGTTTTATTTTGGTTGATTTACGTGATCCATATGTACAATCTTTGATGATGTGTCCTTTTTATAAATGTTGCAAATGTCTATCTAACACATAGTTTGCTAATGAGTCAGTTAATGTGTTTAAGTTTCTTGAAATATGTTGATATTGAATTGAATCAAATTGTCTTTCCAAGATCTTAACCCTTAGGAACATGCGATAAATAGCTGGATTGCGAACATAATATATACCATTGAGTTGTAGTATTACGAGCTGTGAGTCTAGCCTGACAATTAGTCGGCGTATGCCACGTGTGATGGCATCAGAGAGTAGTTCTATCAACGCGCTATACTCAGCGATGTTATTCGTTGATTGCCCAATACATACACCTCTGAAACTTACTAACTCGCCGCTTGGATAAAAAATGGCCCAGGCTGCGGAAGATAAGTTCCGCGAACTACGACTCGCTCCGTCGGCATATCCAACACATGTCTCCAGAAGGTTCGACATCTGCAACGAATGAAAAGGAGGATCACTCGACCAGAACAAACACTTTAGCAAAAACAAAATACAACAAATGCATGCAGGTTACTATTTAAGCATAGTAACGCTTGAGGTACAGCCCGTTGCGGGGCTGCGCCAGTGGAATTCCATCATAATCCATTAACTCGTAGGCTCCTTTTGCTAACACCCTTTTAACAATATAGGGGCCCATCCATAAGGACTTGAATTTTCCTGCTCCCAATTTATCGGATTCTTGGTCATAAAGCAAGACCAAATCACCTTCTGAGAAGACACGGGGTTTGACATTTTTGTCGAACTGAGCCTTGACTCATTTCTTATGAGCTTCGTTAGCCAAAGCGGCATCACGATGGGTTTCATCCAATTGGATTAGTTCCAAGAAACAAGCCTCTTCTTCTGAAGTTCCGGGGAGAAGATCGATTGCGAGTTTAAGCGACGAAATTTCGCACTGGATTGGCAAGACTGCTTCCAGGCCATACACCAGTTGAAAAGGTGTGAACCCGGTTGCGTTCTTTACCGACGTTCGGTAAGCCCACAAGGCTGAGTACAGGATTAGGTGCCACCTTCTTTTATGAACCCAATCATCCTTTGCAACATACGCTTCAAGACCTTGTTGATTGCCTCAACTTGTCCGTTGGCTTGCGGATAATATGGGGTAGAGCTGTCGTGAGATAGCCCTAGCTTGGCAGCTAATTCGACCATCATGTGATTGCGAAAATGCGACCCATGATCTGTAACTATAGCCTGTGGTACACCGAACCTGGCGACTACATGATTGAAAAAGAAAAGGGCAGCTGTTTCACCAGTGTTATCCAATGTAGGCATCGCCTCAGCCCATTTGGTAAAATAGTCAACAGCGACTATAATATACCCATGCCCCCCGGTCGAGGTGGGGTTACATTGCATGAAATCGATGCCCCACTTGGCGAAGGGCCCAACAGCAACTATCGGCTGTAAAGGTGCGGGTGGTCGTCTAGTTTTACTATCAAAGATTTGACAAGCATGGCAACTTCTGACTACGGTTATGCAATCTTTGAACATGGTTGGCCAGAAGCATCCTGCTCATAAGCTTCTTTGTGCTATTGCATATCCAGATTGATGCCCCCCACACGTGCCTGAGTGACAATCATTCAGGGTTTTTTCGGCCTCCTCATGGGTAAGGCACCTCCTTAGAACTGTATCGATACCACGACAGTAAAGTGTATCACCGACGATCATGTAGTCTTTTGCATGGTATCGTATACGTTTTTGTTCAGAGCGAGAGGTGTTAGGCCTGAATTTTTGGGTTTGGAGATAAACAATGATATCTCCATACCACTCATCGCTTACAGATATCAGAAACAAACTTTCGTCCACGATTGACTCTTCTGATGTTTCATCGTTGGACGACGATGGGAGATCACACAATAATTCTGTGAAAACTAGAGCTTTCTTTGATTTGGATTTTACAAATTCCAGATCAAACTCTTGAAGGATCGCTATCCATTTTGAATATTTGCCCCCCAGCAACTATCGCGACAGTATATAAGTCATGGGGTTGCAATCTGACAAGATGGTAGTTTTCCGAAAGAGGACATAATGTCGAAACCTTTGAATCGCTTGAACAGCTGCAAGCGCTAGTTTTTCAACATGAGAATATTTACTTTCTGTATCGTTTAAGTTTTTACTTAAATAATAGATAGGATTTTCAATTCCATCGACTTCTTGAACTAAAACCATTGCAATGGTCGTATCCGCTGCAGCCAGATACAGGTTAAAATCTCTTTGATAGTCCGGGGCGTACATTAATGATGCTTTTACTAGACAATCTTTCAGAGCATCAAAGGAAGCTTGCGCCACTTGGTCCCAGACAAAAGGTACATCCTTTTTCAAAAGACGAGTATAACCCTTAGCAAGTTCTGCATAATTTGGAATGAACCTCCTCAGAAAGTTTGCTTTCCCTTGGAGTTTCTGAATCTGAAGCAAATTTGAAGGTGGAGGCAAATTAATGATTGCCTGAACCTTACAGGGGTCGAGACGAATCCCATGCTTAGAGACTACAAAGCCAAGTAAACGACCAGAACTGACGCAAAACACACATTTGTGTGGATTGAGTCTTATCTTGTAGTGTCGGCAACGTAGAAATATCGCTCTTAAATGCTGCGGATGATCAGTCCGCTTTCGCAAATGAGCCGGAAGATCGTCGAGATAAGGTTGAACAATGTTCTTGATGTCATGGAAGGCATAATTCATCGCCCTCTGAAACGTCGCCCCTGCGTTCTTTAAACCAAAGGGTAATTTTCGATAAGCGAATGTGCCCCATGGAAAAATAAATGCAGTCTTTGACTGGTCCTGTGGGAGGATATTTATTTGATTATACCCGGAAAATCCATCCATAAATGAAAAGATTTCACATCCGGCGCATTCATCAATTATCTGGTCGATGAAGGGTGTAGGGTAGTTGTCCTTCGGACAAGCTTGGTTTACATCCCTATAATCAACACACACTCTAATTGTCCCTTGTTTTTTCATAACAGGGACAATATTCAATACCCAATCGGTTAGAGGAACCGAGTAGATGAATCCAGCATGGAGGAGTTTTCAACTTCCGCCTTAATGGCAGCGGCTTTCTTCGGGTGCACTTGCCGAAGTCGTTGCCTTACTGGTTTGACATCATGATACATTTTAATTTCATGTTCAACGATACTCGAGTCAATGCCTGGCATTTCATCATATGACCAAGCAAAGACATCTCTAAATTCACGAAAAAGAGCGTTATATATTTCCAGTTCTGAAGGGGAACAACCTTTGCCGACATAAATATTCTCTACAACATCTGTTTTAGTCGAGATATTTATGGCTATAGTCTCTTCAATATTGGATAAGTTTCGCTCGGAATCCACCGTGTTTACAATATTTGTTAGGAATTCAAATACTGAAGGGTGATAAAGGTCACTTCGAGTTTCTTCTTCATATTCCGGAAGAAGGGAACGATGGTGGTGATCATTCCATGGTGCCCCCTCAATCATCATTGATTGTAAGATTCCTTCGTCAGTCCCATGTACTTTCGACCAAGGATCTAATGGGGTTCCATATTCTCTAGACCTATCTACCCAAACGCTTGACGAGCGTTGATTTGGGCTCGCCTCCCATGCTTGAAACATTGATTGCTACAATATTTCTAAAGGGCTTGGGGGCAAAACCATTGAATGATCCATGTTGACCTTCGTGGAAGATATCATGTTGCAGGTTGCTACAAACGGTACATTTCCTGTATAAATAGGAGGTGGTAGCGTGAAAGTTCCCATCAATGTGGGGTCTTTCAATAATCCTACTCCGATATCTTGAATTGAATGGTTGCTCTCATGGATCATGGGAATGCTTCCTGTAACTTGTGAACCATTAGGGAAGAAATTGTGTTGGTCGACGATCGTAATCCCTCCTTCAAACGGGAATGCGATCTTCCTAAAATAAGTCGACACAACAGCTGCCATGGCATAAATCCATGGTCTACCCAGTAGGATGTTATAGTCAAGATTTCCATCAATGACTTCTGCATCAATTTCTACTGTTTTTCCTCCTAGTTCAACTTTCAAGTTATTAAGGATACCGTATGGGGTATAAGTTCTTCCGTCGAAAGCTTTTAATGTCGTCGAAGATCGCGACAAGGTTGGGGATCCTAAAGTTTTCCAGCAACTCATTGACATAATACATGTCGAGGCTCCCTCATCAATTATTGTTCTGTGAACAGTTTTGTTGAGTGCTTTCACTTGAATAAGGAAAGCTAGCTGAGCTGGTAACTGAGGATCATATCCCTTGTGATCAAAGGATACAAGATTGGAATCCTTGGGATCAACCCCACCAATTGCCGATAACAACTCCTGCCTTTGGGTTGGACAATTTTGTAGCACTTCAAGAGGCGACATAGCGGATGGCGATTGGGCCAAATCTTCCACTATATTATAATGCTGCGCTGCTCTGGCACGAGGATTAAATGTCGACTTGTGTACTACACCCTTTGGTGGTTTTATTGTTAATTCAGGGATGGTGGGTGTTACAACTTCTGTCGAAGTTGTTGTCGAACTACTTGGTTGATCTTTACCTTTTTCGTTCGACAGCTGAGGATTCCCATAATCTTTGTTCCTTGTCGAAATCAAAGAATCATTCTGCTGTTTCGAAACCGACAACATAAGTACTTGCGACGGGGAAGCATTTCCACTATCAACCAGATTTTGACCTGGGTTGGGAAATGGATCAGTTAACACAACTGATGTTTGGGAACTCTTAAAGAACCTCTTTAACTCAGCTTTGAATGGGCAATTCTTTGTGTAATGATCCTCATCATCACATATTTGACATGGATAAATTTGTTTCCCTTTTCCAGGAGGGTTTGAAGAATTTTTTCCAGGGGATGACTCACCCTGTTTCTTCTTCTTCCCTTTGTTTTGTTTCTTCTTGCTTTCTGGTTGATTGGTTTCTTTGCCTTTATCTTCTGATACGGCATTTACTTCCGAAGTAATAATTTCTTCTTTTTCATTTTGGTCCGAATTCTTATGGGATTACTTTGACGAGCCCCTTTTCGATTTCGTGTTTGCCGTGCCAATCACGCCGTCACCGGCATGAGAGTCACTATTTGATTTAGGAGGGGGAGGAAATGAAAATTCTGGTCTAGGGGCGTCAGGTATTTTGTCATAGAGCGTGCTGGACTGAGTATAAACTAAGTCCAAATACTGCGCACGAGCAATAACTTGCTCCTCTGTTACGACTCCCCCCTTGGCCACATCTTCCGTAATAGCCGGAAGTAACGACTTTATAAACCATTTAGCTAACAACTGATCGGGAACATACATTTTCACCATCCTACGACGACAACGCCACTCATGTATATGATTAGATATATGGGTAGCAGTTGTCTGTTTGAAGTTGGTTAATATTTCTGTTCCCGTTTCATACCTTATCGGTAATTGAAAGTGGGTTAAGAAAGTCGTGGCTAGGGAACTAAAATTGTCAAAAGAGGCTCTTGGCAATTCAATATACCATTTAGCTGCTGGACCTGTCAATGTCCTCTGAAAAAGGCGAAGTCTTATCGAATCATCATTAAGGGTGTTCAACGAACACCACAGATGAAAAGTCATCACGTGATTCGATGGGTCTTCACCTGGATTTCCATTGAATTTAGGAATGTCAGATGGAAGTTTATGAGGAATCGCTGGCCACCAAGGGGCATAAGCAATCGGATCGTTCGTTAACCGGTGTAAATCGGGTAACTCTAAAGTCGCCACGAATGGTAACTGTTGATTCAGGTTAGGCGAAGCATAACCAGGGTACGATGGAATCGCTTAAGCAGTGGGCCTTTGCATACCAGCATAATGTAATTGATGTTGGTATGACTGATACGGTTGGTGGACCTGACCACTGTAAAGTGGTTGGTTTTGACCGTTTTGGATATACGGTTGTCCACTGTTCGCAAAGATCTGCTGCTCAGAACCTTGGTACACTTGCTGGAATTGCGGTTGTTGGTATTGTACAAGCCATGGTTGTGATGCCATGTTCTGTTGCGCCATGCTAACCATTGGACCAAGGTGTGGGGTAATTGTACTCGTTTGTACTTGTGTCATCCCAGCAGTTGGCGATTGTGGTTGTGACCCATGGTCAAGCGACTGTTGCATTACAACCTGAGAAATTTGAGGTTGACATGTAACAGGTATCGCTTGAACTTGCGACACGGTTACAATAGCCGGTGTGGTTGGGATGTTCGTCACAGGTACACACTGTTGCATAGAATATACAATTCTTGGTTGTTGAGGTAGCATAGGTACCCAACTACTTGATGCAATTCCAGTATAACCTGAACATGGTTGTGAACTCACGTATGGGTACCCTCCCGGAGGGGGTAATGAAAGGGCATACTGCCCCCCATACGGTATCAATCCAGAACTCAAGGGGATTGATGGCCCAGATTGACTTCCAAATGGATCAATTTGGAGAGTTTCAACATAAGAGTTACCGGGTATTACTCCGGATGAACAAACTGGAACAGACCATACTGTCGAAATAGTCCCTTGGTGGACTCCTTCTAGCGGTTGAGAGCTAGTTGGGATAGCTGGTATGCCGGCAAACATCGTCGGAGTGACGGCAGGGACTTCTGCTGTCGCTGTGTCATTTGACACAGTCCTAGATGATGACGGTTGTTCAGACATCTTAAGTCTATCTAATAGATTGCTTAGCGATTCTACAGGAACTTCCACTTGTGGTGGATTAACTTCTGATGAAGGAAATAGAGTGACCCCGACTCCAAAATGAGTTGGAGTACTTGCTTTTGGATCCTCTGCAATTTCCTCTATCGCAATCAAACCCGGTGGAAGAGGAAGACCGTCAGGTCCGTAAAATATTTCTGGTGCCGAAGAAGTGGTTGCTTCGACAGCGACAGTTGTTTGAGGAACAAAACTTTCTAGACCGGTCACAGATGGAACTGGTTCAGTTATACAAGTACTTGCCCGCAGACTAGGATCAGTATTACTGTCCTTCTATGGTTGTTGAACTTCTTCTATAGAGGCAGGGTTTCCAGAAATGTTAGGAGTAACCGGAACCTCAGATGTAGTTGGAACACTTGTTCTAACTTTCAAAGGGGATTTTGAACCGGCTAAACGAGTTCGCTTTGCCCGTACTGTTTTCGATTCCGGGGACAAAGACGGTTGACTCGTAAGCCTCCGCGAACGACGGGGTTTCAATTGACTTTCTTCCACGAATAAGGAATACTCGATCAACTAAAATATTAAAAGGGGAAATTTGTGTTTCCGAATTGAATGAATTTTATTAGACGCTTTTAGACACAACTTGCTTTTTCACTTTTTAAGAGTCGAGAAAAAGCTAAAGATGACTCTAGTCTCCTTCGATATATTAACGAGCCCGAAGTGACAAATGCTTGGTTGGACTTTTTCAGTTATAGAGTTTGAAAAAGGCCAAAAGAAACTGCTCTGGAGATCTAGGCAGAGGGTGTGCCAAACCTTTCGCAAAACCACAGAATACGTTTTACGGTACGAGTGGTCGATCTTCGTGAATGCTGTGTTCACTGCATTGCGATCAGTAGGGCGGCCGACACGGTTTCCTATGGATGAAGGCTTTATTCCTATAGGGGTCTCCCAATATATACGCGACGGTACGTGGGAGCACAAGTCCGTATTGATACTTACCGCTTCACCGTGGAGGAATCACCCAACCACTCAACGCTAAGATATCACGTTTAACGACGCCGGAACACGTCTCTAGCTTAGACCTCTATGTGTTTGCGTTATGTTTCAATGCGTTGTTATGTAAATTCAATTTATTTTAAGGTTGATCTTGTTTAGCAGTTTGCCTTTATGGATCACTGCGAGATGTATAGTAACACTCCTAAATGCAGTCTAAGATGATAAGCAAGCTTTTCAATCTTTCAACTTTGAAAATCTTAACTACTGAGGGAAAAGAAAGATAACATCTTTTCACATAGATCATAGAGCACACACTAATGCACTTCTTCCTAAATCAACATGCAAACTGTCGTAATGCACATGCACAATGCAGGTATTTCTTTTCTCTTTCTTTAATGTTGGCGTAATACAAAAAAGAAAGCTGTTGTATAATTTTGAATTCAATTTCAAGTGAAAGCAAACAAGCTTGTCCAAAATCAAAAGACACCTTAAGATTTACTTGTTTTGACACTAGAAATATATAAATTCAAACCATATGACGAAAGCAAAAGCTCAATCATCCATGAACAGCAAACAAACTAACTCTTAAGATCAAAACGACACTTTATCACAGGTCTAGATCTAAGAGGCCACAGCAAGACTAGTTCACTTTCGTTATGGGAAACAGTAAATGATATAAGAAATACACAAAGAACAAACATAGTTTCTTTATACAACCGAGGCGGAATAGTGGCAAGGAAAGTTGGCTTCAGATAGGCACATTGACTGGTAACAGGCAGCAAAAACAAGAGTGAAAACAGGGCAAGAAACAGCAGGAAACCCCAGTAGCACAAGGCAAGACTAGTCCAGCGCAGGTGGTACACAGGCAGTTTGACCTTCAGTGTAGGTAGCCCCTTCGGGAACTGCGCTGAAATGCAGACAGCCTTCACACAGCCTGCACTGGAGAACGAAACTTTCGTTTCTCTTAGTTTCCGGGTCACAGATTGCTCAAAAATTCACAGTTTTTGGCCAAATCAGAAGCTATCAGTCAAGTACACACTAAGGGATGAAAAGGAGGATGAAAAGCTATCACTAAGAGCTTATTAGAGTCCTTGTGGATCAGCTCTTCAAATCATAAACTTGCCCAGCAACTGAGCTATAGTAGCTGCCCTCTACTTTGTATTTGAAAGATCCAAATACAGTTCGATTCGGTACTCCCTTTGTTTATGAAATGAATAGCAAAAAACACAAACAACCAACAAGATACGATCCCCAGCGGAGTCGCCAATTTGTTGTTGGGAAAAGTATCCAATACGGAATGAACCTATCCCACTCTAAGGGTGATAGTGCCTCAGCAACAACCGAATGCAAAGCTATTCAAGATTACTTCTTTATGAGATGTAAGAGAGAGGAGGAAGAGATCCACTAACCGTTATCTTCCGCTAATGATTGATCCAATCTTCCCTCTTTGCTGCTTGCTCCCAGCTCCTTGCTCTTTCACTGGCCCAGCTACACAAAGATCCTGCAAAAGCACAAGAAAGGGAAACTACAAGAAGCATACATCCATAATTGATTCAAGGATTAGAATAAATCAAATCTACAAGCATTAATACACCATTGAGACACTTGCATATAGAAGAACCTCAAATGCTTTATTAATGGAAGAAGTAAAGTTCTGAGAGTGTTACAACCATGAGAGGTCCAATCCAGCAACACCTCCCAGTAGAAAGAAATCTCCTCTTCACCTCCTTCAAGAAAATCACCCAATAGTTCTATGCCCAAACCAACAGCACTTCCTTACATTCACAAGATTCCAGCCTCCTTAGACCTCATGAGAGAGCTCTATATATAGGAGTTTTGGAGAAAGGATGAGTCAACTTGAGGCTGGCATGAAGCTGACTAGTGTCCTCTCCCACTTCAGTTATACTTCAGTTCTTGAGTCCACTTGGAGTTTCTTGCTTCCACTTGGAGATCTAGATCCTCTTCCTCATCACAAGGTGAATTCCCTGATCCAAGTGTCATTTTGGAAGCTTCCTGGGCACTTGACACCTTGCAGAATGACTGTGCCACTTGGCCAATCTCGCCCAGTGCAGGTAGCCTTCATTACTGTTGACATTCAGTGCAAGTACAGAGTGGAGCAGTTGACATTCAGCGCAGATGCACAGTGGAGCAGCTGACATGATCCAGAATTAGCTTGTTTTTGAGTGTTTTCAGGTGGAGAACTGATATTTAGTGCTGTGGTTTGCTGACCTTGTTCCTCTAGGGGTAGGAACAACATGTTTAGGGACTTTGGATCCCTTAGATTATTGACATTTCATGCTTCATGCTGTAAGGCACAAAAATGTCTATAACACTTCCCCATCCGAGAGACCAATGGAGAGATGAAAATGAAGAACATTATCCCCTCTGCCCTACCTCACTTCCATGGGCTGACCACTGAAGATCCAGACACCTTCCTGTTTGAGTTTGCTGTCTTTTGTAGAACCTATGACTATACTGAAGATGAGCAAAAGTTGAAACTTTTCCCTTCCACTCTCAAGGATGCAGCACTACGCTGGTTCATGGGCTTACCTGGGAATAGTATCACCACTTGGGCTCAGATGCAGCAAGCTTTCAACACCAAGTAGCGGGATTACTGTAGGTCCAAGGAAACAAAGGGGGAAATATTTCGGATGTCCATGGGAAATGATGAGTCCTTAGAGGATTATGAGGAGAGGTTCCAACTAAGCTATAAGCGGGCCAGGTGCACACTTGACCCTGAATCCCTCAAGTTGGTCCTGCTCCGAGGAGTCCCTGAAGACCTCTTAGATACCCTGCACATGTTAGCTGGGGGGGACATTTACCAACTGCCTTATGAGGACATCAGGAATGTGTTTAGAAACCACTCTAGGGCAGCTCGGAAACGAGGGAGAGGAAACCACCTCGCAACTAGTGTCCCTTTCTCCAAACATGAGCTTGCAAATCAATTAGAAGATCTTAAGAGTGAGGTGAGACAAACCATTGCCATGCAGCTTGACACATTCAAGATTCAGCAAAAGAAAGAAGAGGCTGAGAGAGCCTTGGCTGTCTTCTGCCCTAGGTGCACAAGGAGGCACCCTAAGAACGAATGTCCATTGCATTCAATTGAAGTGTGTTTCGTTTGTGAGGAGGACCATCCCACAAATCAGTGTCCAACCTTACCTGGGTTAAAGCCATGTACCAAGGGACAGAAGCTCCCACAGAGCCTCTCTATTACCTCAACCAAAGGAGGCCACAGGGATCTAGACCTTATCAGCAGGGGATTCAAGGGGCATCTCAAGCTTATTACAGCCCCAACCAATCGGCTCCTATGCCTTCCTGGGGTCCCCCTGCTCATCCTTCATGGTCCATGCCTCCTCCATGGTCTTATCCACCTCAGTACCCCACTCAACCTACTTCTCATTCATACCACTCACATGCCCAGCCACACCCTCATTGGAATGCACCTCAGTCGGGGTGGAGGCCCCAATACAACACTCCTCCTGCCATCTTGCCTCCACCACCAGTTCAACCTCATCCATTACCTCCTGCTCCTCCAAGGCAGCCTCAAATGCGTGCTCAACCGAACCCGAACCCTAACAATAGACAGGCCAAGCAGGTATACATTGGGGAAACCTCATGCCCTACCTATGCTGTGGAGATCCAGGAGATCAATCTTTGATCTAGAAAGACTCTACCAAATTGCCAACCTCCTCCCCCAGAGGATGAGGAAGATAAACAGGAAAGTGAACCAAAGGCTATTCCACCCTTTCCTGAGAGACTAACAGCCACCACACAACCCAACCCAGAGGAGGAAGAGCTTCTAGGTGAGCTCAAGCAGTTGTGTGTAGAAATACCACTTCTCCAAGCCATCAAGGATGTGCCAATATATAACAAGCTGGTTAAGGAGGAGTGTTTCAAACACCCAGGCAGATGGAAGAAAGATTCCTCAACTATCAATGTCATAGGACAACTGTCTGACCTTATGTTAGGACAAGTCATCTGCCCAAAGTATCTAGATCCTGGAAGTCCTGTAGTAGATGTTCACATCAATGGCACCATTATACCTCACACCTTGATTGATCTGGGGGCTGCCATTAATGTGATGACCAGGGATACCATGCTTAAGCTTAATCTTCAGGGTTCCTTGAGGAAGACCTCGACAGTACTGCAATTAGCAGATCGCTCCACCGTGACTCCCGAAGGGATTGTGGAGGATGTCTTGGTCTCTATTGACTCTTGGGAATACCCTGCAGACTTCCTGGTTCTGCAACCAAAGGCCAAGCTTACTGGATATCCTCTCATTTTGGGAAGGCCTTGGTTAGCTACTGCAGATGCTTACATAAGTTGTCATGCAGGAAACATGACCATCAAAAATGGCCCCATGTCCAAGCAGCTAGTCCTATACCCTCCTGCCCAACCCTCCTTGGAGCATGACTTATCACTCTGGTTGGAAGAAGGGGAGGAAGATGAGGTGTACTCAGCACCTCTGTGCACCTTCGATACCACTAGAAAAGACCCCCCAACCGAGGATGACTTGATCGAGACCTTGATCCAGAATCCACCTTCCAGTGCACTACCCTTAGAGAAATTGGTGGAGGATGCCCAAGCTAGCACCTTAGTGGATCTTTGTACAACCAACCCTGTTACTCCCAGAGTCAAGAATGTGGAGTTCGGCCCTGAGAAAGCATTGAAGATCAGCTCCTCCCTATCTCCTTCCCAGGAAAAGGAGTTGTGGAGTCTGTTGGCCAACCACCTTGATGCTTTCTCTTGGAGCTATAAGGAAATGAAAGGAGTCCATCCTTCGGTCTGTACCCATCATATATACATCAAAGAGGATTGTAAACTGATTAGGCAACCTCAGAGGAGAATGAATCCAGCCCTTAAGGACATTGTTAAGGAAGAATTGCAAAAACTGTTGGATGTCGAATTCATTTACCCCATCTCAGATAGTGAATGGGTGTCCCCTCTAGTGTTGGTTCCCAAGAAAAATGGGAAATGGAGAATCTGTGTGGACTACCGAGAACTGAACAAAGCTACCAAGAAGGACCATTTCCCTCTAGCTTTCATAGATCAAGTGTTGGATGGACTGGCAGGAAAGAAGTTCTTCTCTTTCCTGGATGGGTTTAGCGGGTACAATTAAATCCAAATCAGCTCGGAAGACCAAGATAAGACCACCTTCACTTGTCCTTGGGGTACCTTTGCCTATAGAGTCCTTCCCTTTGGGCTATGCAATGCTCCTGCTACCTTTCAGAGAGCTGTCTTGAGCATCTTCTCGGAGCTGGTCCATGATGCAGTAGAAATCTATATGGATGACTTTACTCCTTATGGGGCCAACTTCCAGGAAGCATTGTCCAACCTCGGGAAAGTCCTAACCAAATGCACCGAGATGAACTTGTCCCTTAGTCCTGAAAAATGTGAATTCCTAATGACTGAAGGGACCGTGGTAGGCCATACCATTTCTTGCCAAAGATTGCAGGTGGATCCTAACAAAATTGCTCTCATCAAAAGGGTTCCACCTCCTCAAAAGGTCAGGGATGTCCGGAGTTTCTTGGGATTAGCAGGATACTACCGGAGATTCATTAAAGATTTTAGCAAGCTAGCCTCGCCATTGTTTGGCCTGTTGGAAAAAGATGTGGAGTTTAATTGGACTGACGATTGTCAGAGGGCTTTAAATGAATTAAATGACAAGTTGGTGTCAGCCCCAATCCTGAGAGGTCCAAACTGGGCCCTACCTTTCCACATCCACACTGATGCCTCGAACAAAGCCATAGGTGCAGCTTTAGGACAAGTTGAGCAAAAACTTCCATATGCCATTTACTTTGTTAGCAAAAACTTGTCCAAAGCTGAGCTGAATTACACTGTAACCGAGAAACAATTCTTGGCTGTGGTCCATGCATTGAACAAGTTCCGACATTATATTACTGGTTACCAGAACTTTGTACATACTGACCATGCTGCTATTAGATATTTAATGAATAAACCAGATGTGAATGCTCGTATTATTAGATGGTTACTTTTATTGCAGCAGTTTGATTTGACCATTGTTGACAAACCAGGTAGAGAAAATGTTGTTGCTGACTTTTTATCTAGATTGGATTTGTCTGTAGATGAGGATGGAACAGTGGACGACCAGATGCCTGATGAACATCTGTTTGCTATTTCAGTACTCTCTCCATGGTTTGCTGATATAGCAAACTATCTTGTTTCAGCACAGTTCCCTCCACAACTATCTTCCAGAAGGAAGAGCAGAATCATCAGAAAAAGTGCCTCATTCACTTGGATCGGGGGCAATCTGTTCAAGCTTGGCCCCGATCAGATCTTAAGGCGTTGTGTAAGGGAGGAGGAAGTCTTTGATATCCTCCTCACTTGTCATGATGGGCCTTGTGGAGGACATTTTGTAGCAAAGAGAACTGCCTTCAAGATCCTGCAAGCAGGCTACTATTGGCCCACACTTCATCAAGATGTCAGAAGATATGTCAGTCAGTGTGACCAATGCCAAAGAATGGGGAAATCGACCCAAAGGGATGAGATGCCTCTCCAACCTCAAGTGACTCTTGAGGCATTTGAGAAGTGGGGCATGGACTTTGTGGGCCCAATCAACCCCTCTTCGAGGCAAAGAACTTACATCATTGTGTGTACTGACTATTTGACAAAGTGGGCAGAGACCAAAGCAATCAAAGCAGCAACAGAAGAAAAGGTGGCCGAGTTCCTAAGAGAGAACATCTTCTATAAGTTTGGCTATCCAAGAGAGCTGGTCACCGATCAAGGGAGTCAGTTCACCTCCAACCTGGTTGAAGATCTCCTAGCTCATCACAAGATCAAGCATAGGAATTCCACCCCTTATCACCCTCAAGCAAATGGGCAGGTGGAAGTCACCAATAGAGCATTAGAAGGGATCTTGACTAAAGTGGTGAGCAACAGCAGAAAGGACTGGGTAGATCGCCTGGTTGAAGCCACATGGGCTTACAACACCACTTGGAAGACCACCATTGGCTTCACACCGTATGAGCTGGTCTATGGGAAGAGAGCTTTGCTGTCCATTGAGTTTGAATACAACACTTTGAGGATGGCAACTCAGCTGGATCTAGATCTCAGCCATGCACAACAAGAAAGGTTGCTGCAGCTGAATGGTCTGGATGAGCACCGAATGCAGGCCCTCCTTCACTCAGAAGTGGTTCAACTTCAGAGAAAGGTGTGGCATGACCAACATCTCCATGACAAGCAATTTCAGCCAGGAGATTGGGCTTTGTTGTATGACTCAAGATACAAAGATTTCAAGGGGAAGCTGAGAACCAGATGGCTAGGACCATATGCAGCGGAGAAATGCCATGACAATGGATCTGTCCTCATTCGAACCATTGATGAGGAAGCCATTCCCATGCTTGTCAATGGGCATCGTTTGAAGATCTACAGGAGACCTCTCTCAAGACAAGAGTTCATCAAAACTATGGAGAAATCTGTATTGGTCATAGAGAAGGGTTCTGCCTCTGCTTTTGGCATACCCTGAAGAAAAAAAATGAAAAAAGAAAAAAAAAAAAAAAAAAAAAAAAGAAGAAAAAAGAAAAGTAAATAAAGATCCTTGGGTGAAAACCTCTCTGAGGCGCCCAAGGAAGGTATTAGGGGTGAAAACCTCATTGAGGCGCCCCTATTGTCTTTCAAAAAAAAAGAAGAGAAAAAGTCGAAAAAGATCCTTGAGTGAAAACCTCTCTGAGGCGCTCAGGGCAGATGGCACGGGTGAAAACCTCTCTGAGGCGCTCAGAGCAGATGGCACGAGTGAAAACCTCTTTGAGGCACCCCTATTATCTTTCAAAAAAAAAAAAAAAAGAGAGAAAAAAAAGAAAAAAGAAAACACAATAAGCAAAATATGGTAAAAATTGCATGCAGGTTGCAGATGCTCTATGGAGAAGAGGAAGCCCTTCAACTCACAGCCAAGGGTCCTTATCATGCTGTCAAGGAACCTCACCAGCACCTCCTCCAAGAGCACCCATGTTTTTTCAAGGTATGTGCAATTTTATCATGGTTTGAATCTTCTACAGGAAGATGCTGTCTTTCTACAGGAAGGCGCAGTCTTTCTACAGGAAGGCGCGGATTTTCTACAGGAAAGTGCAGACTTTCTACAGGAAGGCCGAACTTTCTACAGGAAGCTCTGTGTTCTACAGGAAACTTCCTGTAGGAGTTTTGGACAGCCAAAGTTCATCTTAAAAGGAGATTTAGCGACTATGGATTGGTTTGGATGCATGCAAGCCTCTGTTAGCATCCTTGCACATTGCTGTCACCTTGCTCCACCATCCTTGTCGTCATGCGACCAAGTCCCTACACCAACAAAGAAGATCGATGAGTTCTCGCGGGAAAAGCCATTTTCAAAGTCAAACAAGTGCTGGGATCTCATACCGTAGGCATCAAAAGCTCCGGGAACGTGATTGAAATGCCAGGACCTCCGTCGTGCAGCATGCACCCAAGGAGAAAGGACTGTTACGAGACCCCTCGCGGGAATCCTGTAACAGTTCAACCTGCTCGAGTGGATACCATTCACAGTACCGCCATATGAAATGAAACGCGGACGCATGCAAGCAAAATATTCACTCCATCGTTGGCAGCCTGTAACCACGAGCCTCCGGGTCTGTGTAAGCCACATGCAGCAGGTAGATCCACTCACCATTGTCCAAGAACTGGAAAAATCGTGTGCAGCCATGCAGGTAAGTGTCTCAACCCTTCCTTCCATCAAATCGCATGAATCTTACTTTGAAATTGTTTTCAAGCGTAAAATTGAATGGTTGAGCGGCCGTATGGCCAGTCGACTGGCCACGTCGGCTAGTTAAAGTGTAATTGGATGTTCGGGTGGCGGCCACGACAAGGAGAATGAATGGCACGCACGTGAGATCACTCTCGTCAGAGCATGAGTTTAACAGGAAGAGGCGGTGGAAAATCTGTGGGAATGGATGCGGCAGCAAGTAAACACGCAGGCGGATGATGGATGACGTCGCCCAACGGTCCGGCGGGGACAGCTCATCCCCCGCGCCACGGATTGCACCGATTCAAAATCTAATCGGCTAGATCATGCGCATTCATTTAACATCCAACACTTCAAACTCGGGTGGCTATTCTGATCTCCTCTGCACTTTGATACGCCTAGATGTTGCCTACCAGAACGCCGGTAAAGCATACTTCGAGCGCGGGCCAACTACAGTCCTCCCCGAGAATTGCGCACCTTTTCTACAGGAACGCAGTTCTACAGGAACGCAGTTCTACATGAGCGCAGTCTACAGGAACACAGTCATCTACAGGAAGGCGGGTGCCTCACGAAAAAGATGGCCAATTAAAGAGGTAACCCTGAACTCTCATGCAACTGGTTAGTAGAAGTGGCAAGACCATCGTCCACAGTCGGGTCATAAAGATATTGGTGGAATTTTTGTTTGCTGTACCTATGCTGTCGTTCTACAGGATGTCAGTTTAGGTAGACTCTGTTGAAATTTTGTGGATTATATGCATGCTCTATCTTCATAGACCAAATCTTTGTTGCATTTGCCACCTTTAATTAAACCGACTGTGTGCATCATGGCGGGTGGGTTTATAAGACGGGAACCCACTAATTCAACCAAACTAAGGAGAAACCCGGCAGTGGTAGAGCTCTTCACCAGAGCACAATGGATGCCTTTTTGTGATAAGCTGCAGGGTTACGATGATGAGGTGGCCGAAGAATTCTTGCAGGCTCTGAAGCCTAAATCTCAGACAATGGCCACAGTGAACTTCAGAGGTCTAAGCCTCAAACTCACCCCAGAACATATCATTCGGATCACAGAACTTCCTATGGGTCTGCCGTGGGATAAAGAGGAGAGAAAGTTGAGTCAGCAAGCAAAGAAAGAATTCTTTCCACCTGAGGAAGAATTCTTGGAGGACAAAAACGGGGTACGAAGAACGAGCCTGTCCCCACCTTGGAACGAAGTCAGTTTGCAAATCATGAAATATATTACTTGTGAAGGTCGTTTCAACATTGTGTATGCATATCACTTTCAGCTGCTCACTGAGTTGAGGCACCGAATTAACCTTCCTGTAGAAAAAAAACTGAGCATCCTCTATTACCTCCTGCAGTCCCTAATGGAGTGTGCTACAAAGCTGAAAGAGGGTATACCAGATCAGATAGCCCACCATGGGTTGATCAAGCTGCTTGTGGAAGATGCATTGCACTCATATAAGGTCCCCCTCTCATGGGAATCCTTCCGGAATTTAACAAAATATGGGGATATTAAAATGTTGATCGAAGAAATGGGTTCCTCCAGCAGTGAGGAACACGAAGCAGTGGCCGAGGAACAGATAGAAGAAGGCCAAGAGACCCCGACAACAGTACAGAAGGGAGAGCAGAGGAAGAAACGTGAGGGAAAGGAGGACAAAGAAAAGGGTGGCACACCTATCCTATTAGCAAGGGAAAAGAGGATGAAGAGCAGAATGGACAAAGCAGAGGTGGCCCACGTCAGCCCAAGCACCTCAACAACACCTGCAACCAAAGTAAAAAAGCAAAACTCAAGCAGGCAAGCAAGCAGAAGTGGAGACACCTGTGTCTACAAGAAAGAAAAAACAGGCTTCTATAGGAAGCCCGAAAACACAAACTCAGGCTTCTACAGGAAGCCCGAGAATCATTGAAAAACAGGCTTCTACAGGAAGCCCAAAAACAAAAACAAAGTCTTCTACAGGAAGCCGAAGATCAATGAGAAGCAGGCTGCTACAGGAAGCCCAAAAACAAAGACCAAGGCTTCTACAGGAAGCCCGAAAATCGTTGGAGAACAGGCTTCTACAGGAAGCCCAAAAACGGAGACAAAGGCTTCTACAGGAAGCCCAAAAGTGCAAAAACAGGTTTCTACAGGAAGCTCGAAGACAGAGGCAAGGGCTTCTACAGGAAGCCCAAAATTGGAAAAAGGGGCTTCTACAAGAAGCCCAAAAGTCATTGAGAAACAGCCTCCTACAGAAAGTCTGACAACAGAGAGAGGGCCTTCTATAGTAAGCCCAAAAGCGGGAAAGAAAGAATCTTCTACAGAAGGCCCGGAAGTGGGCAAAGCAGGGTCTTCCACAGGAAGCCCGAAATCTGAAAAGGAGGGGCCCTCTACAAGGAGCTCTGAGAGAGCAAAACGCAAGAAAGAGAAGGCTGGCATTCTCGAAAAGGAGGCAGCAGCGGCGCTGTCCGCCCTCAGTACACCTCCAAAACCAAAGGAGAAAAGGGAGAGGAAGACCCCTCTACCATCTGAAGCCAGGAGAAGCAAGAGGATGACCACGGGCAAGCCACAGCCTCCACCCAGTAGCCAAACCATTTCAGTGGATGTCCCTACTTCACCCAGTGCAAGAACCCCCTCTAAAAAATCAGCCACCCCCGAAAAGGGGAGCCCAAAAATAACTTCCTGGACACGAAAAATAGGCCAGTCGCCTTCCGAAGCCCGGCTCAAGGAAATAGGAAAGGGGGAAGAAGCATCACCTTCGTCACCACCAGAGGCAGCAAAGGCAGGGCCGCCAAAAACGGGAAAGGAAGAAGCGCCACCCTCGGCAGAAAAGGCAGAACAACCAAAAACAGGGAAGGAAAAGCATGCTCCGGGCTCTAGTTCAGGGCCAAAGACGAGGAGCCAGGGCAAAGTTGCTCAAGGATGAGCAAATAGTTTAGCTGGGGGGTGATGATGAGCCCCAATTTTTGGTACAATTTGGGCTCATTTGGCCTACTTGCTCTGCTCAAACCATTCATTTTTTGTTGCTTATGCATTCATTTCTTGGTTTATTCGTGTTGTTTGTAGGAAGAAGGGTAGACATTCTATCTACGTGACTAATGCATGATGCTTTCAGGTTTTTGGCATTAAAAGGGAGAAAAGACAACGAGAAAGGAGACAAGGAGACAATGAGGTGGCACTGCTGGTTTTTAGGAGAGGATGTCCACGGTCTTGGGGACCTTCCTCGTGATTCCCACCATAGCTCCGAGCTCCAATCCATCTCCCCACCGAGCTTAGAAGCAGCCAACTGTTCTATAGGAACAGCAGTTATAACTGTTCTACAGGAACAGTAGTTATGACTGTCCTACAGGATCAGCAGTTAAACTTCAGTTGGATAGCCGAGCTACTAAAATCAAGGACACCTGTTGGATGATCGTTTTTGCATAAATACTGAGGCCGTAGCCTTGGATAGGAGCTTTTTGAACCTTGGTATTATTCTTGTAATTTGGAAGTACGAGCTACAGCTCGGTTTTGTAAGCCAATTTTGGCATGTCATCAGACTTTCGTTTATGAATAAAGGCAGTCAGATTTTGATCTCATTCTGAGTTTCTAAGGGAGCTATAGCTCTCAGGTTAGGGCCCAACCTGAGAGCAATAGATCTCCTCGGTGTTGTAATGTGTTTGCATTTCGTTCCAGCACTTTGAGTTTGTTTTCTTTCACATGCAATTCGAATTTACAGTTTGTTAATTTAGTCTTTTTCATGAGCTTAGTTAGGATTAGTTTATGGTGAATTTGTTTCAGTTGCTTAGATTCGATAGGAGGATAGTTATAAATTATTGGAGCTCCAGAAAATGGTTGTTAAGGCTCACTGCCATCTCTGTTAGGGATTGGGGTGCAGTCCATAACCAACCACCAAAAAGAAAAGCAGTTCTTCTCATTTCCATGCAAGCTGCAACATAGTCATTGAAGATCCATCCATGCATTTTTGAAATTGAACCATACTTCTACATTCCACTTCCACGCATAAGTTTCGTTTCTTGGTTTTCTATTGCTGCTCATAGATTTCATGCAACAGTTATCATAGGTTAATGAATTTCTCTTTTTTGGTGCATAAGTCATTTGTTTCATTTACGCTGCTCCTTATCAATCCACTTTCTTCTTCTTCTTCTTGACCTCTCCTCAATCCACCTACTCAGCCTCTGTCCCACTCATTTACCCTCCAACTCATCCATTATTCGCTTAGCTCCATTTACTTCAACTTTCGTTGATCCATCCTTCCAACCATCAAACCACTGCATGCACTCTTCCACCATCTGATTTCTCTGCTCCTAAGCCATCACCAACTCCATCTCCATCTCACCTATCCTCCCATACCACTCCAACACTTCACCATCTCCCAAAACTTCCGCGGCCAAACATCCTGTAGAATTGCACAGACTTCTTGTAGAAACCCCTGAGTTTCCTGTAATATCCCCTGCAGACTTCCTGTAGAAACCTGCAAACTCGGTTGCTGAGCATCCGAACGTGGTAGGCTTCTGTGGACTGATGCTGGAGACCCTCTGGGACCTCCCTTAGCCATCCTGACCTTGCCCATGCTTTCCTTCCATTCCAACCGCTCCTGCACAACCAAACCCTAATCAAAAGCATCATCACAATAAATCCAACCACTTAATAGAAAGGTACAAAAACATGATTTTTCAGATGCAAGTAGCTTAGATGCATGTAGTTCAGTTCACTGCAAGTAATGGCATTATTGGTAGTTGTTTCATTCACATTTTTTCATAGTTAAGGTCTTAAATTAGGGTTTACTAGGGTTTTCATGCTTTATTGGTTTTCGGTTACTTTCTGCAACTAGACTAGTCTCCTTTGAGTTAGCTTTCGTCCATCATTCATAAATCTTCTTCTGTGAGCCTATAGAAGTTGGCTTGAGACCTAGCGGACTTGTGCCAGCTGACCAAGTGACAGCTGCGACAAGAGCTAGTACTTGTGCATACAGCACCGTCGCTTCCAAGTTTGTACGAACTACCGGGTTGATAAAATTAGAGATAGGGAGCTCCAGGAGTTGTAGCATTATTGCTACAATACTGGAGCCCACCACATTGCTGACTAATACCTCTTTATGATTTTCAAGCTTGAGGAGGATAACATATCCTTGTTCTATAATTTGGCCTTCGGGAAAACCTATCGCTATGTTTTAGCAAGGCTAGCGACAGTGAAACTCATCCTTGTCTGCATGGAAAAGTTTGTCACTATTGTTTTAACAAGTTTAACGACAAAGATAATTCGGTCCTTTTCAATTTTAGAGAGTCTCAAAAGAGGTGGAAAAGAAACTCCAGTAGTCCTTTTTCGTAATATAATCCCTTAAGTCTGAAAAAGTATAAAATAAAACAAAAGGGATTACTTTTCGATAGTTTTATGAGTCGAACAAGATAAATGCTCGATATTTTTGTGTAATGATCCCCCAGGTCAAAAAAGATTAAAATATAGAGGGATGGCACTTCCAATCACTTTAATGAGTTGGACATCACTTGTCACAGCTATTCCTCAAAAGGGTAAACAATCAAATGGAGGCATATGATCGGCTAAAAAAGAGTGAAGGTGATGGTAAGAACATGACCAAGGTTCAAAAGATGATAGTGTTGGGTTGTGTTATATTCTTTCCACGTAGTTAATAGGGGGTTTGAAGGGCACCCATAACCCTACTTTATGGGGTCTGGGGCAGCGCCCTGGAAAATTTTGGTTTTGGACCATATGTTAGGTTGGGCGGACCCACCTATGGTTTTGTGCATGATTTTCGCAGATGTTTTTTGGACACGATGGTTTTCGATCCATGGTATTGGACGCGATGGTTTTTGGTCCATGGTATTGGATGCTTTAGCATGTATAAATATGTATTGTAACATTAAAAGGAACATAATGAAAAATCAAGCTGGTAGTCCCGGTTTTGGGATCCAGGGAAAAATCTCTATGCATATGTGTTTTATGGGTTATGCTCTCGCATTGTTTATTTTCTTTGTTTAAGAATTCGTATGCAGGCAAAATTTCTGTACAGGGTTAAAACCTACATTTGGTATCAGAGCTGTTTTGGCTTCAAGGGGACGCCTTTGTTGATGAGGGGTTTCGCTCGGGCCTGTGGTAGACCCTGTTCAGTGGGAGATCAGTGAGATCGATTCTGGTGGTGAAAGAAGATGGCGAGCAGTAGAAAGATAGAGATTGAGAAGTTCAATGGTCAGAATTTTGAGTTGTGGAAACTCAAGATGGAGGATCTATTCGTGGATAAAGATCAGTGGATCGTGGTATATCCGGGTACTAAACCATCGGGAGTGACCGATGAAGAATGGAAGAAGTTGGATCGGAAGACAAAGAGCACAATAAGATTGTGTGTCTTGGATTCAGTATTGCTAAATGTATCAGAGGAAGCTACGGCAAAGGCTTTGTGGGTCAAGTTAGGGACTTTGTACGAATCTAAGTCTCTGGTGAATAAACTGTTCTTGCGGAAAAAGTTGTATAACCTGAGGATGAAATATGGAGACTCGGTGACAGAGCATCTGAATGTGTTTAATATTGTGGTAAGTCAGTTATTATCTGTTGATATTAAAATTTTAGATGAAGATAAGTGCATCAGTCTATTGTGTTCTCTACTAGATTCGTGGGATAGTCTGGTTATTGCAATAGGTAGCAATGCAACTGCTTTGCAGTTTGATGAAATAGTCTTAGCCTTACTGATGGAGGAGATGAGACGGAAAAATATGGACAACCAGAATGGTGATTCCTTGTCTGTACGAGGACGGTCCCAGAACAGAAACAAAAATAAGTCATCGAGTGGGAGATCTAAATCTAGAGGGAGATCTAAATCTCCAGGAAAACCTACAAAGGTGGTGTTCTGGAAATGTGGAAAGGAAGGGCACTTCCGAAGGGATTGTAAATCTAAAGCTCCTGATAAAGGAAAGGGATCTGATGATGCTCCTTCTGCAGAGGCGAAAACCATCTCAGATGAATGTGGGGATGTGTACTTGGCTTCTTCAAGTACACATGTAGATCATGAGGCATGGTTGATTGACTCAGGTGCATCCTTTCACTTCACTCCCCATAGAGAGTGGTTCTGCGAGTATGAGAAATACGATGGTGGTGATGTCTTTTTAGGAGATGATAGGAAGGCTAGAATCATTGGTCGGGGAAAAGTAAAGTTGAAGTTGCAAGGTGGAAGGGTTAGAACACTTCCGGGTGTTCTACATATTCCTTCATTGGCCAGAAATCTGATTTCTGTAAGCAAGTTGGATGATGCAGGTGTAAAGATGGTGTTCAAGAAAGATATCTGCAAGATGGTTCGAGGAGCACTGATATTAATGCGGGGAGTTCAGATTGGAACTCTGTACAAGCTGCAAGGTAGCACTGTTGTTGATGGGTGCAATAGTTCTATGGTTTCTGAAAATGGAGTAGAGAATCTAGTGGTCTCTGGAGAGAAGACCATGTTGTGGCATCAAAGGCTTGGACATATTGGAGAGAAGGGCCTTCGAATAGTTCATGGTAAAGGTATGGTAGAAGGTATGAATAATAGCTCTCTGGATTTTGATTTCTGTGAAAATTGTGTATATGGGAAGCAGAATCGGGTGAGTTTCCCCTCTGGTGCTAAGAGGACGAAACAGATATTAGAGCTTGTGCACAGCGATGTGTTTGGACCTGTGAAGGTTCCATCACTGGGTAAGTCTGTGTACTATGTATCATTCATAGATGACTTCTCAAGGAATACATGGATATATTTTCTTAAGAAGAAATCTGAAGTCTTTGACAGGTTTAAAGAATTTAAGGCTCTAGTGGAAAATCAGACAGAGAAGAAGATAAAGGTGTTGAGGACAGATAATGGTGGAGAATTTTACAGCAAGGAATTTGAAGAATTTTGTAAGAAGTGTGGTATAGCACGGCAAAAGAGTACTCCATATACACCTCAACAAAATGGAGTCGCAGAAAGAATGAACAAGATGTTGATGGAAAAGGCAAGAAGCATGCTCAGTGGTGCCGGGTTAGGACAGGAATTCTGGGCAGAGGCGGTGGATACTGCAAGTTACCTGATCAACAGATCACCTTCATCAGCGTTGGAGGATATGACTCCACAAGAAGTATGTACTGGTAAGAAACCCTCTCTTTCACATCTAAGGGTATTTGGATGTGATGCATATGTACATGTTCCAAAGGAGAAATGAACCAAGTTGGATAGTAAATCTGAAAAGTGCATCTTTATTGGGTATAAGGATGGTTTAAAGGGTTATAAGCTTTGGAACCCAGTCACACGGAAGGTTGTGTATAGCCGAGATGTGTTGTTCAGTGAGCTAAAAGATGTTATTCAACATGAAGTCCAACCAAAGGAACCTGAGAAGATAGAGTTTGAGCCAAAGGAGGAAGATCAGACTCTGCAGCAGAGGAGGAATTAGAAGATGAAGAGCCACAAACTCCGGCTGTGAGAAGATCAGTTCGAGAAAGAAGGCAGCCAAAAAGGTATAGTCCATCTGCTTTCAGTTCAAATTTTGCTTTGTCTGTTATTGATAATGATCCCAGAACTGTGAAGGAAGCAGTGGATTCAGAGGATGAAAAAGTTTGGAAAGAGGTCATGGTCGATGAAATGGCATCTTTGCACAAAAATGAGGCTTGGGATCTGGTGGAGTTGCCAGCTGGAAGGAAACTCATTGGCAGCAAATGGGTGTTCAAGAAGAATTCAAATGCAGAAGGAAAGGTGGAGAAATACAAAGCTCGGTTGGTAGCAAAAGGTTATTCCCAGGTGCCAGGAATTGATTTTGGTGATATTTTTTCTCCTGTTGCCAAGGTAACTTCTAATAGATTACTTTTATCTATTGCTGCTGCTTTTGATTTTGAGGTAGAACAGATGGATGTGAAGACAACATTTCTTCACGAGGATTTGGAAGAGGAAATCTACATGAAGCAACCTGAAGGCTTTGCAGTGAAGGGTAAGGAAGAACTGGTATGAAAGTTAAAGAAGTCTCTGTATGGGTTAAAACAGTCACCAAGGATGTGGTATCGGAAATTTGATACATTTATACGGGGACATGGCTTCACCAGAAGCAAAGCAGATCATTGTGTGTATTTTAAATTAATTGGTGACCGTGTTATTTATCTGGTCTTGTATATGGATGATATGTTGCTGGTTGGAAATGACAAAGAAATTATCCAAGATTTGAAGACCCAATTGTCCTCCAAATTCGAAATGAAATATCTTGGTGCTGCAAACTATATTTTGGGCATGGAAATTAAAAGAGATCGGTAAAAGAGGAAGCTCTGGTTAAACCAGAGGAAGTATGTCGAGACAATACTCCAGAGGTTTAATATGCAGGATAGTAAACCGATGAAGGTTCCTATTCCTGTAGGTGTGAGGTTATCTCCTGAATAGTGTCCCAAGACACAAGAAGAGTAAGAGGACATGTCCTGTGTTCCATATGCAAGTGCAGTGGGTAGCCTGATGTATGCAATGGTCTGTACTAGACCGCACATTGCACATGCAATGGGAGTATTGAGCAGGTTTATGTCAAAGCCTGGGAAGGAGCACTGGACAACAGTGAAGAGGGTTTTCAGGTATTTGTGTGGCACTAGTGATTATGGTTTGTGCTACCAAGGAAGACCATGATTGGACAGAGTGTTGGATATTCATGGCTTTGTTGATGCAAACTGGGCTGGAGATCTGGATCAGAGAAGATCTACAAGTGGGTATGTGTTTAACCTATTTGGAGGTGCAGTCAGTTGGATGAGTAAGAAACAATCTATAGTGGCGCTATCAACTACAGAGGCAGAATACATGGCAGCAACTCATGCAAGCAAGGAAGAAGTTTGGTTGCAGAGATTGTGTTCAAGTATGGGATTAGTAAAGGGAGCTATAAGAATAGACTGTGACAGCCAAAGTGCAATTTTCTTGGCAAAGAACCATGCTTATCATTCAAAGACAAAGAACATTGATGTTCAGTATCACTTTGTGAGGGAAATGATAGAAGAGAGAAAGGTGTTGCTGGTAAAGGTGGACACTTTGAAGAATACTGCAGATGCATTGACAAAATCTGTGAGCTCTGAGAAGTTCTCTTGGTGTAGAGGAGCAATGGGAATCTCACGGCTGAAAAAATGACTAAGCTCTCCTGTGCCCCCCTGTGGAAAGAAAAGAACAAGTGGGAGATTGTTGGGTTGTGTTATAATCTCTCTTTCCACGTAGTTAATAGGTAGTTTGAAGGGCACCCATAACCCCACTTTATGGGGTCTGGGGCAGCGCCCCAGAAAATTTTGGTTTTGGACCATATGTTAGGTTGGGCGGACCCACCTATGGTTTTGTGCATGATTTTCGCACATGTTTTTTGGACGCGATGGTTTTCGGTCCATGGTATTGGACACAATGGTTTTCAGTCCATGGTATTGGATGCTTCGGTATGTATAAATATGTATTGTAACGTTGAAAGGAACATAATGAACAATCAAGCTGTTAGTCCCAGTTTTGGGATCCAGGGAAAAATCTTTGTGCATATGTGTTTTATGGGTTATGCTCTCGTATTTTTTATTTTCTTTGTTTAAGAATTCGTATGCAAGAAAATTTTTGTACAGGGTTAAAACCTACAGATAGCTATGTGGTCACAAACGTTATTTACTGAAGGTGGGTTCATTTTTTAATGAGCTTGAACTCTAGGGGAACATATGCTCATTTTCTAGGTTTATTTTTTAACGAGCTTGAACTTCGTGTAAACCTGCTCATGCCAGTCATATAATAAGGATGTCTCTCATTGGTAGGTTCATTTTTTAGGGAGCTTTCCCCATGCGAAACTTTTCTCTAGAGCCTTTTGTATGCAAGCTAGGAACGACCAACTACTGTCCTAGGGGTTAAAGAACTACTAAGGTTAGGTAGGATAGGCTCTTAGTGGGAAACAATCTCCTTTACTTTGTCGGTGCCAGTTGGCCCTTGCAAAGTTGAATGGTTGATCAGACCAATCACCTAACTTAAGCAGTTGAAGTTACTAAAAACTATGGGGTTAGAGTTACGCTGGTCACTTTTCACTTGCATAAAAAAGTTTGCATGCCCCTAGGTATAAAGAAGAGTAAAGTTTCGAGGTTACCATATGGCAGTGCTTACATTAGCAAGATTGTTCCATTCACATAGCAGACAAAACACTTCCCTAGCTTTGTCCATTGAAATGGACAAAGGTGAATGTTGTCCATTCCAATCACATAACCTTCAATGAGGAAATTATTTTCTAGTCCAATCCCATTTCCCTAAATGGACGGGTGTGTCAGGCTAGTCATATATCCTACGAGGAAACACATCTTATATCTAGGGTTTTCCTGCCGAAGCAGACTAGGGCACATGCCCCCTGAGTTTAGTCACATTCATCGAATCACTCGCGCTCATCAGGTGGACAGAATGGAGGTTGATGAGACATTCCTTGTGCAAAAATAGCATTTAGGGATGGAATTTGACTAGTAGCTGTGTTTGAACCAGGGAATGAAAGCTGGTATACAAGCTAGACCATTCTACCTTCATACGGAAAACACATCACTCGAAAGACTGAAGAAGAAATAGCTCCCATGCTGTAAATGTAGTCATGCCCAAGGAGTAGATTATTATCTAGTGGTCCTTGGACTACCATCACGTTTAGATGAACGATTTTCCTTCTCAAAGTTATAGGAAAATTTGGAAGGATCCCTAACGGTTGACTAGTTCCTTTGTTGAACCCTGACAGGTTTCGAATCTCAGGCATAAGCGATGGCGACCCAAGCGCTTTCCAAGCAGTTGAGGAAAGGATACTCACAGAAGCCCCTTCATCTATGATACTACCAGCCATGATCATTCTGTAAGCTTGTGCTATGATTCAGAATGGTACATTAGATGGTAGGCGGGGTCTCCCTAGTAGATTCCAATAGAAGGAAATGACTAGATTGCTTGGAAGAGGGAACAAATAAATGGCCAGATGAATCTTTGATGAACTTGATTCTTGTGGTAAAGGAATGGGTATATTGCCCCCATGTTCATCAGATTTTGTGTTAAGAAAAAGAATTTGAATGGTTTTGTTCTCATCCTCTTTGGTGACTATGTCGTTTGAAGGTGGACCTTCTGAAGACAAGACTGGGTCGATTATCATCTCGACCTGTTGACTTTGGTCCAATGTGGACTCAGAGGGTTTATCTTCAATGATAAGTACTTCGATCGAAAACAAAGTTGTGTCAGCCAGATTTTCAACTAGTGATGGACTTGGCAAGAGTTTCTTGTATCCAAGAGGAAGTCATTGTGGTGAAGTAGGACGGTTATCCAAGACTCTTTTAGCTTCATCTAGGAAAGGGCAACGGTGGAGGGCATGATTTCCTTCACACAGTCTACAAGGAAATTTAGATCTTCCTTTCTTTTCATTGACTTCATTTTCACTAGTTGATGGTGTGCTCTCAACATGATCGTCAGAGGTTGAAGACACCGGATTGTGCAAGCGGGGAGACTAGTCTCTTAAGATCCGCAAGATGTAGGTAAAATCTCGATAATAGTGGTCTCCTTTGCAAATGACTCATGGAGATTTAGGTTTGGATTGTGCAGTGTGTGTATTTTCACCAGACGATGCATGGTTTCCCCCTTTCGTCATTGGATTCTTCTTCTTCTTCTCCTTCCCTTTCTTCTTCTTCTTAGTTACTTGGTTTTTAGTGTTACTAGCTTCACCAAGTGAAGAGGAAGAAGGAGAGGGAGAAACAAAAAAATTATAAGGTGGGGGAGAAAATTCAGTATCATCTGGTTGTTGATTTGATTGCTGAGGAAGTACGGTGTTTTGGATGATAGAGGTCGAGAAAAGCCATACTAGCAGGCCAATTGTGAGTCCTAGAAGGGACAATGTAGCCATGTGTGGAGCACCAACATCTCCACAAGAAAAGAAAGGACTAGGATTCCCTCCAAGGGGAAATCCTTGATTGATGGACTCCATTTTCTCAACCTGAGACCAACGTGGCAATAGTGATGTTATTCCTATTAAAATAAAATTTATGATACTTTGACGCAACTTGCTTTTTCAATTTTAAAGAGTCGAGGAAAAGATAAAGATGACTTTAGTTGCCTTTGATTTTTTAATGATCCTAAAGTGACAAGTGTTCCGATGGACCTTTTCTTTTAAGGAGTCTGAAAATGAACAAAAGTGACTACTCTAGAAATCTAGACAGAGGGACTACCAAACAAATCACAAAACTGAAAAATACTCTTTAAGGTACGACAGTCAATCTTCCTGAATGTTGTGTTCAGTGCATTGCGATCGATAGGGTGACAGACACAACTTCCTAAGGATAAAGGATATTAGCCTATTGTGGTCTCCCAATATATACTCAACGGTACATGGGAGCACAAGTCCGTACTGGCACTTGTCATATCAAAGAGGAGGAATCACCCAACCTACAATGAAAACGATAGTTACTAGAATTTACGATGTCGGAATACGTCTCTAGCCTAGATTTCTTGATGTTGTGAGTTAGGTTCTAAAGCGTTTTTATGTTCATTGAAGTTTATTTTATAGTTGATATTTCTTAAGAAGTTTTCCTTTAAGGTTCACCACGTGATGTAGATATACAATTCCTAAATATGCAATCTAAGATGATAAATAGTCATTTACTTTCTTTTGGCAATGAAAATCCTAGCTACTAAGGAAAGAGAAATAAAATTATTTCAACATAGAGCAGAGAGCACACACTAGATGCACTTTTCCTAAATCAATGTGTGCATGCAATCTAAATGCAAATGTACATGCATGTATTTGTCTTTTAGTTTCCTTAAAGTGAGAATGACAAAAAGAATACTAAGTACAGATTTGAACTATTTTCTTTCAAAGCAACAGTACTAACAATTTTCTCTTTTCGAAACGAAAGGAAGACTAAGACGACGCTTTCAATTTCGACTTGAAAACTGCTTTCGACACTTTAAAGAATTGATGATTCAAATCAAATACAATAGCAAAAGTGTAATCGACTATCTAAAAGAGGAATACTTTACGACACTCTTTTTCTTAACTGAAAACGACAGTTGCGACACTTTCAAATCAAAAGACAACAGTTCAATTAAGCTACTATTTGCAGAGGACTGTAAAGAATCAAAAATACATTAGAAACATTCACAATTCCTTATCAATGGAGGCTGAATAATGCAAAGGAAGAAGGTTTCAACAGTGATACACTAATCATAGACAACAAAACTACTAAATAAAGCTGAAGACAGAGAAGAAAAAACCAAAATCTGGAGGCAGAAACAGTCTTACTCAATCATCACACCTGTAACAAAGGGAAACAAGGATGCTCTCACCTGCAACACATGGGAGGTGCGATGCATCCAGGTTGCCAATGAGAGATAGTGGGATGGTCCAGGGATGAGACTGAACTTGGTTTTCACTCAAAGTTTGCAGCTAAGTTTAGGGTTTTAGGTTGAGCTTTTGATAGGAAGTAAACACAAAGTATAGGGATCAAATGTACATTAACCATACAAATGCATATATAAATACAAGATTCAAAGATATACAAGTATATGGAGGAAAACTCAAATAGCTTTATTTATAGAAGTAATAGAAGAGAGGATTACAACCAAGCTGTCTGATCCAACATCATCCTCCTAGCATGAAAGCCCTCTTCTCCTCATAAAGAGCAAGATCACCCAACAATATAATGTCTCAACAACACTTCCTTACAAATTACAAAATTCCAATCTTTGGATCTCTAGGATGAGGGATCCATATATAGATGTTTTTGGGAAAGTGAGTCAGCTTCTGGGATTTTGATTAGTGTCATTTCACTAATAGTTCTTGGTTCCACTTGGAGATTTCATGATCTTTTACTCATCCCTGGGCGAATTCAGAGAGGCAAGTGTCATATGAGCAGTTTCTATAAGATTCTCTAGGTTTCCACCTAGCAAACTGCCTCTGCCATTTGTCTGCTATCACTCATCGCACCCTACAAAAGGGCTTTTTAGTATGCATCACACCCTTACTATGGAGCAGTCCGTATGGTCCAGTTTTGACCAGTTCTTAGCAGTTTTTTAAGGCGAAATTATGGGAAATGAGGTAATCAGTTGACCTTGACCCTTTAGGGTATGAAACAACACTTTTAGGGGTTTAGAATCCCTTGGTTTATGGACATATGTGTTTGGGTTTGCAGTGCCCAAATATGTATATAACAATTTGGCATTTTGAGGGGTCATAAGGGGGAAATTAGGGTGACACGTGTCACCACTCTTGACATGCCACGTGGGAATGATGATTTTTGAATCAAAGGTTGCAAATTAGAGGTTGAGGGATATTATCCCTTTGTAACATTTTCCATTTGAAAAAGTTTTGATAAGAGGGAGCTCTGATATTGGGACAAGCACATGGTCATTAAGACTTAGAGAATCAAGGTTTTAAGCAATTAACAAAGGAAAATAACCCCGAAAAAAAATAAAATCCTTAGCATCTCAAGGCTCAGCCAATGGTCACAACCCTCAATACTATGGTAAAGAAATCTGGAAAGGGACTAAGGCCAAAGGATCCATGACAGAAAGAAGAAATTTGTGTAAGTTATGTTATAAAAAGCTTCCAATTAGAATTAATTCGATAATAATTAAGCTCGATTATATAAAAAATACAGGCCAAAGGAGCAAGTGCAAGGGGATAATGAGTGTTGGTTAAATAATAAGGCTAAAACAAGGCAAAAATTTCTCTAATAAGACCACGCAAGAGTGTCAACAGATGGATGGGTTGAATTGTTGAAACATAGGAAAATAGGGGTTAGTAGTTTGAATGGGAAGCTCATAGCTTGTGTGAAAAAAACTACAACCACTCCAAATTTAAAGGCGGAGGATCAGCATTAACAAACCAATTTACAAATTTCAAGGCCGAATATTTTCCTAGCAGTTCTAGATTTCTTGCACTTTTTGAGTCATGGTTTTTATTTTTATTGTATTGTTTAGTTATCTTTCTTACAGTCATCAAAACGTTTCCTCTAAAGATTCAACAAAATAGCCAAATTCAACTATTGTTCCTATATTTTAGTTATGTTTCAAGAAATATTTATGTCTTTGTTAGATATTATTTTGTAATGAGTTTTGATTTGAAGCCTAAATTTATTTGATACAATCTATAAATACTTTGTAATAAGACTTAGAAAGGGTTGGAATGTGTTGGAACATGTATGAAGAAAAGAGATGTACACTGATGTAAGCCGTGGATTGTACTCAAAGTGATCAGTTTACAAAAATACAGAGAAATTTTGTTCTGGATTCCCTTGTCAAGCAATTAGTGATGTGTTCTTTCATGTAGGATTGTTTCTTTTCCTCAGTTTCCATATTTTTTCCCTCCTTATTGTTCCAAGAAGATAAGCACCAAATTTTCTTAAGTCTACTCTACTCTAGCTTGTTAACAATATCAATGTTTCCTTTTGATATTTATGCATAGAATTCACCCGTGTATTATCTATATTTAAATTGATCCTAAAATCTCATTCATATCATTCACAGCATAACTGTCTTAAAGGATCCAAGAGTTTTCCCAACCTTCCCTATTATAGTTTCTCTATTATTTTATGATTGATTACTCAAAATATTATGACTCCATGGCCAATGGACTTTTCCAACATCTTTCAACCAAAATTTTGAAAAACCCAACCTGAACTTATATACCTATCCTAATATCTTAAAAATAGAAATCCAAATCAGACAAAGAGATCCCTCTCTGAAGCTGGAAGGTTTAGAACCCATGTTTAAAAGTGGTTTTGTGGTTACCTTTGTAGTTTTCTTCCTCATCCTAAGAAAATGGTGAAGTGATAACACCCATCATACAGAATGAGGCATCAGTGTCGAGATACCACATGCTTCCCATTATATTGTTTTCCATGCATGAAATGAGAGTGAAATAAACCTCTAATTATGAAGTTAGACCTTCACCTCCTGTGGGTAGCCACCAATATCCACCTGGATCAGTTTTGATCCATAACTTGTGCATCCTTGTATCTGTATTTACTTCTACAATTTTCTGTATTGTCGCTCTGTATTGCAAATTAGATGAATGAATTCTTATCTTATGCACGAAAGTGGTAGATCAGTAATATTTATTGATGATATGAATGTTTAAATACATTCGCGAAGATATATATTTTGTTTAGGTGAATTATTGAAATTAACTGTTTTGGAAGAGTTAGGGTTCGCAAAGGCATAACTATTGGGTAGTGGACGTCCCGCGTAATGGTTTTGGGGCTTATAGCCTAGAAATTAGGATAAAAATATTTTAAACCTCTGAAATATGTGGAGTGAAAAATGCAAAAGACTGAGTCAAAGGGTTGTTTTCCAAAAAAATAATATAAAATAATAGGAAGTAAGTCGGTCTGTGGACGATAGATAGGTATAAATAGAGCGCGACTCTATGAGGGAAAGGCAGTTCTTTTTGGGCATGATCTTGGAGCCAAATGGTAATGGGTTGTTTGTAGAATTTTGAAGCGTATGTATGTCTGAGTCGGGGGTTTGGGTAGAGGATAGAGGCTCTGCAACTGTGTGGGCAGAGGCCTGGAAGAGTCTGCAGCTGTGTGCGTAGACCCCTGCAGCTGAGTGCACAAGATAGATATGGATGTAAGCGTGACAAGCAGAAATAAAGATAAGTTTCTTCTCAATTCTGTGTTAAAACTGAATTATCACAAATCTACTCTTTTATGGTTAATGAAACTGTTATGATCTGCATGCATATGCTTATTAGTGAATCGGGTTTAATCTTAATATGCAAAATGAATGAAAGTAATAAATGTTTTCTTAAAGTCCTCATTAAAAATAGATCTGCTTTGCAATACTTCATCCACTAGAGTAGATCTGTAGACTGTGCGGGGTATTCAGGATCTGCGCAAATATAGCGTAGTGCGAAGCTGTGGAACAAAGTGCAAACCCTCCAAACCACATCCAGACATCCCAAGGGTGCAGAAACCTAGTTCCAGCACCCTCCCCTGCTACCTAGGGTGAGACCTTAGTCCGCGCTTCGTGGGCTGTTTCCGAAAGGTTCAATAGCTGCGAGATTTGCTTGGCTAAATAATTCGTCCGAACCTGGGTTAGGCCCATATAAGCCAATAAATGGTTCCATTGCCCGGGACCAGGATTTTCCTGAGGGGTGTTTGGTGTGAAACACAAGGATGTTATAAAAAAGACCATTGTAGGATCGAAGGGATCAAGGGTAACTATGGCGAGCATGATTCAGTTACTAGTGTTTAAAGGAGCAGGAGGTGAAGACCCAGATCAATTCTGGTTTGTGCTAACATCAATATGGAATGCACAACAAATTGTGGATGATAACATTAGAATGGCTACCTTAGTCAGTGCGCTACAGGACCAAGCACTGACATGGTACATAAAATATTCAGGCAAGCACCCAACTGCATGGACAGTGGAAATTCAAACCGAATTGGAGTTTAGCCGGCCGAAATTAGAAACGTAGTTGATTATAGGATTCAAAGAAATCGTGATGATGCTTGGAGAAACCCCATGGGATTTGGACTAAAGACTAAAGAGTACTATTAACGAGGCTAACATGACATTGACGGATGCGCAACATTGCGTTTGGTTTATGGCATCCTTAACACCACATCTAAGGGTGGCTCTATCACAATAGAATATCTCAACCTAGGCCGAAGCGCTAGAAATGGCAATGAGGTTGCATGAAACTTCATTGCAAGACCTAGGGTTGGGAGTTTAGCAAATACAAGCGTAGATCCAAGATTTGTGTGTTGAAATGAAGAAGCTAAAACATGACCAGGTACTGTGGGCAGAAGTTTGGGAGCAAGTATGGTGTATAAAGTAGAAAAGCCAAGGACAAGATAAAGATCACTACCTGATAGTAGTAAATTTTGTGGCAATAGGGGGACCAACGCTATTACGACCAGAAGCATAGACACGACCAAGCACCACAGATCTGCTCTGGTGTGCGATCTATCATGTGGGAGGAAAACACAACACTGATAACTGTCGTCTATTACCAAAATACAACCAGACCCCCCAGCAGCTATTTTGTAACTTTTGCAGGTCAATGGGCCACAAGGAAAGAGACTGCCATAGCTACCAATTGTTAATGGACCAGTCACTTACCTATAGAATGCAAACTGAGGTGCGAGGTCAAGATCCAATTGCGACAATCATGCACGGTGGGTTCTAAGGCCGTGGATGAGGACGGGGTGGAATGGTGCTAGGAAAGGGTCACGGGCAGCTAATCTGCTACAACTGCGGAGGACCAAGACATTATGCGTGGGATTGTACCAACCCAACTAGAATTTCATGTAGTTATTGTGAGCATTTTCATCATGAACTGGTAGATTGTCCTACACTAATAGCAAAAATTTGTGAAAGAAAAGCAATGCAACAAACAACGACCTAAAATTTGTATATGATGAGGGCCGAACCCTGTGAGGAAGATCTCAAGGTCGTCATGGTACTGAGGAGTGGCATGGCCAGAGGAGTAGATGGACAGAACTTAGGCAGTGATAACAAGACATATCAAGAAGTGCGGGAAAGCTTCGCAGAGGTTTCTACCCCAGGTAATCGGGATCAGCCTGAGTTGGACAAGGATCCCTTGATGATAATTACCTTTTTAGAGACATGTATAAAATTACTTCGTGATAATAGGGTGGTTAAATGCTTATAGGATTTGATGAATAGATGAGAAGGATGGAGCAAACCTTGCATCATTCGAAAGTTGGGAATACATGCATCACAGACCGGAAGGGAAATACGATTGACCACATAGATCAATGATTATGAGATGGAGCAGGTCATTTTGGACCTGGGCTCAGATTCCAACGTATTGACGAAACAGACATGGGAGCACATGGGTAAGCCTAGACTACAATTGTCCCCTATCCAATTATGGATGGTAAATCAATAGAATTTGATGCCCATGGCAAGGCTGCAAGGGGTTATAGTAGACCTTGATAGCACAAGTACCTACACAGAATTTGAAGTTATTGCGCTCATGGATGAAAATACGCCCTATCTCGCGTTGTTAGGAATAGATTGGGCCATCGAAATGAATAGAGTTATTAATCTAAAGAAGAGGACAATTATATTTGAAACAAAGGCACTCCATGTCGTCATTCTGCTAGATCCAGCTGAAGGACAACACTACATCGAACCAGTACACAACAGAGAACATGATGACGCCATAGGTTGTAGCTACAGGATGGCTGCCCAACAACAAGGATGGGTCAAGACATTAGAGGATAGAATAATATCACGAGGTGATGGAGAATCTTGCACTTTTGAGTTAGATGAGGAAGACGAGAGGTGGCCCAATAGGTTGAACGGAGTAACCATGCTAGACTAAAACATGGTGACGAAATCATTGTACTGTGTGAGGGCCCAAGATCACGAATTGCTGAAGTATGATGGGTTGATGATGGTAGATGAATTTTTAACCAAATTTGAAATCAAAGTACTAGAGCACCAACAGTTTGACACGATGATATGGGTTCTGCAGGTGACTCCTGTGTGATGGTGGGGCACACATGAAGGAACATTCAAAGATTGGCGTGCCTACAGGCCCATGATGAAGATCAGATTTGGGAAGCTGGAACTATGCATAGCAGAGAAATATGATGGACGTGATGATCCAAGCATACACTTGACTAGGTGGATGAAAGCATACGGAGAGGATCCCTAGCCAGAATGTGTGCATTTATTTGATCACACCCTTGATGTCATTCCCAAAAACTGGTACATGGAAGTGGAGCTCCGACATGACACAGGGGAATGGGATATTTTGCGCACAGGGTTTTTGTCGACATTCCTGTTTCAAGATCAATGGATGGATCCCATGGATGAAGCGTTACAGCTGGTAAAGACCGCCATATTCAAGACACCATTAGAGCCATAGGAAACTGTGCAACCCGACTAGTCACGGCGGTTGAGCCACGCCCTGGAATGCTATAATATTCTGGTAGAAGATGATGAGGATGATGCACAAAATGTCAATATTCTGGAATCAGAGGGGAGCCGAGAGGTGCGCGAACCCGAAATTGAAGATCCAAATATCACGGTGCCATTAAAAACAAAACAAGTTGACATTGGAACTGAAGAGGAGCTGAAGTATGCAATGCTTGGGGACTATTGGGATGACACCACAGTAGAGAAGGTCGTCCAATTACTTCGGGAATATAGAGACTTGTTCCCAACAAAGATCACGGAGCTAAAAGGAATCCTAGGAGAACAAGGAATGATGATGATCACATTGAAGCCAAACATGAAACCAGTGAATCAGCGACCCTACCGATTGAATACAAAATATAAAGCCAAGGTCCATGAAGAATTGGAAAAAATGCTGGCAACAGGAATCATTGAACCAGTCGAGGAGTTCGACTGGGTAAGTACAATGGTTGTGCAGGAGAAGAAACAGAAGGGCGAGATTCACATCTGCATCAACCTTAGGAAGCTCAATGATGCCTGCATCAATGACCCATTTCCAACACCATTTATAGATGAGGTACTAGAAAATGTGGGGGGGAAGGAAGCCTACTCTTTCATGGATGGGTTCTCAGGATACCACCAAATCAAGATCGTGCTAGAGGACAGGAGTAAGACAAAATTTGCTACTGAATGGGGTTGCTTTTATTACACAGTGATGCCTTTCGGACTGAAGAATGTGTCGGCCATATTTTCATGAATAGTAGTCGTGGCATTCAAAGAATTTATCCACAAGTTCTTGGAAGTCTACCTGGATGATTGGACCGTGTTTGGACTAGTTAAGAAGCACGTAGCAAGCTTACGGTTGATGTTGGATACTTGTCGTCGACATTAGATTGCACTCAACTTGAAGAAGTTTACTTTCCTGGTCCCATTCAGGAACTTGCTGGGCCATGTGGTTTGTAAGCAAGGCCTGCTGGTGGATCTAGCAAAGATCGTTGTCATACTCAATGTACAAGCGCCGTGAAGTGTCAAGCAATTACATGCCACACTAGGACACACGTGCTACTATCGAAAGTTCATCAAAAGCTATGCTCAGATCACAGCTCCAATGGAATAGTTGCTAAATAAGAACACTACTTACTCTTGGAACGAGGAGTGTAACAAAAGTCTGGAGATGCTTAAGGAAAGGATGGCATCGGCCCCTATATTGGTCTTTCCAAAATGGGACGTCGAATTTCATGTGCATGTTGACACGTCATGTATCACGTTAAGGATAGTAATTACATAACCAGGAGCGGAGGGAATTGACGACCAGATTGTATTCGCGAGTCTCGGGTTGTCAAAAGCTAAGAATAATTACTCCACTCCTAAACATGGAGGATTAGTGATGGTATATGTGCTTAAAAATTTCTACCACTATCTGCTTGGAGGGCACTTTAAGATGTATATTGATCACTCGGCGCTAAATTACCTAGTGAATAAGCCTGTATTGGGGGGCATATCTATAGATGGTTGTTGTTATTCCAGGAATATGATTTTGAGGTCATCGTCAAGTTGGAATGTCTAAATGTTGGCCCAAATCACCTGTCCCGAATTAAGGGCGGCGAAGAACTCACAAATCTAGAAGATGGACTTTCGGATGCTCAGCTATATGTAGTGCATGTAGCAGATGGTCATTTTGAAGATATAATCCATTTCTTAACTATAGGGACCGCGCCGTAGGGATACTCCATTAAGAAGAAGAAGGAATTGGTGATACGCGCAATAAACTTCACCGTGATTGTAGGACATCTCTACAAAATGGGAAATGATAACATCCTGTGTCGGTATGTCCCGGAGTTCGAGCGAGGACAGATCCTGGCCGAAGCCCATGAGGGGGTTGCTGGTGGAAATTATGTTAGTCATGCCACAACCCAGAAGATAATTCACGCAGGATTATGCTAGCCTACTCTGCATCAGGATTCGAAAGCACACTGTCGAGCCTACTGCGTATGTCAATGGATGGGGAATCCATCACGGAGAGATGAAATTCCACTCCAGCCACACTTGATGCTACAACACTTCGAGAAGTGCGCAATCGACTTCGTAGGACCTATTGAGCTGTGAGGAAAAACGTGAACCCGCTATATCATCACCGCAATAGATTATTTGACCCGATGGGCCAAGGCACAGCCAGTTAATGATTCCATGGCTGCAACAGCTGTGAATTTTTTGTTTGAGAATGTACTGACAAGGTTTTGGTGTCCCAAAATTCTCATGAGTCATCGAGGAATGCATTTTCTAAATGAAACAATCAGCGCACTCACTAAGGAATTCCAGAGATATCACCAACAGAGTGCGCCATACCACCTACAAGCGAATGGGATCATGGAGGCATTCAACAAAATCCTGGAGAATGGATTGACCAAGGTCTGGAATGCATGACAAAATGACTAGGACTTGTGTATCCCTACTGTGTTATGGGCATATCGAAGCACGTGCAAGAAATTGATGAGACAGACACCTTTTCAGTTAGTCTATGGCAAAGAGGTTGTCATGCCTATTGAATATATTGTGCCTAGTCTATTAATTGCAGCAATCACAGGTATGGAAAATGGCGGGGCTTTGGAGGAAAGGCTCGTGTAGCTCAAAGGACTAGAAGCGGAATGGTTTTCGGCCAGATTCCATCAGCATGTACAAAAATAGCATGGAAAAGCATGGCATGATTTCCATATCAAGGTGCACAGCTTCAAGGAGAATGATCTAGTATTTCTATATGACAATAAATTCAAGAAGCTCCCAAGCAAATTGTGAATGCATTGGTTAGGACCCTATGTTGTCAAAGAAGTTACTGATGGGGGCGTGGTTCAGCTTGAAAAACTCAATGTGGACCCCTTCCCGGGTCGAGTGAATGGCATTCAACTCAAGCTCTATACGGGCGGGGTGGCCGCCTGACTAACCATTCGAGGGACAGTCTCACCACTCCAGCCAACTGAAGGAGAGCACAGGAAAATAAAGCAGTCTGGGAGAAAGAGGCGTGAGACACGTCGATCGGGCCCATCATCAGGATCGCAGTCACGAGGTTAGAAGTACGTTGTTGCATTGCTCCAAGCAAAGGTGACCATTCAGGTCACTATTCATGACACGATGTCTACATTATGGCAAAAGGGAGCGGGCGGCGGGCAATTAAGGGAAGGAGTATTTGCTGGATATGGCACGAGCCACCACATAATTTACATGGGGACGTTGGAACAAATGGCAATCAAGGAATTTGAAATTTGAATCACTTATAAGTCACTAAGGGGCATCTATCGGGCAACCTACACTTCCGCAAAGCATATGTTGTGTCTCGATGTGGAGTTGTTTATTGTCTATGCACAAGGAATAAGCCTAAGGGACATGATATGGCGAAGGGAGTAGCAAGACTCTCTAAGGAGCATGGTGATGACAGTTGCGGGCATTTTGCAGCATGCAGCCTCAATAGTAGGGGATGTACCAGAAAAGGGGAGACATGAAGCAGAAGTGGTATGGATGTTGTCACCTCGCTCGCGGGCAGATTGGTGAGCTACAACAATTCAACAAAAGGAGGGAAAAATAGAGACCACAGGTAGGAACGAAGCTACTAAGGTGTCTCTAAATGAATGTAAGGAGTGGGATCTCACAGACAGTAGCAATGGTCTTGCAAAATTGCAACACAAGCTGCAGTAGACAGTGTGACGAGTAGGTATGAAGGTTGAAAGTGGTTGCGGTGGTACAAGGAGGTCCTGTATGCGGCTCCCCCGCTTGAACTAAGATCTTATGAGGAGGTGTTCTATGTTAACCGAGTAAAGCAGAATGAGCATCATCGGTTGCAAGAAGTGGTAAAAACACTGAAGCAGGAACCAGACAAAGCATTGTAGGAGACAAAAAAGAAGTAGTCGGACAACGAGTGTCACTCAGAGGGAGGTGAACAGCGAAGCCACAGCAGTGCATCTCACCACACCAACGAGTGACTCAAGACAAGTCACCATAATTGTGTTGGGGGACTGTTGGGTAGCAGAGGTCTTGCGTAATGGTTTTGGGGCTAATAGCCTAAAAATTAGGATACAAATATTGTAAACCTTTGAAATATGTGGAGCACGAAATGTAAAAGACTGAGTCAAAGGGTTGTCTACCTGAAAAATAATATAAAATTATAGGAAGTAAGTTGGTATGCAGACCATAGATAGGTATAAATAGAGCGCGGCTCTATGAGGGAAAGGTAGTTGTTTTTGGGCAAGATATTGGAGCCAAATGGTAATGGGTTGCTAGGAGCATTCTGAAGCATCTGTAAGTCCGAGTTGGGGGTTTGGGTAGAGGATAGAGGCTCTATAGCTATGTATACAGAGGCCTGGAAGAGTCCGCAACTATGTACGCAGACCTGTGCAGCTGATTGCGCAGGGTAGATCTAGATTTAAGGGTGACAAGTAGAAATAAAGATAAGTTTCTTCTGAATTCTGTGTTAAAACTTAATTATCACAAGTATGCTCTTTTATGGTTAGTGAAACTGTTTTGATCTGCAAGCATATGCTTATTTGTGAATCGGGCTTAATCTTAATACGCGAACCGAATGAAAGTAATAAGTGTTTGCTTAAATACTACATTAAAAATAGATTTGCGTTGCAATACTTCATCCACTAGAGTAGATTTGTAGACTATGCGGGGTATTTAGGATCCATGTGAATATAGCGTAGCGCGAAGCTATGGAACAAAGCATGAACCCTCCAAACCACATCCAAACATCTCAACGGTGTGGAAACCTGGTTCTAGCACCCTCCCCTACTTCCTCAGGTGAGACCTCAGTCTGCGCTTCGTGGGCTATTGTCGAAAGGGCTGGTAGCTGCGGGATTTGCTTGGCTAAATAATTCATCTGAACCTGGTTCACACCAATATAAGCCAACAATAACTAAGCCCTAGAAGCCACAGGAACCCATCACAAGGACCTCATGATGCATAACCCTAGTTTTGTCATCCACCAATACTACTTTGGGTGAGATTGCAACCTGTGCTACATGTGTTGTTGCTAAAAGGGCCAGCAATTTAGGGTTTTTTTGGTTGGAGTAGCTAACTTTGAACCTCGATCATGGCCCATCAAGCTAATAGGCATCATCCATATGACCATGAAACTTTGACAAGTCAGCTTCATGCGACCCATCAGGAGAGGTACACATCATGGCACTTGATTTCATTTATTCCCATGGTGTTTGACTATTAAGCAAAGTAGAAAAGGAAATGGGTGGAAAAAAGGTTCCATGGTAGAACCATAAGTAGGTTGGCCAACCCTCATCGTTACACCCACTGAACATTACAATACTTAGCTGACAAATTATGAGTGTGGGTGACAACTGATGGCTAACAAGTTATGGGTTGTGTTCCATTGGCTTAGGGTTCCATCAATACCCACTCTCATCCCCATTGGGGTCTACATTGAATTCACAATTATATTATGTTTTCTATGCATCTCATGTTCCATCGCTATGACAATCCTCACCACCTCCAGACCCTTGGATCTATAGATCCCTCTCACATGCATTGTATTATGTGTAGGACCCACTATATAGTATTGCACCCTTGGGTCTTTTCATACAAAAAACATGGCTCTATGTATACACTAGGTCCCATTTTGAAGTTCCACCAAAAATAGAAAGGTTTTCATTACTAGTTGTTGGGGGCGGGATCCCCCAAGGGTAGTTTTGGGGCTAAAAGCCCATGTTTGAGATACATTTTGTAATAAAATGGTAAAGTCTCCGCATTTTGTTGTCCCGGAGCTCGAAGGTATTATGTGTCATAAGGGGTAGTCTGCCCTTATTTTTGTAAACTAAATTCGGCTATAAGAGATCTACCCATTGTGCTCGAACCATGGGATTGTATAAAAAGAGCTAAGATCTAAGTAGTTTTATAGATAGAGGATGATGAATAATGTAAGAGAGCCGTAGCTCTAAAGTAAGAAGTCTAAGTCTTGGGTTGTAGTGTAGGTAGAGGCTTTGTAGCTGAGTGCACAAAGGCGTAGGGTAAAAGTCTGCAGCTAAGTGCGTGGACCCCTGCAGCTGTGTGCGCAAGGTGGACATGGTTTGTAAACACTTGGAAGATATTAATAAAGAAATATATTCTACAATTTTTGTGTCTTTGATATGTTACTACACCTTGATATGTTATGTATGAATTTCCTTTATTATGTTTATATGATGCACAAACGAATACAAATACATTGGGTAACTGAACGCGATCAAGGATATTTATTTACACGATGTTAACTTTAATTATTTTATAAGATAATAAAACCACTTAGACTAATTGGGTAATCTACATGACACGTTGCTATAGCAGCATGAAATTACCAGAGCAGCTGGCCAAGGCTACGCGAAGGTCGATCATACCCTTTCGCGAAGGTGTTAAAGGATAGAATAAAGGGCTCATCTTACAAGTCCTAGAGCAAAGAGACCTACGAAAGGTAGGGATAGAAGGAATCAAACGACATCACCACAATCTCACAATGCAGAAACTTGGTTCTAGCATCCTCGCATACTACTTTAGGTGAGACTTCAGTCCATGCTTTGTGGGCTGATGCCAAAAGGGCCAGTAGTGTAGGATTTTTTTTGGCTTATTAACACTGAACCTGGGTCAGGTCCCCTAAATCCAACAAATGGTTTTGATGCTGGGACCAGAATATGCATAAGAGATGTGTGATTTCGTATCACTATAATCCATCTAAGAAAGAGATCTAAGACTAGTTGGATAGGAAGATCCACGAATTCGCCATGCAAGAGAACAAAATCCCATGACTGACAAAGGAATAGTGATTGGACAGATACCTGTATACAGATATCCATGATATATTTTTTTTCTCCTTCCCTATTGAGCTATACGAGTAGTTCACGAAGCTAGAAGATAGCCAAGGAAGGTGGAAGGTTGACGGTCCTATTGTGTGGACCCTGAAGCTAGTGCGAAGGTTGGAAGCATCCAAGGATAAGATCACTCATGCTATCAACCATTAGCTCGACTGTTTCATAGGAGTATTTGTAATTGAATTCGTAGTCGAAACTTCAGTCAGCTATAACAAGGTAGAGTGACACATTTTCAAAGGACCGCAAGGTAAGTACATAAAATCTTTGAATACATGGATTAAAATAATATTGTTTGAAAAATGGCTTATGCAACTACCTTGATGTTTAGGACTACACAAAGTAGAAAAACTTACAAGAATTAAGGAAAAAAGGGCCTAGGTATAGTTCATTGATTTCACCTCCACGAGGTGATGAGGACGAAATAGTGAAGGTTTCTTCATGAAGTGTTTTTCAGTTAATAAGACAAGGATTCCCGTGAATACCACCTCCGCCCACACCACCTCCAACCTCACCACCATTGCCTCCAATTTCACCCGTACCATCTCTACCTCCACCATAGTTAAGAATGGAAAATAGAGTGAAGATACCTTTGTTCAAAGTCTTGGGAAATGAGAACCCGAACCAATTCTGGTTCATTGTGAGGGTTTGTTGAAGCCCCAAAAATCGGGTCTACAATGAGGGGGATACCCGCCCGGTCCGGACCTTGGTTGGCAGCTCCTTACCCGTTTGGTATAGCGGGTCCGACTGGGGATATGGGACCAGTTTCCAAATTTATGAGTGTGTGTGTGTAGAATTTTATGTTCCTTATCTAACAATTCCTAATTAAGATATTCTAATTCTAACTTTAATCTAATGCTATGCTATTGTATTCTAATAAGAAGAAACATCTAAGTCTATACTAACCCGGGGTGTAATTCTTCTATTATGCGATCTAAAAATATTTCCAATAACAACTGGTAATAAAGATCATTTAGCTATTATGAGAAAATAAATCAATAAGTATGAACCACTTCGTATAAAATGTTAGACGAAACAGTTGTGAAGACATATCTCATAATGTGCTATCCATACATTAAGCATAAATAAATAGCTATCATCGTACAAAAGTGCCAAACGATAACTTAGGCATTCATGCAGTGATATATAAATAACTAAAATTGTATATCACTTTAACACATAAGTAGAAATGGCTAAGAGAGAAAAGTACCATTTATAACTAGTCCTACTCATGAGCTTCAAGTGACAATGATTTATCTCTCCTTGATCTAACATCTACTAAGAGTAAAGAAGTGAAACATTAGTAGCAGATATTAAATGAAAACATCAACAAATCATGTTCCATTCATTCATCAAAACCTCCTCAGAGGGTGTAAAAGTGCATGTTCTGAGGACAAGTTTTTGACAAATTTTTGGACCCTTCTCTAAATGCATGAGAAAGGTTTAAATAATACTAACTAAATCTAAAAATAACTTATTTACAAAAATTTAGGATGTGGCTTAAATGACCATCCTTTTTCTAAGCAAAAATAAAGCAAAACTATTTCTAAAATTAAATCTAATTTCTAACTATTTCTGCATTTGCTCCTTAACATTGCAAGCATTCAGTATTTGCTTGAGTAGAGTCGGTTGACTGTCTTTCACTTTTAGCTGAGCTAAGAAAACTAAATTTGCAAGAGCTGGCACCATCTTCTCAGCAAAATGGATGATATACTTGAGAGTTGTTCACTGATTATGTGGCTTTATCGTGTATGCTCAGTAACAATCCGAGTTCAACTTGGTTAACCCTTGGATTGCTTCTGCCTTTTTTTTAGCTTTCTGTTTCCACTTTGTTTTTATCATTGCTTTCTTGTAATTTTTGGGGCTTGCATGTGACTGAGCACTTAAAAGCCTTCCTTCTCGAGAAATTTTCTCAGCGATGCGCAATTAGCACTAGGTGCTAATTGTGCATCGGAAACTGCCTTCGTTCCTTGATCCGTGCTTCTCTGATGCGTTTTCTGCCTTTTGTGCCTCTTTCTCTTATCGGGTATAAAGCTCAAAATTTGTAAAAATAATGATTTCGTGAGCTCTTGACCTTGAGCATTGAACTGTCTGTTTCTGATATCAGCATCGTTTAGTACCCATTTAACCATGGCTATATATGAGAGATCTATAATGGATGGCTTAGCAGAATTCTGTGAATCTGCGGCTCTGTTGCATGCGGTGTCCGTGTATAAGCGCGCCATTTATCTATCTTTGGTCATTGGAGCCTTACCCCTTTTCCCCATAGTTTCTTGCACATTGCTTTATGTAACTTTTGTTCTTCGTTCCTACAGTTCACAAGCGAGGAGAGAGTAATGATAATAAATAATGTCAGGAAAGCTTTAAGTGCCAAGGATATGCAAAAACACGCCACCTTACATGAACTGGCTCTTTGGAAAACAAAAAACCATATTTTATCAACAACTGCCATGTAACTCATTAATTATCATTAAAGCGCGTAACCAATTCTTGTTTTATGGAAAAACTTCTTGAATATTGAGCCAGAACCAACTGCGATGGAGATATTTTGCGATTTGTTTTGCAATATCGTATATCGCTGCATCGCATTACCGCAATATCGTCGTGTTGTTCTATCGCAAGCCTGCTTGATTGCAATATCGCAAGATCGAAATATCACAAGATCGCAAGATCGCAATATCGCAAGATCGCAAATCACTTAATTGTTTAATTGTTATGTGTATTTTATGTTATTTTGCAATATGCGATATGCGATATCGCATATCAGTGATTTTAAGGTTTTCCAACGTGAGTGATCATTAATGCATGCGATGTGATGGAGTTTGCGTCGCAATCTCGCACTTTTAGATTTTGGGTTATAAGAAGGCATCCTCTCATCCTTTGTGCGATGTGATATCTCTTAAGGAGTGACTTTACTTTCTTCATCATGAAACTTAAGATTTTTTAGATTTTTCAAAAATATTTTCCTAAGTTCATGATGGTAAGCTTTATCCAAAGGGAAATATAAGCACTAATTGATTTTTAAATTTTTTGACTAAGGGACCCCACTTATATAGTGTTATTGCTAATACTAAATAAGGAGGGGGGTTGTTGGTGGCCACAACAATTGGCGATTAACTTGGAAGAACCAGTTATCTATGTTTTTCTATTGAATTTTCTAAACTTCCAAAATAGAAATTTTTTCAGAAAGTTAAACTTTATTATGGAAAGATAAAGTACATTATGCTCTAACCTGTCAATGATATTTTGTTTCAACTATTTTCAACTTTGATTATTTGCTCCCTTAGGCTAGTCCTTGTATTTACATCAGTCATTACTTTGTCTGTAAAGATAAAACAAAGTCTTCTTTGTAAACCAGTTTTAAATATGCTCATTTGTCGTAGGTAGAGCCTTTGTTGCCAGCAGGCGTTTATAGCATCGACAGGGTTACCTGTTACCCAACAATGATCCTATATCCTACTTAAAGCAACCTACAACTCTCAAAGAAGAATCCACATCCACACTTATTGCTTTGATTTTCTCTTTATTCTTAAAGAACAATGTCTTGGTTTGATAGCCAATTTATGACACAGTCATTCACTTGATTTATAAATTTGTTGAACAAGCTGGCTGATGATGAGACCCCTTGTCTTTTGATTGCAACAATATTGAGTCATTGCCCTGTTGTGGTGTACAGTATTTGGCAAAGTTAGCAAGTTATAATATCTGTGATTATGATAAGTCGGCTCGTGATGAGACCTCTTATTCTTCAAGATGAAGTGTATCCTTGGGTTGTTCCTCTGAAAGTTGTGATTTCCTTAGCAGGGAGGAAGCCATTGTTTCCTTAAGATAGCTCTGGACGACAATAGTAGAGTTTTTGGAAATAGTTGTTCTACATAGAATGTTTATTTTGTTATTGATACCTTTCATTGTACTCACATAAAAAAATTTATTCACTAAAGGTCGTTTTCATCAAACTTTATGAGGTTAAAACTAGTATCATATCCAGGCTAGAGTCTCTAACTGTATCTATCAATAATAAAGGTCAATTTTCCAAAAGATTTTCTATTTATACAAGTGAAAAGTTCAAAATATGAAAGAGAATTGGTGTCTTATTATTAAATGCCTAATGTAACCACTCACAACTGGTTTTATTATGAAAAGAAAAACAATTACTCTACAAAATAGAAGAATAATATTCTATGGGAAATATTTCTTGAGAATTTGTCCGTTAACAGGCAAAGAGTCTCTCTTACCTGCTAAATCCTGTAACACAAACGTTGATGGACCTATGACTTCTACAATTTGAAAAGGACCAAGCCACATTCTTTGAAATTTTGTATGTTTCCCTTTTTCTTCATCAGCCTTGTCTCATTTTAAAACTAAGTCTCCCATCTGAAAATATTTTCTGGTCATTATGTTTGAATCAAAAGAGGATTTTACTAGTGCTTGATGATGAGCATGGGTTTTCTTAGCCTATTCTCGTTGTTCTTCTAATTTGATTATTTCCATTTGTCTTAGTTGTAAGGAGGAAGTTGGTACTTCATCAATGTGTTGAACTAGAGACAAAGAGGGAATTGCTAAAAGAGTTGGAAGAACCACTTCTTTCCCATAAACTAAATTAAAGGGAGAAGTGCCGATAGAAGCTTTTTGCGTTATTTGATCTTCCCGTAAAGCATTTATTAAAGACTTATGCCAATTTTTATGATCTTGGTCAACTGTTCTTTTGATAATCCTGATTAGGTTTTTATTTGTAGACTCAGATAATCCATTGCCTTGTGGGTAATAATTGGTAGAATATTTAAGTTTGAATCCTCTTTTAAGTGCAAATTCAGTCATTGCATCTCCAGAAAAGTATGATGCATTATCAAACATTAAAGAGGAAGGAAATCCAAACCTGGTGATTATAAATTGATCTATGAACTCAATGATATTTTCAGCATTAGCCTTCTTGAGTGGAACTGCTTCTACCCACTTAGTAAAATAATCTGTTGCTATAAGGATATATCTATGCTGCTTAGAAGAGTGAGGAACGATCTTACCTATTATGTCCAATCCCCACTAACTGAAAGGTTGCTCAATGTTAACTGGCTGTAGTGGCAAGGATGGCTTCTTTTGTCTCACAGTAGTAGTTTGGCAGACTTGACATTTCCTCACGTAACTGTGCGAGTCTTTGAATAACGTGGGCCAGTAATAGCTTGCACACAAGATTTTATGGGCAGTGGCATCTCCAGCATAGTGTCCTCCTGTTGGCCCATCGTGGAGTTCCTGCAAAACTTTTTCAGCTTCAGATTTCTCAAGACATCTAAGGAGAACAGAATCATAATTTATTCTAAAAAGAATATCATTTATTAGCTGATATTGTTTGGCTTTCAACCTTAGAGCTCTTTTCTTAGTATGATCGAGGTGTGAAGGAGCATACCCATTCTTAAGATAATAAATGATATCAGCGTATAATGATTCTGCATTGTTTAGGCTTACCTCGCACATTTGTACCTCTATAGATGGAATTTCAGAAATTTGCGACGCTCCAGCCATCATTTTGCAAAAGCCTTGACCTTTTACAATGTTTGCTGGTTTAATTTCTATGTCATATTCCTGTAAGGCAGTAACCCAATTGGCCATTTTCTCACCCACATCCTTCTGTACTAGAAGATTCCTTACCGCTGGAAACAGTACTATAATTTTTGAATGGGTTTTGAGTAGGAAAGGTCTGAAGTATTTGATTGCTTTGAAAACAACATAAGCCTGTTTCTCCACATCTGAATAATTTAATTCAGCACCCTGTAAATTTGAACTGAAAAAAGAAATTGGGGCTTCCGCTCTTTCTTGATTTGCTTGAGTGACTATCGCAACATATGACCTATTTGAGGCAAATGTATATAAAATAAAAGGCTCTGAAAAATTCGGAGTTGCTAAAGATGGAGCATTAATAATAGCTTGTTTGATCAGGTTGAATGCTTCGTGTTCATCTTGGCCCCATTTAAAATTTGAGTTCTTTTTAATCATGGCTTGCAAAGGAGAGACGATTCGTGAAAAATATGGAACAAATCTCTTTACAAAGTTGATCTGACCAAGGAAAGATTGCATGGCTTTTTTGTTGTGAGGTAAGGATATTTCAGAAATCTCTTTGATTCTGTTGGAATCGATGTGAATTCTAGATTTTGACACTATGAATCCTAGAAGTTTCCCTTTGCTTAATGCGAAAAAGGATTTTCTTGGGTTAAGTGAAATTCCATACATTAAACACCGTTGGAAGATTTGTTTTAAATCTCTAATATGGTCGCTTCATTTCTTGGAATACACGGTTATATCTGTTAGCTACCTATACCAATAGGTTTCATATTTCATGATTGGCTATGAAAGGTCCAAATATGCTCTGCTTTGATGATTCAAAGATCACATATTTCCAAGAGAATCCAATCTGTGCTTATAGCTTGGTATGGACTGAAATTTTGATGGATGGTCCAACAGTCTAATCTGGATCATGTCATGTTTTAAATTTTCAGTTGTAGAATAGAGAAAGGAGTCTGTCCAAACTGTTTAATCTTGGCAGACAAGTAGTTTAGGTAGAGAAAAAAGGCTCCCAACAGCTTAATCTGGGGCCTTGGAAGAAATAAGGGTAGAAGTAGATAGAAAAAACAAAAGAAAAAGCCAAATAAAAGAAAAGGCAAGTAAGGGTCTGCAAGTCCAAGTGCACCCTCCAAGAAGAAATAAAAAATTCTAGGCAAAGTAGCTGGGTAAGTAGATGGGGTCGCAGAAGTGGTATTCATTCTAGATTGAATCTTGCTGGTTTAAATAAGAAAAGCAAGGCAAAGGAGCATGTCTAATTCCCCAAATTCCCCTTCCACTCTTATTACTAACATCCCTTCATCCATGGAGATTGATGAGAAATTTCTAAGGTTTTATGATGGTTCTTGTTCATTTAAAAGCCACATTTCCTGTGTAAAATTCTTTTCATTTTGATCTACTCCCTAAACTAAGTAAGTTTCAAATAAACTTAGTGATTTTCCCCTTCATTCTCATTTTCCCCATACTAACTCTAACTCTACTATGTAAATCCCCTATATTACCTTTCCCCTACTAGTACTAACACCATGGTGTATAAACCCCAAATTTTGTATAAATATCCCTCCCCTTGGCATTATAGCCATATGTTCTCTAAAAAGGAATCAAAATGACATCTGGTCACTTTGATGAACCTATACCTCATCTCTATCCCCTGTTTCAAGTCATTCCACTCATTAAACCGTCATTTGCAAAGAAAAACCCTATAAAAACCCCTTCCTACCCATAACCCCTTTGAAATTATGAAAAAACCCATGAAAATCCCGAAAAAACAGAAAAACCCCCTTTCCTATAGTTCTCCGCTGTAAATATTTAAATGAATATTTAATTAAGGCCGGCGGGACCCCCAAACCTGCACGATCCGTCGGAGGGCCCGCCAGCCGTCGATCTTCCGCCACCCATGATCCAACGGTGGGCGGTCATTTCTGTTCCCCGACCTGCCGACCTTTAGCGTCCGGGGAAAATGGTTTTCCGCCCCGTACAGGGACGCGTGTCAAACGCTGGGGTTGTTCGGAGCCCCCCTCCCCAATACCACTCATCAGCAAAGGCGGTGCGGGGAACCCACTTACCACCATTCCGATACCGCCGTCCCTTATGTCATCATTGCGTCATCCTGACGTAGCACCTTTCGCCCACCCCCGCGCCATGTGATCCTCCACGTACTCCTACCACCTTATTCACCCACCACCGTGTCCTGCCACCCTAGCTCACACCTCAGCAGCCACGTCACCTCCATACCCGGGCCCCGCCATGACGTCATGCTGACGTCATCGGCAGAAAAGCGCCAAATGCATACTTTTTCCAAATTTAACGTTATAAGCGACCAAATGAGCCGTTTTGGGTCATTTTCACGCGCAAAAGAAGTAGCCGTTGTCAACCAGCTGCCGCGAAATCTATCCCCAGCCATCAAATTCAACATTTCAACAGCTACAAGTCCAGAATTCGACGGCATTAAACCTCCACAGCCCAGCCCGCAAGCTTCCAAGCTAGTTTTTCCAGGTATTTCACCAGTTTTCCCCACTTTTGCCCATGCATTCCAATTCTCTGTAAATTCACCATTAAAAAACTGGTAAAAATCCTAAATTCAGCTCTGCTTGTTACCTAAAGTAAGCCCAAGCAACCTGCACCACCCCTGAACTATAATTCGACATTAGAGCAGTCATTCCACGAGCTGAAACCATAAAATTGTCCTCGAGGTGCTCGACATTGTTTCCTTTTGCCGAGTACAGGCCAGCTGCATTTTTACCAAAAGAAACCTCATTACCTCTGCAACTTACCCTTGGCAGTTCACGTCCCTGAGAGGTTGCAGCAAACTGCAGAAACCAGCTTGCATTTTCACTGAGAAAAACACTTCAGACTTGGTCTGTATTGGTCCTATTACTCAAGCTTTTAAAAAGACTTTGTAAACAATTGCCATCACCGTATTTCAAATCAAGTTTTACAATGGCTGCTTCTGCATCCTCATCCCTCAGTGTAGCTTCATTGAATCCAACAAATAGAGAGCTGGAGGCCTTGCCATTGGTTGACAAGGACTGTCTTATTGAAGATTTTGAGGGAAACAGGGACTTCTTGCAGACTTTCAGTCAGTTGAGAGAGGACTATAAGGATGGTCATGGTACACATGGGATATGGGAGTCAAACCTACCATACTATTGTCTCCCAGCTGTAAATGTCTTCCCTGAAGTCATTCACCTATGTGCTGAAAACTATAATGTGCAGCACAGAACTGTTAGCACTCCATCTGGAAGGATCCTTTTCTACATTAATGCTAAGTCTATCAACAAAATGTTACATTTTGATCAGACAGAATTGCTAATCCCGTTTTCCATGAGCTATTTGCTAGAGACTGGTGAAAAGATGACCAGTGAGGATATTCAAAAGGTCACCAGAGATTTCATGAGACCTAAGTGCCAGCCTACAGAGCCACCTCCTTACCTGGGTATCCATTTCAATGATATAGGCAGGCTTTTACTGGACATGATTGCCTATGTGCTGGCATACAAAAGCACTGAGCATGTGGACAAAAAAAAGCTGGTATTTCTATCTGCATATAGCCCACGCCAACCCCCTGCCGGGAAGTATAACTTTGCTAAATTCATTGCCAATAAGATTCATGATCAGCTGAGCAAGGTGGATAGGCAGGGGGTCTTCAGGTACTCAGCCTATATTTACCACCTATTCATGTACTACCACTCTGAAGCCTTCCCATGCTACATCAAAAGGCTTGATCACAAAGGGGAAAGAAGATATGTTATCTTCTGGACCTCTGTCTTTCATAAGGTCACAAACTCACCCTATACCTACTGTGAATTTGTTGACCAATTTGTATACCCAGTCTCTTGCCTGTTGATGAAGTCCCCTCCTCCCAGAGTATCAAATGAGATAAAGAAAGCCCTGCAGCTTTCTAGAAAATATAAAATAGGTGACTGGTACCTATATGAGAACCATACTGTCATTAGGATCTATGGCTGTGAGCTCTGTCCATACAGGCTCCCAAAATATGTACCTATGAGGTTATTTGCCTTGGAATATTACAGGCAGTTGATTCAGTCAGACCTCACCCATTTCCACAGCGCCAAAAAGAAGGCCCACCTCAAGTTCAAACACGAGTTGGGCCCCTTCATCATGAATAAAAAAGAAGGGTGGGAAGAGGCAGATCTAATCCTCAAGGATAAATACAAGTTATCTTGTAGTTTTCGGTGGGTCCATTATGACCCTCAAGGTTTCATCACTGCTAGAAGAAACAAGTATAGGCTTATAGGCATTAAACATTGCCAGTACTCTCACATTGAAAAATATGCCAACCTGCAAGAATGGCAGATGGACACTCTAGTTGAAAATCTAACTGAGGAAGAGAGAATGCTAAAGAGTAGGAGGGAGCTTGAAAAGACTATTGACCTAGACTATGTGCAGCAGGTACCTTTCAGACCGCCTTATTCAATAGGAGAAGGGACCTCGGCTACAAAGACTGCACCACAGGCACCTTCTACATCAGCACCAGTGTTAGATAAAGGCAAGGGTATAATGGGTACAAAAGAGGAGGTAACAAAAGAAAAGCCTGCCCCTGAAGCAGAGCAGCAAACAGGGCAGCAACAAGAACAGCAGCAAGGGCAAAATGTCCCTCCACAGACTCAGCTACCAGCAGCTCCAACACTGCAAATTCCACCTCCACAAAAAGATCCAGTAACTGCCCCAATCTTACAGACCCCAGCACATGAGGAAAGGGGAACTAAAAGAGATAGAGAAGAGTCCACTCCTCTCAGTGGATCCTCCCACCAGCCAGAAGCCAAAAGGCAAAGAGCAGACTCCCCAGAGGTAGAAGACATTACTGATGATGTCTTGGAGAGTGAAAGAAAAGACAAGGAGGGCAGTCAACACACAGGTACAAGCTCCTTTCAGCAGGAGCAAACTTTACAACTCGGCTTAGAGGTGTCCTCCTCTTCCCAGCTGACCAAGAAGCCCAAAAGCACCAAGGCTTCTTTCAAACAGATAAAAGCTCAGAATGAGCTGCTAAGGGCCGAGGTCTACAAGCAATTCGTAGATGCAACACCAGCCCAGCAAGAGAGACTATTGTCGGTATATGACATTCAGCAGGAGAAATTGCTCCTGAGCCACTACAAGCCAATGGGGCCGGAGCCCAAGACACCTGCAGATTTCATAAAGACAAGGGTGGAGGTCCTAGCCAGGGATATACATCCCATGGACCAGATTGAACTCCACAAGCAAACTGGAGAGATGGTCTATGCAACCCTAGTAGAGAAGGCCACCTTGGCCCATGAGCTGAAGGAGTCCCTAAAAAACACCAACACCCAGTTGGATTTTGAGAGATTGTCATCCCAAGCCAAAGACAACAGAATAAAGTCCCTGGAGGAGATCATCATCAATCTAGGACATGATCCTAGTGATCCAACGGGTGTAAAGGCCCTCATGAAGAAAAAAGATGATGACTTGAACGCATTAAAGAAGAGGTTGAAGCTGCAGCCCACAGAGCACCCTCAAACAGCAGAACTTCAAAAGAAAAAACGGGCTGAGGACCAGCTAGACCTCCTAATGCAGCAAGACCAAAGGATTAGGGAACTGGAGAAAGAGCTGGAAGGAATATTACAGGAAAAACAAGTAGATTCCACTTCCCAAGCTCCTCCAACTACATCAACAACAGCAGCAACTTCAGGGGCAGCAGTGCCCCCTACAGCAGAAGCAGCAGGAATAGCAGCATCCCCAAATGCCAGTCCAAGCATAGAAGAATTGACCAAGGCCGTCAAAGCAATGGAGCTCCAAGCAGACGAAATAAAGAAGGCCAAGGAAAACTTGGCAGAACTGGACTCCAAATATACCAACTCCAAAATGACTGTCGCAGAACAGGGCAGAGAAATAAAGGCCCAAAGAGACAAGATAAAGGCCTTAGAAAAGGAGTTGAATCTAGAGACAGCTATGGCTGACATAAAGAGAATCCTATGGGCTAAAATTGGCCAATCCATCAAACAACATTGGAGGTCAATAAAAATAATGCATGAGCAGATGGATTTGATGGGCCAAGCACAAGCAAAAATTCAGAAGGCCAAGACAGTATTAGGAAACAAAACAGAACAGGCAAACAGGATGATAGACTTCCTGAATAGACAGGAAAGGGAAGAATTGGCAGCCATAGGCATTCCCAACAGAACAGAAGCTGTCCTCTCTGTCAAGAAGGCACTAACTCTAAGAAATTATATACAAACAGTAGAGAGGAAATTTTTTGAAATGCAAGCAGATGTGGAGGAATACAAGGCCAAAATGGGAGTGCTGCAAGCAAAAGGCCTGCCCAGCTTGCTAAGTGGTGCAGGAAAGCTGATCTCCCTAGATCAAATGGCCAACAGAATGGCAACCACTATTGAAAATCAGATTATTGCATCTGGAAGTACATCTGAACCAGCAGGGCCTCCTACAGGACAAAGTTTATATGAAAAACTTGAAGGCATGTTCTTGATTGAGAATGAGGTGAATCACCTGTTTGAGACCCCTCCCAATCTTTACAAACATACAGAGGCAGAGGAAACATTGATAAAAATACGCAGGCATCAAATGCCTAAGGAGGATTGGTGGTAGTTTATGCTCCAGATTTTGCCACGGTAATTCCAACTGTTTGGTCACTGCCAGCTCCAGGTCACTAGAAGACAAATAGCGGAAAAGGGTTAGCATTTAAAAACAGCTAAGAAGTGACTCATCACATAAGACGATGACAACTAGCCAAGTTTTGAACAGCGCATCTCCAACCGACTCTAACAGCCATAAAGACCAAATATCTTCTGACTATTTGACAGCTGAAGCATAAAGGAATTTCGGCTGCATTCATTCTTTCAGCTACTGCATTCCGGAGATTAGCATATCATAAATGAGATATTAACTCATTTCGTTGATATTTTTGATGTAAATTTTGTATATAAACTCCCCTGAGTAACTCATAAGGGGCTGGTAATTTTCTCTATGAGAACACTTGTATTGTACACTTTCAGAATTATCTAATACAAAGGGCTGGATGAGCTCAGTGATTTCCTGAAATTATTTGATGTCTGGAGGATGCTCCCTGTGTTGATGCAGAATTCCTGTGCTGTCTGACGAAATAACAAGTTTTCTTCAAAACTCTGTTATTGTTTTTCTTATGTTTATCAAATCATACTTATCTCATACTAAGCTAGCAGTGAAGAAAAAGAATAGTACAAGATCTGTTTTATTACACCTTGTGCTCAATTTTTGCTGCTGTAAATGTTTGTCTTCAGGGTTAAATATGTACATGAATTCTTAATTGCTCATGTGTCTGTTAATTCTATGTGTACGAATATCACCTAGAAATTCTTAAATGCTCCTGGGTCAATATTCTCACTGTCTTACTCCAACAGTTAACTGTAAGATTCTTAATTGCCTTGCACTAACTGGATACACTCCATTCCATCATTATTACAAAAGTTATTTCTCAGACACTAATCTGGCTCTGCAGCATCACTACAGTATCACAGCAGCACATCAAGCATCTAAAGGACCACTGACTCCATAGCCCAATGGACTAGAACTCTTTGGAAAATACATAAGCACCTTGACTGAAATTATCATCCAAGCAAAAACTCAAAACAGACCTGAACTTATAGCTAGCCTAAAATCATTACAAACAGAGATAAATTATAAAGAGAGAGCCCTCTCTGACTACAGTTTGGCTAGAAACTGTCGTCCAAAGATTGGTTAGTGGTTACCCCGGCCGTATTCCCTTGGGAGTCATAGGGAACAACCTGGGTGTTAACAATATCATCCAAATAAATTACTACAGATTTATTGACTAAACCTTTGAATGCGATGTCCATGGCTCTCTGAAATGTGGCACCAACATTAATCAAACGAAATGGCATCTTTCGATATGCGTATGTGCCCCATTGAGTTCTGAATGTGGTTTTTAATTGATCATAAGGATGTACCAACACTTGATTGTATCCTGAAAATCCATCCAAGAAATACATTAATTCTGAAGCCGCCATTGCCTGCAATATCTGTTCCTTAGGTGGTAAAGGAAAATTATCTTTTTGGTAGGCCTTGTTAAGGTTTCAAAAGTCAGTGCAAATCCTAATATCTAGATTTTTCTTTCTAACATGTACCATATTGGAAACCCATTTAGAGTATCTGACGGGAAAGATTATTTTGGCTTTCAATAACTTATTGAGCTCAGTCTTTATCTGATTTTCTAAATTGGGATGGATCTTTCTCAACTTTTGTTGGACAATTTTTTCATTATCGATCATTGGAATAGTATGTTGGATGATGGAAGTGTCGTATGTTTTGAGTTCATCGTAGTTCCAAGCAAAAACATTTTTATATTGTCTCAAAAAATGAATATACACTAATTTTTCTTCAGGGGCTAGGCCGAGACCTAGATTAATGTTTTGTGGTTTGGCATTAGTTCCTAGGTTTACTAATTCGTAATTCAAAGTTGAACTTTGGAGTTTTGAATTGGTAGACCTTTTAAACCGATCTTTCAAATCATACAGGTCTTCTAACTTGACTACCGACTTAGGTATAGCATTGTTAGTGCTATCTTATTGTAATTGTCGATCATGTTGGTCTTTGTCAATTATTTGATTAGAGTAGGATCCTTCAGATGTGAAGAAATTGATGATATCAGGATCGTCGTTGAATATTCTCCAATTTGTGATGTTATCAGGAATAGATGGTCTAAAGATTAATTCTATTGAGAATCTATCTAGACTAAAATCTTCTGAAGGAATAAGCTTAGAAGCTACGTTAGCTAAAAGGTCCGCACTTGCGTTCTGGAGTCTGGGAATTGAAGAAATATTAAATTCTATAAAATGCTCAGTCAGATCTTGAACTAGGGATTGATAATGTTTTAAATGACCTGATAAGCAATGTATAGTATTACGTACATGTCTGACTACAATTTCAGGGTCTCCAAAAACTTGAAGGTATTTGACGTCTAACCCGATTGCTTTGTACAAACCTTGGACTAAAGCCTCATATTCTGCTGTATTGTCGGTGAAATCAAATTTGAGTCTGCATGTTAGCATAATTTTATCTCCTTCTGGACTAATTAGAATGCATCCTGTCCTGCTCCTTCGTTAGATTTAGAACCATAAAAAAAAAAATTCCAAAACAAAGATTTATTTACAAGACTATCTAAAAAATTGATACATTTTGAACTATCCGTTTGAGAAAAAATTTCGACTTGGGACAAAACAGAATGTTCTAAGTAAGGTGACGTATGAGCATTAAAATTGCAGAGGAAAGAATCTACTGAGTAATTGCCAATAATGGTATTGTTATATGCTACTGGTTCATTTTCCCCCTCTAGCTCCGTTACTATGTATTTCTGATGTAGTTCTCCTTCAACTTTTCTTTGATTTGGTTTACCATTGCAGGGCAGCCACATGTACGACCAGTCAGTTGAGAAGTATCCATGAAGCTTTTTTGACCAATCCCTGCTAAGAATTAAGCCATAAAATTCTGGAATATCAGCAACTAAAATGTCAATAACTTGACATACCTTTGGGTTGGATGACAACCTTATGGTTACTTGATTTAGTTCGCCAATCACTTCGACCTGAGATTGTTCTAGCTGAACTATGCGCATAGCGGATTTCTGTGGTTGAACGTTTAATTTGGTAGATATAGACTTTGGTAAAATATTCGATGAAGCACCAGAATCCACTAAGCAATTGTGCACATTTTTATTGAAAATTTCATAAGTAAGGAGAAACAGGGGAGTATGAGATCTCGATCTTCCTCCAATTAAAGTGATGTCATTTGGATCAATCTTATTGGTCGCATTAGTTGGAGGTCTTCCCATGTTATGGGAAGCTTGAGAAAGTGCAGCGACAGGCAAAGGTGCAATTGGCACAACATGTAATTCTTTCAACATTATCTTTTGTTGATGCTTTAACTTGCTCAATTTGTAAGGAGTGATGTTGGCCCTACTCTTTTTCATATCTTCTATAATATTGTACTACATTTCATCCAAAATGATCAGCGTTTTAGATGGAGCTGATGAATCTGTTTGGACTGGGCTGGTTTGAGTCGCTTTAGATGTCGTTTTGTTCATTGCGACTTTATCCTTTATTGCAAAGCTTGCGCTCTTTGGCTTAGGGATAGCTTGGGGAGGATCAAGCTAATTTCTACTTCGTGTGCTAACTGGGAATACTTCTTGGTCTTCTTCTTGTGGGAGGATGAAATCCCACATTCCTTGTAACTCTACAACTTCTTCCTCATCGGTTTTCCCTTCAGTGGCAATTTCCTCTTCCTCTTCTTTGGATTCAGCATTTGTAATAGCATTGAGTGGCTTTGAATCCGTTGAAGGGCCTCTTTTAAAAACTCTATAGGGCTTTTTTGAAGAAGTTTCCACTACTTTCTTCTTGATGTCAACCATTTCGTTGGACATGGTCTTCGGAACTTTTTGCAATCCTTCCAAATCAAATGGATCTTTTGTTTGTTTCTTCTTCGAATCTTCCTTGAAGGTGACTTTCTTGGATTTACGTTCCTCTATCACAGATTTCTTCTCTAGGGCTATTATACGTTTCTCTACTACTATTGCTTCTTTCATGTTTTAGGCTAAGGTTGTTTTATTAGCCCTGTCCACAAAGATTGCTATGTTTGATGGTAAAGGAGTGATATACCATTCACTTCGTACTTCTTCACTAGGATGGGAAGCAGTAGGAATTTTGTTTAGGATTTTATTGAAACGTAAATTGAAATCTTTGATAGGCTCTCTTGACTCAGCCCTAAGGTTAGATAGGTCATTGATTATCATTTTCGTAGACCTGTCATCACCAAACTTGGTCAGGAATTGCTCTTGGAAGATGTCCCAACTAGTGATAGATCCAGAGGGTAATGAAAAACACCATGATCTGGCCGTTCCTTGCAGAGTATAAGGAAAACGTTGAACAACACATCTTCATTAGTAAACCCATTGAGATTAATGGATAGAATAAAGTTGTTTATATGCTCTTTTGCTAGCATGCCTGCCTCGGGATTAAACTTAGGCAACCATTTCTCAGGATGGGCTGGTATTTGACTCAAGGGTGCAGGCATTAAGACTGCCCCAGGGTTATTCCATGGATATTGGGCCTTTGCTGAACTACTAATAGAGGAAAGTGTAGAAGGTGATCCTTGTGGTTGGGAAGATGAGGATATTACGATTGCAGATGATTGAGGAGGAGTCGTGGGTGTTCCAGCGGGTGGATGGACAATGATATGAAGTGGAGGAGTGGATGGTTGACTTCACGGTGAAGAGGTTGAGATGAATGATGATGATGAAAGAGTCTTGTTATCAGACTCTTTAGGTGATTTCCTTGCTCTTTCCCTTTTGGGAAGAGTTAATTCGGTTGGTTTAATGCCAAACTTTTCACTCTTTAATCTGGTCAGGGGATGAGTAGGGTTGTATTGCGAAGTCACACTGCCTTGAGATTTATCAGATCTTTGAGGAGAAATAGGAAATCGTTGAAGTTTGTGAATCAGATATTCAACTTCAGGAGGTTCAATAGTAGCTTGTTCTAAAATGTCAAGGTTTGTAGTAGCGGTTGATGCTCCAGCGACTTCTAACTCTGGATTTAAGTGTAATGGAGAAGTCAGGGGAGATGGTGAGGGTGATTTACTCTTAGAATGGTATTTAGATTTAGATTTACTTGCCATTCATAGTTCAGGCCCTGCTTCTAGCGCCAAATATGTTGAAGCCCCGAAAATCGGGTGTACAACAAGGGGGATACCCGCCCGGTCCAGACCTTGGTTGGCAGATCCTTATCCGTTTGGTATAGCGGGTCCGACTGGGGATATGGGACCAGTTTCCCAATTTATGAGTGTGTGTGTATAGAATTGATGTTCCTGATCTAACAGTTCCTAATTAAGATATTCTAATTCTAACTTTAATCTAATGCTATGCTATTTTATTCTAATAAGCAGCAAAATCTAAGTCTATACTAACCCGGGGTGTAATTCTTCTATTATGCGATCTAAAAAGATTTCAAATAACAACTGGTAATAAAGATCATTCAGCTATTATGAGAAAAGAAATCAATAAGGATGAACCACTTCGTATAAAAAGCTAGACGAAACAGTTGTGAAAACATATCGCATAATGAGCTATCCATACATTAAGCATAAATAAATAGCTATCACCGTACAAAAGTGCCAAATGATAACTAAGGCATTCATGCAGTAATATATAAACAACTAAAACTGTATATCACTTTAACACATAAGCATAAATGGTTAAGAGATAAAAGTACCATTTATAACTAGTCCTACTCATGAGCTTCAAGTGACAATGATTTATCTCTCCTTGATCTAACATCCACTAAGAGTACAAAAGTGGAACATCAGTAGCAGATATTAAATGCAAACATCAAAAAATCTTGTTCCATTCATTCATCAAAACCTCCTCGGAGGGTGAAAAAGTGCATGCTCTGAGGAGAAGTTTTTGACAAATTTCTAGACCCTTCTCTAAATGCATGAGAAGGTTTTAAATACTACTAACTAAATCTAAAAGTAACTTATTTACAAAAATTCAGGATGTGGTTTAAGTGACCTTCCTTTTTCTAAGCAAAAATAAAGCAAAACTATTTCTAAAACTAAATCTAATATCTAACTATTTCTGCATTTGCTCCTTAACATTGCAAGCATTTAGTATTTGCTTGAGTAGAGTGGTTGACTGTCTTCCGCTTTTAGTTGAGCTAAGAAAACAGAATTGGCAAGAGCTGGCACCATCTTCTCAGCAAAATGGATGATATACTTGAGAGTTATTCACTGACTGTGTGGCTTTACCGTGTATGCCCAGTAATAATCCCAGTTCAACTTGGTTAACCCTTGGATTGCTTCTGCCTTTTTTTAGCTTTCTATTTCCAGTTTGTTTTTATCATTGCTTTCTTGCACTTTTTGGGGCTTGCAGGTGACTGAGCAATTAAAAGCTTTCCTTCTCGAGCAATTTTCTCAGCGATGCGCGATTACCAGTAGGCGCTAATCACGCATCAGAAACTACCTCCGTTCCTTGATCTGTGCTTCTCTAATGCATTTTCCGCCTTTTGTGCCTCTTTCTCTTATCAGGTATAAAGCTCAAAATTTGTAAAAATAATGATTTTGTGAGCTCTTGACCCTGAGCACTGAACTGTCTGTTTCTGATATCAGCATCGTTCAGTACCCATTTAACCATGGTTGTATATGAGAGATCTGTAATGGATGGCTCAACAAAATTCTGTGAATCTGCGGCTCTGTTTCATGCGGTGTCCGTGTATAGGGGCACCATTTCTCTGTCTTTGGTCATTGGAGCCCTACCCCTTTTTCCCCATAGTTTCCTGCACATTTCTTTGTGTAACATTTTTTCTTCATTCCTGCAATTCACAAGTGAGGAGAGAGTAATGATAATAAATAATGACAGGAAAGCTTTAAATGCCAAGGATATGCAAAAACATGCCACCTTATGTGAACTAGCTCTTTGGAAAACAAAAAACCATATTTTATTAGCAACTGGCATGTAACTCATTAATTATCATTAAAGCGCGTAACCGGTTCTCGGTTTATGGAAAAGCTTCTTGAATATTGAGCCAGAACCAACTGCGATGGATAGATTTTGTGATTTGGTTTGCAATATCATAGATCGCTGCATCGCATTACCGCAATATCATCGTGATGTTCTATTGCAAGGCTGCTTGATCGCAATATCGCAATATACAAGATCGCAATATCGCAAGATCGCAAGATCGCGATATCGCAGATCGCTTAATCATTTAATCGTTATGTGTATTTTATGTGATTTTGCGATATGCGATATGCGATATAGCATATCGGTGATTTTAAGGTTTTCCAACGTGAGTGCTCATTAATGTATGCGATGCGATGGAGTTTGCATCGCAATCTTGCATTTTTAGATTTTGGGTTATAAGAAGGCATCCTATCATCCTTTGTGCGATGTGATATCTCTTGAGTGACTTTACTTTCTTCATCATGAAACTTAAGCTTTTTTAGATTTTTCAAAAATATTTTCCTAAGTTCATGATGGTAAGCTTTATCCAAAGGGAAATATAAGCACTAATTTATTTTTAAATTTTTTGACTAAGGGTCCCCACTTATATAGTGTTATTACTAATACTAAATAAGGAGTGGGGTTGTTGGTGGCCATAACAAGGTTGTATGGGAAGCTCAAGGTGTTACAGATGATCATACAAACAAGACAATATTGGTTAGTGCTCTGCAAGATCGTGTGCTAACCCGGTATATTAAGTACTCTAATGATAACTTGAATGCTGGCGTGGTAGACATCCAAACAACACTGGATAGAGAATTCAGTAGGCCTAAATCTGAGGCGCAGTCGATTGTGGGATTCAAAGAAATCGTGATGAAACCAGGCAAGATGCCTTGAGAACTAGTTCATAGGTTGAAATTTACAATCTGTGAAGCCAACATGAACATAACAGATGAACATCATCACAAGTGGTTTGTTGCCTCGCTGATGCCACACTTAAGGGCTGCGCTATCATAGCAGAAGATAACCACTCAGGCGGAGGCCTTGGAGATTTCCATGAGACTGCACGAAGCTTTGATGCAAGATCAAAAGCTAGGAGTTCAACAAATCCATGCGTAGCTGAAGAACCTATGCCTTGAGATGAAAAGTTTGAAGTAGGACAGGACGGTTTGACCAGAGGTGTGTGAGGAGGTATGGTGCTTGAAATGCAAGAGTCAGGAGCATGACAAGGACCATTGCCTAGTCTTTGTGAACTATATTACACGAGGGGGACCGATGCCTTTATGGTGTGCTATCTGTCAGGTAGCAAGAGATAATGCCACGGATAGCTGCCGCTTGCTACAAAAGTTTGTACAGACACCGCAATAGTTGTTTTGCAACTTTTGTAGGTCGGTAGGGCATGATGAGCGTACCTGCAGGAGTTATGAATTGAGGATGGATAGAACTCCCGCCTATAGGGTTTAGGTTGAAGCACGACCTATTGACTAGAGCGTAGGGATGGTGTGGATAGGATTTTAGGGGCGCGGACGAGGCTAAGCCAGAGGAGGACCTGACAGAGGTCAAGGACAATTGATTTTCTATAATTGCAGAGATGCTACTAATCCAACTCATCCATTGTGCATGTATTGCACACTATTTGATAATGAAATGGAAAGGTATCCTATGTTGATAGCTAGGATACATGACAAAGGGGCGCTACCAACTCCACCGACTCAGAACATGTAGAGGATGAGGTCTGAGCCACACGAAGAGGATACAAAAGTAAATATAGTGCTTAGGAGTGGAATCACGATAGGATATGACAAAGGGAAACAACTAGAAGACAGTATATGGGTTCACAAAGCTCAGGTGAAGGAGGCTGAGTTCAATTTGGAACATGCACGTGAAACCTTCATGGAAGCTAAGAAGAGCTTCACTGAGGCCTCCACCTCAGGAAGCGAGGATAAGCTTGAGTAGGAGATGGACCCCTCTATGGTCACAACATTCTTAGAGACCTGTATGAAGTTATTATGTGATAGTAAGGTTGTGCAAGGGTTACAAGAGTTCATCAATATATGTGCTCTAACCATGCTAGGTGAGCCACGCATAGTACGAAAGATTGGCAAGCATAAAACAAGGAGGAGATGGGAGATGAGACTGACCACGCAGATAGGAGAGTATGCGATGGATCAGGTTATTTTGGACCTAGGGTCAAACGCAAACATCCTACCGAGGTAGACTTGGCAATGAACGGAGAGACCCACACTGGAATGGTCTCCAATTCAGCTAAGGATGGCCAATCATCAGAAGATCATCCCCATGGGGTGGCTGCAGTGGGTGACCGTGGATATTGATGGATCAAGTGCGCTGGGTAATTTTGAGGTAATAGAGATAGTGGATGACAACAATCCCTATCCCGCACTCCTAGGAATTGACTAAGCCACTGATATGAATGGGGTAATCAATCTGAAGAAGTGAAAGATGGTCTTTGAGAATAAACCACTACGCGTAATAATACCTCTAGATCTTGTTGAGGGATCATGCTATATGGAACTAGTCCATAATTATGACAGTGATGACGATTTGGACTCTATCTAGAAGATAATGGCGTTAGATCAATATTGGGTGAATCCCACCATAGATGGATGAATTACATGGGATCGCGAGAGTTCCTATACTTCAAACTCTGATGAAGAGTTAAAGAGCTGGCAGAACCAGTTACATGAAGTGACTATGCTAAATTGCAACATGATGACCCGATCATTATGTTGTGTGTCCTCAGAGGTAAGAAATCTGCCTACTTATGCTGGTTTGAATCAGGTAGATATCTTTTTGGATGCATTTGAAAGGTAGGTACCAAAAAAGAAGCAGTTGTAGGCATTGGACTAGTCCATGTGGGCTACGCCAACAAGATGGTGGGGTACGCACATGGGAAGCTTTGATGATTGGTGCAAATGTAGGAGAATGATGAGAACTTGCTTTGGGAAGCTGACGATGTGAATGACAGACAAGTATGATGCGAATGATGATTTGCGCATGCATTTGGCCAAATGTACGCAGGCCTCTGGATAAAAGCCGCAACCTGAATGGGTGCACTTGTTCTGTCACACCCTAGATACTGTCTTGAAGAACTGGTATGTAGAAACCGAGCTCCGCCATGGGATAGGGGAATGGGATATCCTACATGAGGGCTTCATGATGAAATTTAGTTTTGAGGATGGGTTTGATGGTGTTGATGAAGCGCTATAAGAAGTGAAAGCAATAATCTTTAGGATACTGGAGGATCCTTTAGACCTATTTCAGCCTAAATGGGAAACTCTACTAAGTCACGTGCTAGAATGTTATAATGTAACTACTAATCAAGAGGACAAGGATCCACCGAAGGTTAACATTCCAAAAAAAAGGTCAACATGTGGTTCAAGGACTAGAGATTGAGAACCCTGATATAACCATGCTATTGATTGGAGACTACTGGGACGACGCAATGGTGGATAAGGTCGCTGAATTACTTCGTGAATACTAGGATTTATTCCCTACCAAGTTTATGAATTTGAAAGGGATCTTCGAGGACCTAGGAATGATGAAGATTACATTGAAGCCTGACATAAAGCCAGTTAAGCAAAGACCTTACCGCCTGAATCCAAAATATAAGGAGAAGGTCTGCTTAGAGCTAGATAAGATGTTTGTGATAGGTATTATTGGGCCTGTGGAAGAATCTCACTCGGTAAGCCTAATGGTGGTACAAGGCAAGAAGTGGAAGGATGAAACAAGGATATGTGTGGATCTCAGAAAGCTGAATGATGCTTGTGTGCATGATCCTTTCCTAACTCCGTTCACTGAAGAAGTGTTGGACAATGTAGGTGGCTAGGAACCATATTCCTTCAATGATGGGTTCTCTGGGTACCACCAGATCAAAATCGCACCAGATGACAGAAGCAAGACAACCTTAACGACCGAGTGGGGTCATTTTTAGTACACTATAATGTCATTTGTATTGAAGAATGCGCCTGCGACCTTCTCACGCATACTTGTTGTTGCATTCAAGGAATTTATTCGTAGGTTCCTAGAGTTACATTTTGATGATTGGACTATGTTTGGGCTAGTTAAATTCCATGTAGCAAGCTTGCACCTGATGCTGCATACTTGTTGAAGATACCAGATTGCATTCAATCTCCAGAATTATCTATCTTGTGTTCCTTTTGGGAACTTGTTGGGGCATGTGGTTTGCAGACAGGAATTGATGGTAGGCCCTACAATGATCACAGAACTTGGAAGTGCTGAGGAGTGTGAAGCAATTGTGCACTAGCCTAGGACAGACGGGATGTTACAGACATTTTATCAAAGGCTATGCCTAGATCACCGCTTCTATGGAGAAATTGTTGAAAAAGGATGTTACATTCTATTGGAACGATGACTCTAAGAAGAACTTGGATATATTGAAAGAAAAGATGGTCACCACGCTGATTCTAGTCTTCCTGGATTGGAAGAATGAGTTTCATGTACATGTTAATGTGTCATGTATAGCACTAGGAGAATTACTCACACAGGCTCGAGGAGAAGGCTTGGATCATCCTATCACATTCACAAGAAAAGATTATCCAAAGCGAAGAAGAACTATTCCACCACCGAGCATGAAGGGCTAGCCATGGTGTATGTGCTCCAGAAGTATAGGAACTACCTACTGGGAGGCCATTTTAAGATGTATATAGATCACTCCACATTGAAGTACCTAGTGAATAAGCTTGTGCTGGGTGGCAAAATTTTTAGGTGGCTCTTATTTTTCTAGGAGTATGATTTTGAAGTTGTTATGAACCCTAGATGACTAAACGTGGGACCAGACCATCTGTCGCACATCAAAATAGGGGAAAAGCCCACTAATTTGGAGGAGGGACTTTCTGACGTGCAACTACTTGCAGTGCCTTTCTTGGATGGTCATTTTGAGGATATGATACATTTCCTAACAACTGGAACTGCTCTAGAAGGATATGTTGTCTAGAAAAAGAAGGAATTAGTGGTGCGTGTGACATATTTCTTTGTCATTGCTGGGCATCTGTACAAGATGAGGACTAATGAGATATTGCTACAGTATGTACCTAAGTTCGAAAGAAGCAGCATCCTCGTGGACGCTCATGGGGGAGCTGCAGGAGGACATTATGTAGGGAGAGTGACTACGCACAAGATTCTACATGCAGGGTTGTGGTGGCCAACCCTCCATCAGGACTCAAAAGGATATTGCAACGCGTTTGATGTGTGTCAAAGGACTAATAGGCCATCACGGAGGGATGAGATGCCTTTGAATCCACAAATGATGTTGCAACCCTTCGAGAAGTCAGTGATAAATTTTGTACGACGCATTTAGCCATAAGGAAAGACAAGAGAAAGGTACATTATCATCGCAATGGATTATTTGACTCGTTCGGTAGAGGTGCAACCGGTGAAGGATTGCACCGGTGTGATTGCCGCAAAGTTCCTATTTGAGCATGTACTAGCATGATTTTGTTGTCCAAAGATCTTGATGAGTGATCATGGTATGCACTTCCTAAATGAGATGATCATCACGCTGACGGAGTAATTTCAAGTATACCACAAGAAGAGCAAACCTTATCACCCACAGGCTAACGGGATAGTGGAGGTGTTCAATAAAGTGCTCCAAAATCCACTGACCAAGTTTTGCAATGCTCAACGAAGTGATTGGGACCGACACATAACTGTAGTATTATGGGCTTATCGAACAACATGCAAGAAGTTGACTGGAAAAAACCCCTTCAGGCTTGTCCATGGGGTTGAAGCGGCAATGCATCTGGAGTATATTGTACCTAGCCTTGGCATAGTAGCATTCACAGGTATGACTGATCGTGTAGTCCTAGAGGAGAGGCTCGCACAGTTGGATGAGCTCGAAGAAGAGATATTTTTGGCTGGATTTCACCAGCAGGTCCAAAAGCAGCGTGAAAAAGCATGGCATGATCGACACATTAAGTTGTGCTCATTTAATGTAAATGACATGGGCTTTCTATATGATAGTAAGTTTGATAAATTTCCAGTGAAATTCATGATGAACTAGTTAGGGCCTTATGTTATTAAGGAGATTATAGATGGAGGAATGGTATGGTCAAGCTGAATGGAGAACCCTTCCCCAGAAAGGTGAATGGTAGTCATTTGAAGCCATAGACCAGCTGTCTAGCCATGTAATTAAATGAAGGTAGCATAGTCTTAGCGTTCCAGGTAGCTGAAAGGAGGCACAAAACTATAAACTACACTACCCAGGTTGGGGAGATACGTGATTGGAAAATGGTGCGAAGCAAGGAAGTGTCACTACATCCACACCAGCATGGAGGGAGTTACGCTACCCAGGGAGAAATCATGTAGGTCAACCAGATAGTGACCGTTACAGTCACTATTCCTGAAAAGACCGCAGAAGTTAGGCCAAATAGAGTGAGCGGCCAACATTTAAGATAAAATTTATGGCTTAGATCCTTGAAAATGTGCCACCAATCTGACATTAATGAACCGACTTTGGGGGGAACGGTTGGATTTGAATTCAGAATGCCCTAGAAATTATAAGTGGCTATCTAGAAAGAAACACTTGGCATTTTGAGAATTTAGTTGTGGAGCTCTGAGGCACATATGAATCATGAGAAATATGAGCTTCTGATAGCTACCGTGGTATTTGAGATTTTGCCGACAGACACACAGGAATTGTTGCAGAAGATCATTTCAGCGCTTGCGGAGGTTATAAATATCGGTCAAGTAGTAGAAGAGATGGCACAATAAATGGAATTAGAGGAAGAAGTAGTTGCTCCAGAAGTAGCCGAAGTATTGGCAGACATCCCTAAATCGCCAAGAACACCAAGACCAAGGCTAACTACAACTAAGGAGACTATGGAGGAAAAGAAGGGCAAGGAGCCTACCATATCGGTGTGCGCATCACCAAGAAGAAAACCACCAAAGCTCACTGCACAAGAGAAAGGCAAGGTTATAAACCTAGAACCAAAGGAGGAAGATATTGAAGATGTCCCAATGGATGATGGGGATGTGGGAGTGGAAGTGGAGTAGCTTGAAACCTAGGGTGTGGACCCTATTACGCGGTTGCTAGAATATCTCACTCCACGCAAACCTAAGTCCAAGGTTCCAAAGGAAATTTATGAGAGTAAGACTCCCCTACAAACCCCTCTACTACGAGATGAAATTGCTTCCAATAGTTCGTGGCTCACATGAGTGTCGATACTGATGCTTGAAGACTGGGACTTGGCAGACCACAAAATGTTCCCACACCTGGCGACCGAGTAGCTGATGCGCCACATCATAGACACGAATACGGGCCAACCCTCCATAAGGATTCAAAATCCTATTGCAGGGCATGCAAAGTGTGTCAAAGGACTGGGAGGCCATCACAGAGAGATGAGATGCCTCTAAACCCACAGATGACATTACAACCTTTCAAGAAATGGGCAATAGATTTTTTGGGACCCATTCAACCTCAAGGAAAGAAGATGGGTGTGTGGTACATTATCACCACGATTGAGTATTTGACTCGATGGGCGGAGGCACAACCTGTGAAGGACTACATAGGCGCAAGCACTGTGAAGTTTCTCTTCGATTATGTTCTAATTTTATTTGGTTGTCCAAAGAATTTTATGAGTGATTTTAGTACGCACTTTCTGAATGAAATGATCAGCGCGATGATGGTGGAATTTCAGGTATATCACCATAAAATCACGCCTTATCACCCAAAGGCTAATTGGATTGTGGAAGCATTAAATAAGGTAGTGAGAATGCACTCGCCAAGGTTTGCAATGCTGAGGAAAATGATTTGGACCTGGGCATACTCGTAGTAATATGGGTTTATCAAACGATGTGCAAAAATTTGACTGGACAGAAACCCTTTAGGTTTGTATATTGTGTTGAAGCAGTGATGCTAATGGAATACATTGTGCCTAGTCTATGCATAGCAGCATCGATGGGTATGATGGATCATGTAACCCTCGAAGAGTGTCTCATGCAACTTGTTGAGCTTCAAGAAGAAAAGTTTCTGGATGGATTTTACCAACAGGTGCAAAATTAGCGCGAAAAAACATGACATGATTGGCACATTAAGCTTCACACCTTTAAGGTAAATGATCTGGTTTTGTTATATGACAGAAAGTTTCATAAATTTCAAGGAAATTTCAAGATGCACTGGGTAGGGCCCTATGTCATTGAGTGGATTACCAATGGTGGAGCAGTTCAATTGGTTACATTAAAATTGAGATCCCTTCCCCGGAAAGGCGAATGGTAGCCAATTGAAGATATACACAAGTGATCAGGCTCGGTGACTACATGAAGGTAGCATAGCCTTAATGCTCTAAGCAACTCAAAGGAGGCACGAGACTATAAACTACACTGCCCAGGTTGGGAAACTACACAATTGGGGGATTGCATAGAATGAGGAGATGTCACAGGGTTCGCAATAGCATGGAGAGAGCTTTGCTACCCAAGTAAAAATTGTGCAAGTCAGCTGGAAAGTGACCATTAAAGTCAGTGTTCATGATTTGACGATGAGAATGCAGCCAAATGGAGGGGAGGGGTGGCATTTAAGACAAAATTTATGGGTAAGATCCTTTAAAATCTATTGCCAATCTTGCATTAATGAACCAAATTTTGGGGGAACGGTTAGATTTGAATACAAAATGGCCTGTAAATTACATGTGGTTTCCCAACAAAGAAAACTTTGAATTTTGAGCATTGAGTTGGTGAGCTCTCATACATGCATGAACCACGCATTCTTCAAAGAATTGCTTGACTGGCCAGCATTTGATCGATTTCCAGAGTCGCACCACAATATCAACCATGACATTATCCCAGGATGAGAAGCTATGGACATCGAAGCAGTGATAGCCGAGGGGATTGTGCAGGAAGTTGTTATGGAGGCAGAGGGAGCTGCTCCAGAGGTTGCATAGGTACTAGCTGAAGTCCACAAGTCATCATGGATGCCTACACCAAAGTCAAACCTGACCAAGGAGAGTGCGAAGGATAAGAAAGGCAAGCATGCTGTGACACCGGCACGCATGTCATTTGGAAGAAACCAAAAAAAGGACAAGCTCACCATACAAGAAAAGGGAAAAATGATTAACTTGGAACCGGAGGAGGAAGAAATTGAGGACATCCTAATGGATGATGAGCATATGGGGGTGGAAGTGGAGGATGTTGAAGTTGAGGGTTCGGATCCTATTACTAAGTTGCCTGAATATGTCCCTCAGTGCAAGGGCAAGACCAAGCTATCGGAGGACGTTGATGAAAGCAAGGTTGCCTTGCACATACCTTTGCTGCTGGATGAGATTGTCTTTGAAGTACTGTGCTTAAAGCGGGCTTTGATATTAGTATTGGAAGACTAGGACTTAGCTAACACTAAGAAGTTCCCTCACTTGGCGACAGACCAGCTAACGCAGTGCGTTGTTCATACAATGACTGAGATGATTGTGTTGGAACCACAAAAGTGGCTCAAGGGTGTAGACAAGGCAGGTTTGCTCAACCTGCTATAGGTGCCGCACTACAATCACACACCCATTACATTATTGTTAATGAAACCACTATTATTCTTGGTGCACGATGGGTGTCTATGGCTGCAGCAGCCAATACCCATCGCCAACATGTTGATCCATAGGATCACACTGCTACCATATACAGGGGAAAATCTAGCCATGATGTTTGGCAAAAGAGGTGGTGATCATATCCTTGCGGAGGCCATGAAGGAGAAATTAAAGCTCGTGAAGAAGCCGTGAGGCTATGCCATCTTGAGTATCTGTGATCATGCGGTTAAGGTGGCCATGCAGATTTTGGCAGGAAAAGTTATGTGAAAGTGTCGCGTGAACGAAGTGACAGCACTCGTTGTTGCTCTAGCGGCCCAATGTGCCAAAGGAGTTCAGTTTAATTGGGTGTGTTATCTTTGGGTGAGATCCTCCTGAACTACCGCAAGGCATAAGATCTCAGCAAGACCTTCCACTATGCGTGGTTCTTGCTTTCCATTGTGCTGGTAGCCTAGGAGGTACGTGAAGACAGTCAATTCCCTTCGGTCGTGCTAGACCTGCCAGTAGCCGCAAAGTACGCTTTGATGTGGGCAGCCAAGGATGCTGAGCACATTAAGGATACCAATATCTTTTGGATATTGATAGAAATGAATATACACATGGATATCAACCACAAGCCATTATTGACGCCTATTGTTTTTGGAAAACTGCAAGAGTACGTGGAGTTCAAGGCAGACTTTCACTGTGTATCGATCAGGGCATGAAAGGACCCTGAGCAGAAGTGGCACAAATTTCCTTACTTAGCAACTAATGATGTGACTGATGCAGTTCTTTATCACTGGCTAACAGAGTGGTGCATTGCCTCAGACTCGGCAGTGGGATTGAGCAAGTCCACTGCGCAGCACAAAAAAGAGGAGGCCAAGCTCAAGATGGTGCAGCTAGCCGAGAAGAAGAGGAAGGAGGTTGATGACAAGGCCCTAGAGGATAGTGATGCCGCAAAGTAGGCGAAAGAGCAGACAAGCAGAGTAGAGTGTGACTCTGACAAAGGTCTTAGGTTGCGCTTGCCCAAAATAAAGGAAGAAATGGATGAGCAAGCATAGTAGCGTAGAGCGGACCCATAGACGACGTCATTTTGTATCAAGCATCCAAGAGGACAGGAAAAATTTTGGGTCGTGGAAGAAATACAAAGCCAGTAAGATGTCATTGTTCCTAATACATTCAACTTCACACTAATGTGAACAACCTAAAAAGTTTGGTGGTTGATGTAGGGGCTTCCACTATCCACTAAACTATATACAAACTACATTGAAATATCTCTTAGAATTGACCACGCCCAAAGTTGGGTACAAAGCCTAAGGTGGTAATTGCTCAAATAAAATTAATATGAAGGCTTGGTTAGAACACAATTCCATATGGTGTCGATTATCCAGGTGGTTTATAAATTTCTTGCTCGAAGCAATCACGATAGTGGCACTTAAATTATTTGAGAACAATCGAATGGTGTCACCTAAGGCTTAGTTGGTAGTATTTCTTAATTACGGGAGTTTGAATACACTATCTACAGGGTTTCAATTGTGTTTTCAAGGCAAGCAATATTAGAAACTAGGACACTACACAAAGCGAGGGTGAATCAGTAGTGTGATAATTTTGAAACATTCTTTATCAAATAAAGAATACTAGGACACCCATAAACATTCCAGAAACCATTCATATAAGCATCACTTGAATCAACACAAGAATAAAAAATTAAATATATAAATATATAAATTCTTTAAATTTCTCTTCAATTACTTTGAAAAAGTTAAGTTTCAACATGTTGTTACAAAATTCTCTAGCTAACATGAGGAGGAAGATATAACTCCCTAATTTATCGAATACTACTAAAAGGAGCTACAACCTCTCATTTATGAGATGTTATTGAAAGGAGCTACAACCCCTAATTTTTTAGGAACCACTACTAGAAGGAGATACAACCCCTTGTTTGCATGATGCCACTTGCTTGACCTCCTTGATTCATCGTTCAACCGATTTTAAAATTGAAATCATGAAGCCCACTTCCTTTCGTAAAACAAATAAATTTCTCCTCGATCAGACACCCAAATCACCAAAAAATCACCTTCATTAACCTTTGATCTTTGTTCAAAACACACAACACCAACACTAATAGTGATAGTGTCAAGTTCAAAAATTGTTTATAAATAATTTGAGCTGATTTTTTTAGGTTTAAAAATTAGTTAAATTCATCTCTTTATCATGCATAAATTTCATGGAATAAGGAATTACTTATAGGGGTGGGGGTGAATCAATAATTAATAGTAATTTAAGTTTGTATTATTAATTCTTATTTTCTACTCTAACTTCGCAATCACATCGGCAAGAAAGTAAACCATTCATATGAATATAGACATTATTGGTATGAGAAACATACAAATATGGACACCAAGATTTAACGTTGAAAAACAAAATGGAAAAATGATTAATCTATTTTATATTATGATGTAGCTTAATCGCTTACTCAATTACATAAATTTATTTGTGAGAACCCACTCATAGGAGGCCCCGACCTCCATCAAATTAGTAAGCCACAACTTGCCAAGAGGCTCCCACCTTTTATAAATCTAGGGCACAACTTCCTTTAGCCAACTGCCATATTTTTCATACAATTTTGAAACTAAAGAAAATTGATTACTTCTATTACATAAAATATAAGAACTTTTGATGTTGTCCCTTACATCTCCTTCCTCTCTTCTCTCCATCCACACACTCAACTTTCTACATCTTCCCTCTTCTCTACTTTTTACCACTACAAAGGTACACTTTGCAAAATTGACCAGATCAGACCACACAACACATAAACCCGTGTCTACCATCCCTCTCATACAACATACTTATTCTCTACACCCTCAATTCACACATACACAAAATCTCTTTAATATTGTAGTATTCCACAAATCCTTGTAGTTTGAAATCATATATTAATTTAAATAGTGTACCTCAATTAGAATTAAAGAAACATGCTATTAATGAATTTCTTTTCATCGAATGGTTTCTTTCAGGAAACGTGTAACATTTAAATTTTTAACATTGCTATGGATCTTGTTTCCTGTTCAATTTCATTCCCACAACTAACTCGATCATTGACTATGCCTTTGACTTTCTTGAACAACCAAAGGAATCAGATCATCAATTTTTGGTATGGTGCAAGGCGTACTATGTCATTCCGAACACTATTGATACTAGATTTTTTCTTCAATTATGTACACTCCATAACATCTTAGGTCTTATCCATCTACCTTAAGAAATTTCTTCCATTTGATATAGAATGGAACCAAGAAGACTTCATTTTTGATCTCGATAGGTTGTAGAGAGAGTCCATCAATGAAATAATGTGTTTCGATAAATCCATTGACCAAGCTATGTGGCCTTAACTCCTCCATGTAAGTGAGTTTCTTGAGGCTCTCAGATCAAATAAGAAGTTTACAAGATTTATGAGACTCTTGATGTCTTTAACATAAATTTCATGTATTTAGTACACCTTCAGATGTGATGGTATAACCAGCTACTATGGAATTTATGAAAAATACATATCATTCTTCCTAAAATGGTTGTTAAACATGTTTCAACTTTTTTTTCTTACTCACTCGTTCTTACCATACGAACACATAGCTTAACACACAAAATTGCGACAGAAATAACTCTTAGGTGTGCTTTTCAATGCAAGTCTAAAGGTCAAAGATCAAAATTATTTGCCTGCTAAGTGCCTTCATTTTTCGCATCTCTCTTCGAGACCTCACCAGCCTAAAGGCCTGACTTAGGGTCATTTTCTTCTTATTTTCTCTAAAAAGGTAATACAGAGGAAAACTTCAGCAAGTCAACCCTCTGGTGTGAACTTGGAAGTCATTGCAAAATCATCATGTTATGTCATGCTAACATCATCTAACCGACATGGGCCCACATGGGTGGGGACTCGTGTCACTCATATTTTTGCCACTTTTCCATGTGAAAATCAAAGGACACATGACACGTGTCCTCTTCTAGTGCACCCATGTTACCCTATACTAATAGCATCCTAGTTCCATGACTGCCAACTCTAGTTGGCCTCATACATGTCAAGGGTCAGGTGCTTTTATTTTGTACTCCTCATTAAACCTTCCAACTGGGCTAACCAATTAAGTATAGCATAGGCCTAATAAGGTAGGGATTAGGGCCCAACCTTACTTCTCTATTCTCCAAGGTGGCTTTACCTTTTTAGCCTACTTCCACACAAACTTTAAGTAGCCATAATTCCTTCATCCATAGGAGCTTTTGAGGTTTCCCTATATCATTACAAATATATTTTTGAGCACTATCTATCTATTCCATTTCTATAATCACCTAATCTAATCTCTTGAGGAAAAAATTATTCAAAACGTAAGACTCTCCTACCGCCATAGTTATAATATTTTAGATTCTGCAACTAACCGACCATGATGATAATTCTCTAGAAAATTATTGGAAATGGTTCCATTATAGGCACTACCCTTGAACCCAACCAAAATTATTTCCATATATGTACTACCATTCAAATTATTCCACATGAGTACAATAACTAAAACAAGGTAATCATGTGAGAAACAATAATCCACACATCACAAACACACCCACATAAGGGACACAATATTTTTGGTGGAAATGGTTTCTGAAGGAAAATCAACCTTCCTCCTATTTCTCTCCTATGAATTTCTATTAGTCAAGAAATCGATCTTTTATATAGCTTGTTGATTGCCATCAACATGGAGACTCCACCTCATATATAGAATTCCAACATCCACCGACTAGGATACTCAATACTATTGTTAAGCATGGAAGACTATGTTTTCTATGGACCTACAAACTACCATCCACTAAAGGCCACAGGATGAGATAATCCTAGCCTAACTACCATTGAACGATCCAACCACCATTGGATTCAGAAACTTGTTCCTTTCACTCAAGCTTCGATATCACTGCTCCACCTCCATGAAGTAACTACTCCTCTCCACTATGCACACCTCCATTCATCTTTCTTCAAACAAGATCCCAAAACACTATGCTAAACAATAAATCAGCTGCCCATACATGCTCTCAGTAGAAAGATCCAATAATCAAATGAAAATAAAACAAATGTACAAAACATGTCCTCTCCAATAACAAATTGTGGCCACATAGAAATATGATGCCAACAAATATCTGACCCTCACATCAGAAAGGAATTGTTGCATACTACAATTAGAAACGTACAACACTAAGGCTATGCACCAAGATTAATAGTAGGGACTACAAAAAAATATGTGAGAGGGTCACCAAAATGTACTCTAGAACTATACAAAACTCTCCAAATGATCTCTACTCGAGCAGCTTCAATTCTCATCCATTGTGCAACATGCTTTAGACTTGCACATTATTTAGTCATTAACACTCATATACTGAAGCATTTATGCTGACCATAAGTCCTCAATCATAATGACTCTCTCGAACCATTTCTAACACACTTTCTAACATCATCCATCAATCCTCGGCTCCAAGATCAAGTATATAAAATATGTAAGGTGAAATTGAGCTTGGGGCTAGGATCAAAGGTGCAACAATTTGAGAAAATCCATCCACTAAGGTCACTACTAATGCACTAAATTCATTCCCATCATGAGAGGACATTTTCAAACCATTTCTAACCATTTTCACTAATTTTGGAAGCCTCTAGGAGTTTGCAAGTTAGTTTCCTTCTAAACAGTGCGAGGTATGTAGAGAAAATCTTGTGCAATGCATCAATTGCATGCTTCACACTATTTGAAATAAAAAAAATGCTTCAGTATCGCTCACAGACCTACCTTAGTGTGACTAGTACTTTTCAGATGCTCTCTTCATCCTATAAGGGAGAAAGTAGGGTAGAGGATAGGGGAAAACCATAACCTATTAGCTATGCACCTCTGCCACCTATTGGGACATATTCTCCTACTCCTGTGAAATCCCCTAAATGTCTTCCATGGCCTCTAACACATCTGAAATTTGATCAAACATACCTACCAAGTGTCACTTCTAAGTTGACCTACAAGAGCTAACAAACAAGGTTGGTAGGTGTGCCAACAATTCCTCCATTCTCCATCATACATCTAAGCAAGACACAACACCTCTCACAAATTTGCAAACTCTTGTAGCACCTCTCGAAAATCAATGTCATCATCACAAAGCCATAACACGTCAAATAGTCGTCTCTATGGGACATAAGCATGAAGACCTAGATGAATACCTAGTTGATAACTCAACCAATGTGCCATGTACCATCTCTATCACATGTAGATCTATATGATCATCATATAGTAGAATCCTCTACCTATAGAAGCATCAACAAACCATCATGACATGTCCATGAATCCATATGCCAATACCTCCAAGACCACATGCTACCATCAAACTACTAACTTAACATCAAGTGTTCCATCAGCATAGAACCAACTTCAATGTGAGAACGTACCAACACGGGTCACACCAGAATCTTTACATCAATGCCAACCACTAGGACCACTAAGCCAAAGACATATGCACATGACCAGTAGCAGCATGAACTTGTTGATATCATTGCCAACAAAAAAGTTGCAATAATATCCCCCTTTGGCATTGATGTCAAGCTCAAAAACATGTGAGGTTGTTCTACACTAAACCTCCAACTTCGAAGTTGATCTCTATACATCCAAATTATCTTCCCATTTGACATTAATGACAAAGGGTGAACTCCATATTAATAGGAAACAAGAACAGATGTTCATACTGAAGCATACATCTCTACATGGATGAAATATAATGCATGTGAAAGATCATCCATTATACCCAATCAACATCGAGAATAGAATACCAACCAACAACTACTAGCAGCAAGAAGCATCATGCCAACATAAGGCAACAATCATCATCATGATAGAAACTATGAGAAGCATCAAGTATAGCATTAATATGTAGATAAAAATCAAACCATGACTCCTCTTCATAGGAACATCATAAAATGCATCGTCATATGATGCAACCACACACAATCTCCCCCATGACTACATAGAAGAAACTATCATGATATCTCATCACATGAGGCCAATAACCCCACTATCATAGCATAATATGAGGCATAGCATGAACACCTCCAAATTTCTCATAATTCTAATAATGTATTAATGAAGTAAAAATGATCAATTAATGCTCCCCCTGAACACATGCCATCTCCAAGTTGTACGATTGTTTGGCTGAAATGACCGCTTCCACTACAAATAATGCTTCTTTTGACAAATAGAAGCACCATATGGACAAGGAATCCACATGACGATGACTCAAGTGACATATACATGACAAATACATGGTTTTAGTAGCGACATATGACCTCATACATAACTCATATGAACTCAACATGACCTCATCAATCATGACTCAACGACCCAAAAAATAGTACAATACAAGTACATGGCTCCATAAGCATATTACATGAATACATCAATAAATACATGGCTTCAATGATCATATCTATGCACCAATTACTCAAATACATAATACATCATGACTATTACATCATCATTATCCCATACATGTGGATGGAAAATGACTCATGAGACTCCTCCAAGCTAAACCTATCGCCATGATGACTCAATATCTATTGAATAGACTCTCAACCAATAGATAATGATGAAACATTAGCAAGTACATGGTTGTAGTAATCATAATATGAAAACCTACACATGGTTGGTCCATGTCCCACATCATCACCTTACGTCCTAATGTAATAACGCAATATATGCATGGATGCACATCTTTTAAACCAGATTTTAGTGGAAACCAAAAACATATAAATGGCTAGAAAATGTTCTCTTTTTAACTCATGAAAACACATATAAACCTTCCACAATTGAATCAGTGAAAAGAAATGAAGAAAATTCCAAGTAACCTAGGCAAATATCATATCATGCATAGCTCCCCCTGAGCTGAATATACCTCCGAGAGACAAGTTGATCCTATGGACGTGAATGTGCATGAGGCTCAAATGAAATCAGCACATGTTGTTGTAATAATACATACATTTACCTTGAGGATATGCACCCCTCCTCAATTCTAGAGTACTCTAAAATTACGCATCAATAATCATGGATTGTAGGAGGTAATGCTCTTCAGTAGTTGAAGAGTTGTTTCTCCTTCTTTCTCCACGCAGTTTTGGGTTTCTTCTTCTCCCATTTGATCTACTTCTTCTCTTCCTTCACTATTTTGGTGCTAGATCATCTTGGCTTTTTCTTCTTTTGATGGTTTTTCTTTGAACAAAAAGGGAGGAAACAATCAGTTTCCATATGGCCAAATCTATGTCATATATAACACTCCACATGACTAAGAGGATAAAATCTTCTTCTGCTCATGCGAGATCTAAATCTTGCATGAAATGTGTCTCTCCTTCAACACTTAGACCTCAAATCTATTGCCTTATGGCCAAACAAGTGACATGAGTAGAAATAACCGTAAAAATCATAGGTAAACTTGTTTTACAATCTCCTTGCTTGCTAAGATTGCTGAAATCTCTATTGATATGGAATATATGTTCTTCTTCAGCAATTTTTTGCAATATTCCCAAACTTGTAACAAATATAACATTGTATCCCATGCATCAATGGAATAAAAGTATTTTGTTTCCTTTGAAATCTAATGGAGCCACCACGATCATCTCTAGGAGACAAATATATTCAAAAACTAGGTGCTCCTTGAGATATTCTTCTCTATAGTTTCTTTTGCTACTTGATCCTCTCTTAGTTCTCCTTATTTGTCTGCCACTCGTTCTTTTGTTTTCTCACTAGATGTTGGATCTGCTTCTTGTTTCCTTGGATCTCAATTTTAGTACCAGTATTTTTTTCTACAGGTTTCTTGGGTTCTTCTTTTATAGTTTTACCTACATGCAAACTTGACTCATCCTTTTGAAGTCCAAGACTAGATTTATCCAAAGGTGATTTTTGGATCTCAATAAAAGTACCCAAGGCTACGATACTCTTCTCCATATTTCGTTTCTTTCTAAAGGAAACTAGTTCATATTCTAATCTCTCAATCTCTTCTACCTTCACTTGGTATTTTTTCCTCATACCATCCTCAACGTTTTCTGATTCAACCATTAGCATGGATACTCAACTTGATATATAAAATTCCAACACCCACCATCTAAGAGGCTCGAACCTACTCATTAGCTCATAAGACTTTTTTCTCTACAGATATATAAACAACCATCTGTTGAAGGCCATCATGATCAGACGATCCTTGCCCAACTACCATTAGAATATCTAACCACCATTAGATTTGCAAACTTGTTCCTTTTGCTGAAGCTTCGATATCACTACATCTCCATGAAGTCACTGCTCCTCTCCAGTATACAAACTTCATTTAATCTATTTGCAAACTAGATCCCAAGACATTCTGCTCAACAACAAATCAACTTTGCATGCATGCCCTCAGCAGCAAGATCTCATAATCAAATAAAAATAAAACAAATTCACAAAATATGTGCTCTCTAAGAACAAACTATGTCCATATAAAAATGTGATACCAACAAATATCAAACCCTCACATGAGAAAGTAATTGTTTAATACTAGAATTAGAAACCTACAACATGAAGTCTATGCACAAAAAGTAATAGAAACTTGTACAACAAACATGTACTCCAACAACATACAAAACTATCCCAACAATCTCTACTCCAAAAACTTCAATTTTGATCCATTATGTGAAATGCTTGAGATTCTGCACATTATTTGGTCATTAACACTCATAAACTAAAGCATCTATTCTCTTCAAAAGGACTGAAGCATAAACACTCTATCCAACCTTCTCCAACAAACTTTCTAACATCATCCATCAAATATGAGCTCAAAGATCAAGTATATAAAACATGTACGGTGAAATTGAGCTTGAAGCTAGGATCAAATGTACACAAATTGACCCAAATGAGTCCACTAAGGTCACTACTAATGAATTAAACACACTCACATCATGAGAGGACCTTTCCAAACCCTTTGTGACCTTTTTCACTAATTCTAGAAGTGTCTAGGAATTTGCAAGTTAATATCCTTCTAAACAACATGAGGAATCAAGAGAAAATCTCATGACATGCCTTGATAGCATGCTTGGCACTATGTGAACTCAAATAAAAGCTTGAGTCACCCTCACAATCCTCCCTTAGTTTGACTCAGACTTTTTAGGTGCTCACATGAGCTTGTAAGGGAGCGATTGAGGTAGAGGATACGGGAAAACCATAACCTCTCAGTTGTGAACCTCTGCTGCCTATTGGGGCATCTTATCCAACTTCTGTGCAAGCCTCCAAACATATGCCATGGCATGTGGCACATATGAAAGTAGATCAAACATGCCTCCCAAGGGTCACTACCAAGTTGACCTACAAGAGACAACAAACAAGGTTGAGAGATGTCCCAAGAAGTCCTCCACTCTCCATCAAACATTTGACCAAGTTGCAACACCTCTCGCACATCTGCAAACACATCTAGCACCTCTGCAACATCAACATCATCATCATGTATCAATCACTGTGCAACAACTCATGTCCATGAAGCATAAGCATGAAGACCTAGATGAAGACCTAGTTGAAAACTAAACTAGTGTGCCATGGACCATCTCTATCATATTTAGATCTATATGGTCAACATGTAGCAACATTCTCTACCTATAGAAGCATCAACAAACCATGATTCCAGTCTATCAATGCATATTCCAACTCCTCCAAGACCACATTCTAATCAACCTACCAATGTGCCATCAAATGTTCCGCCATGATAGAACCAACATCAATGCCAATGAATACCAACACGAGTGACATTATACTATTCACATCAATCCCGACCACTATCACCACAAAGCCAAACACACATGCACATGACAAGTAGCACCATGAACTTGTTGACATCAATGCCAACACGACAATGCCAACATTCTATTGTGAGTTACTCTACCCCTCATGGGATTTACTTAAAGATAAACATACATGAGATCATTCATTTAGTCTCTTTAGGTGAAACCATACGTTTAAGAATGACTTCAAGGTATCCATATGGCTTCAAAGGTAAGCAATTGTAACCAAATATATTGAACCTTTCCTAATGGTGAAATAGTCATCACCTATCACCATTGGGTTAAATTAATTTGGGCCTTAAATAAGATATTGGAATATTAATAATAATTAAGATATATATATATATATATAGAGGGAGAGAGAGAGAGAGAGAGAGAGAGAGAGAGAGAGAGAGAGAGAGTGTTTACAACAAATAAAATATTTCAATCTCTTCCTTATTCCTTTGGTAGGATCTTTCTATTTTTTTGTAGATAAAGGACAAGACAAACCCATACATCAAATTAGTGAAGAAGACGCCCTTGCTTGTGGGACAAGCGACCCACTTTTGTGGATTTTTTGTTTTTATGACAAATGACCCACCTCCTTACAGCCAAATTGTTGTTTGCATGAGTCATGTGACCATTAATATAATCCCTTTGGGTGCACTTTACCTTCAAACAACGGTGCATTAATAACACACTATGTCACTAAGTATATGATGCTAGTCACGAGACCATTAACATAAAAAAAACTTACCTTCTCACAAAGAGTGCCCTAATAATATATTTTATTGTGAGATAAGTAATGCCCCATAGGATTTTCTTAAAGTTAGACATACATGAGACCATTCATGTAATCTCTTTAGATGAAAACACATGTTTAAGCATGATTTCATGTATCCCTATGGCTTCTAAGGTAAGAAACTATAACCAAAGATATTGAACCCTTCCTTATGGGGAAAAATAACTTCCTTTCACCATTGGGTGTAACACCTTTGGGAATATATATATATATATATATATATGTATGTATGTATGTATGTATGTATGTATGTATGTATGTATGTATGTATGTATGTATGTATGTATGTATGTATGTATGTATGTATGTATGTATGTATGTATGGAGAGAAAGAGAGAGAGATATTTACGAAAAATAAAATATTTTGATCTCTCCCTTATTTCTTTGATAACATATATGCTCTTTCTAGTAGTTTGTAGATAAAGTTTAGGGAAAATCCAAACACCAAATTAGTGCATGAGACCTCATTGCTTCTCATACAAAGCAGCCAACTCCATGCAAACCAAAGTGGTGAATGAGGCCCATTGCTTGTGGTACACGGACGAGGTGTGGAGACCCTAGATTTTGGGATAAACTACCCACCTCCTTACACATCAAATTGGTATATGAGGCCCCCTTGTTTGCCACACAAGGGACCCTCCACCACAAACACTATTCTTTGTGGGACAAAGGACAAACCACTATGGAAAAGAGGTATATGAAGTTGTCTTATTTGTGAGACAAGGGACACACCTCCACACACAAAAAATTGGGATATCAAGCACCCTTGCTTGTGGTGCAAGACAGGAACCTCTTAATGTTGAAGTCTAAGGAGGTGCATATACTCAACCAATCTTTAGATTAAGCATACCACCATTTAGAAGGAAACACATGCTCTTAATCATTAGGCCCACTTAAATTATAATCATACAAAACAACTGAAAACATTTTCGTAACTAAAAATAAATCAATCATATTATTGATATATTATCCAAAATCAAAAAAGGGAAAAATTCCTTTATACTTATTATTCATCTCATATAAAACACAACTATCAAAATTTCATGTTAATGCTAAATTTATTAAAATGGGTGATAAAGTATATTCATTAGTGATACAATATATTCTTCTTGAATCTAGCTAGCCCCAAATTGGTAGACTTAAATTCACTATTAAAAAATAATTTTAACAATTAAATTGATTAATTAATTTTAAAAAAAAAATTAATATTTATTATAAAAAATATTTGATTCAGGATTATTAAATATATATATATTATTCTAATATTATTTATCCGCATAAAAATCCATTGAATATGGGAAAAAATGGAGATAGTATAAAATTATTTCATATATTCTGCATCTTGGCCCATGAGATGCAATTTATAAAACAATAAAATAGAATAAAAATATATTTTTATACCATCGATGACAAAAAAATGCTCGAGTATAATCAACCATATTAACTCCTTTTCTTTTCATTATTATTATTTTGAATACCTACAACTTTGGCCGACGATGATGGTTTTGAGTGGTTCATATGAAACCATGCCCACTTTTACTTCAGAAAGACGGTTCCCGTTCGTGAGTTTTTGTGGTGGCATTCCTTTTTGACCGACGATGATGGGTTCGTATGAAACCATGGCCATGTCCAGTTTTACTTGAGAAAGACGGTTCCCGTTCGTGAGTTCTTGTGGTGGTATTCCTATTAAAACCTACGAGGGGTTCCAATTCTACATGAGAAAGACGACTCGTGCTCCTGCGTTGTTTCATTGGGGTGGTATTTCTGTGCGGAGCACATCCTCTGCTCTTCTGAACTAAGATTCGAATGGTTTCTACGCACTTCTGCAGTTCGCCCATATCTTTCGCGTAGAATTTTACGTTAATTTTGTTGGTCTGCCTTGCAATTCCTTCAGGGCATTATGGACAGCCAAGAAAAAAACGATACACCTAGAAGCTCTGAACATCTCTACGCGAAAGCGCCCGAGTTGTCTGTCAAATCAGAGGTCGAGCAGGAGGGCGGTCCAACCGATGTGAAGAAGCACCCACAGGAGCTCAAGAATCAACGATGGAGATTGCACGTACCACATGAATGTAAACAACCATTAGACGCTCTTCGAAGAAATTTGGAACTAAAATCTACGCGAGAAGCAGTGGGTTGGATTTTTCCATCTGAAACAAAGAGATTGATTGAGCTGACGAGAGAGCTCGGATATGAGAAGGGTGGACAGACTATTGATAGGTTGTTACAAACGCAGAACAACCATGTAGTAAGTCGCACAAGAGAACTGGGCTTCCAGACTGGGCGAGAAAGCCTAAATTGGTTGGTGCCAACACAAACTAACCGTTTGGAAGAGCTTACTCGCCAGCTAGGGTATAGAACTGGGGGACAAACCATAGATCATTTAATATCAATGGCAACGAAGCCTATGCTACAGTTAAACAGATTATTGGGCTCAGAGGGTAGCGCAAAAGCTATAGAGTGGTTATTGACGCAACTGAGAATTGCTACAGTAAAAAATGAAACTCAGCCCACTCTATCATCAACCATGAACAAGCATGCTCAGTTTCGACAGGAGCAATTTCAGACACCCACTTTCCAACAACCAGGGAGCGCTCGAGACCCGGTGTCTGCTTCAGAACTGCAGTCCTTCGTAAAGGAGCATATACTACAGCGTCCTGCATTCAATACTTCTCTGGGAAATCATAGTGTCCCTCCCGGTCTTCTGCCAACAGAATTCTCAGGGCCAGACCGGAACGCTTCAGGAAGTCAATCTCATGGTAGCGAGACGCGCAGAGATTATGAATTTCCCTCTGCAGTGAGTGTGCAATCGCAGCACCAATTCGAAAATTCTGTACATATGGTTGGAGAAAAACAGCAGCGGAACCAATTTAACAGGAACAGTAATGGTTTCCAAGGAGGGCAAGCAACCAACCAAAATTTCGACAAGAATGAGGCTTTTGCTAATCTCTCCAACAACTTTAAGCGGAGAAGGTTAGAGGGCGGGCATAGCCATCATCGCATAAATCAATTACAAACTCTAGGCATTGATGAGAGGAGAAAAAATCAAGCAATAAACCTGGCAAGTGAAACAGTTCCTACTGAGACTTTGAGCCAAAAAGGTTTTGATGCTGTTGATGCGAGATATGATGAAGGATATCCATCTAGATACATGCTAGGCATGCCAATTCAGATACAAATTCACAACAATATTCTTCCAGGAGATGTAGTCCAAGAGAATCATGGCAACCAATACTTTGATCCAGCTGCCATGAATCAAGTCTTTAATGAAGCTTCAATGACTCCAGGAATCAACCAAGGGATTGCAACACAGAATGAATTTGACAATGTAAAGATTGAGGGAATCATTCAAGGGATTGCAGCACAGAATGAATTTGAGAATATGATGACTCCAGCAGTGAAGAATGAATTTGACAATGTAAAGACTGATGGAATCATTCGAGGGATTGTAACACAGAATGAATTTGAGAATATGATGACTCCAACAATGAATAAAGGGATTGCAGCACATAATGAGTTTGAGAATATGATGACTCCAACAATCAACTTCCAAGGGATTGCCCCACAGATTGAGTTCGAGAATATTGAAGGTGGCAATCAGTACCAGAATATTGAAGACTGCAATCAATACCATTACCACCAATACCAGAATACTCAAGACTGCAACCAGTACCAATACCAGAACGAGGGTGAGACTGAAATGCAACCACTTAATGGAAGACAAGGAAGACCACCATCAGTAAAGCAAGAAAACTACGAAGGAATGCTAAATACTTTTGGGATGGACAAATCTCCTTAAAGGTAAATGATTTTCCTGCAAAAAAAAATTGAAAATCCAATGACTTGAATTTTACCCCTTAGTGTTTTTCTAGATTTTCATATTTTTCTGGTTTTTCCCATTTCAAAACTTTACGTGCATATGAATTACTTCTAAATATTTAAAAATATTTATATTAATACGTTATTTTATATATCATCAAAATATTTCAATTATAATTTTTGAAAGGTTTTTAATTTCTTTTTATTATCCTTACAACAAATGCTTAATAATTTGGACGCACTTGAAACAATATGCAATGTAAATATTCCACCACCTAATTAGGAAAGACATGTTCAATAGCCCCAACAAATGGTGAGTGATTGCAATATTTTCCACGGAATTGCGAAATGCATGTTGCGCTTTAACAGATTTACGGTTTGTTTACATTTTATACATCTAGTTATTTATACATCTCGGTATTTCTTACTTAACGTACTTTTCAATTTTAGTTTATTAGTTGAATTGCAATGTATTAAATTATTTTCTAATTTTAATTGATTAGTTGAATTGTAGTGTAATATATATTAGCATATATCTATCTTAAATACTGATTTAACATGGGCTTATAGAGATCCAATTTCATCATGTGTATAAGCAAAATTTTAACTTTGATGAGAGACTAGCAAACATACAAATCATATTGGGCTATAGAATCAACCTTTATCTTCTAAAATTATATTGTATATATTAGTTACTTAGATTTATATTTTTTGGAAAACAATTCTATTGTTATTATTTATATTACTATTTCTATTTATATTAACTAGTTTAAAAATATTGTTATTTATTTATTCCATAGTATTTATTATTTTCATGTATTTTATTTATTTATTTGAAAAATATTCAAATAGTATTTTTTATTTTAGAATATTAATTTTATTACTAATAATTCTTAGATGGGTGGTAAAACCTAGCTTCTTAGAAATTTTTAAAATATTTTGAGTAATTATCATAAATAAAAGGTAGAAATTGATGTCAAATGTAATAATTTTCTTTGAAAATGATATATCAACTAGTATAATCTAAAATGACTTATGATATTTGTGGATGTAATTTTGATAATTCATGATATTAAGATATTATTTATTAGTATTTTAAGAATCTTACATGTTTTTTTATGGTATAAAAATAATAATAATAATATAAATTGGTTAATTTTATTATTTTTTAAATAATGATAATCTCACATGTATTATGTAACAAGTGTCTTGATGTTTCTCATAGATTAATGATTACATTTACCAACAATTTAATTTATGTATGACATAGTGTTATGCTTAAAAAAATTCTTTTAGAGAAATTATTGATCTACATAAATAAGTAGTTGCTTATATCATTTCTTTATAGCATGTCATCTTAAAATTTATATCATTCCATTTTATTATGAAATATTTGACACAAGTTTCTCTATTTTTTTATACATATATCTTTAGGGCATCTAACATATTTTATTTTTCAATTATCTACATTTTAAGTACAATTTTTGAAATGTTGAGATGTTATTTTTATATATATATATATATATATATATATATATATATATATATATATATACACTTTATCTTTGTTAATGTATGTATATGAAATTTCACTTTAAGTGTTGGTTATTTAGTAAGAAATTCTCTTCTAATATTTTGCAAATAATCTGTTAGAAAGACATGGGAAATGTTAAGATATTTAAATACCTAAGAGTTAGTTTAATTTAACATGGTTTATTTTGAAAATTTTACTAGAAGAAATATTATATCTACATCAAAAAAGCAATATACATAAAAGCATAGAGTGATGTGATGGTTGGTATTCTAAATGATACAAATGACTATTGACCTACTATTTTGGTCAAGAACCATATTTACGTGTCATTACAAACAATCAATTATGAGGAAGTCATATATACAAACTTTATTTTTCATTTATAAAATTTCCACATTTGGTGGTGTGAGTGTCATTTAGCTTAGAGAGTTTAAACAACATAAAATTATTGATGTTATGATTTGGTTGTGAGTGGTTACATAACATTTTTTCCTTGTCCGTGACACTTTAGTTTCCAAAACATGTTATCTTATCCTAGCCCGTTTTAGAACTAACAGTCTTTTTATCAATATCTTTAACATTTGTGGCCACATGTAGGAGATGTATTATTCCCTACATTCATAGTTTGAATAAATTGTTCTATAATATTTGGATGGTTGCTTCCCATTGCAAATACCTATTATTGAAATCAAAATAGTGCATATTTGTCACAGATATGAATTTTCCATCAAAACAACATATATAAAACCTCAATATGAAAAAATTATTAGTTCAAACATTAATTTTTAGTTTTGTAATTTTTTTAGGAGTTTGGTATTCTTTTCAATCTATGTATGCCATTTCATTTGCTTTTTGTGTCATCTCAACAAATCAAATAGAGTGGAAAGAATTATCTTTTGCATTTTCTCTTTATTATATCCACTTATCAATCTACTTATGCTCTTTGTTGTGAGCTCTATGTTATCTCCACAAGCGAGAAATTGAATGGGAAGCCATTTCATATTATACTTACGAAGAGTGATGAGAAACATATTTATTATGGATCATCTCATTATATATTTAAGGATAAAATCATCTTTTTTTCTCTTAATAGTTGTAACACCTAATAAATATTTGTTGGTGATCATAGAGATAGTATTGTTGTAGGGATTATGTTGGGAACTCGATCCCCAAAGGAGAGTCCTGGGACTAAAAGCCCATGTCTTGGGTCAATTGTGTAATAATGTTGCAAAGTCTCCCCATTTTGTGGTGGCCAAGGGAGAAGGTGTCAAGAGTCATAAAGGGTTTTCCCCCTTACTTTGTAAAGTGTAAAGTGTGCTGTAAAGATCCACCCATGGTCAGTGGACCATGGGATGATATAAAAAGGAGCTAAGTAAGCTCTAAGTAGTTTAGTTGTAGTTAAAAGAATGAAGTGAAGAGTATTGGTAGAGAAGTCTAAGTGTTTGGGTTTTAGGGTAGGTAGAGGGTGTGAAGCTCAATGAGGAGAGGCCTAGGGTGGAAGTCTGTAGTTGAGTGAATGGACAGTGCAACTATGTGCTCATGACACATAAAGTAAATATGAAGATATCAATAAAGAGAAATATTTTGCAAAATTTGTGTATTATTTCCTTTTAATGCATCTCGTTATATTGAGTTTTTGGTTTCATTTACAATGTTTACTGATGCGTCAATGTATGTGATTATATGGGTTAATTGAACTTAAGTGAGAATATGAGTCTACCCTACCCTGAGTGTGACTGTTTAGTAACATAATTAAACCACATAAGATAACTTGGGAATGCGCAATTGTCAATTATTGTAATGGTATATTGTGTGTTCTAAGTCCTTCATACAACCTTTTATTAGTATATTAGACAATTAGAGGTTAAACAAAGGAGTTTTCACATCAATAAGTTGAAATGAGGAATTTCAAAGATCTAAACATGTCTTTGGCACTAGAATATTACCATTTTGTAAAAATATGACAACTTTTACTTATCTTATTTTTCAACTAAATTTTAGTTGTGAGAGTTATGAGTTTGAACAAACATTAGAATAAATAATTTACTCATCTAAACTATTCACTCATTATAATAAAAATGTAATCACTATATGGTGAGACATGGTGTTGGTGTGTTTTTGAGAATTATTTTCTCAATGAACATGATCTAGATAGATTTGACAAATTTGCCTTTTAACATCACATATATTAACCTCTGAACATCCTTGCAACTTGTTCATATTTTTTTAAGTACAATTTCTTTCCTTAGGACAAGTAAATATTAACTTTAACTAGAAATTTCTAAAAAAAAATGTGAAGCTGAATTATTTTTACTAAAATCTATTAAAAAAAACCAACTTAAATTGCTTGTGTCTTATTCTAAATACCATAAAGCTTATATTAATTTATTTATATAAGTGTTTTATTTTTTGCATTCGAAATAAATGGTTGCTAAAATAAGTTCTTCTGAATTAAATAAAATATTACTTTTGTATTGTGATTTTTATCAGGTTATTTTTAAAATAATAAGATGAACAAAACTTTAGGTTATCTCATTCATTCTGATTTCAATTTAAAGAGTTTGAAAATTATATAATGTGAGAGATAATTACAATATATTATTAAATTATTCGTTAAATTTGAAAAGTCTACAAGTAAAAAATAGTTTGTAACATTGTTTTTTCAATTGTTCAATAGGACACCAAGCCATATTATTATTTAAAATGATGATGTTGTTCTCAATAAAGTTGAAAATTTGCTTAACTATATATTCAGTATAACATTATATACAAATAATATGGAAAAAATAGTCGAAGAAAATAGAATTTCAGATATAAAAAATTGTGTTCTAAAATTTTATTAAAAAATGTTAGAACACTAGAAATGTAAAGAAAATCTTATACAATATTTAGTTTTTCAATATTTAAATATGTTAGAAAAATTTGCAAAATATATATGTTTTATAAGAGGTTCTAAAAATTTCATTTTTTTATTATTATAGAAATGCCATGAAAGTGAAAGGAGTATAAAGATGAAGAATATTCATTTATTTTTAAATAGATATTTTAGGAAGAGATTGTATAAAATGTTTTTTCCTTAGTAAGTATTATGCATATAAAACTAGCCTCTAAGATTTGTATTCAATAATTTTCTTCAAATGTCGGCAGTTTTACCAAAAAAATTGTAATGTAGCATCATCTATACATAATCCATATTTCTTTTCAAATGATTGAATTGAAAGGAAAATGTCGTCATTTTAAAAGTATTGTTTTCTTTTCCTAAACTAGTGCGTATTTCAATATTTTCAAGTAAGTAAATTTGAAGTTATTACTCAATCTCATGAATATAATTTAAAAACTATTATCGTTGATTTGATCTATGTGCATAATTTAATCATGACAAAATGGCCTAAATATATGGAAGGTAGCTATATAGAGTTAACTCAAAGCATAATTGATGTTGCAGACTCCATCTAATGGTTACAAGGTTGGTTTTGTAGACTCCATCTGATGGTTACAAGGTTGGTTAAATAAGTACACAAAATAATAATAATAAAAAGTTAGAGTAACTAAAATTCAAGAGTTTTGGAACAAAACTGCCCAATTTATTTAATTAAATAATGTTATTTTACTTGTTAATGAATAGTAAGAATATTATAATTAAAACTTTAAGTAAAAACAAAGCATTCCAAAATTAAATAATGTAAACGTTATAGAGTTAAATAAGATTGATGGAAAAATTGAGATAATGATTAATAAAAATGCTAGAAAAACATTAATATCATTTTAGTTTTTAATCTACTTGCTAAATAAAATTAGAGATTTGAAATGAAAAAGTATTTTTAAAATATCTATTTTAAATTTTCAAAAAATTTAAAAACTTATTTTTATAAAAATCATTAAATAGTTATAATACTTTCAATCACTCTATAATATCTATATATAGATATATATAACTTCTTGAATCTTCAAAAAAGAATATAACACATGGCTGGAATATATTTATTTATTCTAAAGAAAATATGGGAGACTCAAATCTCTAAAGAATAATGAATTGAATAACACTAAAGAAAAACCATCAACTCGGTATTAGGTCTGAAATCTATTATTTCATATTTACATAAGGTATCATATTGAATTATACATTGAATAAATGTAGTAATGTAGTTAGACCACATATAGATTTTATAGTTGAGACAAACTTTGTAATTGAAGTAAAATTGTGATGTGGATGGCTGACAAATGCCATGGAAATCCGCTACTAAAATAGCATGTGACTTGGAATAAAATAAATGGCAGTGAGGGTCCCCCTCACCAAACCAATCTCTCTCATTGATATCGTGTGCCCAGATCCAATGGATATCACTCTATATGGCGAGATAATTAGCATGATAGATATCAGGTCAAGAACACGTGAGATAGGCGGTTTCTCCATGCTACGTGTCGCTACGTTAGGTTAATCACATGATTTAGGAAAATACCATTTACCATATCTTTTCCACACGAGATACTGCTTACTGCTTTGGAATATTGCCCAAGTTCCCAATACAAAACTTTGAAGGGAATACCTTTTCAACGAAAAAGGGTTTAGCACTTAATCTTGAAATAAAATCCTTTGTACTAATTAACTACGATTATCAATGATCTGAATTGGATCCATGAAGATAATCAAGGTGCCATGACTGTATTCAAATCGCGATAAAACTTTGAATTCAAGAGCACAGAGCAATGAGGAAAACCTCTAAACAGTGACAGTTGGCAACCAGCGAGGAACGACGAGGACCTCGGTCATATCGCATTGACCGAGGTCCATCGGCACTGCACAGAAGGCATATGTAGCCCCTTGGAAGCCTGGATCGGGAAAGGGAGGCAGTTTCTGATGCACGATTAGCTCTAATCGCGCATCGTTGGGCGAAACCCCACGAGAAGGAGAGGCCTTGAGTGCTCAGTCGCATGGGAGCCAGGAGAACTGTGGGGAAGGCGCCAAAGGTAGAAGGTGGGGCCCGCACTCCAAAACGAGTGGTATTCATTAGGGGCACCCTTGGGTGGTAAGCGGATTTGGAGAAAAACGAGTGATTCCACTTAGCACCCGACGCGTGGCAGGCAGAGGAGAGAGAAAACAGTGGCTCATCGCGCGCTAACATTCGAGCAAGTCAACCGTGCGAAATGAGAGAATGGCGTCAGATCTGGGGGCTCCAGATCTAATGGCTAAGATCGCACCTGATGGGGAAGCTAGATTTAGCAGGGGATTAAGCTGACATGCATAAGAATTTGAGATTCGATTTTACCACTAAGGTGGCAGACGAGTCATTTCCCAACATAATCGAAGAACCGAACCAGCAAGGAAGAGTTGGCACAGTTCACAAGACAACAAGTGGCCACTCCCTGTGAGTCATTGATGATGACGTAGAGACACGGAACTCCAAGTGAGTAGCAGCAAGCGATCTAATGGGGGAAGGAAGAGGAAACAAGCAGTCATGAGACATAGTGGCTTTAAGCCATGAACATGAAGGGGAGAGAACACACATAGGAGGAACTGGAGAAAGAAGAAGACAAAGACAGAGAACGAAAAGATAGTGAAGCAAAGAGCAGAAGGACAGAAAGCCGAGTTGACCTCCAGCATAAGGGAGCATCGAGCAATCCGTGAGAGGATCTTTTGGGGAACTAAGCACAACATTGGGCTCCTCCCATTAAAGACCAGAGAGGTCAAGAGCTGGTAAGGCAAAGAGTTTGTGTAGTCGAGTGGCTTGGGGAATCCAAGAACAACCCTACCAAGCAATTATGTTTCAAGAGACTCGGATTGAACTCCTCATTGTAATTCTTGCTTTAAAGACACAATAAAGAAGGCCACCACTAAAAGTTGGACCGGAGACGTAGCCCTAGAGGATAGGGTGAACTCCTTATTAATTGTTGTGTTCTTGTATTTGCTTATTGTGTTTCTCTGATGTTTTCCATATTTCCAGTGTCTGTGTATTTTGCAATCTGATCAATTTGTTGCCTAAAATAACATAGACACACACCAGCACATGAGTCTGTAATACCTTCATTCATTAGTTAATTAACTGAGGTCACTCAAGGTTGATTTTCAGATCAAGCGGTATCAGGGCTCTAGGTTGTAAAGGTTAGACAAGCTTGTGTTGGTTTAGCTGTTGAATGGTCACTAGATCAAAGCTCAAATTTGGAGAAGGAGAGGTGGCTGAAACCAATCCTGAAATTGGGAGAGTCTATCCTCGGAAGACAATGTCAGAGGAATGCTCTGTGGGCCAAGAACCTCAATTCATAGAAAGTTTCCTAGCCATAAAGTCCATGGTAGAGAAATGTATAAGGACTTTAGAAAAGATGAGGAAGATTTGTGAGGCTTCAAGCAAGAAAAAAGAAGAAGATGAGTCTCAATTCCATGACCACTCCAAAGGAAAAGGGAAAGAGGAAAGATTTCTCACTCCTCCTAATAGCCCTGTGGATAACAAGAAAGCATCCTTGCTCAAAATAGATGTCAAATTTGATTTGCCTATATATGATGGAGAGATGAATGCAGAAAAGTTGGACAATTGGATTAGACAAATTGATTTTTATTGCAGAGTACAGAACATTGACTGAGACAAGATCAAGATTCAACTGGAAACCCTACGGCTAGGAGGAACTACCTTAGTTTGGTGGGAAGGTAGAACCCAAGCTGATATGAAAATACATGGTAAGACTATCTCTGTCTAGAATGAATTTGTTTCTGCAATAAAAAAGAAGTGCTATCCATTGGCCTACATGCAACAAGCCATGATGAGTTGGCAAACTCTTCGGCAGTTGAAAGGGAAAAGTATGCAAGGGTACACTCAAAATTTTTAAAAAAGAGCATTGATTCTAGGAATCTCATTATTCTCACCAAAGACTCTGTTGAAGTACAATGGTGGTTTGCACAACTACATGAGGCATACCATCCTCATGTTTAATCCCACTAGTATAGATGAGGTATTTGTAATAATAATAATATCCATTTTTAAGGTCACAGCCAAGCCAGACACCAAGTTGGTGTATGAGACCCCCTTGTTTGTGGGACAAGGGACCCACCTACGCGCAGCGATTTGACTGCTAAGTCTACGAAGGCATACATACTCTACCCCCCTCTGGTTTTGAACCTGTGACCTCTTACAAGGAAACACATGCTCTTAACCATTAGGCCCACTCTGGTTAGGATGTACAAGCTACTCATCTAGAAGATAGAGGAAAGAATGGAAGTCCAGAAGTTGGGGGACCATCCCAACCCACTGCAAGCAAGAGCAAGGAGAAAAGAAAGCAAAAGTGGAAAGCAAGGAAGGCTAACATTGCACAGAAAAGCAAAGCTTCATGCATTCACTGTAAAAAGGATGGGCATGATGATAAGCATTGTTGGATTCTGCATCCAGAGCTAAGACCTAAGAAGTCCAAGGGCAAGAAGAAGAAGACTGCTACATCTATTCAGAAAGATTTGGGGTCAGACTCAGGAGATGAAGCAACTATTGCAACCATAGGTATAAAAGGTAAGAATTCTGAAACATCTACTAGTAATTCTACACAATCTATTACTGATGAAGAAAATGAGAGAAAAATATGTGAGATTTTCCATATTCGAGTTATTTCCAAACATCAAAAGATTGATACTTGGTTTGATAGTGGCTCACAAGTAAATCTTATTTCGAAGCAATTGTAAAGAAATTGGGATTAACAACTACACCTCACAAGAAACCATATCCATTAGGATGGTTTAATGATAAAGCACAACTACAAGTGACTAGAGAGTACAAACTCAAGTTTTCTTTTGGGTCAACATTTGTAGATGAGGTTGAGTTAGACATAAGTCCTTTGGATATATGTGGAATTGTTTTAAGAAGTCCTTACTTGTATGATAGAAAAGCTATTTTCTATAAAGTTGAGAACAAGTATCTACTTGTCAAAGATGGAATCGAATACTTTGTAAGAGCTCATAAGCTCAAGAATAACTATACTCTCATAAACTCAGGGCAGATGAAAATAATGATAAATTCATGCAAACAATTCTTATTGATGGTTGTCAATGAAAAGAAACCTGATAAAACCAATGTATTTGAGGGCTGTAATGTTGAACAACGAGCTGATTTAGAAAAGGTTGTTTCAGAGTATGATATCTTGTTTCAAGAACCTAAAGGTCTGCCACCCAAAAAGGAAATAGTACATGATATTATTTTGCAGCAAGATGTTCCATTGCCTAACCTTGGAATGTACAAGTAGTCTGCTTTATAGAATGCTGAAATCAGGAAGCAGGTACAAGAATTTCTCGAGAAAGGGTTCATCAAGCCTAGAACATCACCATGTGGGTCACCAATCATTTTTGTGAGAAAGAAGGATGGCTCATGGAGAATGTGCATTGACTACCGAGCACTGAATAAGATAACAATAAAAAATTGTTATCCCCTTCCTCGCATAGACAATCTTTTATATCAATTGAAAGAAGTTGTTTATTTCACCAAGCTAGACTTGCACAGTGGATACCATCAGGTCAAGGTTATAGAACAAGATTCATGGAATACTGCTTTCAAGACAAAGTAGGAATTGTATGAGTGGCTGGTTATGCCTTTTGGCTTAACTAATGCTCCTGCTACTTTCATGAGATTAATGAATGATGTACTCAGACCTTTTCTTGATGATTTTGTTATTGTGTATCTTGATGACATTTTGATTTTTAGTAAAACGTGGGAAGAACACTTAAAGCATGTTAAGCATACATTAGATGCTTTGAGAAGAGAAAAACTTCATGTTAAACTCTCAAAATGTGAATTTGGAAAAACATCCCTAAATTATTTGGGTCATATAGTAGGGGGTGGTGAATTGAAAATAGATCACTCTAAAGTGGTAGTCATTGTGAATTGGCCTAAACCCAAGTCTGCTACAAAAGTGAGAAGCTTCTTATGGGTAGCACAGTATTAGAGGAAGTTCATTTCTAACTTTTCTTCAATTGCATCTCCCTTACATGCTTTAACAGGATCGAACAAGGTGTTTTGGTGGGGAGGAAAACATCAAAAAGCCTTCGACACCTTGAAAGAAAAGATTAGTACATTAGCTATACTAGCACTGCCTAAGCCGCAAAGACCATTTGAGATCCAAATAGATGCTAGTGACTATGCCATGGGAGCAGTGTTGACACAGCATGGTAAACCCATATGTTATCATTCTGAGACTTTTAATTCTGCAGTAGTTAACTATCCTACATATGATAAAGAATTGTATGCATACGTTCAAAGTTTGAAAAAGTGGAAACATTACTCAATGGGCAAAGAGACAGTAATACATACTGATCATCAACCACTTAATAATCTACACTCCCAAACCAAGTTGCAGCAATCAAGACACTACAAATGGATGGGTTTTCTACAACAGTTTCATTTAGTCATCAGATATAAAAAGGGCATACATAATAGATTTGTAGACATGTTATCTAGACCCATTATAAATGCATCTACTACACTTAAGCATAATTTTGTGCTACATGAAAGCTACATTGAACAATATGCTCAAGATATAGAATTTAAAGATGTATATGTAAATTTGAGTCAAGGAAAACGAGTAGAAGAATTGGATTATCATGTAAAGGACCGACTCTTATACGATTGTGGGAAACTCTGCATTCCAAAAACTAAGAGAGTAAAGATAATTAGAGAATCACACACTTATCTGATATCAGGTCACTTCGGGGTGTGTAAAATAGTTGCAAAGATTTTGCTATTGGCCAAAAATTAATGAGACAGTTTCTAGATATGTAAGAAGGTGTACTATGTGTGCTAAAAGCAAGCCCAACAATAGAAAACTAGGCTTGTACACTCCACTACCAGTTCCTTCTCATCCTTGGGAAAGTGTTTCCATGGATTTTTTTGGAGGACTACATAAATCTAGGAAAGGTCATGATTACCTATATGTTGTTGTGGTAGGTTCAGCAAAATGTGTATTTTGATGCCTTGTAATAAACAAATTACAACTGAACAAACTACAAAACTGTTCTTTGAAAATGTATGGGTTCATTTTGGACTACCCACTTCCATTCTATCTAATCGAGACACTTGATTTGTGGGAAAGTTTTGGTCAAGTCTGTGGGAACTGATGGACACCAAACTAAAGAAGAGCACAACTTTTCATCCACAAACTGATGGCTAGACAGAAGTAGTTAACGGGACAGTGATCCAGTTACTCAAAGGATATTGCAGCAAACATCCTAAGATTTGGGATGAACATCTATGTTATGTGCAGCATGCTTACAACAGAGCAAAACGTTCTCCTACCCAAAGATTGCCTTTTGAGACCCGTTTTGGTTTCACACCAAGGTCTCCTTTGGGTTTTGTCTTTGGAAAAGATACCACAATTGATGGACACGATGATGTGGACAAGGCAACTAGGTTCATTGAACAAGTCCAGGAGATCCACTAGGTAGTACAGGAACAACAAGAAAATATCCAAGCCAAATACAAGGCTAGGCGTGATAAGCATCAGATGGAGCATAGTTTTTAGGTTGGTGACAAAATTTGGCTGTATATCAGCAAGGACAGAATGCAAGGTGAAGGTAAGAAGCTAAAGCCTTTTAGGTATGGACCTTTTAGGATACTTGAGAAGATTGGTGAAAATGCTTTTTGCCTTGATCTACCAACTTACATGCACATCTACTCAGTTGTAAATGCAGATTGCTTGAGATTGTTTGAACCTTCTCTAATTGAGGATCCTGAAGAGCAGAGTCAATTGCCTTCTATTGATGACCTACTACCTGAATATCTTAATGAATTGCAGGAGGACACAGTCTTAGACAGGAAGTTGAGGATGACGCGGAGGGGAGATGTTGAGTTCCTCGGAATTGGACTCAAGGGTTCAAAGCTGAGCAATGCAAAGTGGATTGAGATTAGACAAGTGAGACAGTTGTACCCTCACTTAGTCGATGCTTGAAAACCAACTTTTGGCGGTCCAAAAGATTTTTTAGTGGGAAGGTTGTGATCCGAATTGGATCCAGGAAGATAATCAAGGTGACATGATTGTATTCAAATCAAGATAAAACTTTGAATTCAAGAGCACAGAGAGATCAGGAAAACCTCTGAACAGTGGCAGTTGGTAACCAGTGAGGAATGACAGGGACCTCAGTCAAAGCACACTGAGTGAGGCCCATGGATACCGCGCATGAGGAGAAACTAGCCCCTGGGAAGCTCAGATCGTGAAAAGAAGGAAGTTTCTGATGTGCAATTAGCACTAATCCTGCATCACTGGGAAAAACCCCTCAAGAAGGAGAGACTCTGAGTGCTCGGTCACACGGGAGCCAGGAAAACCATGGGGAAAGTGCCAAAGGCTAAAGGCGGGACCTGTGCTCCAAAACCGGTGGTATTCATCAGGGGCACCCTTGGGCCGTAAGCAGATTTGGAGAAAAATGAGCGATTCCACTCAGCACTCGACACGTGGCAGGTGGAGGAGATAGAAAACTGCCACTCATCACGTGCTAACGGTCGAGCAAGTGAACCGCAAAAAATGAGCGAATGGCGTTAGATCTGGGGCTCCAGATCTAATGGCTGAGATCGCGCCTGATGGGGAAATCAGATTTAGCAGGGGATTAAGCCGAGATGCATAATTATTTGAGATCTGATTATACTAGTGAGGTGGCGGACGAGTCATTTCCTAACATAACTGAAGAACCGGATCGGCGAGGAAGAGCTGGCACAGTTTGCAAGAGGACAAGTGGCCACTCCATGTGAGTTGTTGATGATGACGCAGAGATAGGGAACTCCAAGTGAGCATCAGTAGGCGATCTGACGGGGGAAGGAAGAGGAGATGAGAAGTCCTGAGACAGAGTGGCTTTAAGCCATGAAGACAGAGGGGAGAGAACACTAAGAGGTGGAATCAGAGAAAGAACAAGACATAGACAGAGAATGAAAATATTGTGAAGCAAAGAGCAGAAGGACAGAAGGCCGAGCTAACGTGCAGCATAAGGCAACATCGAGCAATCCCTGAGAAGATCTGTCGGGGAACTAAGCACCACATTTGGCTCCTCCCATTAAAGACTAGAGAGGTCAAGAGTTGGTAAGGCAAATAGTCTGTGTACTCCAGTGGCTTGGGGAATCCAAGAACCACCCTACCAAGCAATTTTGCTTCAGGAGACTCAGATTGAGCTCCTCATTGTAATTATTTTCTTTAAAGACACAATAAAATAAGGCCACCACTGAAAGTTGGACCGAAGACGTAGCCCTAGAGGATAGGGTGAACTCCTTATTAATTGTTGTGTTCTTGTATTTGCTTACTGTGTTTCTCTACTGTTTTCCAGATTTCCAGTGTCTATGTATTTTGCAATCTGATCAATCTGTTGCCTAAAATAACATAGACACACACCAACACATGAGTCTGTAATACCTTCATTCATTAATTAATTAACTGAGGTCACTCAAGGGTGATTTTCAAATCAATCAATAAAATGCTTAACTAAAGGGTAATACTCGATTAGGGTCTAAACCACCAATACACAGATTACATACGAAGTTCTACACCAGAATAACACGTAACACCACACTTAAATCAATTTATTCAAGCAAATAATAATTACAGAGTCATGGCCCTCTCGGCTTGATTACATCAATTTTCTCACCTCTATTTCTTTTACTCTCCAATCCTATCTCTATTCTCTCTCACGTGCCACTCTATCATTACATTTTTTTCTTGTATGGATTAATCTTATTCTAACTTCATCAACAATTCAATCTTTATTTTTATTGGTTCAACAATTAAATCCCTATTCTCAAGCTTTGATACACACCTATCCTAACACCTATTGCTTATTCTAAAAATAATACTGTGATTACAATAATTGAAGTAGAGATAAATGCGAGAGGTCCAACCCTCTCTACTAAGAATTGATTTGACCACTCAAGTCAACAAAATTCACTTCATGTTAGCCACAACATGTGAACATACAATCACATTGTTGGCTAAGTTTGGATGCTCCTAAGGGTTTACTCCATACTTCTGTAATTCTGCTGTTCTTAACCAACTGACATCCTCCATTTGTTGTCCTTACCATTTGACTAGATACTGAAAATAAACCTATCCTCTCCTTCTTTTGGATAATCTTTTCTCCAGAATAGCTTCCACCTCTTTCTTGATTGTCTTTGGCATTGTTCTTCCAAATTTAAAGTCTGAACTTCATCTTGTGCAGGTTCATCTTGAAGTTCTGTCTTTGTCTCTTTATATGGATACAAATCTGCAACATTGAAGATAGGTGATATTCCAACCCCTTTTGGAAATTCAATTTCATAAGCATTGGTTGAAAACTTTCTCACAATTTTGCATGGCCCTATCTTTTTCATCTTTAGTTTATTACAAGTCCTAATAGGAAATAGTTCTTTCCTCGGGTACACCATCACTAGATCACCCAAATGGAATTTCTTTTCTCTCCTCTTGATATTAGCTCTTTGTTTGTATATTCCACTCATTTCATGCAATACTTGTTTGACATCTTCATGTAGTATCCACATCTATCCTACAAACTCTTCAGCCTTTGCACTTCTTGTCTCTTGTTTCCCAAATTTCTGAACTCATACACCCCACTGAGATTCATCCCAAAAACAACCTAGAATGGACTCATCCCAATACTCTGGTTTGGAGTACCATTATAAGAAAACTCATCCTGAGCAAATGCTAAATCCCATTACTCAGGATTTGTATACGCTAAACTCCTCAATATATTTCTAAGGCTTCTGTTTACTACATCGGTTTTCCCATATGTTTGCGGGTGATATGTTGAATTGAAGCTAAGGTTGGCACCTAGTTTCTTCTAAAGAGTTCTCAAAAAATTCCCAACAAACTTTGTATCCCTATCAGACACAATACTTATAGGCAATCCATGTAACCTTACAACTTCTAAAAAAAACAGATTAGCAATATCTGTTGCATCACTAGTCTTTCTGCATGTAATGAAATGTGCCATTTTAGAAAATGTATCTACCACAACATAAGTGGAATCATTTCCTCTTTGAGTTTTAGGTAATCCCAAAACAAAATCCATACTAACTGCATCCCATGGTCGGTCTGGTATTGGTAATGGCTAATATAATCTTGTATTTTGGCTTCTCTCCTTAGAATGCTGACATATCCTGCACTTCTCAACAAATCTCTTAACATTAGTTTGCATCTTTGGCCGATAGTAAAAGGGATTTACCTGAGCAAAGATTTTGTCTTGTCCAAAGTGTCCAAATAACCCTCCACTATATTTCTCCTTGATTATGTTTTCCCTCATAGAACATTTGGGAATACATAGTTTGTTACTTTTAAACAGTAAACCTCCTGGGATAAGATAATCCAACCACTGGCTTCTATTATGAAATGCTATATTTTGTACAACTACATAAATATCTTTGAATTATGCATCATCCTTATACATATCAACCAATTCTTCAAATCCTACAACTCCGACCTTTAATTATTGCACAATGAAATTTACTCTCCTCAAAGCATTAGCAACTTTGTTCAACTTACTACTTGTATGTTTAATCACAAAAGTAAAACTCTGCAAAAAATCTACCCACTTGGCATGCTTCTCGTTCAATTTTTGTTGGTTATTTATTGACTGTAATGCATGAATATCATAATACAATAAAAACTCCTTCGGTAGCAAATAATGTGTCCATTTTTTTAAAGCTTGCACAATAGCATACATTTCTTTGTCATAAGAGGAATATTTCTTCTTAGTTTCATTTAGTTTCTCACTAAATAATGTTATTGGTATTTGTTCCGACTTAAAACTGCTCCAATTGCAACTCCACTAGCGTCAGTTTCAACTTGGAAACATTTTCCAAAATCACACAAAGCTAAAACTAGTTTTTCTGTAATTTTCTTCTTGAGAAACTTAAAATTTTTGTTTGATACTTCTGTCCACTTGAATGGATGATTAGTCTCTTTGATTGTTTCAATAATTGGTGCACAAATTTGACAATAAATTCTGATAAATTTTCTATAGAAGCTTGCAAGACCATGGAATCTTCTTACGTCAAATATGTTTCTTGAAGTTGGCCAGCTCCAAATTGATTGGACTTTCTCGGGATCCATTTTCAAACCTTCTTTCGAAACTAAAAACACCAAATAGGTTAAGTCATCATTTATAAAACTACATTTCTTCAGATTTATTAGCAGTTTTTCTTTGTGTAAGGTTTTCAGAACCAACTTAAGATTCTTGAGATGTTCCTCTTTTCTTCAACTGAAAACTAAAATATTATCAAGATAAACAATGACAAATTTTCCTGCATATTCCTTCAAGACCTCATTCATCAATCTCATGAATGTGCTGGGTGCATTAGTGAGTCCGAAAGGCATCACTAGCTGCTCATACAACCCATTATTTGTTTTAAATGCAATCTTCCACTATTCTCCTTCTCTAATCCTTATTTGATTGTATCCACTATTCACATCTGTTTTAATAAAATACTTTGACCCACTTAAACAATCAATCAAATCATCCATGCGTGGTAAAGGAAATCTATACCTCATAGTAATCTTCTTTATGGCTATGGAATTAGTGCACACGCGCCATTCACCACCTTTCTTTGGACTGAGTCTTGTTGGTACAGCACATGGACTAAGGATTTCTCTCATTAATCCCTTATCCATCGATTCCTGCACTTGTCTCCCAGCTTCTGCATTTTCTTAAGGATTTAACGTGTAAGCTGCTTTATTTGGTAAAATTTCTCCAGGTATTAGATCAATGTGATGGTTAATAATCCCGATTGGTGGTAATCCATTTGGAAACTCATCCACAATAATATCAGCAAAATCATTCAATAGAGTTTTGATTTCTTCAAATAAATCATCTAAGTTTGTGGAAGTCAAAAGTACCTTAGGTCTCCTTATGATAGCAAAATGTATATTTTCATCCTTCTTGACTTCTTGCAGTGATTCTTTCCCACTTATCAGCATAACACTGTTTCGGGGCGCTTCTTTGTCTGCTTCATTCTTCAATGGTAGCAGTGTATGTTTATTCCCATCCTTCTCTAGAGTATAAGTGTTTCTTCTCCCATCATGTATCACTTTTCGATCAAATTGCCAAGGTCTTCCCAGCAATATATGACATATATCCATTAGCAATATAGTACCAATTTGTATCTCTACCTTGCATTGTTATGTCACAATAAGATGATGTCCTTTTTGCAGCCATGAAACTTTGTAAGGAGTAGGGTGTATTTTTTTCACCAATCCTAACTTTTCCACCATTTCTGTAGAAACAGGGTTATCAGTACTTCCATTGTCAATTATCAATTTACAACATTTTCCTTTGGACTTGCATGTAGTCCTAAGTAGATTCTTTCTTTACGCCGGTTCTTGTGTCTCTTTTTCTGCTTTAAGAAATACCCTTTTTAATAACAAGGATTCTCCTACTTCAGGTGATTCTTCCTTACTTGCAATCTCAGGATTTTCCTCCTTTTCTTCAGCGACATTCACATTTCGCTAATTTTTTGCTTTATTATGAGGACAATCCCATGATACATGTCCCCATTCCCCGCATGTGTAACACTGAATTTCTCTTCCTCGGCCTCCTCCTCTGGGTGAAAATCTCCCTCTACCAAAGTATCCTCTCTGTGGTAGTCTACTACTCAAACTTCCTGCTTCACCCTGATAGTGCTAGAATCTTGATGTGGTAGTTCCTCTACCTCTTGCTAGACTTTTTCCTCTATTCCTCTCATTTTGCTTCCTCAACATCCTCTCCTCTGCCTTCAAATATGCTTCATAGGCATATTTAATTTTCTTCAGACTCAACAAACTCATTTCATCCTGTAAGTCATATATCATGCCATTGATGTATCTTGCTACCTTTTATACATCATCCTCTGCATGTCTTGATCTAATGCTCAGCTTATAAAACTCTTCGGTGTATTCTTTGACAATCATTCCTTTTTGCCTCAGATTTTGTAACTGTTTGAAAATATTTAACTCATAATCTTTTGGCATGAATTTACCTTTCAATTTACTCACCATTTTATTCCATTGTTTGATCTTGGGCTTCCCCTTTCTCTCTCTGGATGTTTGCAGTTCATCCCACCAGATAGCTACATGACTCTTCAAGCTAGTAACTACAAATTTCACCTTCTTTTTATCATCAACCTCCTCACAGTCGAAATACTTGTCTAATGAACTCATCCAGTCCATCAACTCTTCTACATTGAGGTTCCTTACATATAAAGGTATTTCCACCTTTGATATTCCACTTACTTTGGATAACATTTTGAGAACTTTGGTAGCTTCGATTTCATCGTCTTCTTCTTCCTCAGAAGATTCCTCTGCAACACCGGCATCTCCTTCATCAGGTGCTCTTCTTTGGGTAGTTTCCATTGTCTCCATCCTTGTACACAGGTTTTGAATCTCTTCTACCAAAATTGCATTGGCTACAAGTCTTCCCTAACTTATGTCAACTCCTCTCCTAGGTGGCATGTTTTCTGTAGCAGAGCTTAATCCTTGGGCTCCAATACCAAATAATGTGGACTGCTAATAAATTTTGTGGCAATCCACCACTAAAATAGTGTTTGACTTAGAATAAAATAAATGGCACTCTAATGAGAGTTTGTGCATGGAGATCTTACTGAGGGTCCCACTCAGGAGACCAATCTTTGCTATTGATCTTGTGTGCCTAGATCCAACAGATATCACACTATATCGTGCGATAAATAGCACAATAGGTATCAGGTCGAGAGCACGTGAAATAGGTGGTTTATTTATGCTATGTGTCACTACCTTAGGTTAATCATGCGATTTAGGAAAATACCATTTACCATTTTTTCTCCACTCGAGATACCACTTACTTCTTTGGACTTGTTACACAGTAATTTGTCACTGTCTCTCTGTCAGTCTTTCTACTATGTCATGAGTCCAATTCATCCATGCTCGTGCTCCCTAATGTTGCCAAAATGACCCACTTTGCCAAAGTTTTTGCTATCATCGCGACTGTTGTCAAGATAAACGCGCTGATGGGTGCTCCATAACAGACGGAATGCGCTGCCAACGTGGAAGTACACGTGTTTCCTGCGCTGGTCGAATTTCATGAGACAGCGCGTCTGTTATTCATATCTGATCGTGCTGACATGACCTTCTTTGTTATTCAGCTGCAATGTCAGCGCTCCAGTGCAGTTATGGACCCACGCTGATCCATTTTGGGCGAGTTTGTTCTAACAGCCGGCCTTCCAGATGACTCCAGACCTGGTTGTTGGCCTTGTAAATGTCGCCCTCCCTTCTCTAGCATGTTTGTTTCGTCATTTGAGCCACCTTCCTTGGAGATAGGCTCATCCTCCAACCATTCATGGAGACTCCTCCTATTTAAGCCTCTACCATTGCCATGAGCAGCTAGTTTGGAATTCGTAGTGCTTGGAGTGTTGCTGCTAGTGTGTGAACTTGATAGGTAGCTGGTGTGACAAGTGTGGGATTGATAGGGAGCTTAAGGAAGGTTGTGAAGTGTTTCTTTCTTGTGGAAACTTGTGTGAGAGAGAGATTTTTTCTTGGGAGATCTACCTCCAAGGGTGAATGCTTAAGAGACTTGCTGGCTGGACCCTCTTGAGAAGGATTTGACGTCAGAACTTTGGTTATATTCTTCTTTGTTTATTAATAATAGACGACTATCATTATGGTTCCACTCTTATTGTCTTTATGATGATGTTTGAGTTATATCCTTTCTAACTGATATATAGTCACATCTACTGGATTTTATGTTTGTGTTTGTATCGTTCTTTTCATGTGCAGGTGTCCGCGCACGAGGATCGTGAGGATCGTGACCAGCCGAGGCAAAGGAACGGGAGTATCAACTCTTCCACAAGTACTAGCGTTGGAATCCAGGTAGGCCTTCATCATTGGTCTTTTATGTGTAATTAGGAACCTACGTGTTAGTGTTGTTTGATTGTTGCTAGACCCTATTTGGACTAGCAGGGGTCGCCTCTGTCCACAGAGGGGATTTACCTCCATAACAATTTGGAGACTCTACTAGGGAACTCTTTACCTTGTTGTTTGATTTGTAAACTTTAGACGGAGCCTGAAGCACGGCCAGATAGCCTTCGAAACGCTATTGCTCTGCATTAGCGAAGTAGATCAAAGCCACTTCAGTCCATCTCCGGTTTGGTTTACGAACTGAACAGCTTGGAGCTGGCTTCTGTCTCTTTGTGTTCATTTTTTCCTTGAGTTTGATTTTTTTCTCTCTTTTCAAAGTTTGGTTATTAGTTCTCTATTTTTGGATTTCATGGTTCAGTCTAGGAGGTGCCTTTATTGTTTAAAGAGTGATTGCCTTGGTTTGGGAGTTTTTGGCTTGATTGTGCCTGTTTTTTAGCTTCAGCGCGGTTTATAATAAAACAGTCGCGCTGCCATCGCATAGCCCTTTCTGTTACCTCTTGATCATCGCGTTAATACACCAAATAGTCGCGACGGTTCTGATATTCGAACCATCGCAGTTAAGCCGTGTACTTCCGCGCTGACAGCGCTTTGTTGCTACGCGTGGTTTCTGATCAGCGCATTGTTGCTGTGTATCACCCGTGCTAATACCTGTAGAATTGAATTTCTTCAATTCTACCTCCTGAGCTTGTTGGTTTTGGCTATCCCCTGTTGTTTTCGCTTGGTTTATGACTTGATTTCCATTGTCTGAAGATTGAAGCACTTTCTTGTGAAGTCTTGTTGAGCGAATCTTGCTTTTTGTGTCTTGTGACCTAGTTTTGTCATTCCAATTTCTTTGGATCAGCTTTGCTTGGTTACTCGCTTACAAAGGTTCGTTTGCTGCTTGCTTTTGGTTTGGTGAAACCGTCCTCTTTGATTGCTTTTGATTGGTTGTTTAGGTGATTGTTATTGAACCAGTCTTCACATTGTTTCGATTACTTCTCACTACCCGGACACGGATCACAGTTGTTTGGGGTCAACCAGTTCTTTTCACATTTGTTTGTTATTATTTCTCAAAAGTTTGTTTAATGCACTTTGCCATCAACAAAAAAAATCTCTTTTTCTTTGTATTGGTTAATGAGAACTAGAAGCTTTTCGTTTTGATTAATGAATAGTGATCTTAAAGAAAAGATTGTGAATTTCCGTTAGCTGCATTAGAGAAGTTGTTTGTTGTTTTGTGATCATTTCGTTTGTATGAAAGCCTTCTAACTCTCTTGTAATTAGCATTCATCAAATGGAATGACATATTTTGGCATATAGTTTGCATTTAGGCGATTTTGAGAGATTTCATACGGTAGGGCCTGAAAACCGAAACCTAATTCAAGATCAACCATAAAATGAACTGAATGAAATTAAAAACGCATTGGAACATAATGCTCATTTTTTAGAGGTCTAGGCTACAGACGTGCTTCGGCATCGTTAAACCTAGTCACTGTTGTTTCACATTACGGTTGGGTGATTCCTCCTTTTGTGACTCGATAGTGGTCTAGCACGGACTTGAGCTCCCACGTACCGTCGCGTATATAGGGGAGACCCCACTAGGTTATCATCCTTTATCCACAGGGAGCCGTGTCTGCCACCTTACAAGCCGTAACGCACCGAACACAACATTCGGGAAGATTGACTGTTGTACGGGAAGTCCTTGGTTTTCATATGACTGCCAAGGTGTATATGCAGTTTTACGGATTTGTTTGGTAAACCCTTTGCCTAGTCTCTCCAGAGTAGTCACTTTTGATCCTTTTCAGACTCCTTAAAAGAAAAGGCTCACTTGAGCAGTTTTTCACTTCGGGCTCACAAAACATTCGAAGGCGACTAGAGTAACCTTTTTGTCCTTTTTTCAACTCTTAAAACATGAAAAGGTCAAGTTGTGTCCTTCCGTCTTAAAATTTATTTGGCCACGATTAACATTACCTGGTTAGATCTTGTGTGTGTTAGTTTGAGTAGGGTCCTTTATCGTTAGATTCCCTTAGGTCTTGTTTGAAGTTTATCATCCTGGCTAAACCATCGACTCCCGTTCTGAGTGATCAAGGGTCTCCGTCTTCCGTTGCTCCTGAGGTACCGGTTGTGAGTGATACTCTTCCTGTTATCCCGAGTATCCAACCGATCAACTCTCGTGCCCTAGGCGACGAGGATTACGAAATCAATTGGAACCCCATCTGGGAGCCTGACGAGGACGATATTCCTTTTACCCCCACCGGTGTTTCGTCTCCAATGTCTACCAGTCACATGGATGAGACATCTCCTAGAGTGAGTGAGACACTTGTTTTGTCGAATATAGACACTCCTATCCCAGCTACTTCTCTGCTACCCCCACGCTACAAGTCGTTGAGGGATAAGGTAAGTGTCAGGATCCCTGCTTCGAGTATGTGGGACCCCCACATCACTCCCACCTCGGGATATTTTGTTTCACAAGTCCACACTACACATGTCACTTTAGTTCCAATGAATCCAACTGTTTGTGTAGCACATTCAACTTCGGTTGTTAGTGCCATTACAACGTCTTCAGCTTTGAACACTGGTGCTGGTCCTCCTCACGGTCAAGTGAGTAGCGTCCAGCCAGCACACACAACTAAAGTTATCCATCCTGCAAAAACTGTACCACCCTCTTCTCGTCCTGTCCCAGGAGGGGGGCCATATGATGCCTATGGACAAGCTGTTCAGGATCCGAATGCGCAAGGTCCATTCTATTATTACGATTTTGCTGGTCAATACCTTCAGCTTTCTCAACCCTTGCCTACTCAACCTATTGTTGAGGTTTCGGTACCATTATCCGTTACTTGGAACGCCACCATTTTCCATGGGGGCCAAGTAAGGCTTGCACAGCTTCAGGGACTGCCTAACCAAGGCCAGCCATCTTATGTGCAAACCCCCCAAGGGCAGCAATATTATGGCCAGTCTTACCCAGGACAACCTGGGGGCCTACAAGGACAACCATATCAGGGACAACCTTTGGCCGCTGGTGGTCCATCTTTTACTTATCTGACTCAACCTTCTGGTTATCCAGGGCAACCTGGCACCCAACAAGGCTACCCGTCTGGACAAATAGGTCAACCTTACATCCAACAAGGTCAACCTGGTATCCAACAGGGTTATCCCTCTGGACAAGCAGGACAAACTTATATTCATCAAGGTCAACCGGCAGTCCAACAGGGGTACCCTTCTGGGCAAGGGGGGCAGCCTTACGTACAGTAGGGCCAACCCACTGCCCAGCCTAGTCATCCTCCTGGGCAAGGGGGTCAGCTTTCTGCACAGCAAGGCCAACCCACTGCCCAGCCTAGTCATCCCTCTGGATAGGCTGGCCAACCCCAAGGTCAACTGGCCGTCCAGCCCGTTCAACCATCTGTTCCGCAAGGAAAACCCTCGGTAGCTCAAGGACAACCTGGTACCCAACAAGCTTATCCTTCTGGGCAAACGGGTTCATCCCAAACCCAACCAGGACAACCTTCCGGCCAGATGGTCCAAGCTCAACCTGTTCAAGGACATCCTTCTGGGTCCCAAACTCAAATTGGTTATCAGATGCAAGGTGGGCCACAACCCCAACCTTCTTACCAAGCGCAGCCTTCTTATCAGGCTTAGTATGGAGCTCAGCAAACGTATGGCTACCAGAAACCCCAGGGGCAAACTCAATTTACCCCTTATCAAAATTATCAACGAATGCAGGTCACTCCTTACCAAAATTATCAGCAACAGTACGTTGCACCTACAGGTCAAGTTGCTAATCCATGGGGTGCTGGGGGCAGACCCAGGGTCAACTGTTTGCTTATGGACAAAATCCTTATGGACAGAATCCTTACGGACAGAATCCATATGGACAGAATCCTTATGGACAGAACCCCTATGGGAAAAATCCCTATGGGCAGAACCCTTATGGGCCAGGCCCATCCGGACCAAGTCCATGGGGGCAACCACCACCTCGTTGGAACCCTGGTACTACCTGTCTTCCACAGCCACAAATGTCCTTTAATCCTCAGTTGCCTTTCTTAGCGACGTTGGAACTCCCAGATGTGTCCAAGTTGACGAATGATCCCATTCTTCATAATCCATATTGGCCACCAGTTCCAACTAAGATACCTGGTGATTGCCCGAAATTCGATGGCAAAGCTAGTGAGGACTCTCAAGCCCACATCATGACCTATCACCTTTGGTGCTCATCCAACTCATGGCTTGATGATTCTATCCAGCTCTGCCTCTTCCAAAGGACTCTCACCGGCTCGGCCGCTAAGTGGTATATTGAGTTGAATCGCGGAACATTTCAAGATTTATAACTCGCTGGCTATGGCATTGCTAACTCATTTTCAGTTACCCATTCGTTATGAGACAGGGACACATCTCCTTACATCTCTCAAATAGGACACGGCATGCATATACCAATCATATACATGAATGGAGATGACATCGTCGCTTGATCAAATTTTGGATTCCTGATCAGCTCCTAACCGATTGGTTCACGACTTCCTTTGTCCCTGCAATCGCACGAGACATTGCCATGGGAGCTTGTGTAACTGAAGAGTAAGCTATCGCACGCACTCAGTACCTCGAATTAGTTTATTCTCAGTCGGGTACTTTATATGATTATTTGCCAAACGCCCCGAGACCCGGAACATCCAAAGCTCCGCCAAAACCATCTGTTGACGGTGTTATTGGCTCCATAAACGCATCTTCAAAGAAATCATCCGCGAACCCTGGGAAGCAAAAACATAATGCTTCTAATGGAAACACTTCTCAGGGTCAATCTAATTCTGGAAACACTTCCGAGGTTAACGCCATTCAGTCCACCACAGCGGATAAATCCTCGAAAGGGAAAAAGAAAGGGAAAGCCAAAAATAAATCCGAACAGCCCAAACAGGACTCCCCTAAACCTCCACCCGAGGAAGGAGCCAAACGTAAACCCAAGTATCCTTGTCTTATCTATGATGAGGATCACTACACTAAAGACTGCCCCAGGCGGTCCGAAGTTAGTCGATTGTTGAAAGGTGCTCCTGGGACTCCTGCTGTGCTTAAAGAACCTTTCCCTTCACAACAAACTCAAATGGTGGCAGATCCATCGCAACCCTCTTCTTCATTCGGCTCTCAAGTATTTATGGCTGGGACGATTCCCATCCATGTCACTACTCGAGCAAAAGAATATCCATCTCATGCCGGGAAAGAGCCGGAGGTCCCCTCCAGTGCTCCTCTATCCAGTTCTGGTCCACTCCACATCGAAAGACCTAGCACTGAGACGACTATCCGACCCCCTCCAAAAGGTGTACTCCGGAAGTCTTCTTACAACCCTAATGCTCGTGCTGCCCAGCACTACAACATCGTTGAGGACTTAGCTCAGGCTCCGTCTGCTATGTCCACCTTAGAAGTACTCCAGAGTTGCCCCTCCCAGAGGAAGTCCTTGCTATCGGCCATCGATGGCATAGACCTGGCTGACTCGGATCTGATTTCTTTTGACCTCGAGGGCCATACGCCGAGACTACCTCACCAAATTGCTTTCCTCATACAGGTTATTATCAATACTAAAACGATTCATCGTACAATCATTGATGAAGGTGCCTCAACCTGCATCATGTGTGTTGCCTATTGGAAAGCTATTGGTTCTCCAACGCTAGGCCAGTCTCCCACGACATTAGAAGCCTTTGATGGAAGAGAGTCCCATCCTTATCGTATCCTCCAACGGTTGCCCATCTCCTTGGAATGGAAGATGGTAGAAGTGGAGGTCGAAGTTGTCGATGCTAATCTTACCTACAACCTCCTCCTCGGATGTAGCTGGAGATATGCCATGCAAGCCGTGGCTTCCTCCCTTTCTTGTGTCATTTGTTTCCCTCATCAGGGGAAGATTGTCACGGTGGACCAGCTCTCCTTCTTCGCCTCCTCTTCCGAAGGCAATGTGCCTTTCGTGGAGCATACCTCTAAATCATGTGAGAGTGTGGGAGCCGGACTCTTGAAAGATCCCACCCTAATGGGTGTCTTTCCCTTCCCACCTCCTAAACTCGCTCCTATTAACATGATCTCTGTGCGTTCTGATCTGTGCGTCCTTCCTCCCGCTAATCAGATAGAATCTTGGGGCAATATGATGCCGTTGAGTCCCGCCGAGCTCAACTACGTCGAAATCGTTGCTGCATTGGCTCCCCCTCCCAAACCTGCTCCTCTGAGCGGTGTTTCTGACTTGTATGATCATTTCCCTTGGCTTGGAGATGATGCTACTTCGGATCCATTAAAGGAAATATTTCCTTCCGATGAAGCCATCATAGAGACCATGTCGCTTGAGGAATCCCCTTGGTCAGATCATCACCACCATTCCTCGGTCCTCCCTGCCCATCAAGAAATGATCGCCTGTCTTGAACGGTTTGTTTCGTGTATCCCATTTCAACCCCTTCAAACACTTATTCAAATTTATCAAGTGTCTTCTGAAGGCAATATGGGAAACATTACGCAGACCCAACCCATCGACATCTCTGTGGAACTGGGGATTGTCGAGCACATTCATATTGGAGTCACTTGTACTCGAGAGGAAGTTCAACTCTACACCAATCTCTTTCGCAAATTTCGTGATGTCTTCGCTTGGTCCTACGAAGAGATTCTCGGCATTGACCCTAGCATAGTGGTGCACGAGATACCTACGTATCCAGGTGCTAAGCCTGTTCTTCAACGCTTACGCCCCATGCACCCCCGAAGGGCTGCAGCCATTAAAGCAAAAGTCGAAAAGATTCTCAAGGCTGGTTTCATTTACCCCATTCCACTCACGGATTGGGTTTCTAATATAGTCCCTGTGAACAAAAAGCAAGGCACTATTCGAGTTTGTATTGATTATCATGACATTAACCGCACCTGTCCCAAGGATAACTTCCCCACACCTTTCATCGATCAGCTCATTGATGAGTGTGCAGGAAGCGAAATCTACTCGTTTATGGACAATTTTTCTGGATATAACCAGATCAATATTGTGCCCGCTGATCAACATAAGATGGCTTTTATCTGTCCTTGGGGCACTTTTGCCTATAAGAAGCTCCCTTTCGGTTTAAAGAATGACGGTGCTACCTTCCAACGTGCAATGTCCTATGCCTTTCATGACATCCGTCAAATTGTATAGCCATATCTGGATGATCTTCCAGCTCATTCAGTCCAGCGTCAGGACCATCCTTCCCATCTTCGCGAAATTTTTCTCCGCTGTCGACACTACCGTATCAGGCTCAACCCTCATAAATGTGTCTTCTGCGTTGAATCAGGCCGACTGCTCGGGTTTATCATCTCCCGAGAGGGCATCTGTCTGGACCCCCTCAAATTCGAGGCTATTTTGAACCTTCATCCCCCTGCTTCTTTGCAACAGTTGCAGAGCTTGCAGGGCAAAGCAAATTTCTTAAGACGATTCGTTCCGAACTATGCCGAGGTGGCTAAGGGTTTTACACGGTTATTGAAGCGAGATACACCCTTTCATTGGGATGCTATCGCTCAGGAGTCTTTCGAGCGTCTCAAGGGTCTCCTTGTCTCTGCTCCATTATTGCGACCTCCGAACTACCACCGTGATTATACTCTGTATCTAGCCGCCGCTGATACCACTATCGGCATGGTTCTCGTGCAAGATGATGATGATGGCAATGAGCACGTCATATATTATCTCAGTCGCAACCTCTTGGATACGAAAACTCGATACGCTTACGTCGAGAAGTTGGCATTGGCCGCTGTTTGTGCCGTCCAACGCTTCCGACATTATATCTCTCTGCGCACCACGACCGTGATTTCTGACTGCAACCCGATGACGTACATTTTGTCACGTCAGTTGCTGGGGGGAAAATACTCAAAATGGATCGTAATCCTCCAAGGGTTTGACTTGGAATTTACTGTTGCCAAGTCTAAGAAGTCCCTGGTCTTTGCTGAATTACTTTGCTCTTTGCCGTCTCCTTCTGCACCCCCTCTTTCAGAGGATCATATCTCGGACGAAACTCTTTTTCTGATAAGCACCTTCGATCCCTGGTACGAGGATATTATTGTCTATTTGCAGACGTCCTCTTTCCGCCCCGTTGTGTCCAAAGATGCTCGGCAGTGGATTCATCATCAATCTCGACCCTATCGTATCATTGGGGACACCCTGTACTGTCTCGGTGTCGACTCCGTTCTCCGCCGATGTCTTACCCTCGAGGAAGCTGAGAGAGTCCTGAATGACTGCCACTCTGGTGCCTGTGGTGGTCACATGTCCAGATATGCCACAGCTCAAAAAATCCTTCACGCTGGTTATTTCTGGACCTCCATTTTTAAAGATTTCATTCTTCCTGTCCGCTCATGTCATGCATGCCAGATATACCAGCGAAAGATGCATGCGCCACCAGCTCCGCTACACCCTGTAGTGACCGTTGGCCCTTTTGAAAAATGGGGCATTGATTATACAACCTGTAAGCCTTGCTCGGCCGGGGGGCATGGGTTTATTATCGTTTCCGTCGATTACTTTACAAAATGGGCCGAGGCGATGCCCACATTAAATGAAGACGGTCATATAGCGACGCAGTTTTTGTTCAATCATGTTATTACGTGGTTCAGAGTTCCACAGGCCATCGTCACAGATCACGGAAAGCATTTCCGTAATCACATGATGACCAAGCTGACAACCCAACTAGGCTTACAGCACGATAGTTCAACCCCGTACTATCCTTAGTCTAACGGCCAAGTTGAAGTCGTTAACAAGATTTTGGTTACGATGCTTCAACGTATTGTTGACATGCATAAGTCTAATTGGCATCTGATGTTGTTTCCCGCCTTGTGGGCCTACCGAACCTCTGTGAAGGACGCCACCGGTTTCACTCCATTTCAACTAGTTTATGGACTGGAGGCTACCCTTCCTATAGAATGTGAAATTCCTTCGTTGAAAATAGCCGTCGAGTTGCTTCCCAACACTACTCCGGTAGAGGAACAGCTTCTTTATCTAGAACGGTTGGACGAGACCCGTCGCTTAGCCTCTCTAGCCATCAAAGCTCAAAAGAAGAGAGTCAAAACTCATTTTGACCATACCATTCATTCTCGTTCCTTTGTTGAGGGAGATCTAGTCCTGCTATACGACCAACAAAATGACAAGCTGGGGGCAGGCAAACTCGAGCCCATGTGGCTAGGCCCTTACATTGTAAAAAGAGTGTTGCAAAAAGGGGCGTATGAGCTAGTTGACTACGAAGGTAATCCTCTTGATAAGCCCCGCAATGGGCTGTACTTGAAGAAGTACTATGCATGATTCATGCACTTCGATTTGTACATGCGTGTGTGTGTGTGTGTGTTTTCATGTTTTCAGCTTGGTGTGAAAGCGTGATTTCCCCTTATTGTGTCTGTTTGCTTCTTGTGCAGATGTCGGGTGCACCTTACATTGGTTTCGTTGATGGTGCCTACCGCAGCACTCGTAATTTGTCCTCTGCGGCGTGGGTGATCTACGATCCTCACGGTGAGTTGATAGATCTTCAAGGTGTGTGTTTAGGCTGTACTACAAACAATGTTGCTGAATGTAGCGTTGTTATTGAATTATTAGCCGAGGCGATTAATCTCAATATTCGTACATTGGTTGTTAACCTAGACTCTCAAAAGCACAATAATAAACCATAGGAATATGTATATATATATATATATATATATATATATATATATATATCGCGTGGCGCACCAAGGTGCTCAAAAATAAGTGTGCATGTCTGGATAAGGCTTGTGTTCTCCGTACATCTGAGACACATGTCTCTCAAAAAACCATCAGTAGGAAACAAAAACCTAAATATCTACTGTGGTGCGCTATGCTCTCTATAATCTGCAGCTGCCCGTGCCACCCGCCTCAAAAGGCGGTGCATCCTAGGTTCTACCCCCACTGTATGGATCTGAGATGCTATGGGGACCTCCTCTATCCCCTGGTAATCTGGAATCCCTGACAGTAAGCTCTCGAGGTTCCATATCACGGTCTCCATCGTATCGACTCCCGGAGGAGCCAGGGCCAGAGCTCCAATGCCTTGTGCATCCCTCCGTGCCTCTGGGGGCAAGCCAAGGGGTCTCGTCGGTCCTACATCTGCATACCATAGCATTCATCGTTAAGACATGTACATAAAAAATCAAAAACATTACAAAAAATAAAAAATCAAAAGAGATCGAGTGGCTTACCACCATCGTCCCACTGCTCTCCAGCAGGCAGCGGCATGTCTAGGTCTCCACGGAAGTCTACGCCAGCATATGGCCAGTCCTCCACAAAAATAGTCTGCCTATCCAGCCACTCTCGGAAGTACACTCCCCATGCCACTAGTTGACCGCCACCTCCTCGTGGCATGACATGGCCCCATCGTGTGGCCCTCGTCTCTCGAGGGCCTCTAGGTGGATCCACGACCATGTCCTGCAGCTGTAATGCCGGTACCCGCTCCAACATGAGCGGGACTAAAATCGACCCATAGCCAAACTGCTTTGACTCACCACGTCGGCAGTTGCTCAACTGTCTCTTCATACTGGTTGTTACTGCTGCTGCCCAGTTGAATATGGTAGGATTTAAACATTCGAGAGCCAATCGAAGATGGGCCTTCGAGGCCTCGTGATTGGCCAGGGAGCCCGCTGCCCGAGTCACCATGAAGAGTATGGTTCGAAGGACGATGTCCTCCACCGTAGGAATAGCTACTTTCCCACTCCGCGACTTGCGTGCCTGTGGGCACACTTGGGCCATCAACATATCCAGAGTATCACCACCGGGTTGTTGCCCCTCTAGAATGGGCATCTCACCTCGACGTGATAACCCGGTCAAAAAATAGATATCTGTATAGTCAAACTCAATGTCTCGGCCTCGGATCACAAACTTCCCATCAGTGGGATTCCAGGCTCTGATCAAGAATTCAAGAAGGTCAGGTTGTGCTCGCAGGCGCAGAGTTAGGAAGAATTTGAGCAACCCGCACGCCCGCATTGCATTTCGGCACCCAGCATCGGCAAATGCCACTATGTCCTCGTTATCATGAGCTTGCTCCTACCAAATGAATGCCATTTTACCCTGCATGATCAAAAAAATTCATTAGGGCCCTGTCCATAAAGTTTGATACGTTCAATTTGTTAAAAAACTTGTTGCGCGGCATCAGCGCGACTGTTTTCAAAATAGTCGCTCTGATCATGGTGCCCTTTGATATTTTCCCTGGGTCAGCGTGGAAGTACATCACTCTTCCGCGCTGATCCGGGGGTGGTCGGTGTAAATCTTTTTCGATCAGCGTGGACCTGATAAGGAAATCCGTGCTGACCGAGAGCGGATTAAGTTTCAAAAAATCCGCCCAAACCACCACTTCCCACCATTAAAATGCAACTAAAATACTTCAAAATGGAGCGTAAAGGAGGGTGAACCTACCTGGAATAGACTGTAGGATGGTTGATGTGCGTACGGAGTGGAATTCAGCTCGTCAACCTCACATCTCCCAGACGTCCTCCAAAGCTCCAAATGGTAACAATGGTAAAAAACTTTATTTACCCCTCTATTTATGGTAAAATTTCATAATTAAATATTATTTTTCATAAATGTGGGATTTTTTGATGATTTTTACCATGTGCTTGGTGCCAATATAGTTTTACTATGTTTTTATGCATGTGGTCCATATTATTTCCAACAGGTTTACGTGTGCAGTGTTTCTTGTGCAGATTTTCATGCCTGTGGAATTACGACAGTTCTACACACACTTAGTCCCACAACGTCATCTTTAAGCTCTTTTTCGACGTGAAATAAGAAAAGATGGCCGAGTCCCCCTCTCGACTCGTTAAAAAAAATGAGAGGCAGTCGCCTTTAAAGCTCTTTTTTCGACCGTTTAAACTCAAAAAGATTGTCGGGTTTTTGTCGTTTCGAACTCGTTATTGGCTCCAAAACGACGTGCTTCTGACCACTTTTTTACTTTTTCGGGTCGAAGTCACTACTTACGAAAAGTACTCCTCGATCATACTGGTCGGGCGGTTCTTTCGAGCATTGTTTTATACTTTTTCGGGCTCGGGAGACACAACTTTACGAAAAAGGACCCCCCTGGAGTTTTCTTTTCTGCTGTCTTTTCAGACTCTCTAAACAGGAAAAGACGCCAAGTTCTTCCTTTGTCAGACTCGTTAAAACTTAATGACATCGGATTCTGTCGCAATGACGCCTTACAAGCATATGCTATCCCCGTCAAGCTTGTTAAAAATAACTGGGGTACTCGCCAGCAATGGTGGGGAAAATGGAATCATAATCATTGTCGTGTCGGCAGTATGTCGCTCTTGAACATGGCACTTGTCTGCATTCGTGTCTGGGTGGGAACCTCTCATCTAGTTTTACACTGGTCTCCGTGGGTTTGGGTTATCCTGTTTGACTTTTCATCTGCTCATTGCCTTGTCACCATGACCCTTGATCATTTGAATCTTAATACTGCCAAGTCCACTGTCGTGCCGCCGATATGTTCAAGAGAAGTTGACCTCTGCAAGAATACTCAAACACCCTCTGATACCTCACCCAAAATATCTTATCCTTCTCTGTCTCGTGTCGATGATGTGGGAAACATTATGGCCCACCTTCGATCAAGGTCACTTCCTGTCGACTTCAGCTCATTATCCAGGAAGTTGACCTAGAGACTCTATTCAGGTGCCTTGGAGCTTGCATGCCTCAATGGCAGGTTCTTCGTGTTCGACGCGAGGTTTTCATCATTGGCCTCCAATCGAATGATTCTGCGGGTGTTCGACACCAGATCATTGATTCACACGCTGTAGATTGTACCTATAGTACCTTGAGGACCATTGTCATTATTGGTGGTCCCTCTCGCGTCTGTTAACAATTTTCATCATTGACTGGTAATCAGAGGATGTTCTTGCATGTTTGACCTCAAATCCTATATTCACATGCTTGGACTTGTACTTTGTTTGGGTCGAGATGGAGCGCAAGACCCTGGGTTTTGTCTGTTGAAATCCAGGCTGTGATTTTGTGGATTATTATGATCATTACATGACTCATTGATGGATCGATGTGCCCATACCTGAGCCTTCATGGATGGCTGCGACCATACCTTTATTATCATCACGGTCTCACTAATTGGGTTGTTGTGTCCATACCACAGACCTATTTCATGTGTCTTTTGGATGGCTGCGCCCATGCCTCGACTACATGTAATTGATTATCAGAGATATCAGTTGTACATACATGCAGGTTCTTCCTGGTGTTCCAGTTTAGCCAGTTTCATAAAGCATTTCACCCCACCCACTCTCTCGGGCTTCATGCTTTAGGGGGCATATGTTACACAGTAATTTGTCACTGTCTCCCTGTCAGTCTTTCTACTGTGTCATGAGTCCAATTCATCCATGCTCATGCTCCCTAATGTTGCCAAAATGACCCACTTTGCCAAAGTTTTTGCTATCATCGCGACTGTTGTCAAGATAAATGCGCTGATGGGCGCTCCATAATAGACGAAATGCACTGCCAGCGCGGAAGTACACGTGTTTCCCGTGCTGGTCGAATTTCATGAGACAGCGCATCTGTTATTCATATCTGATCACACTGACATGACCTTTTTTGTTATTTAGCTGCGATGTCAGTGCTCCAGTGTAGTTATGGACCCACACTGATCTAGTTTGGGCGAGTTTGTTCTAACAGCCAGCCTTCCAGATGACTCCAGACCTGGTTGTTGGCCTTGTAAATGTCGCCCTTCCTTCTCTCGCATGTCTGTTTCGTCATTTGAGCCACCTTCCTTGGATATAGGCTCATCCTCCCACCATTCATGGAGACTCCTTCTCCTATTTAAGCCTTTACCATTACCATGAGCAGCTAGTTTGGAATTCATAGTGCTTGGAGTGTTGCTGCTAGTGTGTGAACTTGATAGGTAGCTAGTGTGACAAGTGTGGGATTGCTAGGGAGCTTAAGGAAGGTTGTGAAGTGTTTCTTTCTTGTGGAAACTTGTGTGAGAGAGAGCTTTTGTCTTGGGAGATCTACCTCCAAGGGTGAATGCTTAAAAGACTTGCTGGCTGGACCCTCTTGAGAAGGATTTGACGTCAAAACTTTGGTTGTATTCTTCTTTGTTTATTAATAATATACGACTATCATTATGGTTCCACTCTTATTGTCTTTATGATGATGTTTGAGTTATATCCTTTCTGACTGATATATAGTTACATCTACTGGATTTTATGTTTGTGTTTGTATCGTTCTTTGCATGTGCAGGTGTCCGTGCACGAGGATAGTGAGGATCGTGACCAGCCGGGGCAAAGGAATGGGAGTATCAACTCTTCCACAAGTACTAGCGTTGGAATCCAGGTAGGCCTTCATCATTGGTCTTTTATGTGTAATGCGTGTTAGCGTTGTTTTATTGTTGCTAGAACCTATTTGGACTAGTAGGGATCACCTCTGTCCACAGAGGGGATTTACCTCCACAACAGTAGTAGTAGCAGGTGTTGGGGGCCATTTTGGAGAATCTACGAGAGTTACAGATTTGGGAAAAACAAACCGGTGCGGCAACCACCAGTTTGGCCATTGGTACTTTAGAGGTTGTCGCGATGCTACGTGTGAAAGACTTCTGAGGCATATTAATACTAGATGGAGCACTAAAGGCAGACACCAAAACTCAGAGGTCCATTGTTAATGCACTCAAAGGAGTAGGGCTGAACTTGGTAGCGCTTCCTAGCGAGGCAGTCCACCTACTGTAGGATTGGGTGATCGCAAAGCTAAGGGCCCGCGAACAGCATGCTTTGCAAGTGATCAACGAGGTGAAAATCAACAATACTTAGATGGGTGTACAATGAGACTTCGTCCTCACATTCATGATGGAAATCACTACAACTAATCAACAGATGATTATGACTATGGTGGAAGCATGCCGAATGGTCCCGGAGTTGGCCATTCCTGTGGATGAGCCATTCTATGTGCACGATCGCAAACTCGCTATAGAGGTGCACGAAGCTTGCATAGAATTGGCAAAGTTTCTATTGGAGCTAAACCTCCAAATTGCATAATTGCAGTTGAGGGCTTATCCTTTGACTCCACCGAAATTCAAGGAATAGCTTGTGACTTCTATCACAGAGGAAGTAGTAGTAGTAGAAAGTGCAGTAGTAGATTGCACAATGTTTTTGAACAGTCATTCAAAGTACTAACTGGCCTATAAGAAGACCCTACTATGCAGAGGCTGGAAACAGAGGTGCGGGAGATGCAGTAGCACTACGATGAGGTAAAAGGGATAGTGCGTACTATTGTCATCACAAAGAGGCTCACAAAGCTACATGAGGCCAAGGAACTGAAGGACTGGTAGATGCAATGTAGCACAAAGAGGAAGTGCTAAAGGAACGATTGAAGATTTATTGGATGAGGCCCACTTGATCATTGCCTCCATTGAAGGGAAGTTAGCTAGTGTACAAGAGACTCAACAAAAGTTGCAGGTTGACAGTGCAGGGCCAGCAACAAAGCAGTTGATCGTAGAAATAAAGGAGGTGGCTGCGCAGTGCACCAACGAGGTAGTAGTCGTACAGGTTGACCTTGGGGGTTTTCGTGCCAAGATCTCTGCACCTACAGAGTGACTTGAGAGTGATTTACCATGTTTGTGTTGGGGGCCTGTTGGGAACAGCTTCCCCCAAGAGCTAGTTTTGGGGCTAAAGTCCCATGTTCTGGGGAAGAAGGCCCAAATTTTGTAATAAAAATGTAAATCCTCCGCATTTTGTGGTCGCGGAGCGTGAAGAGTGTCTAGTCAATTTAGTGTCCTAAATTTCTCTACATAAATTATCAATCCGGGTATCATAAACTGATGAAGTGTGGTGAACTATATGTGCGTAGTTAACCTTTCTATTACTTCATTGTTTTATAGTTTATTTTGTTTTTGGGGGCTTTGTTTCTCATGCTTAAGGAAATTAATCTAAGAAAGAAAATTTATGCTTCTAAATGAAATTTCTAAATGTTAATGGACAACTAAATGTCTTTTAATGTTAAAATGTAATTTCTAAAGAAGGGAGAAAAGGAAATGAACAAATCAAAAATTTGAATAGTTAGATTAATACAAGCCGAAAAAATGTCTATGAAATGAAAGCAAAAATGATAACTGCTAAATGAAGGGTTTTATCACTCTGTTATACAATTTTGGGAGAACTACCTCCTTGTGATATCATTTGGAGGGATTCAATACTTCATTGTTCTAGAACTAAAAATGAATTTGCAACAAACATAAATGAAAGACTAAGACTGAAAGTGAAATTGCAACTAATCTACTATAACAGCTAAATGAAGTGTTTTATCACTCTGCTATACAATTTTGGGAGAACTACCTTGTTGTGATAGCATTTGGAAGGATCCAATACTTCATTTTTATAAGAAAAAGTAAACATAAAAATGCAGAGAAAGACTCATTCGTAAAACACACATCAAAATTCCTACCCTGATGTTTTCCAAGCTACCCATGTAGTCATTTCTCCCTCTTAACACCTAAAACCTGCAAAAGTGTGAAAGTAGTTGCGGAACAGCTGATTAGCTGCAGAATGTGGCTGTGTTCCGTAGCTAAAAGATAGCCAAGACATCAGCTTTCTGATTTAATTTATTGGAAAAAAGATTTTATGCAGCCAAGTACCAGGAAGAAAGTCCAAGACTGCAGCTGGTGCACTTGGATGAAAACAGAGTGATTGTATGCACAAAAAGGCGTTTGACAAGTGTGCGGGAGAAGTCTGGTTAAGCACGAGTCGAAAACGGAGATTGCATCATTAGACCATTTGGCATTGAGGATGGAAGGCATGGTGTCATCAGTCTAAATTGAATTGGACTCTTAGATTTTCCATATGGATTGAATGCCACAGCATGATTAGTTTTCAAATCAAATTTTCCTTCCTCAAGCATGCCGTGTTCAAACAGTGCTCTGCTCATTTAATGAAATTCGTTTTTTCCTCACGCAGCATGCCAAATGGGGCTCTAAAGAACCGAAAAATTCTCCCAGACCATTGCAAATTTCTCAAAATTGTTTCTAGCTTATCTAATTGACCTCATTCCTGAAAAACCCATGTTTTTTTTCCTAATTCGTTTTTATTTGGCTGGAATTTGTGTTTAAAATTTGATTTTTTTAGTTCTGCATTTTTCTGGAAAATGCGTCTTCTGTAAAAAATCAATTTCGAATTTTCTCCAGATGCAATTACAGCATAGACAATAGCACCAACAAATGAACCAGCCAATGGTGTGTTCTCAGTGATATAGCCTCTACAAGTAAGGCTCTCGGTGATCTGAACACTTGCGTTTTCTGGAAATGGTGTATGGATTAGCAGGCGCACTGGTGGACTATTTCATCATATGTTTCAAAGAACATCTCATCAACATGTCCAAGAAGAGCTATTCCTGGTTGCAATTCTACCTCTGGTTGATCTGTTTTTGCCTCAGCCAAAATAAAAGCAATGTACTTCCCTTCGGGATCAACATTATGTGAATAAGAATAAAAAAATACATACATGTCAGACTTGCATCCAAGTTGCCTTTGAGGCAAAATTATCTGTACTGATTGGGATTCATTTGTGTTTGGGATGGGGTGGCTCATTACACAAATTGCACGAGCAACCTCCATAGACAGCACTAAGACGTGCAAATCTCTGAGGTAGTTCACCCAACCCATACAATGGGTATATGTATCGCGACCCTCCTTGAAAACGTGCAAGAGATTCTTCATATAGCTTTATTTTTTTTATGGTTTTTTCTCTCTTTGTGTGGGCAATGTTTTATGGACCTTCTCCTCGGCTGCAGTGGTGATATGTATTATTCGTTGGTTTTTTTTTTATGTATTTTTTTAGTTGATTTGTTAATAAAATTATATGTTATACTTTCAAAAAAAATAAAAATATACATATATATTTTATTAAACAAAACAATTTATTGAAATTAAAGTTTTTCATTGAATCAAATGAAATGATATATATATATATATATATATATATATATATATATATATATATATATATATATATATATATATATATATATATATATATATATATATATATATATATATATATCCTTTTTCTGATCCTCCAGATCACACAAATTGTAGGAGGAGAGCATACTCGAGAAATTATTAAATTTTTTTTAGATGTAAGAAATAAGGTCTCCTAATTACACTTCCCCGGCAACGACGCCAAAATGTCTAGTCAATTTAGTGTCCTAAATTGCTCTGCATAAATTATCAATCCAAGTATCATAAACTGATGAAGTGTGGTACAATATATGTGCTTAGTTTACCTTTCTCTTACTTCGTTGTTTTGTAGTTTATGTTGTTTTTGGGGGTTATGTTTCTCATTCTTAAGGAAATTAATCTAAGAAATAAAATTTATGCTTCTAAATGAAATTTCTAAATGTTAATGGACAACTGAATCTCTTTTAATGTTAAAACCTAATTTCTAAAGAAGGGTGAAAAGGAAATGAACAAATCAAATCTTTGAATAGTTAAATTAATCTAAGCCGGAAAAATGTCTATGAAATGAAAGTAAAAATGATAACAGCTAAATGAAGTGTTTTATCACTCTGTTATACAATTCTATGAGAACTACCTCCTTGTGATAGCATTTGGAGGTATTCAATACTTCATTGTTCTAAAACTAAAAATGAATTTGCAACAAACTTAAATGAAAGACTAAGACTGAAAGTGAAATTGCAACTAATCTACTATAACAGCTAAATGAAGTGTTTTATCACTCTGCTATACAATTTTGGGAGAACTACCTCATTGTGATAGCATCTGGAACGATCCAATACTTCATTGTTCTAAGAAAAAGTAAACATAAAAATGCAGAGAAAGACTCATTCATAAATGAAATACTTCACCACTTGGTTTTAAGATGAACCATCAACTGAAAGGGCTTTCGGAAATATTCACCTACAACATGAGTTATTGAACTAACATCAAATCTACTGTGTGCTCTAATTCTCCAAGCACCAATTAACTAACATCAAATCTACTGTGTGCTCTAATTCTCCAAGCACCAATTGGAAAATAGGAGGACTACTTTCCTGGACTATTTTGTTAAGCATAGATTACATAGTTAGATAGATCTACAATCAACCAGTTGAACACACTTGCATGAATGGAAAATCTAAACTATTAAACTTTAAAACAATAAAATGACATACTTGAATGAAATCAAAGAAAAACTACAAAATAAAATATACTCTACCTTACATTCTAATATGCTCCATGACATCTCCTACTTCACATCTCCTTCTATGTTGGGAACTTCAAAGCTTTATTCAAATTCTTAAAAATTACAAAGTACAAAGTAATGACAAGTTGAGCTAACAAAGTTTAAAAAGCTTTCAAATAAAGGAGAGAGATCTCTTATTTATACAAAAAGATGAGAAGTCTTCTCATTAATGAGAGCCCATGAATCTCTCCCTATACCTCTAGGGCTATAATCAAAATAGGAAATGATAAGACACATGTCTTCTTAGAGTTTCAATACAAATAGGAAATGTGACACATATGCTCATGATCCCATGATCTTTTCCACTCAAATTCGAATTTCGACTTAGGATGCCACATAAAGGTCTTTTATAAGCTTCCTTTTGACCTACACATGTCAACAATCTCATCCCACTTGTTAGGTATAAGCATATGCACATTATTTTCTAATTTTTAGCCACAAATTCAATTAAAAATTCTAAGAATTAATAAAGTTTGGAAAAACATAAATGTGATACAATAATGATGAAAGTGAGATGAATGTAGTGACATGGTAGTGAAATGAAGGTGAAATGGAGGTGATATAATGGACATGATAGTGAAAGTGTAATGGAAGTGAATGACAATTTCAAGACCCAACAAAGAGGTCATAGGGTTGTCCACCCTTGTTTTGTGAAGTCTCATGTCAACTATAAAGATCTACCCATGGTCCGCGGACCATGGAATTGTATAAAAAGGGAGTCTTAGAAGAGTCTAAGAGAGTAGTGGTACTGGTACTGGTAATGGTAAGAAGGATTTTTGGGTAAGAAGTTATAAGTGTTCTCAAGTCTTAGCGTAGATACAGGCTCTATAGCTGAGTGTGCAGAGGCCTAGGGTGGAAGTCCACAGCTGAGTACATGGACCCTTGCAGCTATGTGTGCAGGGTGAATAGAGTCCATACTAAATTTGGGATATCAATAAAGAGAATTATTCTGCAATCAAAGTGTATTTTGTCTTTGTTTAATTCATCTTATTATATTATGTTACGATATGGGTTTACATTATAATGCTTATTTGATGCGTGAATGTATCTGAGTATATATGTTAATTGAACACAACCAAGAATAAAGGATTATGTGAAGATAACTATAAATGCATGGTAGACTAGGTAACCCTTAAGATAACTTGGGAAATTATACAGTAGCTCAGTCACAAAGGCATGTAAGTGCCTAGACCCCAGGTTAGCGTTGTGTGAAGATTAGTCAAGTACCTTTGGAGAGGTACTCAAGGATGGCAGAGAATGAACATTGATAAGCCCTAAAGGCTTATTTTGGGCAACGGATCCCCCCATAGCATGTTTTCAGGGCTTAAAGCCCGAGTTTTGGTCAATGTAATGTAAAGACTCTGCGAAGAATAGGCGAGGAGCGTGAAATTCTAGGATGAGTCATAGGGTTGTCCACACTAAGAATTGCAAAATAATGTAAAATTGAGTTGGCCTACCCATGGTCCACGGACCATGGGATTGTATAAATAGAGTGAGGCTCTAAGTGTAAAGATAACTTAGCGGAGTTTTGACAAAGTAATAGATAGATGTGAAGGCATGGTTAGAGGATAGAAGTGGATCTGAAGGTAGTGGGTCATAGTAGTAGGTAAAGGCTCTGCAGCTGAGTGCGCGGACCCCTGAAACTGAGTGCGCAAGGTGGAGTCAGGTTTGTATTGAACTGAACTTGAAAAGGATCATTAATAAAGCTAAGTTGATTTGGCATATTGTGCATCTGTTTTGTAGATCTATACTTTGATGTTCGGCATTAATGGTATCTGTTTATCTATATGCGCGCACTTGTATGTATGTTTATGTATGAAAAATTTCTAGGTAATTAATGAACAGAATCTAACTAAGGAATACTGGGGTAATTAATAATGGTCACACTGTGGCTGAATCTCCATGAAGGCAGTCCCACAGGACGTAAGGATCCCACTACTGTGCGTAATCTAGTAAGCGCGAAGGTTGAATCGCGTACCTATCGTCCATATTAGACATCCCTAGGGTGCGGAAACCTGTTTCCAAAACACTCCCATACTACTTTGGGTAAGACCTCAGTCCGCGCTCCACAGACTGTTGCCAAAATGGCCAGTAGTACCACGATTTGCTTGGATAAAATCACTATTTAACCTGGTTCAGGCCCCACGTAATGAACAAATGGCTTCGATGTCGGGACTAGGATCTGCCTAAGGGATTTTTGATTTTGTGCTACTGGAACCCAACAAAGAAGGAAATTGAAGAGTGGTTGGACAATAATATTCACAAGTTCGTGACACAAGAAAATAGAACTCTGCAGGTATGTGAGAAAAGGTGGCTGGATCGTCACATGTATACAAAAATCCATGAGATTTCCTTTGTATCCTTTCCCTCTTAATTGTATGAGTGGATCACGAGATTAGCCAACATCCAGGGAAGGTGTAAGCTTCACCAACTAATAGTGTGGACTTTGGAATTAGTGCACAGACTAGAGGCATCAGAAGACAAGATCGCACGAGTTGTGGACAATTGGCTCGACTGGATAATAGGGGGATTTATCACTGAGATTGCGGTGGAAACAACCGTAAGCTACAGCGAGGCAGAATGACGTTTTCTCAAGGGACCATGAGGTAACTATATTAAATCATTGAATACCTGGATTAAGATGTTGTTATCTGAAAAACGGGTTATGCGAATACATTAATGTTTGGGACAACGCGGAGGAGAAAGATCTATAAAGGTAGCAGGGAATTAGCAAACAACCCATTAATTTCACCTTCGTGAGAGAGTGAGGAAGAGCTCACTCGAGTCTCTCTGAGAAGTGCAGTCAACTTGACAAGGCATCACATTCCACAATTACCACCTCCACCCATGCCACCACCCACTCCACCTCTCTCACCTCCCTCTCCACCTACTCGACCTCCACCAACCCTGCAGTTTAGCATGGCAAGTGCAATAAAGCTACCCATATTTAGAGGAGTAGGGAACCGGACCAGTTCTGTTTTGTGGTATGAGTAGTGTGCGAAGCGTAAGGGGTCATGGACGACAACATTAAGAAGGCTACATTGGTGAGCACACTGTAGGATCGCGCGTTCACATGGTATATTAAGCACTCTAATAACCACCCAAACACAGGGAAAGCAGAGATCGAGAATGCATTGAACAGAGAATTTAGCTAGCCGAAATCAGAGACATAGTCAATCGTCGGGTTTAAAGAGATCCCAATGCTTGCAAGCGATACCCCATGGGATTTGCATCAGAAGCTGAAAAGTACGATAGGCGAGGCATGGTTTGTGGCATTCCTGACATTACAATTAAGGACGGCACTGTCACAACATAAACTTTCCACCGAGGCCGAAGCATTAGAAATGGCGATGACGTTGCATGAGACTCCGATCCATGATATCGGGTTGGGAGTCCAACAAATCCACGTGCAACTACAAAATCTCTGCCTGGAAATGCAGAGCTTGAAGCAGGATAGGGCACCGCGGCTAGAAGTGCGGAAGGAAGTATGGTGTGTAAAATGAAAAGGCCAAGACCATAACAAGGGCCACTGTCCAATATTCATGAACTACTTGGCAAGAAGGGGGCCAATGCCATTTAGACCAGAGGCACAGGCAGGGCCAGCTGTGACACCCATGCTATGGTGTGCGATCTGTCAGATAGGAGGGAACACACGATGTATAATTTTCATTTTTTGCAGAAGTATACACAGACTCTCCAACAGTTATTTTGTAATTTCAGTAGGTCAGTAGGCCATGATGAGTGCACTTGTCACAGTTACAATTTAATGATCAATCGGATCCCAGCCTATAGGATGCATGAAAAAATGCGAGCCCTCGACCCAGCTGTGGGGGTGGCACGCACTGGATTTCAAGAGCAAGGTCAAGGACGGGGAAGAATGGGACCAGGAAGGGGCCGTGGATAGTTGATTTGTTACAATTGCGGAGGACCCAGGAACTACGCTCACGATTGTACCAACTTGACAAGAACATCTTGTTCATATTGTGCTTAGTTTGATCATGAAATGATAGATTGTCCTACATTGATCGCAAATATGTGCGAGAAAGGGGTACTCCAGCTTCCTATGACTCAAAATATCCAAATGATTAGGTCTAAACTGTGTGAACAAGACCCAAATGTGAACATGATGCTCATAAGTGGTGCAACCATGGGGGAAAATAAGGAGAAGAAGCCTAAGGAAGATATATGGGTTTGTAAGGCTCCTGCAAAGGAACCTAAGTTTGACATAGAACTATCAGGCCAGGCAGTAACTCCACAAAACAAAAACTGATTTGTAGTATTCATTCAATCAGATAGGTCTGTTATATACATGAGGGAGAGACTATTCAGTTCATCTCCCGATGATTGTTCCCATTTCTCAATTATTTATTTACAATAATTCACCCAATCACAAGGATTAGGTGTCAACATTCCCCCGCTTAATCTGAAGGGATGTTGGTGAGTCCAAGCATCGTTCTGAATCTTTCAAGCTTTTCTCTTCCAAGTTCTTTGGTGAAGATGTCTGTAATTTGCTCATTTGTGGAACAATGATGGATATGGATTGTTTTTGCCTCAACATGCTATCGAATCAGATGATATTTAGTATTGATGTGCTTCGTTCGATAATGGAACTTTGGGTTCTTGGCCAACTTTATTGCAAAGGTATTGTCAATCATGAGTGGGGTTGATTGTACTTGTTTTATCTGCAAATCTTCAAGAATTTTCCTGAGCCACACAATTTCTTTTGTTGCTTCAGTTGCTGCCATGTATTCTGCTTCTGTTGTGGAATCTGCTGGAACTGATTGTTTGCGTGATCTCCAGGAGACAGCTCCTGATCCAAGACTCATAGCATATCCTAAAGTAGATACCCCAGTTTCTTTGTCTCCATCAATGTCTGAATCAGAGTATCCAATCAAGCTGAAGTCGTCCACCTATGTATACTTGATTCCAAGGTCTTGAGTTCCCTTCAAGTACCTTAGAACCCTTTTTGCAGCAGACCAATGTCCCTCACAAGGCTTTTGCATAAACCTGGAGAGGATTCCAACAACAAATGAAATGTCTGGTCTGGTAGTAGTGAGGTAGATGAGACTTCCTACAAGCTGTCTATACTTTGTTGCATCCCTAAATTCCATTCCTTCAATAGATGTGAGCTTTAAGTTTTGTTCCATTGGAGTAGTAAGAGGATTGCACTCTGTCATGCCAAATCTGTTTAACAAATCTCCAATGTATTTCTTTTGAGAAAGAAATATGGACTTTGGATGTTGAGTTACTTCAATGCCAAGATAGTAATGAACATAGCCCAAATCAGTCATTTCAAAACTTTTCCCCAATTCCTTCTTTATGGATGCAATGTAGCTTTCATTTTTCCCTGTCATTAAAAGATCATCTACATATACCATAAGATATGCAACTGTTTTTCCAACTTTCTTGAGAAATAAAGTTGCATCATCAAGATCAAAATGATTGAAGTTGAGTTTCAGAAGATGCTAAGTTAGTTTTTCATACCAGGCTCGCAGTGCTTATTTGATGCCATACAAGGACTTCACAATTTTGCATACTTTATGTTCATGTCCCTTCACAGCAAATACTTCAGGTTGGGACATAAAAACATTCTCTTTTATATCTCCATTCAAGAAGGCAGTTTTTACATCCATTTGATGGAATTTCCAACCATTCTGAGCTGCTAGTGCAAAGAGTGTCCAGATGGTGGCCCATTTTGCTGTGGGGGAAAAAGTTTCCTCATAATCGACCGCTTCCTTCTGTGCAAAACCTTTTGCCACAAGCCTAGCTTTGTGCTTGTCAAGTGAGCCGTCAGCTTTCTAGTTGTTCTTGTAGACCCCCTTGTAGCCAATTGGTTTAGTTCCAAATGGAGGATCAACCAACTTCCGAGTGTCGTTCTTTATGAGGGCATCATACTCCTTTTGCATCGCTTCTTTCCATTCATCATGAGAAGCAGCTTCATTAAATGAAGTTGGTTCAAAATCTGTAGACAAGTTCAATTCACAATAATAAGAAACATCCATATCAACAGGTGAATTAGAGTCATCTACATCACCTCCATTTTGTCAGTTTGAGTTTCTGGTTCCTATTTTTCCAATTTCATCAGGATGAACACTTTCAAGTGTCTTCATCAGCCACTTTGGGGGACCTTTCTGAGATGGTCCAGGCTGCTCTGTTGAATGAGTTGGACTGAATCAAGATTGAGTCTCCCAATTTTATCAATTACATCACTTAAAGCATGATCCGTTGTTGGAGTTTCAGTCGGGGGAGAGTGTTCTTTAGAAGAAGATTACACATGTTGATCTAGTATAGGAATCCCCCCTTCAAGATGTGGAATCTGATTATCAAATTCTTGAAATTATTTCATTTTTGCGATTCTATCCAAGCGATCAAGTTGCCTCTCAACAACATTGTCAGATTTGGATGATTCAACAAAAATTACATCTCTGGATACAACAAACTTTTTATTTACTTCATCATAGAGGCGGTATGCTTTGGAGGTGTTTGAATACCCCAAGAAGATACACTTACGACTTCTAGCACCAAGTTTGTTTCTATGTACCTTTGGTATCAAAGCATAATAGGTGGAACCAAAGATCCTGAGATGTTTTACCGAAGGAACATGTCCATACCATAATTCATAAGGAGTCTTGTTTCTTATAGCATTATATGGACATCTATTCTTTATATATGCAGCACATAGAACAACATCAGCCCAAAACATTATCTTTACATTTTTGAAGAAAAGCATGGATCGTACCATATTCAAGATTTTTCTATTCATTCTTTCAGCTACACCATTCTGTTGGGGATTATAAGGCACAGTTGTTTGATGTTTGATCCCATGTTGGCGAAGATAGTTTTCAAATTCATTTGATGCATATTCTTTTCCATTATCAGTGCGAATAGACCTAATATGAGATTGTGCATCATTTTCAATCCATTTATGAAAATTCTTGAATGTTTGAAAAACATCAGATTTGTTCTTCAATAAATAAACCCAACACATTCTGGTGTAATCATCAAAAAATGCCATGATATATTTATTTCCATTTGCAGAAGGAACAGGCATTGGACCTCATAAATTTGAATGAATGAGTTCAAGCTTCCTATGTGCTCTTGAATGTGAATCATGAAAAGACTGTTTGCTATGCTTTCCTAGAATGCAAGCATCATATTGCTTATGTTTCCTAGGAATTTAGGCAAACCAGCAACACCATTTTTCTTCAATAGGCGGAGACCGTCATAGTTTAAATTTCCAAATCTAGCATGTCGTAATAAACTTGATGGAAGTGTACCTTCTTCATGATGAGAAATATATGAGAAATTTTGTGCATGAGAAGAGGTTCCTTGCAGTTTGAGAAGCCTTTCTTCTTCTATTCCCCTCATGGCAGGTGAGTGGTCAGATGCTTTTCTTACCTCAAGCTTGCCATCAAACATATCAATGGAGTGACCTTTCTCGTAGATGTGGACCAAGGATAGTAAGTTTCTCTTGAGCTATGGGAGATATAGAACATGATCCAGAAGAAAGTTTGGAAGACCAGGCAGTTTAAGCCTGATTGTGCCAAGCCCTGATGGCTTGATTTTTAACTAATCTACAAAGTATACTACTCCATCAACATTGTCAATGAAATATTCAAAAAAAACTTTTCTATGAGTCATGTGACAGGTTGCTCCTGAATCAAGCAACCAATCATTTTTCGAAGAAGCAAGTGAAGCATTAAACAAATCATCATTTACTCCAATGTTACATTGTGCCTCAATATAGTCAGCGGATTCAGGTGCTTTACCTTTGTCTGTATCATCAATTTTACCTTTCTGTTGGTTTCTTTTCTACTCAATTTTGTCCCATGGTAGCTTGCATGTAGAGGCATCATGTGATCCATTTCTTTTGTAGCGAATGCAGTGTAAATCTGCCTTTTCTCCTTGAGAATGTTTTCTCCCCTTGCCTCTGAAATATATTCCTCTTCCTCTTCGTCCACCTCTTCCTCTTGTAGAATCTTGAGCAGGATGCTTTTCTTTATGAGCAAGGCACACAGTCGCTTCACAAGATTTAGAGGTTGTCTTCTTTCCAAAGGCTTTTTCTCTTTCAGCAAACTTTTTCACAAGAGAGTCAAAGGTTATATCTTTAAGATTTCCACTTGCTTGTAAAGACTCAAGATAATTGGAGTAAGTAGTGTTACACTAAAATTTGTCACCATGAATATTTGCAGTCAGTATGGCTCCATCAATAACCATACTGTCCTCCTTGGCAAGTCTTATACCTCTGCTCCTCATGTCAAACTCCAAAAAAGAGAGAAAGCCTTTAAAAAATCAATATAACTCTGGTTCCGCACTTTCTCTTGCTCTTACCTGCGGGCCCACACCTCAAGTTCATAATACCTGCGTACTTGTACGCTCTGTCTCTAAAGGGGTGGGTTCGTACCCCTGTAAAAGTCGAAAGGCGCAAGTTTTACTTCAAAAAACTTACTTGCGGTCGATTCTAGAGCATTCTAGAAGATGGTTTGACGTGGATTGAGCGCCTCCAGATGGTTCATGCATCCCAATGAAATAGGAACTTATCCCATGAAGAGGGGAGCTATCCCTTTGAAAGAGGGGCTTATCCCATTGATGGTGGACCTGTTTAACTTCCTCCGAAGCATTGTAAAGACAGCCATTGGGCCAGAGGCAAGGGAGGTTGAAAGCTGAACATTCCTAAGGGTAGATGCTACTGAAATTAGGACTCCCTTATAGAGCTTGAGAGGAGAGATCACATTCCTTTCTTAGCTTCATTTGGAAGTGGGTGAGCTGATCAAAGTAGAGGAGAACTCTTGCTGGACCCTGGGAGGGACCTGCACAACACCAAGGCATTGGTTGTAAGGTTTCTTTTGTTTCCAATTAATACAATTAAGTTCATTTTTCTCAACAAGTTGTTATATATAATTTGTTTCATAAACTCCTTGGTCTTTATGATGAATATGTTTTATTATATGAGTTATTGAGGTGCTATGTAATCGTTTGCTTGTTAGTGTATGCAGGCTTCAAGGAGAGGAGCTCATCTGGATCAAAGAGGCTTGGCTGCTACAAACAGCGTTGGACTAAAGGTAAGCCTTAAACACCTGGTTGCATTTATTTTAAATGCATATTTAGGGAAAGATAGTGCTTGATTGTTTTGTTTGTCACTAGAAACGCCTTAGTTTCTAGGGAGGTCGGTTTTGTCCGCAAAATTGACTCTTTCCGCACGACAAAATGGCGACTCCACTGGGGAATCCATGGATTTGATTGATTTCTCTTTTGATTGATACTTTGATTTGAGAAACGTTGATTTGTTTCTGTTTTTGACTTGATGATTGTGGGATTGGGTGAATTTAGTTAATTTTGAGTTAGTTTTTATTTTTCATAGTTTTGGGAGAGGTACACACCCTCTGAGTTAAGCACAGTGCGTACCTGTACACACTTTTTCTTTGTGCACAGAGCGTGGCCACACCTATGTAAACAGGCTACCTGCGTACCCTGTCAAAATTTTGAGAAATTTTAAATTTTCTTCTTTTTATTAGTTTAGAATTTGTTTATAGGTTTTTAGCCACTGCCCAGACCTGCATGTGACTTGTCAGAAACTTTCCTTGGTTAATTTCATTGGCATTCCTGCTTTAAGCTTTTATCAATTGGGTGTTTTGAGTCTCTTTTTTGAGAAATTCTTAATTTGATTTCCTTTGGTCATTACTTGGAGGTTTGTCTCAGTCTTTTCACAATTTTGCATCTTTTTGCTTTTGTTTTTGCAAAAAAATTTCCCCCTCATTCGTCGGGGGGGGGGGGCTAAATTGTGTATGAGTGTTAATCGCCTTTGAGTGTTTTTATTTTTGATCTTTGGAACTCTCACCCAATTTTCTTGACTTGCACTTGATTGGTTCTTAGATTACATTAGAATCATCTTGTGTTTGAGAATTCTCTTGCATAGATCACATTTGCATAATTAGAATTCTCATTTTCAGAATATGAATGAAAAACGTGCATAGATTACATTTGCATACTTTTCAAATGAATTGTGCATAGATTACAATTGCATAGTTCACATTCTGAAAAATCAATCGTAGATTTAGATCAGCTTTCTTTGATTTGAATTTACATATTTTTATGCTTGTTCTTTAACACATAAAAATAAAAATAAAAAAAAACTATTTTGGAATTGATTTGCATTAGTTTTTCTTGATGAAATTAGTGCATTAGAGAATTTGTTATATTTTCTCTTAGTGATCAATTTTTTGCATTGTTGGAAGTGAATGGAAACTCTCTCCTTACTTTAGTTAGGATTCATCGAATTGAAAAGATCACATTATCATATTCGATTGCATTCAGTTTTGAGTTGGGTCATAACACCATTGGTTTCGTATCCATTTACCCATTTGAGTAATAACAGCCTTAATAACACAACGCTTAATTAAAATTCATCTAGTAATATTTTTATTTTCTAGGGCTCTGATACACCAACATAGCTTAGGCTAGTGTCTTGGAGTAGGGAGTAATTAACTCTCCAAGACAGTAAAACAAACAAGTAGCTGTATCTTGTGGTAGGAAGAAATCCAATTGTTGCATTTATACTCTGGGAAAGCTCCTCTTAAAGGAGAAGCACGAGATCGTGTCCGAACCAGTGTGGGAATCAATCCTTCCTCATTGGGAACGACGCCAGATATTCACGTATTAAAAATGGTAAACCTCGGATTAACCATTGTCGAGGAGCCTGGGGTCACTTGTTGGTAAACCTTGGATTATGTCAAGGAGCCTTCAAGGGGATTGAGCTTGCTACTCTGCCCTTGCGTGCGTATCGGATCGTAGATTGTTCCCCCAGGTATATTTGTTTCGGTTGGTAACCTTAGTGACCATATTCTTTAGGATTCTTCCTAAGGTGACAGTGGTGGGAAGATCCCACTGTACCTGGAGCAGACGTCGGCTAAACTCACTTGGATTTTCTGGGGGGTTCTCTTCACTCGAGACGGTTTAGTGGAGAAACTTGTGCCAGTCTATTCATTGAGAAGGTTGCCGGGGTAACTGTTCCACCTGCCATTTCTGTATTGAACTTTGCGATGTTGGATTTCATCACCAACTAGTGTTTTCAGTACGGAAAGTTACTGTTTGTGTGTGTTTTGACTCCTAGATTTGATAGCGCGTGTTAATTTGTTTGTTTTTACTTTTAGAGACCATAGGTGTGATTGTGAATTTTAATTGTTAGGTGTGAATTGTGAATTGTTAATTTTAGTTCTAAATTGTTAATTAAATTCACTGAAGTTGAATATAATGGCAACTTTTACGGAATTTACCAACCTAGGAACCCCTGTTAATGAGGATCCTAGTACTTTTCCTTCCTTTGGAAATATTGGTCCTCCTTATATGGCTACTTTGTCATTACCTGGATTTACAATAGGTTTACTGATATGGTTATTTTCAACTTCGTTGGCCCCAAATACTCCAATTGTTCCACCTCAATCGAATGCTTCCCCTCAACAGGGTTCACCCTCTCAACATCACCAACCTTCTATTGACCCTTTACCTTCTTCACCTAATTTTTCTTCCTCCATTTCTTCCTATTCGCTTGGTAAAAGCCTTGACGCTAGTAACCAGGTGTCTAAGAAGAAGAAGAAAGGGAAGAAGAAGAAGAAGAAGAAGAAGAAGCAAGATAAGAAAGAAGTCAACCAACCAACCATGGCTGTAAGTGTTAGTTGTGTTGAGGAAAACTCCGACATGCATCGTAAACCCAAATACCCTTGCAGGCTTTGTAAGGGTGACCACTTCCTTATCAATTGTCCTGGTATTCTAAAGGTCTTGGAAGTATGGTCAGAAAAATCTCATCAACTTTCCATTGATCCATTAACCAGTGATAGTCAGGTTCCTGGGAAAAAGGGTAAAGTTAGGTTTCCTTGTAAGTTATGCAAATGGAGTCATCAAACTCACATTTGCCCTTGCATGGATGAAGCCTCGAAATTGTTGGAAAACCTTACTGTTCCACAGCAAGAATTTCCAACTGGTTACCGTAAACTTTCTCCCAACCTACCGTCAACTGACAGAGTGATTGATTTAATTTCAATTATAGTCGATCACACTCTTCCATTGGAGAGTGAAACTCATATCACTCAGGTTGATGATCCATTAGTTGATCAAGTGGTCGATTCAATTTCACATTCGGTCGATCCCACTTTCCCTTTAGAGAGTGAACTTCATACCGCTCAAGTTCTTCTTGTTACATCAGATTCTTCTATGCCGGGGGGCCTTTCACCTATTTCTACAGAACCCCCTCCAAGTACTGAGGTCTTTCCCTTTGATTGGAATAGACTGACAGAACCTCGTCTTCCTTCCTCCATCCCTTTCCAAATCATTGTCAAGGTTGGTGGTAGGGATATACACCACACACAGGTAGATGAAGGTGCTTCTGTTAGTATTTTATCCTCAACTGCTTAGAAAGCTTTGGTTTCCCCTCAGCTTGTGCCTATTACGCAGAATGTGAAAGATTTTAACAGAACCATTAGTGAACCTTTAGGGATCCTTCCTAAGTTTTCTATTACCTTGGAAGGTAAAATTGTCTGTATTGATCTTATAGTAGTTCGAGGTCCCTTGGATTTCAATTTACTCCTTGGGCGAGACTATGTTTATGTAATGAAAGCTGTCGTATCGACACTCTTTCGCGTGATGTCTTTCCCTCACAATGGAAATATTGTGACTGTATACCAGCTTTTGTTCCCTAGTCTTGTTTCAACTACCAATAATATGACAGCCCTAAATGTTCTTGATTCTCAAGTGGTATCTACCCCGCCACGGGTTAATTATGTGGAAACTGGTCCCATGAGTCGAGAGTTTGACTAGATCTCATAAATATTAAGTTGTATATTTAGGTTAGTTATTTCAGTTTTTTGCGTAATTTTCTTACAGTTTTAGGTCGAGTCTTTCAAATGATCTCGTAACTGAACCTTCATTCCATCCAGCTAATAATTAGTTGAATGAAATGAAGCTGGGGGGGCATGCGCTCTAGCAGTTATGCTTAGAGGGCATTAAGCATAGTTTTCTTTCTGTTTCAAGCTTTTGTAAAAATGAAACCTATTTCGAGTCAATTTCAGTTATTTTCAAGACTCGTTAAACTCATGAAAATACCGAGATTATTTTGCTATCTTTCATTCTCGTAAAACAAATGAAAATGTCGAGTTCTTTCTGTCTTTTCCTGCTCATAAATTAAATTGAAAGTCGGCCATATGAGTACATTTTTATCATTTTTTCGAACTCATTAAAACTTACGAAAAAATGAAAACCATGAGTACATTTTTATCATTTTTTCGAACTCGTTAAAACTTACGAAAAAGTGAAACCTTAGAGTCATATTTAAGCCCTTTTCTGACTCCTAAAACATGAAAAGATTGCCGAGCGTTTCTTTTACACTCGTTAAAACGAAATTAAAAGACGGTCCACTTACAGCTCTTTTCCGACCATAAAAACATGAAAAGATTGCCGGATTTTTGTCGTTTCAAATTCGATATTGGTTATAAAACGACGTGTCGTTGATCGCTTTTTTACTTTTTCGGGTCAGTGACACTAATTACGAAAAGTACTCCTTGGTCGTAAAGATCAAGCGGTTCTCTCAAGTATTATTTTATACTTTTTCGGGCTTGGGAGACACAAATTTACGAAAAAGGTCAACCCTGGAGTCTTCTTAAGTTTTTCAGACTCTCTAAAATTGAAAAACGTTGAGTTTCTCCTATACTGGACTCGTTAAAATTTCACAGTAAAGGACCTATTCGATTACAAACAGGAACGGACCACTCCTTCTTAGGGTTCGAATCTAAAATAAGTTGGACTCATCCGAAGGATGAGCTTATAATCAAGAAAATGTTATCCTCCTCAAGCTTGTAAAAAATAAAGAGGTACTTGCCAGAAATGGTGGGGGAAAAGAGAGGAAAATGAGCCTATTTGTTATACTTTGTCTTAGAAAAACCTTATCACCACTCTTGAACATGACACTTTTCATTCACCTGGGTTGGGAAATCCTTTGCCTAATAGTTGATCAAACCACATTGAAAGTCTTCACCCAGTTTCCGGGTATTAACTTTGGGACAATTGTTACCAAACCATCTGTAGTGTCGTTATGTGTTCAAGAGGAGTCTTGCAAATAAACCATTCATCTGCAAAATATCTGTCATCCATCTTGGCCATCCTTGAGTCAGTCCTTACAGCTACATTTCTTCAACTTGATCTATGATTTTGTGTTGTGGGATTGCCTACAACGGATCGCTTTCTATCGACATCAGCACATTATCTAGAAAGATGATCTAGGAATCATCAGTACCTTGAAATCTGCATGCCTCAATGGTAGGTTTCTCTCCTTTGACGACAAGTTACATCAATGACCTTCGATCAAGGGATTCTGTGACATGTTCGACATCAACACATTCATTCACATCTCATGGATTGTACTGGGTACTTTGAGAGCCATTGACATCACTGGTGGTCTCTCTCACACTTGTTAACAATTTACATCATTGACTGGTAATCAAGTGGTTTCTACCATGTTCGACATCAACTCATTTATTCACATGGATAGAAACGTACTATTTCGGGAAGCAGAAATGAAGACCCTGGATCTAGTTTCCGCCATCCAGGCTGCGAGGATTTTTGTATTCATTATATAGTAGACTAATTATAAACAGATGGTTGTGTCCATACTGTGTCTACATGTGTCTATGATTATGATGTATTGCGAAATCATTCCTATATCAGAGCAGTAGTTAGTTTGTTAGTTAAGTTTTTGATCTGAGTATGGGAATGCCTACCTCAGCGATGATATGATCTCATATATGTATTTTGTGTTGAATATTTGCAGGTTCTAACTGGGCTTTCCACAAGATAATCCTCGAAATGATAAAGTGCTTCACCCTTCCTAGATGATATAAAACCCTAATCTACTACATACCTCGCACTTTAGGGGGCAATCTGTTACACTAAAATTTGTCACCATGACTATTTGCAGTCAGTATGGCTCCATCAATAACCATACTGTCCTCCTTGGCAAGTCTTATACCTCTGCTCCTCATGTCAACTCCAAAAAGGAGAGAAAGCCTTTAAAAAATCAATATAACTCTGGTTCCGCACTTTCTCTTGCTCTTACCTGCAGGGCCGCACGTCAAGTTCATAATACCTGCGTACTTGTACGCTCTGTCTCTAAAGGGGTGGGTGTGTACCCCTGTAAAAGTCAAAAGGCGTAGGTTTTACTTCAAAAAACTTACTTGCAGTCGATTCTAGAGAATTCTAGAAGATGGTTTGACGTGGATTGAGCGCCTCCAGATGGTTCATGCATCCCAATGAAAGAGGAACTTATCCCATGAGAGGGGAGCTATCCCTTTGAAAGAGGGGCTTATCCCATTGATGGTGGACCTGTTTAACTTCCTCCAAAGCATTATAAATACAGGCATTGGGCTAGAGGCAAGGGAGGTTGAAAGCTGAACATTCCTAAGGGTAGATGCTGCTGAAATTAGGACTCCGTTATAGAGCTTGAGAGGAGAGATCACATTCCTTTCTTAGCTTCATTTGGAAGTGGGTGAGCTGATCAAAGTAGAGGAGAACTCTTGTTGGACCCTGGGAAGGACCTGCACAACACCAAGGAATTGGTTGTAAGGTTTCTTTTGTTTCCAATTAATACAATTAAGTTCATTTTTCTCAACAAGTTGTTATATATAATTTGTTTCATAAACTCCTTGGTCTTTATGATGAATATGTTTTATTATATGAGTTATTGAGGTGCTATGTAATTGTTTGCTTGTTAGTGTATGCAGGCTTTAAGGAGAGGAGCTCATCTGGATCGAAGAGGCTTGGCTACTACAAACAGCGTTGGACTAAAGGTAAGCCTTAAACACCTGGTTGCTTTTATTTTAAATGCATATTTAGGGAAAGATAGTGCTTGATTGTTTTGTTTGTCACTAGAAACGCCTTAGTTTCTAGGGAGGTCGGTTTTGTCCGCAAAATTGACTCTTTCCGCATGACAAGTAGGATAGAGTGCCTTGAGAAAAGAAATAAGAGGGATATCCAGCTCAACCTTAGTGGATTTGATATCATGCATTATAGAATTTACTTCAGATGCAAGAACAAGAGGATCATTATTTTTCAGTTCAAGAGTGAAGAGTTTAATCATGAGCTGAACAACTTCAAGTGCAGAATGTGAGTCATAGAGTTCTTTAAGCTTTTGTAAATCTTCAAAGGCAGTTGAATGCGATGAAATATGGTGACTCACCCCTTCATTTACAGATGTTGTGATTAATGCATAGGCTTTGTGTTCTTGTTTTCCCAAATGACGAGCTCTTTGTCTGAGGTAGGCTGTACTGGGTCATTGTCTCCTTCTCCGACACACACTCCTTTCCACAACTCATTGAAGATGAGGGTGTGTTTTATCATCTGGGACCATTCAGGATAGTTCTCCTTGCCAGTGAGAACTATTCCTACCATAGAGATGATTGAATGCATTATGTAAAAAAAATACTTCTGCTGATAGAAAAAATACTTCTGCTGATAAAAAAAATACTTCTGCTGATATACAGTGAAATTGTACTCAAAAGGGCAAAAGGATTTCAAATACTTTATGCACTATATTTTCTTCAAATCCCTCCAATGTTTATAAAAGCATCCTCATATAATATATCCAACATATTCCATTCAACAAACTCATTTCATATTCCATTCAACGCATTCAAATGGAAACCATTCAATATATACCATTCAATATATACACTAGACCATTCTACGCATATACAGACTTGGACGGGCATATGTATAAACCCACGGCGTTTCCCCAGATGTGCACCACGTTAATACTCAAACAGCGTTAATATCATTCAAGCCACAGCATTAATACACATTCAATAAACCATTGATACTACAAACGCTGTGTTAAAATGTTGATACCACACAACAATTCGCATTCAAATACCATTCAACATTAATTCAACAACGTTAATAACACAACAATTCAAACGTTGTGTTAAAAATGGGACAGCGTTATTACCATATACCAACTCTGATATAATAGGCCCCTTCAACGCATTCAACGCAGTTCAACACCATATAAAAAACAGTGTATTACCATTCAATAAAACTGCAGATACCATTCAAATGAACAAGAATATACCAAAGTCGTTTTAACGCATACACCAAAGCCAGTTTCAAATACCATTTCTAATACAAACTCATTCAATAAACCAAATGTTGATACCACTAGACAGCGTTACCAAACGCATTCAACTTCGAACATAACGCATTCATTCAACATCGTTAATATTCAAAAACCATACGCATACCATTCAACTTCGAACCATATGCATACCAGAAGCTGGACCTTCATCGACGGTGGCGTATCTCTGTAGTGGCACCATCAGGTCTCAATGCTAAAACAGGAAATGACAGTATGGACAGATGTGCAGTGCTGGCAGAGGTAGGTTATTTCAGGTCTGAGGGGAATAAGGCAGAGGCAAAGCCCAAGACATAGGATTTACAGGAGCATAATAGCTAAAACAAGGAGCTGGCTCTGATACCATGTCAGGCCAGGCAGTAACTCCACAAAACAAAAACTGATTCGTATTATTCATTCAATCAAGTAGGCCTATTATATACATGAGCGAGAGACTGTTCAGTTCATCTCCCGATAACTGTTCACATTTCTCAATTATTTATTTACAATAATTCACCCAATCACAAGGATTAGGTGTCAACAAGAACGCGTAAAGGAGACGTTCATGGAAGCTAAGAAGAGCTTCACGGAGGCCTCCACTTCAGGTAGTAAGGAGCAACTAGAGACAGGAATGGATCCTTCCATGCTCACTACCTTTTTGGAGACATGCATGAAACTGTTGTGCGACAATAAGGCAGTTAAGGGGCTATAGGAGTTGATCACTAGGTGTGCAGGGTCAGAAGAGTTTCCCGTAGTCCGGAAAATGGGAAAGCATGCATTTCACACCAGGAGGCAAATGACATTGAAAGCACGTATTGGTGAGTACAAAATGGATCAGGTCATCCTAGACCTAAGATCGAACGAGAATGTGTTACAGAAGCAAACATGGGAATGCAAGGGCAGGCCCGCATTGCATTGGTCCCCTATTAAATTATGAATGGCGAACCAATAGAAGATTGTTCCCATGGGAAGGTTACAAGGGGTAATAATTGATATTGAAGGTGCGAGTACGCAAATGGACTTTGAAGTGATAGAGATTGTTTATGACAACAATCCCTATCCCACCCTGTTAGGAATAGACTGGTCCACCGATATGAACGAAGTCATCAACCTGAAGAAGCAGAAGATGATATTCGAAAACAAATCACTACACGTAGTAGTCCCACTAGACCCTGCCGAAGGACCATTCTACACTAAACCAGTGCACAACGATGAAAGAGACGATGAGCTAGATTGTATTTACCAAATAACAGCACGTGACCAGGATTGGGTGAACTCAACTGTAAACAGGAGAATCTCGTGGGAGCGTGACATCTCCTATACTTTGGATTCAGTTGAAGAAGTAGATCGCTAGAAGAATCGGTTGCATGAAGTGAAAACGCTGAATTGCAACATGATGATTAGATCATTTCATTGCATGATGACATAGGCCAAGGAACTGCCAACATATGATGGAGTGACAGCGGTGGATGAATTCCTAGACAAATTTGAAAGCGCAGTACTGGAACAACAGTGTTTTAGTGTGCTGGAATGGGCACTGCACGCAAAACCTGCATGATGGTGGAGTACAGATCAGGAGACCATTGTAAATTGGCATGAATGTAGAAGGTGGATGCACTTATGGTTTGGAAGCCCCCAGCGTAGAACGAGAGTTAGGTAGTCAGGACAAAGTAGCTTGTGTGCCCACCCAGGTTGTTGGGTGAATTGTGTAGGCCACACAAGCACATCCTTGACTAAGGATCAAACATCAGAACCAGACGCAGCAACAGGAAAAGAAACATGCACCACAAATGTTCCATGTAGAAGCATTCAAGAAGGTATGTGGAATTCTAAACAAGGTTCACCACGCCAGACGAATGTATTAGGACCTGCACGTACTAGCAGTCTGATCGGCCTATAGGGCCATGAGTAAAATCTTGAGCGCGGAAATGACTCCAACATTGAAGAGAAGAGACGAGGCCATAAGAGTAGAGAAGAATCCCCATACAACATCTCCCACAGTTGGGATAGTACGCGAGGAACCCAGTAAAATAATTATGCAGTTATAGGAAGCCATTTGGCGAGGGAACTTGAAACTGTGTGAACTTGAAGAAGATTGGGTATGGCTGGGAAAGAAAAGCATGCTATTGAACAAAGAAAACAACAAACTGGTAACCAAAATCGTGCAAGCATGCTGCGCTGGGAAAATAAGCACGATAGGAAAAGGTATATCCAGCCATACTACTGCATTAGAACAATTTGTGGCCCTACTACCATGGCTACGACCCCACCTTAGTAGACAAAGTAAACAGGGGAGCGCACCATACAAGGAAGAACATGACAAATTAAATGGGCTGGAAGGTAAATTGAAGCTTTGCATAGGTGGTGCGACCCCCTGACTATACATTGAGAGCATAGTCTCAGCACTCCAAGCAGTTGAAAGAGAGCGCGGGACTATAAAAGAGTATGTATGTGAGTTGCACGATACGGAGGTTGCACGTATGATAGGTATGTCACAGGGGTCACCGACACACATAGGGGGCTACGCTGCTGCAAGGGTAGGATGGGAGGTGACCGTTGGTGTCACTGTTCATGACAAGAGGTCTAATTTAAGGCAAACAGCAGTGGGCAATGGGAAATTAAGACACAAATTAAGAACTATATTTGGGATGATTTGCTGCCAAGTAGGCATTAATGACTCAAAAGTGGGGGGAAAGGTCAAATTCAAATTCAAAAGACACTATAAAACCCCCAAGGCCAACCATAAGGCAACACTTGGTTGTTTGATAACTGAGCAAATACAGATCATTGAGTGTCATGTACTCTTACCATCCTCAAGTGTAAACACAATGACGGCTACTAGAACAAGAGTGTGATTCACTGAAGTTACCACGGATCCCCTATGGCCCATCAGGAGCCTGGAGAGGTGGAAACTGCACGACAAGTTCCAAAATCACCACACACACTGTGGCCATAGAAAGATAAGCAAACGATGGGGCCAATCTGTGTATCCCCAAGAAACCCACATTTTGGTAAATTGTCAATGGCAGAGAAGGGAAAAGCCGTCATTGCTGAAACAGAGGAGGAGGAGGAAGACTTGCAAGCTTTGATCGCCTAAATTGAGGCATAAGACGATGAGGTGGAGGATGTCTCCCAAATTCCTTCCACGAAAAGATTACCTTCTTACATCCCCCTGTCGAAGGGGAAAGCCAAGATACCGAAAGACCTTGAGGCCACGGGGAGTGTGCTCCAGACCCGGCTCCTCCCTAATGATATAAAGTTTCAAGGTTCACCGTTGGGACTAGTACCTACTATGAAGTTTGAAGAGTGGGATGTTGTAGAAAGCAAGAAGTTCCTACAGTTGGCTGCGAAGAGGTTACTCAAGTAGAAATGGTTGTGCGGTGTGGATATGGTTGGGTTACTCCATCTCCAATCGATATCCCACTACCACCGTGCGCCCATCACCATTTTTTTCATCAGGAAGCTATTTTTCCTAGTGCATGATGGGTATCTCTGGCTGGAAGAGCCGATTCCCATCACATCCGATCTAATTCACTGAATTTCATGACTGCAAGTCAAAGGAAACAACCCCCAGCCATAACAGGAAAAAGCAGCGACTTAGCCCTCGCAAAAGCTATGAAGGCCAAGTATAAACTAAGAGAAAGTGGGGTTATGCAATAGTAAGAATTAAAGACCAAGGGGTGTGCGCAGCCACCAAACTGTTGGCCGGTAAGCTAATGAGTAAATGTTGCGCCGACAAAGTATGAGTGTCTGTGATTGAGTTGGTAGAGCAATGCACAGAGGGGGTCTAGTTCAACTGGGCACAAGTCCTTTGCGATGAATTTTTTACAAAATACAGGGAGACCCGGGAGTAGGGTAAAACCTTCCACTATGCGTGGTTGCTCTTATCCATCCAGTTGGTTGTAGGGGAGCTACTGGAGGATAGTTAGTTTCCCACTACTATGGGTGACTTTCCCAAAGCCACGAGGTACACCTTGCTCTTGGTTACAAAAGACACAAACAAGATCTGCGAGATAAAGGTGTTCTAGGTGTTCGTGGAGGCGAGCATCTAAACATGGACCAACCGCAAGCTGTGATTGTCCCCTACAGTTCATAACAGCTTGCAAAGTGTGGTAAATTCAAGGTATATATCCATAACCTGTATATCCAGGCATGCAAGGATCCAGCATGAAAATGGGTGAAGCTTCCATTCATCGAAACAGATGATGCGATCTTCACAGTAATGGAGTCATCGCCTCCAGAATGGTGCGCCCAAACTTGGCAGAAATGGAGAAGGTCATAGAGTGGCAACGAAAGGACACCGAGCTATGCATCACGCGATTTGTTGAGAGGAGGCACCAAGAACAAGAAGCAGCCACATAGCAGAAGGTGACTGATGCAACAGTAGCAGCATAGATGGCAGAGACCACAACCGTGCCAACCAAAGAGCTCGAGGAGGGCCAGGAGATGTCCACGGGGCAGAAAACAGGGGAAGGGGATAGGATAGAGGAACACGCGGGCCCCGGTTTTGCATTGACCCAACTCAAGTGGTTGCGCAGCCTCAGGCTCCCTAGAAGAAGGGAAAAGCCACGAAGACGTCCGTCGAACCGATCATGCTCACAGAAGGTGATCTATTGGATATCAATGAAACGATTTGTGAGGTTGCAAAGGACACGCTCCAGGAATTATGGATGGAGAAAAACACTGTGTTGGGGGCGCTCAGCACGCAACTACAAGGTTTACAGGTACAACACCCCCAAACAGGCACAATGGCGTAGTATGTCCCCACAAGAACCACTAAGGCGAACATACATTGTGCGCCCGTATGGGTAACACCTTCGTCTTGCCAGAAGGTGCACTAGTAACAACAAGCTAGGGTGACTAGGCTACGATGAGTAGAATGAAAGGCATCAGCTTGAACTTGGCCACCCTACCACATGAAATGGTGTACTAGCTGCAGGATGGGGTCATCGCAGAGCTCCGCACCCGAGAAGGTTGAGCCATCCAGGTCCTACATGAGTAGAAAATCAACATGGACTAGCTTAGCATCTAGTGGGATGAGTTGGTTATGCAGGCTCATGGACTGGAGTAGGCCGTAGGGGATGCATGCAGGAGCATTCTAGAGTTTTCCGTGCTGGCGGAGCTACTAGCAGCAGTGTGGGTCCATAGATTGGCAGCTAGAGTCCACGAGGCCTGGGAGGAAACGGTAAAGGTTCAGTTGGAGTTGAACCTACAAATCACCAAGCTGCAATTAAAGACACAGCCTTCCACACCCCCAGAAGTCAGAGAGCAGTGTGCCCATGCTATCCAGATGGGGTTGGAACAAATTGGCCAGTCAACACAGGGGTGCACTAGGACGTTGGAGCAAGCACTAATCATACCTACGCACCTGTAGGAAGACCCGAACCTACAATTCCTAGAGACGGAGCTGCGTGAATTGAAGTAGGAGTACAACAGTATCTGGGGAACCATAAGACAGTTGCCCTTACTCAACGATTCACCACACTACAATAGGTAAGGAGAGTGAAGGACCGATTAGACGTCGCGCACCAAAAGGAGGCCCTACTTAAAGCATGCATCCAACCATGGATTGATGAAGCATTCACAATTAGAGCTACCGTTGAAGGGAAGGTGGAAAATATGCAAGAATTGTATGCGGTTGGACAGGAATATGACCTTTCTCATGAAAGTTCAGAGATACGTGTGCAACAAGTACAATAGGCAACATAACATTTTGTTGCGAACACCCAAGCTGCACGTGACCTACTGCATGGACTTCACGCCAAGATCACCGCACCAACAGAGTGACTTGGGATGAGTCAAGATGATTGTGTTGGGGGGCTTGTTGGGCAGCAGATCCCACCATAGCATGATTTTGGGGCTTAAAGCCCGCGTTTTGGTCAATGTAATGTGAAGACTCCACGAAGAACAGTCGCGGAGCGTGAAAGTCTACAATGAGTCATAGGGTTGTTCGCCCTAAGAATTGGAAAATAATGTAAAATTGAGTCGGCCTACCCATGGTCCACGGACCATGGGATGGTATAAATAGAGTGAGGCTTTAAGTGTAAATATTTCTTAGCGGAGTTTTGAAAAATTAATAGATAGATGTGAAGGCATGGTTAGAGGATAGAAGTGGATCTGAAGGTAGTGGGTCGTAGTAGTAGGTAAAGGCTCTATAGCTGAGTGCACAGAGGCCTAGTAGAGTCAGTAGTTGAGTGCACAGACCCCTACAGCTGAGTGTGTAGGGTAGAGTCGGGGCTGTATTGAACTGAACTTGAAAGGGATCATTAGTAAAGATAAGTTGATTCGGCATATTGTGCATTTGTTTCGTATATCTATACTTTAATGTTTGGCATTAATGGTATCTATTTATCTATATGCACACACTTATATGTATGTTTATGTATGAAAAATTTCTAAGTAATTAACAAATAGAAACTAACTAAGGAGGACATGGGTAATTAATACTGGTCGCACTGTGGCTGGATCTGCATGAAGGCAGTACCACAGGACGTAGGGAGCCTACTGGTTCGTGTAATCTAGTAAGCGCGAAGGTTGAATCCCGTACTTATCACCCATATTAGACATCCCTAGGGTACAGAAACCTAGTTCTAGCACCCTCCCGTACTACTTCATGTGAGACCTCAGTCCACACTCTGGGGAATGTTGCCGAAAGGGCCATTAGTACCAGGATTTGCTTGGCTAAACTCACTGTTGAACCTAGTTCAGGCCCCATGTAGCCAAAAGCTTATCGGTCTACATGAAGGGAGGATCAGAAAGTATATACCGACATCATGACCATCTCACAGTGCAGAAACTTGGTTCTTGCATACCCCCATACTGCTTTGAGTGAGACTTTGGTCTACGCTCCATGGGCTGATGCCAAGAGGGCCAATCGTGTAGTGATTTGCTTGGCTGGTTAATGTTGAACCTGGCTAAGGACCCATAAAGCCAACACTATGCCAACTACTAAAGTAAAACAGGTGTTCAGCAACAAACCAACAATTTTTTAGGCCAAGTCAACACCAGAATTGTCGAAGGCAGTGCCAGAGAACTACAACGGTTTTATTTGCCTATATTTCTGTACTATTTTTGTAAACAATCTTTTAGGATATTTTGAGATGTTTTGTATAAATACTTCATAATTCAAAGTACAGAGGGTTAGAACTTGAACGAAGAAAGATCCTTGATGTAAAGGTGTGTATTGAGATAAATTGATCATTACATTAATACGTAAAGTCATTCCAAGATTCATGTGTGAGGAAAATTGGTGATTTTTTTCCTCTTGTGTAATTTTTATTTCTCTTTTTTTCCATATGTTTTTCCTATCTATATTTTTTAAAGAAAATTAAGTGTTGGAATTGTTTAATTACACTCTGCTATGGATTATTAAGAATATATTTGTTTTCAAGATGAGATTAAATATAGAATTCTTTCAAAATTTCTCTATGTTTAATTGAATCTAAATATTTTGCTCTCTTTCATTCCACCCAAGTTCCAAAGATCTAATAGCCTACCCACCTTTCCCTATTACAATTTGTTCTATTATTTCTATATCTAATCACACTAAGACTTTTTTATTCCATTTCCTAATGGCCTTTCCATGCAATTCGAACCAAACATTTGAAAAAGCCAAACTCTAAACCTAATAACTAGCATAAGATCCCAAAACAACAAATCGAAATCCAATAGAGAGATACCTCTATGAGTTTAGAAGGGGCAGCTTCTAATATTACAAGTGGTTTTTTGGTTACCTTTGGGTTTCTCTCATAGCATTGGGAAATTATGGAGTGATAAAATTTTGGTGACTACACTTGGGAATTCGAAAAGAGATGATATGAATTCAATTTTTCCCTAGTAAAAGTCTATCTTATAGTTTAAAGCTATTTCAAGTGTGCGATCATGAAATAGATCTTGTTTAAGGTTGTTTTCCACTCAAATTTGTAAATAATTTATTTCTGTAAATATGCTATTGTATATATAGCTCCGAAAAGGATATACACTAGAGCTAACTAAGATCCTAAACCACCAAAAAATGTAGATAGTCCTGAAAAAATACTCAAAAAGAAGAGTTTAACTGAGAGACAAGCATGTAATAATCCATTGCCCAGACTTAATTATGTCCTTGAAAGTTTAGTAACTGTATAAGATATTGAGTTAGATTTAGCTTTTGAACATAGCCTCTTTCGTACTAAATCTGACAATTTTGTACCTAAAACATTTTTTGATGAAATTGTTTTAAAACCTTACATTTCAAAGAATCAACCTATTAATCTGGACTCTCATGATGATGTCATCAAACAATTTAATAAAATTGAAGTGTTGGTAACTAAATTATATTAGGTTGTGTAGAAATCTATTAAATCATCTAGATCTTCTTCTTCTTCTTCTATTGCTTCATCACCAACCCCACCAGTAATTCCACCTAGTACTACTATCCCTCCAGACATTCCCCCTATTTCTACTACACCACTAGTAGTTCACGCTATCACTAGTGTATACCCATTTCATCTACTATCCTTACCACCACTACACCAACACAACAAAGTGCCATCCCACCCCCTTTAAGACCTTCCACATCCACATCCATTGTAGTTACATCTTGCTCTCATTTACCCATCATGGCAGGTCATTATGCCCCGCTGGTTTTACCTTGGACAACTCAATGCCATGCCACAAGATTACTAGAGTAGAATACCTAAAATTGATAGCACAGGTTCAATCACTGCTCAACAAAATATAGACACAATGAATGTTTATTTAGATTTGAACAAAATTGATGATGATGATGTGAAGTTGAGACTATTTGCCCAAATTGTTGGGATGGGGTTTGTTGGGTAAATTTTTGGGGCAAAATCCAAAGTTTTGATGTATAAATATGTAAAGTATCTACAAATTGTGGTCATGGAGTGCATAGATAGTTAAAGAGTCAAACATGGTTTCACCCTTCCTTATGTAAGTTAAGTTGGCTTTTTGAAGACCTACCCGTGGTCTACGGACCATGGGATTGTATAAATAGGTGTGTCTTAGAGAGTCTAACGCAGATAGAAGAATTGAGTTTTGTCTATGGGTATGACAAAAGGAGTCTAAGTTAGTGCGGAAGAGTAGGAAGAAAGGATTTTTAGCAATGTGTGCAGAGGCTTAGAGTAGTTTTTTCAACTAAGTGCATGGACCCCTGTAGCTGAGTGCACAGGGAATTATTGAGTTTGTAAGCTTAACTGAATACCAATAAAGAAAGATTGTTGCAGAAATTCTTGTCTTTACCTCTTTACTTCTATTATGTACGAATGTGCTTTGTACTGTGATGAATAATGGTTGTATGAAACAATGTATTGATACGTAACTTTACTTGATCTATATTGTTATATGAATGCAATTGATGTTAAGTGTTTACATGAAGATTATATCATTTTAAATATTGGGTTAAGAGTAATCTATGATGCGTGTAAGTAGTTAACTCATTTTTTTAGGGTCCGCAAAAGCCAATCGTAGAATTTCACGGAGGTCTATAGGTTGATTAAAGGGAGTTACATTGATAATCCATAATGGCTTATCGATTTGTGTGAAGGCAGATCTAGGGCACAAAATGACATCATGCTGATCTCTAGGTGTGGAAACTTGGTTCCAGCATCCCCCCATACTGCTTCGGGTGGCACTTCAATCCATGCTTCGTGGATTGATGCTGAAATGGCCAGTGGTGTAGGGATTTGTTTGGTGCAACTAACTCTGAACCTTGGTCAAGACCCACTAAGCCAACAAATGGTTTCTTTGTCGGGACTAGGATCTGCAGAAAGAGATGTGCGATCTCGCATCACTAGAATCTAGCAAAGAAATAAATTGACAAGTGGTTGGATAGAAAGATCCACGAATTCCCAATGTAAGAAAATATAAATGTGTGCCTGACAAAACAATAGTGTGTGCACAGATATCCGTACACATAAATACACAAAATTTTCTTTTGCAGCTTCCCGATCGAACTATATGAGTGGATCACTAAATTGGCAGACGACCAAGGAAGGTGGAGGGTTGAGGGTCCAACAATGTGGACCTCATAGCTAGTATAGAAGTTGGAATATTCTGAAGATAAAATCATGTGCGCTATCAATCATTAGCTTGATTTAGTCATTGGAGGATTTGTGATAGAATTCACGGTCGATACCTCGGTCACCTACAGTGAAGCAGAGTGACGATTCTTCACCAGACCATGAGGTAAGTATTTGAGATCTTTGAATACTTGGTGTCGAGCAATAAAAAGGGTCTTTTTCACCTCTATTTACCCTACATTAACTTATCAATCTAGGAACAATTTGTTATCTCAAAGAGTGTATTCAATTTGAGGCGGTCATTTGTCAGAGTAATGCTAGTAGTATAGTGCTCTAAATACAAGAGTAAACAGATGCTTGAAATAAGATCTACTTACAAAAAAGAACCTTAAAACTCAAATCATGCACTCAAAAAACTATAGCAATTTATCAGTCAAGGGTATAGTAATGGTAACTTATCCCTCTGTAAACTGATGTAATTAAAAGACAATCAAGGAAAAGATCATTAATCTAGGAACTAGACAACATATGTCATTTCTCACTATAGTTTCAGATCATTCTGCACACCTAGGCCATAATAAAAATGAAAGGAAATGGAACAACAACTATTCTTATGAATTGAATAGCAAAACCTTAATATACAAAAATGAATGCAACAATAATTATATCCTACAGGAATTAAGTAACAATCCTTACTCTCAAGATAAATCGGATAGCAAACGGAAATATAGCAGCAATTAACAGAGATGAAATATAGAACAAAAACTTGAATCAAATATAAATGGACAATAAACCAAGACAAATATCATACACGACATGCTTAATATTGAAAGGAACAGTAATCTGACTTTGATACAACAAGTATAAATCACATTTATAAAGAATAGCAATCGTGATTCACAATGGAATAGTAATCCTAATTGAAAAACAATCACATTTAAGTGAAAACCATAGATAAATATAGTAATACCAATTTATGATTGTTCATCACGGTTACACTATAATAGAACAGCAATGGCAATCTGTAAGGAACAACAATGCGTTATAAAGTCAGAATGAACAACACAACATTCCTGTTATAGAAAACAACATTACTTAGTGGACCATAAACAAAATATAATAGAACCGTTATGTAAAATAACAAAGCACATCAGATTACTGAACAGAGCTAAGAAAGAAGGTCAAACCACACACGAATTGGAAATAATGGTACAGGAGCAAGTGTTCCACCAGGGCCAGGCCCTTAGCCTCTAGGGACACACTGCTTGAGATTACTCCATAATTAAAGATGGAACGACTACCAAATTTATATTAGAACATCAAAACAGAGTTACAGTGAATCGCTCTTCAGTGAGAGTCGATGATCAAAGTTTCAAATACAAAGGAGAATTTCATAAAAACAACAACAGTTCATCCCCCAGGCTAGTAGTGTTGCCCCTTCTTATAACAGCTGAGCAGAGATATCAACGATACAAAAAATCGTTAAGATAGCGATCCCTTAGGAGCAAAGGATCCTGAGGGATTCGCCAAACTATTAATTCTTAGTTATCCTCTTGTTCTCTTGTGCCAACTTGGTATCTCCTTTTCCCTTTCCTGGCTAATACGCTCCAATTTGGATCACCTTGTTTGCATGCGGTTCCCTGTCAAAGGGACAACAATTAACTTTGTCTTGTCTTTTCCTTTGGGACGGAAATATTCCTTCTTCTCCTTTTCTTGCATAAGAAAAGGGTAGTTATTAGTTATTTCACATTACATACAAATCCTACAGGTTTTATCATAATTTCTTATTATCTACCTAGTTCATGATGTGAATAAGTTATGAGTTTTAAAGAAAAGATGACCAAATAAATGATAATAACATACCTTCTTCAGGGCTCAACACACCCCTCTGCTTACCATTTTTCATGCCCTCATGAAAACATTGTAGTTGACATGCAAGGTAGTGAGGGAGTAGGCTAGAGACGAGATCTCATGAGGTAGTCTATAGCCATGATGCCTAGCTAGGTGTTCAAAAAGACTTCCTGTCTAACCCTCAGGAATTTCATTCAAGGCTTGGTATCCTGGTGCAGGGTGCCAAATAACCGGACTGCAGAACCCACAACCTAACCAAGATGGGCCTTCTCTCAAAATAAGGTCACCATCGAGACCCAAGCGATCAGCAGCTAGCTTAAAGTTCTCATAGTTAAACAGTTCCCTGAGTTCGATGTTCGGATTAGAAGTTTGATATCGTAATTTCGCAGCTACAATGGCAAGGTGCTTGATGGTAAAGAAATATTCTATCCCTTGCCGATTGATTTTTGTATGAATAGGTCCTAATGTCTCAATCACGCCTGGAGTCCTCATTAGGTTCCTATGTTTATTCCACAACCGTAATGGGTCTCTAGGCTCAGCTCGCACCCATAAGTCTAATCCATTTTCTTGTCTTCGAAAGGCATTGTAGGCTTTAAGCCATTTTATTTGATTAACACCAAAAGAAATGAATTCCTACAGTTGGATATCCCCAACGAAAGGGATGGGATTCTGCTCCGTTTCTTGATCTAACACAAGGTTATGTAGATAGAATTCACATAATAATCTATGAACCTTCACCCCATAGTGCTTACAACAATTTATGAAATTGTTAATAGTGTTTATTTCTATAGGGGCTCCTACTTTGACAACTTTAATTTTCAATTGTAGGTATTGTTCCATTAAAAATAGGGCATAGTTCCTAGCAGGTGCTCTACACGCTAGGATGTCGTTATACAAAACGCATAAGGTATCGATTTGTTTGATGACTACATCTAGTCTATGAGTTACCTTTTTGACCCTTTCTTATTCCTTTTTCCATCCTTCAAAGGCCTGGATTTTGGATAAGTTAACATCCCTCAGCTGTTGTTGTAATTTTTCATACTTTTCTCGAGAGACAGTCTGTTCTGTAAGTTTCTCTACTGTTTTCTGGGCTTGCACCAAATCCTTTCGCAAAGTTACTATCCTCAGATCACTATCCCACATAGTAGTTGTAAGCGGCAGGTTTAATTGAATATTCTTATTGCATCATCCCGTGTTCATGGTTCGAATTTCCTTAGAGGACTGTGCCTCTGTCTGAACTTCTTTGTCACAGGCTGATATATTATCTGTTTGTACTTCGACATGGGTGACAGCTGAATGCTGTTATTTTTGGTTTTGAACAGCAGGCTAGACTTGAGTCCTCCTAATATTTTTCTTGAGGGGTTTCGTTGGAATGGTTGCATGCTTTACCACCGAGGTGCTTTTTGCTTTCTTTCCCATTTTCAAAACCTTGATTTGTTGTCGAAGTCGTGCTATCATGTTAAGCAGTGTTTGTTGTTCTTTTCGTAATCTTTTAATTTCTTCCATTTTGTTGGAAGGAAAAACTATTTGTTTACTCGGGCCTGGACTTTCACCTTGACCAATTCCCTGGTTTTCTTCTTGGGGTGCTTCCTCATTGTTCTGATCAGGTTGTTCAGAACTAGAAACCCTAGCTTATTCTATTATTTCCTGGGTAACTTCTTTTTCCACCCCTTCTCCTTCATGAAAGTCTTTCGGTGTAGTCTAACTAGGAATATATTGTTCCTCTTCTTTATCTTCATCACTTTTCTCTCCAGATATATTTCCATCATGCGCGGAGTGATTCTCTTCTTCTTCTTCCTCCTCACACAATTCTTTAGATGCACTCTTATCATGAATAGAGTGCTCATGCAATCCTTCTTCCTCATCGCACAGTTCCTCAGATGCATTTTTGTCATGAGCAGAATGCTCCCTTGGTTCTTCTTCAGTGTGGAAATTTAGTGGGATGAGAGGTTGAGTATATTCACCCATGTTGGCCAGAATTTGGGCCAATTCATCGTCTTGCAATGGATTTTGCAATGGGCTTCCTTCACGTTGCTCTATTTCTTCCTCCACCTGCCCAGACTGCTCGATCTCTTCCTCTGTTTCTCCTTCTTCGTTTTCCTCCAACTCTTTTTTATTCTCCTATCCTTCCAATTGTGGGGGTTACTCTTCCCTTGAATCATCTATCTTCAACAATTAACTGGTATTCCCTTGGGAATTTTCTAGCCTTCCTTTGATCCATGCCAATCTAATGGATTTCCTTTGTTTCAATGGTCTATTCTATGTACTAGTAGCATGTTTTCATTTTGGAGCTGGCAAAGCTAGTTCCCCATCTATTGTGAAGATCAGTTCCTCCCAACTACTCTGTTGTTGAGCAAGACTATAGCTAATTATCAGTCATGTCAATCCATGGTGACTTACCACTGATTCTATGTGGCGAGATTTATTCATGCTTTGGGCAACATTGTGTAATAAAGAATTTAAAAATGCAGGCAAATTCACAATGTATTTTTGTTTTAATACGGCTAAAAGTTTAAGGTGGCATGGTCTTACAACGCCTGTCCTGCCTTCACAGTTGATGTAACTATGGATGACTATTGCCAATTCTGCCCACAGCTCTCCCAATGCTGCTGGTAGAACTCCCTTTCCTTTTACAGTCAGGTTCTGGCCTTCATCTTGGAATATTTTTATGACGTTTCGCAGTCTCTCCTTCTTCAGAGTCCACACAGGTCGAGTGGCTGGCAGTCCCGAGACCTTTGCAATTATGTCATCCATGACTGCTATCTATCTCCCTCTTACTGTGGAGTGATGTTCTTGCAAGTTCTGCAAGAATTCAATTGCTATGATCTCGTTGGATTGTTGTAAATGATTGAGATAAAATATCCATCCTGCCCTTGTTAGGATTTCTCGTGCGGCATGAGAGACTGTCAATACATGTGGTTCTCTCTGAACTAATCTTCCTCCAATGCTTAGCACACTGTAAAAACGCAGAGATGGCAATGGAATAGTAGGTTGTTTAAGATGTTAGGAAACATAGAGAAAATGACGAAATAGCAAGCTTGTTCAAATTCCGAATTACTTACTAATTGTTGTAGAGCATAATATGGAAATAGCTTAGGAACAGCAAGCCATGCAAATTGGAAAACAATATACCATTAAGCCTTGCTATTCCCAAGTGAAAATTCTCCGAATAATAGTCTGACACGTATGCCAGCAAATTATGAGGTCACCTACTCCCCCCCTACAATGTGATAGGCCATCCTCGGCCGTCAAATGAGGGAGCGGCATGCCGAACTGCCATGGTACAAAGTCATAAAAGAACCGTGTATACTGAGATGCCATGTTTACAAAATGAGCAGATTGCTGAAATCGAGGTGTATAATAGAATTACTTAATAAATAAGAGAATGTCGTGATGTGATGTGAGGTTGGGAGGATAGGATAGCTGACGTACACAAAAAGTTTGATGTGGTCATTATCAACTTTTTCCATCATAATTGATTGTAATAGATTTTCATGTATTAAAGGTTCAGGGAAATTATATACATAATTTCATTTGATCGATTACAAAGGTATAAGACGGAGAATGGTTTTGATAATTTCTATTGGTGTATAAGGAATGTCACTTTAATACCATCAAAAGAGCTCTGTTGCCCACATGTGTCCATAACCTTGACAAAATTGTTTATTTCACCCATGGAACCATGATACTTTATGTATGCTTAGGGAAGTGTTGTAGAATGTCAAAATGGAGGCCATTATGCTGGCTTGGTAGCTAGATAAACCATAATTCCATTCACCATGAAGGAGTGAAAGGTGGGCAGGCTGGCTCATGATGAGACCTCCTGTTCCAAGGACTCTTTATTTTTCTGATGTGCCTCTTGGATCATATCCCTGGTGTGGTGGCCATAGTGGGAATGCCACTTCAATTTCTTCCTTATGATCATGGTAGGCTGACTCTTGATGAGACCCCCTATCCTTCATTTGACAAACCATATTAGTAAATCATATAAACATTTTTCTCTATTTTTTTCTTTTATAAATACTTTCCTATTTATACACAAAGGGAGGTTCAACACTCCTTAAGAGTAGGAATGGTGTAAGAAGTCTTAACATCTCAATAGAAAAATATACCCTTTGTTCTTATTCCTTAGTAATGATCAAAGAAGATTATCATAATTTAAAAAGAACCATCATGATAAAGATAACCAATCATATCAGTATTAGTATAATAATGACAGCAAATTGATCAATAGTTGTGTCCTTTCCTCTTTTCTCCTATCAATTCAAAGCAATTTCTTGTAAAAAATAGCGATTTTATGTAATTTGTTGATTTTAGTATGCTCTAGTTTTGTGTCCATTGCATAAGTGTATAGTTGTGCTCCGAATCACAAGAAAAAGGAAGAAAAAGACTTGAAACTGTTGTACAATGAGAGGAACAACAACTTTCCTTTAATTGGAACAGCAAGGAAAACAGGCGCAAGTAAAAGAAATGGGAAAATATTGTCCTTTCAAAAAGAAACAACATAAAACGCAAGTGTTGTTCCTTTGGAAAAGGAACAACAGAAAATGCAAGTGCTATTCCTTTGGAAAAAGGAGCCGCAGAAAACAAAAGTGTTGTTCCTTCGAAAAAGGAACAGCAAAAACGAACGTGTTGTTCCTTCGGAAAAGGAATAGCAGAAAACAAAAGTGTTATTCCTTCAGAAAAAGGAACAACAGAAACAAAAGTGTTGTTCCTTTGGAAAAAGGAACAACATAAAACAAAATTATTGTTCCTTCGGAAAAGGAACAGCAAAAACAAAAGTGTTGTTCCTTCGGAAAAATGAATATCAGAAATCAAAAGTGTTGTTCCTTCAGAAAAGGAACAACAAAAACAAAAGTGTTGTTCCTTCGGAAAAAGGAACAGTAAAAACGAAAGTGTTGTTCCTCCAGAAAAGGAACAACAAAAATGAAAGTGTTGTTCCTTCGGAAAAAGGAACAACAAAAAACAAAAGTGTTGTCCCTTTGGAAAAGGAACAGCAAAAACGGAAGTGATGTTCCTTCGGAAAAAGAAACAACAAAAAAATGCAGGTGTTGTTCCTTCAGAAAAAGGAACAACGAAATGGTGAAACTGTTGTTCCTTCTAAAAGGAACAGCAAAATGCAAAAGCGTTGTTCCTTGAAAAAGGAACAGCAAAAATGATGGAACTGCTGTTCCTTCAAAAATGAACAACAAAATGCAAAGGTGATGTTCTTGAAAAGGAACAGCAAATTGGTGAGAATGTTGTTTCTTCCTATAAGGAACAGCAAAATGTAAATACAAAAAATATGTACAAAAAATAATTTACGCTAAAAAAACAGAAGAATTATGTACAGAATGTAAGAACAGTGGAATCACTTAATGAACCAGAGGTGAGGATGATTTCTCTTCCTCCACCAAAATCTGCATGTCGGAGTCTTCGCGGAGTTGCTGGTAGAAGGATTCCCAAGTAAGTGGTTTGTGGTATAGTCGAACTCGGTGGCCATTTACCTTAAAGGTATGTCCAGATCCATCAATGGTGGTTAGAGCAATGGTGCCATTATCATGTACCTTCTGGATTTTGTATGGCCCTAGCCAACTAGTCTGAAGTTTCCTCGGAAAATCCTAAAACCTGTAATCGCATAGGAGCGCCCAATCTCCTCGTGGAAGACTTTCTTTTTAATGAGGGTGTCATGCCATTTAGCTCGCTGTTGTTGGATCTGTTGGAATTATGAGACAAGTATTGTCCTTGATGGCAAATCACACTGATAACAAATCATAGTGCAAAAGGATAGCAACAAGGAATTGATGATCAGTCTACAAGTATGAAGAAAAATATATACACGCTGGTTCACTATATACGAAGTCGCGTATACAAGCAGGTTCACTATATACCAAGTCGCGTATACGCAGGTTCGCTATATACCAAGTCGCGTGTACACGCTGGTTGGCTTCAGTAAAAGCACGTGTATGTGGAAAACTTATCTTTGGTCCATGGCAGATATTCCTTGGAAGTTGTGCCTATGGTTTTGGACCTTGGTGTCTCGACAGACGTGTTGATCCCTAGTTTCGAGGATGATGGTATTGGATTTCTATGGTTTTGGATCTTGGTATTGAACAAGGCCTAAGGCTATATAAGGAGAAGGAAATCATTAGGCAAGGGTATCTGAAAAAGTCTTGAATATCTGATGAAGTACTAGATCCAGTATGCAGGTTATTGGTTGATGGTGTATTGCTTGATCTGAGCTAAGGAGAGATCTCATCGGTTGATGGAGAACAAGATCTAAGGAGAGATCGGGATCAAATGGTTTGAAATGAACTATCTTTATATGGTTGATTATGCGTATTTCTAGATCTGCATACTGACACAATGTTATATTCTGGGTATAACTGAAATCTCGTACAGCTGCAAGTTATGAAAAATTATTTTCAGATCTGTACGCAGGTTGTCTTCAGTAAAACCGCGTGTATACGCGGGTTTCCTTCATTGTAGTAGCGTATATCTTTTTGGAGCTTGATTTTTGGGTTGCAACTGGATCTGACTGTTATTGCAGAGTTCTGTAGTCTGCACTATGTTCTGGTGACTGGGTTTGACAGGGTTTCAGTGGTTCAGTGATTCAAAGATTGATAATGCCAGTATTGGTTGTTTTATGCTTCAATGATTTGTGAATGAATCATGGTCTTCAGATTGTAATGTTGTGCTTCAGGAGTATCCAGTCTGAAAATTGATGAAAAGTGGTACCTGAAGGAAAGAAAATTGTAGGCCAACACCTACGTACTAGTATCTTAGTTAGTACAAGAGCAAAGGGGGTTGGAGCTCCCTTCCAAGGAAGTTTGGAGAACGAGAGAAGGTTGAAGCCTTCTGCAGGTTGTAGCCTGCGTACTGGTATAAGGCTACACCAGTACAAAAGATTGTAAACTGAAGTTCTTATTAAAGAAAGATAGAGACGACTTGCCGCAGGTGGTTTTCACCCACATTGGGTTTCCACCTTATATCATGGTGTTCATGTGTGTGGCTTTTGTGTGATGATCTGTTCTGCTATACTGCATCTGTTTACTCTTAATATGATGAATAATGTCCTGATGCATTTAACTGAAGATAAACTAACTGAATTATAAGATTTATGGTTATACGCTGGTTTCTTTAGACACAGTAGCATGTACACGCTGGTTCACTTAACTGAAGTAGCGTATATGTTTCTGAGCATTGAAAAAGTTTTATTGATCTGATAATACTGATTCACCCCCCCCTCTCAGTATTATTTCCAACAATTGGTATCAGAGCAGGTCCTTCAGAGAAGCTTGATCGCTTGAAGGTAGATCGTTCATCATGAGCAACTACGAGAGAGAAGCATCAATCAGGCCACCGGTTTTTTATGGGACAAACTTCAATTATTGGAAGGTAAGAGTTACTGCCTATCTTCAATCTCTTGGTACAGAAGTTTGGGACATCGTAGAGACAGGCTACACTTTTCCTTCAGCTACTCCTACAGATGCAGCCGAGAAAAAGAAATATGAAACAAATGCGAAAGAAGTCAATACTCTATTGGGATGTATATCTCAATTAGAATTCATGAAGGTAATGCACTATAAATCTGCAAAAGAAATATGGGACAAAATTGTCACGAGCTATGAAGGAGACGAACAGGTAAAGCATGCTAAAATTCAAACTCTCAGGATTAAGTATGAGACTCTCATAATGTATAATGATGAAAGTGTGGCTAACTATTTCCTTAGGGTAGATGAGATTGTTAATTGCATGAAAAACTTGGGTGAAGAAATAAAAGAGGCTATTGTGGTTGAAAAGGTTCTAAGATCTTTGTCCCCCAAGTTTGAATCTAAAGTGTCTGCCATAGAAGAAAAGGAAAATCTGCAAATTCTTACTATGTCTCAGCTTCACGGGATTCTAATCGCTTATGAAATGAGAAAGGGAGGTTCATCAAACAGAAGAGAAGCTGCATTCAAGGCTTCAGGCAAAGAAGAGTATTATGAAGCAAGTCACGTGCCAGAAGATGAAGAAGAGGAATCAAATTTTGTCAGAAATCTTCAAAGGGGTTCTGGAAGGTTCAGAGGTAAGTTACCTTTTAAATACTTTACTTGTGGAAGAGTAGGTCATTATGCTGCCAGATGTCCTCACAAAAATAAGAATGACAAGGGAAAGGAACCTGTTAAATGGAACAAGAAACAAAATGAAAAGAAGAAAAGCTATTACACTCATGACGATAGTGATGGTCTTTCAAATAGTGATGAAGATGAACGAGGTAATAGATATAAATTGTTAATGGCTTTTGAAGATGATGACTATATGGATGCTATAGATGTGGAAGGTTTTTGTGAAGAAATGAAAGATCTCAAAGTTTGCTTAGAAGAGAAGAGTGTTATTATTGATTCTCTACAATGTTAACTAGCTGAAAAGGAAAAACATCTTGAAAAATTGAAATGTGAGATTGTTTGTCTTAGAAAGGAGATTGAGAAAACAAAAGCGATTAATCTTAAATTTGTTAAAGGATCTGAAACCTTGGATGAGATTATCAATGTGCAGCGATCTCCTCTGTTCAAGATAGGTCTTGGATATAATGGAGAAACATCTCAAGCCTCTACCTCTAAAAGCTATCTTGATGCAGCAAGGAGAAGCGAGCAAAGGCCAAATAAAAGTCATCAGGTGAATCAGGGACAGTTTACCTCAAGAACAAATAAAGACCATCAAGAAATTCGGGGACAAACTTCCTTAAGGACAAACAAAAGCTACAATCAGCCTCAGGTAAAATCTTCCCAATTTGCTCCAAGAATGAATAGAAGCTACAATCGGTTGGATGATAGATCTGATTATCGCAGAAGTTTCTTTAATGGCCAATGCTTTTCTTGCCATAACTTCGGTCACAAAGCAGCTCAATGTGTTGCCTACAAGACAATCATGACTAGAGAAGCTCAAAAGCAAGGGAGAATGACTGGAACCATGAAAAGGACTTATAACAACTTTTCGGTTCTTAAAAATGAAGTTGAATGCTCTATTTGTAATAACTTTGGTCATGAAGACTCTGAATGCAGAAGCAGGTTCTGGAAGACAACTCAGAAGGAACAAACCTCAAATGTGAGAACATGGAGAATAAAGGAACCGCAACCAGAAAGATGTGGGATAGCCTTTTATGCAGAAGGTCAAGAAAGTCTATGGTACATTGACAGCGGATGTTCGAAGCATATGACAGGGGACAAAGAAAAGCTTGAGTCATATACCGCATTAGAAAAGGGGAAGAAAGTTTCTTTTGGAAACGATATCTCTGCAGCCATAAAAGGAAAAGGTGTTGCTCCATTGAAAGAGAAGGTCAAAGCTGGAAATGTTTTGTATGTTGATGGATTGAAGCATAATCTTCTGAGTGTCAGTCAGATGTGCGATCAAGGAACAGAAGTAATATTTAGATCAAATGGATGTTGTGTTCGTGACCTTGATACAGGTAAAACAGTGATCAAAGGAAGAAGGACTCCAAATAATCTATACATATTTGAAGAAGGACCACAACAATGCTATTTGAGCAAGGATGATGAACACTGGCTATGGCATCGAAGGTTGGGGCATCTAAGCTTTTCACAAATAAGGAAAGCATGCAAATATCAGGCAGTTCGTGGTCTTCTAGATATCAAAATTCCAGACAACACTATATGAAAATCTTGTCAGTTTGGAAAGCAAACCAGAACTAACTTTCCAGAGAAGGAAGGATCAGCCAGCATACCTCTTGAGCTAGTCCATACAGATGTATGTGGTCCATTTAGGAAAAGGACACCTCGAGGAGAAGAATATTTGATATTATTCATTGACGATTTCTCCAGGTTTGTCTGGTTAGGGCTTATGAAGCACAAGGATGAAGCATTCGAAAAATTCAAATCCTTCAAAGCCTTGGTTGAAAATGAATCAGGACACAAAATTAAGTGGCTCAGATCTGACAGAGGTTGGAAGTTTACCTCAAACGAATTTTTCGATTTCTGTGAAGAACATGGGATAAGAAGAGAATTCTCTACAGCTAGAACTCCTCGGCAAAATGGGGTTGTGGAAAGAATGAACATAACAATCCAACAAATGGCTCGTGCTATGCTTGATGAATCAGGTACTCCCGCAACTTTCTGGGGTGAGGCTGCACATGCTTCGGTTATTATTCTTAACAAAAAAAATGTCCGAGTAAACAGCACTCAAACACCTCATGAGCTTTGGAGTGGTGAGACTCCTTCAGTGAAGCATTTCAAAATCTTTGGGAGCAAATGTTATATTAAGAATACTGATGAGCAACTTGGAAAACTTGAACCAAGAGCAGATGAAGGCATTCTTCTTGGTTATTCTCCACATAGCAAAGCTTACAAGTGCTACAACAAAAGAATTGGCAGAATTGTTGACAGCATTGATGTAGTGGTTGATGAGAAGGGATATATTCCTAGGCAAGTTCATCATGAAGACATTGAAGAAGATGAAGGCTACCCTCAAAGGTAGAACAATGAAGAAGAAGAACCTCAAGAAGAACCTCAAGAGGAAGAAGAACCTCAAGAAGAACCAGAGGAGCAGACAAGAATAGAAGAGAAGACTCCATCCAGATATGTTCAAAAGAATCATCCAAAATCTCAGATTGTGGGGCAGAAAGAAGCAGGAATACAAACAAGAAGAAGAATTGCAGAAGCTTCAAGCTATTTGGCATTACTCTCTTCCACTGAACCACAAAATGTGAAAGAGGCATGCAAAGATGAATGTTGGGTCAAAGCAATGGATGAAGAACTTGAGCAGATCGAAAAGAACAATACTTGGGAATTGGTTCCTAGACCAAAAGATAAAAATGTCATAGGGACTAAATGGGTCTTCAAAAATAAATTGAATGAAAATGGAGAAGTAATTAGAAACAAGGCCAGACTTGTTTGTAAAGGGTATGCGCAGCAAGAAGGAATAGATTTTGAAGAGACCTTTGCTCCTGTTGCAAGACTTGAGGCCATCCGAATGTTCCTTGCTCTCTCAAGCTTTCAAAACTTCAAGGTATTCCAAATGGACGTGAAATCAGCCTTTCTGAATGGAGACTTAGAAGAAGAAGTATATATTGAGTAGCCAGAAGGTTTCATCCTTGGGAACGATCCAAACCTTTTATGCAAATTGAAAAAGGCTCTCTATGGTCTCAAACAAGCTCCAAGGGCTTGGTACTATCGTTTGGACAAATATCTTCACAAACAAGGTTTTTCAAAAGGATCAGCAGATAGTAATCTCTATATGAAAGTTGAAAATAACAAATTGCTAATACTTGTTGTGTATGTAGATGATATTATCTTTGGTAGCAATGAAGAGGCTATGAGTCAGAACTTTGCCTTGGTTATGCAGAAAGAATTTGAAATGTGATTACTTGGAGAATTGACATACTTTCCTGGATTGCAAATCCAACAAAATGAAGGAGGTATTTTCTTGTCTCAAACCAAGTACCTCAAGCAGATCTTGAAGAAGTATGGCATGGAAGATTCAAAGCTAGTTTTTACCCCCATGGTTACAGGATGCAGCCTCAGTGCAAATGACGAATCAACAACAGTTCACCAACCCACTTATAGATCCATGATTGGGAGTTTGCTTTATTTGACAGGTACCCGACCAGATATTATGCATGCAGTAGGAATTGTTGGAAGATTTCAAGCCAACCCAAAGGAAACTCATCTTCAGGCAGTCAAAATAATCTTCAAGTATCTTCAAGGGACCCAAAACTATGGCTTATGGTATCCTAGAGATACAGATCTCACTCTTCATGCTTACACAGATGCAGATTGGGCCGGAAGTGTGGATGATAGGAAAAGCACAAGTGGTGGTGCTTTCTTCATGGGTTCCAGATTAGTATCTTGGTTCAGCAAGAAACAGAGTTCGATTGCCTTATCTACAGCTGAAGCAGAACATGTGGCTGCGGCATCTTGCTGCACACAACTTCTTTGGATGATGCAGACCTTGCAGGATTTTCAAATCACTTGCACTCCACCAGTCTCTATCTTATGTGATAATACAAGTGAAATCAGCATTTCAAAGAATCCAGTCATGCACTCAAAGACCAAGCACATACCAATCAAGTACCATTTTCTTCGGGAACAAGTGCTTGAGCAGAAGGTCAAGTTGGATTATGTTCCTTCTAAGGAACAAGTTGCTGATATTCTCACAAAACCACTGCCCAGGGAAACTTTTGAATATCTCAGACAAAAGCTGGGAGTAGTTGATGCTTCATCCTGCTGTTGAAGCTTGTCTGTTCTACAGAAAAGTTGGTATACGCAAGTTACATAATGGATATCCGCGTATATACGCCGATTTATGCTGGGAAAGTCGCGTGTATGTTGTACACGTGTTGCAGAAAGCATATCCACGTGCATACGTTGTTTTATGCAGGAGAAGTCGCGTATATGGAGTTCTGAACAACAAGGGCAGACTCCGGTTGGAGAAGGTCTGAGATAGGTATGCCAGAATTCTTCAGGCACAGTTTCAGGGGGTGCAGCAGGCACAGGTTCAGGGGGAGCAGCTTAAAGTCTCATAAAGCATTGTTGGCATTTAGATGCTTTTGGTTCTAGTACACAATTGTTGTTGGTTTCAGGAGAAGGAGCTCAGAAGGAAATCTTGGTTGCTGATCTAAAAAGATGTTTATCAGATGCTGCTTGTGACCTTCATAAGTCTTGGTCTAGATCTGCTATCTCTATGTCATGTATTTTTTTTGTGATATCTCTTTTATGGTGTCAAGGTCATGTAACGGCCTATGTTGGTTTCCCCACTATGCCTGGGATGAATGATGTAATATAATTGGTTGTTTCTTATGTATCCCCTCTTGGTTGGGAGTATGGATTGGGTATTTTGGTGATAGGAAGGTCCCTTATGGTGTATAAGTCTTGGTTCTTTTGAAGAACATCTTTTGCAGATCTTACCTACAGTCAGGGGGAGCATGTTTCAGCATAGCCAAGCAAAGATATCAGCATGTACTCAGGGGGAGCACAGCCCTTTGCCCTTGATGACAAAGGGGGAGAGTGACTTGATTTGGTGTTGTTGCCATCAAGTCCAAAGGGGGAGATTGTTGGCATTATGAGACAAGTATTGTCCTTGATGGCAAATCACACTGATAGCAAATCATAGTGCAGAAGGATAGCAGCAAGGAATTGATGATCAATCTACAAGTATGAAGAAAAATATATACACGCTGGTTCACTATATACCAAGTCGTGTATACAAGCAGGTTCACTATATACCAAGTTGCGTATAAGCAGGTTCGCTATATACCAAGTCGCGTGTACACGCTGGTTGGCTTCAGTAAAAGCGTGTGTATGTGGAAAACTTATCTTTGGTCCATGGCGGTTATTCCTTGGAAGTTGTGCCTATGGTTTTGGACCTTGGTGTCTCGACGGAAGTGTTGATCCCTAGTTTTGAGGAGGATGGTATTGGATTTCTATGGTTTTGGCTCTTGGTATTGAACAAGGCCTAAGGCTATATAAGGAGAAGGAAATCATTAGGCAAGGGTATCTGAAAAAGTCTTGAATATCTGATGAAGTACTAGATCCAGTATGCAGGTTATTGGTTGATGGTGTATTGCTTGATCTGAGCTAAGGAGAGATCTCATCGGTTGATGGAGAACAAGATCTAAGGAGAGATCGGGATCAAATGGTTTGAAATGAACTATCTTTATATGGTTGATTATGCGTATTTCTAGATCTGCATACTGACGCAATGTTATGTTCTGGGTATAACTGAAATCTCGTACAGCTGCAAGTTATGAAAAATTATTTTCAGATCTGTACACAGGTTGTCTTCGGTAAAACCGCGTGTATACGTGGGTTGCCTTCATTGTAGTAGCGTATATCTTTTTGGAGCTTGATTTTTGGGTTGCATCTCGATCTGACTGTTATTGCAGAGTTCTGTAGTCTGCACTGTGTTCTGGTGACTGGGTTTGACAGGGTTTCAGTGGTTCAGTGATTCAAAGATTGATAATGCCAGTATTGGTTGTTTTATGCTTCAATGATTTGTGAATGAATCATGGTCTTCAGATTGTAATGTTGTGCTTCAGGAGTATCCAGTCTGAAAATTGATGAAAAGTGGTACCTGAAGGAAAGAAGATTATAGGCCAGCACCTACGTATTAGTATCTTAGCTAGTACAAGAGCAAAGGGGGTTGGATCTCCCTTCCAAGGAAGTTTGGAGAACGAGAGAAGGTTGAAGCCTTCTGCAGGTTGTAGCCTGCGTACTGGTATAAGGCTGCACCAGTACAAAAGATTGTAAACTGAAGTTCTTATTAAAGAAAGATAGAGACGACTTGTAGCAGGTGGGTTTCACCCACATTGGGTTTCCACCTTATATCATGGTGTTCATGTGTGTGGATTTTGTGTGATGATCTGTTCTGCTATACTGCATCTGTTTACTCTTAATATGATGAATAATGTCCTGATGCATTTAACTGAAGATAAACTAACTGAATTATAAGATTTATGGTTATACGCTGGTTTCTTTAGACACAGTAGCGTGTACACGCTGGTTCACTTAACTGAAGTAGCGTATATGTTTCTGAGCATTGAAAAAGTTTTATTGATCTGATAATACTGATTCACCCCCCCTCTCAGTATTATTTCCAACAGGATCAATGCAGTGTGTTGAAGGGCAGAGAGCCTGATTTCACCTAGCTCATTGATCTGTTGTAATCTATTAATCTGTGCCTCGTTTAGGTCTAAACTGACTTATTGTGCTGTTCGCAGTGTCTGTATTTCGAATTCTATCGGAAAGATGGGTTCCTTTCCAAATACTAGTTGGTATGGTGAATAGCCGGTAGTGCTTCTCCACGTTGTTCTGTAACCCCACAAGGCTTCTGGAAATCTTGTAGCCTAATCACGTCTATGTGAAACAATGGTTTTTGTTAGGATTGCTTCTATTATTTTATTCATGCTTTCTACTTGACCATTTGCCTGTGGGTGGTATGGAGTAGTAATTTTATGCTGGATATGATAGTTTTCTAGTGTTGCAGCAATTTTTTACCAGCAAAGTGTGGTCCTCCATCTGTAATTATATCTCTTGGGAGGCCATATATCAAAAATATATGGAACAAGAACTATATGACAGAATCCTCTGTAGCTCTCGGCAATGCCTCTGATTTAACCCATATGGTGACATATTCTATTGCCACCAAAATATATCTTTTCTAGTTTGATGATGGGTTAATTGGACCAAAAAAGTCAAGGGTCCATCGTTCAAATGGTTCAATGAGTAACTGTGGGTTCAGGGGCATTTTGTCGGCCTGTCGAGGGCGTCCCGCTCTTTGGCAGTTGTCACAAGCTTCAATGAAATTCTTTGCATATTTGAAGATCGTGGGCCTATAATACCCTATTTTCAGCACCTTGTGACCAGTTCTCCAATCCGTGAAATGTTTGCCACATGGTCCATCATGACAAGCTTGTAAAATGTCAAAAATTTCATCTTCACGGATGCATCTCCTAATGTGCATATCTGCCGCTGTATGGAACAAGTAGTCCCCAATCCAAGAAAATCGAGTACTACGCTGGACAATCTGTTTTCGTTCATTAGGGGTTGGATGTTTGGGTAATTTGCCTACTCATAAGTAATTTGCAACATTAGCATACCAGGGTGTTTTAACAGTGACAGTGAACAAATGTTCATCTGGAAATTGATCTTCAACTCCTGCTACGTCCACTGGTTTTGGCATCCATGAGAGAAAGTCAACTACATGATTTTCTTTTTTAGGTCGGTCCTTTATCATGATATTGAATTCCTGCAATAAAATCAGCCATCTGGTTACTCGACCATTTGTAATTGGTTTATTTGCCAAATATTTTATGGCAGAGTGATCTATATATAAGATAACAGGATATCTAGTAATATAATGCTTAAATTTATTGACATCATCTATTATAGCTAAAAATTACTTTTCAGTAATAGTATAGTTCAATTCAGCAGGACAAAAATTCTTGCTAATATAATAAATTGCATATGGTTTTTTATCTTCTTCCTACCCAAGGACTGCTCCAATAGTTGTATCTAAAGCATCTGATGAAAATTGAAATGGCAGGTCCCAATTTGGACCTCTAAGTATTGGGGCCATTGACACAAGCTTTTTCAAATCCTCAAAATCATGGTCACATTTTTCTGTCCAAACAAAGTCAACATTACCTGTTAGTGCATATAGAGGTGCAACAATATGAGAAAAATGTTCTATAAATCTTCTATAATAACCAGAAAATCCAAGAAAAATACGTACCTCTGTCTGAGTGGTAGGAGTGGGAATTAGCAAAATTATTTGAATTTTGGCCAGATCTACCTGTATTCCAGCTGCTGAGATATAATGGCCTAAAATAAGTCCTTCAGTCATCATCATATAACATTTTTCATGGCTCAAACAGAGCCTGGTGGCAATGCACCACTGCAACACTTTTTCCAATGTGTCCAATGCTGGGTCGAAATCATCTCCGTATGGTGTAAAATCATCCATGTATACTTCGAGCCCTTCATTTATTAAATCTGAAAAGATGCTGAGGATAGCCCTTTGAAATGTGGCAGGGGCATTGCATAGGCCAAAAGGTAGAACTCTGTAGGCAAATGTTCCCCAAGGACAAGTAAAAGTAGTTTTGTCTTGGTCTTCAGGGCAATCTGAATCTGATTGTATCCACTGAAGCCATCTAAGAATGAAAATAATTTCTTTCCTACTAAAGTGTCTAATGCCTAGTCAATGAATGGAAGGGGAAAGTGGTATTTTTGTATTGCTTTATTTAAATCTCTGTAATCTACACAAATCCTCCATATTCCATTCTTCTTTTGCACCACAACAAGTGGAGAGACCCATTTACTATCGGAGATAGGGTAGAGGAAGTTCACATCTAAAAGTTTTTGAAGTTCAGCTTTTACAATGTCTTTTAAATGAGGGTTAAGTCTCCTTTGTGGTTGGCGAACAGGTCTTTCATCCTTCTCTATGTAAATGTGGTGTGTACATAACTGGGGATCGATTCCTTTCATGTCAGGGTAATCCCATGCAAATGTTTCTTTGTATTTTCTCAGTAGTTGGATCAGCTTCTCCTCTTGTTCAAAAGTCAGGTTACCATTAATATTTAAAGTCTTTCCTGGCTCAATTTCTACAGTTTTTCTATTTGAGATAGAGGTAGTAGGTATTTTTTGGTCATGAGCATCTTTAAGAGGATCTTCTTCTAATTCATTATCAAATGCTGCTTCTATCATGTGAAATTGTATGTGGGATCTAGATTCAGATTGGCTAATAAAATTGTTAATGACATCATCCTCTGTCTGATCCTTGAAATCGAGGGCATATTCTTGGTTAATGGCGATCTAATATTTTTGGTGAGGTATGATACAGGATGTTTGCTAGTTCTTATTATTGTGACACTTGGCTGGGCTGGAGGATATAAAGCTAGATTGTTGATATTAGCCCCCCTAGTTATGGTCATACTACCCTGTCAGCAGCCGATATAAGCATCAGCAGTCGCAAGCCAAGGTCGGTCTAAAATCAATGGATGTCCATCAAGTCGGTTTTTTGGGTTTATTATCATAAAATCAGTAGGATACTCCCAGGAATCAACGGATACCATGGCATCATGCAGTGTGCCTTCTGGCCTAACCACGGATCGGTTAGCCAGTTCAAATAAAGTGGAAGTTGGTTCTATTGTTGTAATGCCCAATTTTTTACAAGTGGTGGTTGTTAAGATATTAATTGTAGCTCCTAGATCAACTAAGGCATTTGAAAAGGTTTGTCCATTGATTTTTACTGTTACTATTGGATTTCTTGGGTCTTCATATTTAACGGGCGTTTCTTTTCCTGATAATACATCGGATAAGGTACCTACTACTTGAACTGTTGGGTTATTTGTTATTCTCCTGCTTGGTTTTTTTATACATAGCTCTTTTATAGTCTTTGCATATACTGGGATGTCTTGGATGGCTTGGAGGAGTGGGATTTTTATGTACATATTTTTCAGTTCTCCCAGAATGTCAAAATCAGGATGTTGTATAGGTTGATTTATAATTAATCGTTCTGGGAATGAGGGAGAGGATGTGGTTGCTTGATCATGAGTTTTCTATCTAATCACATCGTCTTCTTGTGATGGTTGTTCTATAGGTAACTGATTCTCAACTTGAGCGATTTTATCTCCCTATGTTTCTATAATGCGCCCAGTTCTTAATTGAAGATCATTACACTCCTTTATATCGGTTTCTGGTTCTGGTGTTTCAATTATATGGATAGATTGAACCGGTCTATTATTTGGATTAGGGTTGGGCTAGGCTAGGAGTTGCGGTCTTAAGTTAGACTAGGGGTTTTGTTGTAATGCTGGCAATGTAGGTTGAGGGAGCGGAATGGTTCCTACTGGCTAATTCATTGGTATTTGCCAGATTGTCTACCAGGCTTGACTTTGTGATGTAGGAGGGGACCATTGTGCTGGATATACATTATTTTGCCAATATGATGGAGTATAGGGAAACTTTGGCCAATTGGGTTGACTTGCTTGGTTTGGCCATGGTGATGATGAAGGAAATGGTTGTTATGACCAATTTGAGAAGGGAGGTTGATTTTGCCACATTGTATTATATTATTAAGCATGATATTGTGGAGGCTAAAAAGAAGAAGCTGGATCTGGGAACATACCTGATTGTCATGGCTGCCATGGACGACATTGATTGAGTAGGTACAGTGGTTCTGGCTCTTCCTCCACTTCCTTGTATATTTCTTTCAATCCAGGAAGTGAGGGACAGCTCTCTGTAGAGTGGTCTTTTGTACAAATGGCACAAACTTGGACTACATCTAATATACATTCCTTGTGGTTTTGTTTCTTTCTGCATCTGGGACAAAAGATTTCCAAATTTTGTTCTGCCTCTGCTTGCTTCTGTTTGCCCTGCATAATATCAAGTTGTGTTGTCAGCGTCCCCAATATGTCATTTTTAAAATTTTCTAGTAAATTTCCAATTTCTGTGTGAGTTACTCCTTCTGCAAAGATCTTGTTATCTCTTGTAAACCTGTCATGTTCCGCTGGTTTTAGTCTTATGCTGCTTCTCGAGCTCCTGATACATAAATCAATAATTTCATCAATTTTTTTTTGCTAAATATCTCCTTTTCCCATAATATTTAGTGTTTCAATCCATTGTTCCTTCATTCCTCTAATTAATGTTTTTTTAATAAATTATCAGGTAAGGGTAATGATGCATAAGGAGATATTTGAAGATTATACTGGAAACATTCAACATACTCTTCTAATGTTTCATTTGGTCTAGCTACCATCTGAAATATTTCAGCTTTTAATTCTCTAGACCTGCAATAGGCCTGATATTTCTTTAGAAAAGCATATTTCATTTGATCCAAGTTGTTTAGAACACCACCACCCAATCCCATAAACCATATTAAAGTAGCCCCTTTTAATATAGAGGGAAACAGTTTCAGTTTCTGGGGATCGGTGGTATAGTCATATCCTCTACATAGCACATCAAATTCAAATAAGAATGCATCTAGATCTTCTGATGGAAGGCCATGGAATGTATGGAGATGCTGGAGAGGAATTTTTTTCATAGGTGGATTAGCTGCAGTATCTATAATGGGATATTGCAGTGTAGAGGTTTGGGTGTTTGGCTGGTTCTGGGCCATTTGGTCAAATATATGCCAATAACCTTCTAGGATATCTAGGAGGGTATTCCTAGGCTTTCGAGGGGGAATGGCTTCAATAGGAATGGCCTTAAAAACACTTCCTTTATCCAAGATGATGAGAGTGCCTAATGTCTGGGAGGATTCTGGTTCTCAAGGTCCTTCAACTTCGTTATAAATGATTTTTGTAGCACTTCCCTTATCTGGGCTTCTTAGTGGCTGAATTACCCCAGGAGGAGATCTTGGCTCTTTAGTTTCTCTTGTTTCTCCTCTCCCTTCACAGAAGTTGCTAAGGTTTGTTCTTGCAATGATTTTGGGCTATAATTCTCAATTTCTTGAAAATCTTGCTCTTCGGTTTGACTATGCACCTCAACAAAGGCTACAGATGGTGATCCTGTGGCCTAAAGGGAACTAGTAGGTTGTCTATAAGAAACTTTTCTAGGTCCTACTGAAGGCTGAGATTCTTCTTTCTTAAATATTTCGTCTATAAAGGTCGAACGACCAAGGGCCACTAGCCCCTTAGCTTTATTAGACTTAGGTAGTGGTTTAGGATTCTTTTCAGGCTTTTTCTACTTAGTCATGCACACAGATCAAATGCTAATTTATACCCAAAGAACAACAAAAAATTTCCAGGAAAGCAGTTAGGGGAGCAAGGCTATTACATGCTCCGTATGCAGGTTCTTACCTTCCGTTTTTAAAACCTATTTCTCTCCTAGTAGGTTCTTACATCACTCTAGAAAAGAAAAAAATGGCTACACTCTTCCTCGACAATGATGCCAAAATGTCGAGTAGTAAAAAGGGTCTTTTTCACCTCTATTTACCCTACATTAACTTATCAATCTAGGAACAATTTGTTATATCAAAGAGTGTACTCAGTTTCAGGCGGTCATTTGTCAGAGTAATGCTAGTAGTATAGTGCTCTAAATACAAGAGTAAATGGATGCTTGAAATAAAATCTACTTACAAAAAAGAACCTTAAAACTCAAAGCATGCACTCAGAAAACTATAGAAATTTATCAATCAAGGGTATAGTAATGGTAACTCATCCCTCTGTAAACTGATGTAATTTAAAGACAATCAAGGAACGAATCATCAATCTGGGAACTAGAAAACATATGTCAATGCTCACTACAGTCTCAGATTTTTCTGCACACCAAGGCAATGATAATACAAATGACAGGAAATGGAACAACAACTATTGTTATGAATTGAATAGAAAAACCTTAATCTACGAAATGAATGCAACAATAATTATATCCTACATGAATTAAGTAACAATCCTTACTTTAAAGATAAATCAGACAGCAAATGGAAATAGAATGATAACTAACAGAGATGAAATATAGAACAACAACTTGAACCAAATATAAATGGACAATCAACCAAGACGAATATCACACATGACACGCTTAATATTGAAAGGAACAGTAATCTGAATTCGATACAACAAGTATAAATCACAGTTATAAAGAATAACAATCATGATTCGTAATGGAACAACAATCCCAATTGAACAAGATTCACGTTTAAGTGCAAACCATAGATAAATGCAGTAATACCGATTTATGATTGTTCATCACGGTTACTCTATAATCGAACATCAGTGGCAATCTGTAAGGAACAACAATGTTATATCAATGGTTAAAGGAACAACAATGCATTATAAAGTCAGAGTGAACAACACGACATTCTTGTTACAGAGAACAACATTACTTAGTTGAGCATAAAAAAATATAACAGAACCATTATGTAAAATAGCAAAGCACATCAGATTACTGAACAGAGCTAAGAAATAAGATCAAAACACACACGAATTGGAAATAATGATACAGGAGCAAGTGTTCCACCAGGGTCGGCCCCTTAGCCTTCAGGGACACACTGCTTGAGATTACTCTAGAATGAAAGATGGAACGACAACCAGATTTATATTAAAGCATCAAAATAGAGTTACAGTGAATCGCTCTTCAACAACAATCGATGATGAAAGTTTCAAATACAAAGGATAATTTCATAAAAACAACAACAGTTCATCCCCCGGGCTAGCAGTGCTACCCTTCTTATAACAACTGAGCATAGATATCAACGATACAAAAAATCGTTAAGATAGCGATCCCTTAGGATCAAAGGATCCTGAGGGATTCGCCAAACTGTTAATTCTCAATTATCCTCTTGTTCTCTTGCACTGATTTGGTATCTCCTTTTCCCTTTCCTAGCTGATATGCTCCAATTTGGATCGCCTTGTTTGTATGCGGCTCCCTGTCAAAGGGACAACAATTAACTTTGTCTTGTCTTTTCCTTTGGGACACAATCTTCTGTTTTCTCCTTTTACTACATAAGAAAAGGGTAATTATTAGTTATTTCATGTTACATACAAATCCTATAGCTTTTATCATAATTTCTTATTACCTACCTAGTTCATGATGTGAAGAGGTTATGAGTTTTAAAGAAAAGATGACAAAATAAACGATAATAACATACCTTATCCAAGGCTCAACACTTGGATTAAGATCTCTTGTGTGAGAATTAGGTTATGCCATTGCCTTGATGTTTGGATCTACATGAAGTGTACACATCTTTAGAAATCAGGAGAGAGCAGGTCCTGAATATAGGCCTTTGATTGAACCTCCTTCGAGTGATGAAGAGGGAGCGGTACAAGCCTCATCATAAAGCGGTGTTCAGTTGATAAAACATGGTTTTCTACAAATACCTCATCCACCCACACCACCTCCACCTTCACCTTAACAAAATACACCTTCACCCACACCACTGCCACCTCCGCTGCCATTCAACATGTCGAATACAAAGAGGTTCCCCATCTTCTAGGGCTTGGGAAGTGAGGACCAAGATCAATTTTGGTTCGTTACGAAGGCTATGTGGAGAGCACAATAGATTAAAAATGATCATATAAAGAAGGTTCTGTTGGTTACTTCTCTACAAGATTGCGGATTGACATGGTACATTAAGTACTGCATTGATAATCCGTTGGCATCGTTAGCAGACACTCAGATCGCTCTGAACAAGGAATTCAATAGGCTTGTGTATAAAATGCAATCTATAGTGGTGTTCAGAGAAATCATGATGAGGGTTGGTGAAATACCCTGCGAGCTGGATCAGAGACTAAAGTGCGGGATCTGTGAAGCTAATATGAATCTCACAGATAGTCAACGTTGTGATTGGTTTATAGTCGCAATCCTACCCCACTTAAGGATTTCTTTTTCGCAGCAAAAGATCAGAACTCAGGGAGAATCTCTCGAAATCAAGATGATATTACATGAGACGCCTGTCCACGATGCTTCTTTGAGTCCAATAGATTCATGCGGAGTTGCAGAGCTTGAAAAACGAGAAAGCGGCTTGGCCAGAGGTGCACAAAGAAGTTTGGTGCCTCAAGTGTAAAAGCTGAGGGCATGATAAAGATCATTGCCCTGTCTTTGCAAATTATATTACAGGGGAGGGGAATGCCCATGACGCAAGAAGCTCTAGTAGGACCGAGTACAGGGCCCACGCTATGGTGTTCTATGTGTCATGTGGCTAGAAAAAATGTAACAAATAACTGTCGCTTGTTGCAAAAGTTTGTGAAGACACCACAACAATTATTCTGTGATTTTTGTAAGTCGGTGGGACATGATGAGTGCCATTGTTGTAGCTATGAATTAATGCTAGATAGAATGCCTACATATTGAATGCAAGAAGAAACTCAGCCTTCAGACTAGGGCACTGAGGGAGGGTGTGGAGGATATCAAGGATGCACATGAGGCAAAGGAGGAGGAGGACCTGGTATACGTCAAGGACAAGCTATTTTCTATAATTGTGGAACTTCGCGACACTACGTGAGGAAGTGTACAATCCAGACATGCCCATCATGTCGATAGTACACTTAGTTTGACTACGCAATAGAAGAATGCCCTATATTGATAGGTAAGATGCAGGAGAAGAAGGCATAGCCTCAACAACCTACCCAAAATTTATAGATGATGAGGGCCAAGCCCCGTGAGGAGGATTCCAATGTAAACATTGTGCTGCGAAGAAGAATGACGACTAGTGAGGATAAAGGGAAACAACCTGAAGAAAGTGGGTGGGTATACAAGGCTCCAGGAAAGGAGGTTCGGTTTGATCTGGAGCATGCGAAGGAAACATTCATGGAAGTGAAGAAGAGATTCATTGAGGCTTCTACCTCAGGAGGTCAGGACAAGCTATCTGAAGAGGGTTGACCCCTCTATGCTTACCACCTTCTTAGAGACTTGTATGAAATTACTGTGCGATAGCAAGGCTGTAAAAGGGCTAAAAGAACTAATAAACAAGTGTGTTGGTAAGGAAACTGCTCCTCAAGGAAACCGCATAGTCAGAAAAATAGGAAAACATAAGACAAGAACAGGGCACGAAATGAGGCTCACCACGCAAATAGGAGATTATGAGATGGACGAAGTTATAATGGATCTGGGACCTGATGCGAAAGTTTTGCCTAAATAAACATGGGAAATAGTGGGGAGACCTGCAATGCAATTGTCTCTGATTCAATTAAGGATGGAAAACTAGAAAAAGATAATCCCCATGGGGCTATTACATATAAAACTATAGATTCTGAAGGTGCGAGTGCGCTAGTTGATTTTGAAGTGATAGAGATTGTTGATGACAACAATCCATACCCCATGCTCCTAGGAATTGATTGGGCTATCGACATGAATGGGGTAATCAATTTGAAGAAGTGGAGAATGTCATTTGAAAGTAAATCACTATGCATAGTAGTACTATTGGACCTTGCAAAAGGACCACACTACATTGAACTGGTCTACGACTATGAGGAAAGTGATGATGATTTGGACCAAATCTATAAAATAACAGCGCAAGACCAAGAATGTATTAATCCGATAGCTGATGGATGCATTACATGGGACCGTGAAAGCTCCTAGACATTTGATCCAGATGAAGTATTACAACATTGGCAGAATAGGTTGCACGAAGTATCTATGTTGCGCTGCAATATGGTGACTAAGTTGTTGCGCTGTGTATCATCTAAGGTAAGAAATTTACCTCATTATGATGGTTTAACTGATGTAGGTAAGTTTTTGGATTCCTTTGAAAGAGAAGCACCTAAGAACCATCGCTTCCAAACACTAGATTTGGCATTGTGCAGTACGCCCGCATAGTATTGGGGTATGCATAAAGATAGCTTCGATGAATGGCATGAGTACAAAAGAATGATGATATTATGATTTGGTAAACCAAAGGTTTGATTAACTGAGAAATACGATGGGTGAAATGACCGATGCAATCATTTAGAAAAGTGGACTAAGATTTATGGAATGGAGCCGGAGCGAGAATGGGTGCACTTATTATTTCATAGTTTGTAGATAATCCCTATGAATTGGTACCTAGAGACAGAACTTTGCCATGGCACCAAGGAGTGGGATATCTTAAGAGAATGATTTTTTATGACCTTCAACTTTGACTATGGGTTCGAAAGCATCGACGAAGCACTATAGGATGTTAAGGCATCAATCTTGAGAATACCATAAGATCCTTTGGAATTGATTTAACGAGAATGGAGCACCTAGCTATGCCATGCGGTAGAATGCCATAAGGTGACTGCCAAAGAAGAGGATGATGATGCAGGAGCATTCACCCAAGAGAAAATCATTGTAATTAAGTAGACATAAGGGGTCATGTATTTTTAGGAAGTTGGATTCCTAAGTGACAAATTAGTTTAATATTAGGCTTTCAAGTGAATTAATTAGATAATGGGAGGAAATTTTAAGTACTCTCAAATAAATGAGAACATGAGTGGGAATAAATGATAAGAATCAAAATTCAATTAGATTCATAGAACAGTTCATGATTCGAGGGATGAGAGAGAGCTTTTAGGAATTAATTGAAGTGAACATAGTGGACAAAGGATTTAGGAGTCAGTTCAGTAGATATAGGAGTCGAACCAGGACAGTTCAACGTAACTCCTAGCATATATGTAAGCCTATGGGCAGAGTCAAAGGGAGAGGCCACTTATAGTGAAAAATAGGCCTGTGAGAGATTGAGAAGTCTCGAATGTAACCCTTGATTTTATATTAATATATGTAGATGTTTGTTCCTGACTGTGTCAGAGTATTGAAGAGTATTTCATGGATGATTTACTGTGAATTCGTAGGCTCGGCAATAGGTTGTAGGTAGAATTCTGAAGGATGCAGAGGAATGGAGTGATTCAGAGGAATCATAATGGGTCATTGAATCCAATTGATGAACAGAGTGAAGTTCTGAAGAAGTAGCGATGTGAAGGTTCATAGAAGAAAGAAGTTGAGCAATGGAGTCAGAAAGAAAAACCTTGAAGAAAACCCAAGTTACAGAGAATGCTGAGGAAATAGCGTAATTTCCAAGTAAAAGGAGCAAGCGAAGAAGTGAAGAGGAATGCACAGGAGCCGTTTGATCACATGGATCAATGGTTTGGATGATGTCATGAGGTGAAAGGTGAATTATCACATCGGAAAAATTTATTTACAAAGTTAAGTCCCACAAGTGTTAAATCCAGTTTACACTAAAACGAGTGCAAAACACAGTCGGATTTAGATTCGAGACTTGAAAATTTATAGAAGTTGGTTTATACCCTTATCAGGTCCAGAAGGCATATCAGGTCGATGGAAACCATTGCAACAAAGACTAGAATGGGCCTTTGTAATAGAGCAATTGTGATCGTGCAATTAATCATTGACCGTCGAATCATGAACCTGATCGAAGGTCACGATTAAATCGGCCATCGGATATCACGAAAGTAGAGATCAAAGATATCGGTTGATCAGAGGTCGGGACTTCATATAGTACAACACTGTGGAGTGAATGAAGGGTGGACCTGACGACACTTATAAGTGCTAGTGGATAAGTTTTGAAGTCTGCCATATATGGTTTGGGGCAGAAGGTTAGTGTAATTCCTTTATATTGTGTTAAAGGATTATGCCGAGTGTTTATAGGCTTAAGCGTTATTTTAACGCTTCCGATAGTCACATATCGGAATCAGAGGGGTGATGAGGCACATATGTAATGTGGCCTGCGAAAGTCCCGATAGCGATTGCGATAGAGGTACAGCCTTGAAATCTATGAAGAAGTCATACGGAAGATGCAAAAAGTTATGTTTTGCTTAGTATTTCTTTGTGAAAAGGATTTTATAAGGAATTTAGTGTCGATGAGGTTTTATGTGTTAAAATCATACATAACCAATGTATCAAGAGAGAAGGCTATATATATGGATTGCATGAAGGCTACAAGGGCCTTAAAAGTTCTGATAATTGAGTATTAATGGGAGGCTTTAATGAAAGTTAACCAAAAATGTTGGGTCCCTATAATACTAGTAATGGGGTAATTACTCAAGTGTTGAGGACAACACTTTTTTTGAAGGAGAGGGGCATGCTGGGTCCCTATAATACTAGTAATCACCCCATTACTATTATAGTTGTATCCCTTATTAATATTGTTGTGCACCTATTATCCGCATATTGTTATTACTGTGCCCCATAGAATCCCTCTATTGTTATTTTTGTGGCTTTATATTATTATTGATAGGTCGGCTGGGTTATATTGTGACTCCTTAGACTCCTATATATAGAAAGGAGGTTTTGTCATTTGAACCATCGAATAATTTTCATTCATGTAATGTAAAGGAGGTTGCCCCCTCGACGAGGCTGAATTCTAAGGCGTTGATCTATCTCTTCTATCTTTTCTTGAGCTGGTTTCATAACAAAAAATTGTGAAGAGATAGAACTCCCGATAGGAGGTCTAGGTGGGGTGATTGAGTTCTGTTGCAAAGGAACTAGTGGTAAGGGGCCTTGTCCATTTATGGTTTGAATATTTGACTCCATGTCAGAGTTAAATAACTGGGACAATTGTGTTTATGCATATTGATGGATATTGTGGGTATGTGCAGGGATGACCCCGGCACCATTAGTGGTATCAGAGGCAGATTTGTAATCAGAGAAGGTTTGTAATCAGAGAGAGGAAGATTTCGTATCGAAAGGAGGTTGCACACAGAAGAAGGTAATGTGCATATGTTAAATGGATGAATGATAGAGACTACAGTGGGATACTATAGTAGTTCTGGCAGAGGCTTGGAGTAGACAGGAACAGAGGAAGGAGAAAGCAAGATTGCTTAATGAAAGTTATGAAGGAAAGAGGACTTGGAAACAAAAACAGAGGAAAATCCATTCGAATCATAGGTGTAATGATGAAACAAGATCATGCTGAGATCTTGAAGGTGTGGTAATATGTTCTATTTTAAATTGAGAATGTGTGTTTTTATACTAATGCATAAGTGACAACAAGAGAAGTTGTGAGAGGAGAACTAGATGTGTTCTTGAAGGCAGAATAAGGAAAATACTCTAAAGGAAAGGTGGCAATGAACCTGAAGAATACAACATGAGATCTCACCTTAGGTACTAGAAAAGGCACAAAGAGTTCTGTGGTCCAGCAGTTGGCCGAGAAGCGAAGGAAATAGGTTGTGAAGAAGGCCCTACTAGAAAAGGAGTACATTGCAAAGCAGGAGGCCGAATAAGAAGAGCAAGACTCCTAGCGAACTAGTAATTCCCCTTCACCTTGGAACAAGGAAGAGGAATAGTCAGAGTAGGGTGTTGGCGGTGACGAAGAACAGAGCACCCCTTTCTAGGTGATGTGGTACAGGGAATAAGAAAAGGAAGGGCCCCCGAAGAGGTCGAAAGCAATAAAGACATCATTGGATCCAATTACTCTCACAAAAGGTGATCTTGATGATATTTGAGATAAGGTGCATGATACCACAGCGGAATTGCTATAGCAGTTTGAATAATAACACATGTAGTCACTGAATACTGTTCAAAAGGATCTATTCAAGCTGCAGATGTAGACCACCAGGTTCCAAGTGGGCGCAAGGTAGGCAAGTGCCGCATAGACAAGCTTGGCAATAGGAACTAGTCAGGTTGTAGAAATGGTCATATTAGTGGATCTTCGGGCAGCTATGCTACCAGAAGGATCACTAAGAATGGAGGCAGATGATGACAAGGTCATTGTGAATTCTCAGAAGAATATTAGCCTCAACCTCACAACACTCCCCAATGATTATCTTCACACGCTGCAGACATGTGTGACGACAGAGTTAAGAGCACAGGAGAAGCATGTGCTCAGCCTCATAAGTGAATATCGGGTGAACAACTAGAAGATGTTCACTGAGAAGACAAAGGCCTCTAAAGCAAAAGAGACAATCTAGGCGCAGAGCACATAGTTAGCATCCGTGGTGGCAGAAGAATGTAGGATAGTGCTAAAGTTGCACATACCTATGGAAGCACTGTTGGAGGAAAATATTAAAAAACTTTCTACATGCATGCGCAATGCCAAGGTAGAGGTGGCCCAAGTCCTGTTTGAGCTGAACGTGAAGATCACAAAACTAGAGCTCAAGTCACAACCTTCAACTTCTCCAGGGGTTAGGGAACAACGTGAAGCCTCTATTAAGGATGAGGTCACTACAGTGGATGACGTGGTAATGGACTGCATCCTCTGTTTAAGCAGGCCATGGAGGTAGTAACAACCCTACAGGAAGATCCCAAACTGTAGAGATAAAATATAGAGGTCTGCGAGCTCCAATAGCAATACGATGAAGTGAGGGTGATGACGCACTCCATTTCTACAACGTTGTGCCTCACCAAGCTATAAGAGGCTAAGCATCTCTTTACATAGGTAGAAGTAGCATGGAAGAAAGTGGCAGTCCTTAAGGCCAAGTCGGGGCGTTGGTTGGATGAAGCCTACATAGTCTTCGCCAACATATAGGAAAAGTTAGCGAGCTTGCAACTTACACAGTTTATAGAAGATTAAGAAGGATAGCACAAGACGAGCCACAGAACAGCTGGTAGTACAAGTCAAGAAGGCAGTCATGTAGAGCGTGTTATAGATTTGACCCAAAAATGTATGATAATAGAAATCAACCCAAGAAATAACAAGATATGAATATAGATAGAGATGATTCACTTTATTGATCAAACCCCTAAGGTAGGGCAACACTATATATTCACTCCTTAAGGAAGGAGAACACTCCACAAGCCATATGCATGTTCATACAATAATCCTTGACAATATTCCTTGACATCCCTCCATGTGGAGTCTCTAGCCTCTATATAGGCCTCATACATACAATACCATGGGTCATTACCATGGTTCCCTCATACCATCAACTAATACCATGGGCCCATTACATTATTACTAACTACCTGTGGTCCCTTACATGATATGGGTTAACCACTTTATTTATTACTATGGCCCATCTCATTATTACATTATTACCTTGGGTGCCTCCCTTGCTACCCCATATTATCCCCCCTAGGTATATAACATTCCACCCCCCTTAGCATGTTTCGTCCCCAAAACATGGGAAGAACACAAATAATAAGATCTACTCAAAAGAGTAGTCCACAGGTACCATGCACGTGCATCTAGCCATCCAAGAGAAAGATGAACCCTCGATTTCGTTGGTGCCTCGCTCGCTTGAGATGGAAGTTGATGGTGGTAGCTCTTCTGTGTTGATGTATAGTAGGTGGATCTTTGCTCCTCTCTATGTGTCCTCCGGGGGTTGTTGTCCGTGTGGCTAAGTGGTTGCCATCTTGATGGTTGTCTTGCAGGGTGATGTGGGTGATGATATGTTGAAGTTTTAACCCACGATGGATTTTTCTTTAATTCACCCTGCTGTGGTGCCTGTTGTGGTGTCCTCTCTTCCAATATGACTTCAACCACTGAGCCCTCATCTGATGTACCTGTAACCTTTTCTGCTTCATCATCTGTTTGTGTTTGATTGTCTATCATCACTGGCTCATCATCTAATATGTCAGACCTTGGAACATCTTCTGCTTCAACATTTGTGGACTCTACCTGTTTATTGATGGAAATATCCTATAATGTCATTTTCTTCCTTTTATACCAGAGCTTCAAGAATTTCTTCTGCACATTAATATTGATAGTACCCACCTCTTCCATCCAAGGGTATCCCAAAACAACATCCACATTAGCCATATTTGAAGCATAAAAATTAGAATGCAATACATACTTGTCCATAGAAATCTTCAAATCTTTATAAACTTGAACATCCTCATTATCAATCTGTGCGGTTTCAATGTGTTTTGCTGGAACTTGCAATCTTTTTGCCAAATTAACATTGATAAAATTATTCTTGCAACTAGGATTTATAGAAACCATGATATTCTCCTTTTGAATCAATCCCTGAACCTGTAATAAGGATATACCAGTAGGAAATAGCCCCACATGTTTCTCCTTATCTTGTTTTCTGGCATGAGACCATCTGTCTAAAAGTAATTTTTTAAATTCTTCATCGGGCAGGTTGGAACACTTCTTTTGGTTAAGTAAACCCCACCATGTGGCCGCCTCATCTCTAAATTGCTGCACTACCCACCATTTCCAACGGTTGTTCCATAACCACTTCTGTTTTTTTATGTATTCTTCAATAGTAGGACCACTATCTTTTCCTGTAAATAATAGAACCTTGCTAGAAGCCCTAAAGAGGGTTTTGAAAAAAAATGGTGAAAATTTGAATTTGTCACAATTCCGTCAATATTGCTCAGAATCCCTATTATGACCTGTTTTAAGAAATGGAACAATCATTCTAAATCTGCCCATGTGATAGAAATCCTGATCCAGGCACTTGGAATTTCAGATATGTGCTGCAACTCTCCTGCCGTCACCAAAATTTCTGCAAAAAAGAGATGATTTTAAATCAGCGATATCTCCCTCATCCGGACTCCGATTCGATTGATTTTTTTTTGAAATTGAGTGATTTTTCACACAGAATCCAGATATACAATTAGATTTTGCATATCTTGCACCAAGATGTCCAGATCTGTGCTGCAACTTTGCTGCCCCGAAAAATTGTCTGCAACCCCACTGTTTTTTAAATCAGCAATATCTCCTTCATTCAGACGCAGATTCAACTAATTTTTTTTTGAAATCAGCTATTTTTTCACAAATAATCCAGATCTGCAATTTTATTTAGTAGATCTTGCACCAAAACATACAGATCTGATTTGCAAACTTCGCCGCCCCCGAAATCCTGCAAAAAATTAAAAAACGTTTCTCCACTGTTTGCCCAAGAAAGTGCTTTGATACCACTTGTTATAGATCTGACCCAAAAATGTATGATAATAGAAATCAACCCAAGAAATAACAAGATATGAATATAGATAGAAATGATTCGCTTTATTGATCAAACCCTTAAGGTAGGGCAACACCATACATTCACTCCTTAAGGAAGGAGAACACTCCACAAGCCATATGCTTGTTCATACAATAATCTTTGACAATATTCCTTGAAATCCCTCCATGTGGAGTCTCTAGCCTATATATAGGCCTCATACATACAATACCATGGATCATTACCATGGTTCCCTCATACCATCAACTAATACCATGGGCCCATTACATTATTACTAACTACTTGTGGTCCCTTACATGATATGGGTTAACCACTTTATTTATTACTATGGCCCATCTCATTATTACATTATTACCTTGGGTACCTACCTTGGTACCCCATATTATCCCCCCTAGGTATATAACAGAGTGTAACTGAAGTAGTGGTTGCACAAGTAGAGCTAGGGGATCTTTGCAGCAAGATCTTCACATCAGTCAAGTGACTAGAGGGTGAGTCATGACCTTTGTGTTAGGGGCCTATTGGGATGGGGTCCCCTAGGTAAATTTTGGGGGAAAAGCCAAATTTTTTATGTTTAAAGATGTAAATTCTTTGCAAATTGTGGTCGCGGAGCTCATAGATAGTTAAAGAGTGAAAAATGGTTTTACTCTTCTTTATGTAAGTTAATACAACTTTTTGAAGACCTACCCATGGTCTGTGGACCATGGGATTGTATAAATGGGTATGTCCTAAAGATTCTAAGGTAGATAGAAGAATTGAGTTTTGTCTATGGGTACTATGAAACGAGGCTAAGTTAGCGTAGAAGAGTAGGAAGAAAGACTCTACAGTTGTGTGCACAGAGGCCGAGAGTAGTGTCTGCAGCTAAGTGCATGTACCCCTGTAGCTGAGTGCGTAGGGAAGTCTTGAGTCTACAAGCTTAACTGAATATCAATAAAGAAAGATTGTTGCAAAAATTCCTTTGTTACCTCTTTACTTCTATTATGTATGAATGTGCTTTGTATTGTGATGAATAATGGTTGTATGAAATAATGATGTATTGATGTGCGACCTAACTTGATCTATATTGTTATATGGACACAATTGATGTTAATTGTTTACGTGAAGATTATATCATTGTATGTTCAAGTTATTGAGCACTTAAGAAGATTTGAGTAAATACTTGGTTAGGAGTAATCTATGAAGTGCATAAGTAGTTAATTTTTCTGCTCAAGGTCTGCAAAAGCTAGTCGTATACCTTCGCAGAGGTCTAGAGGTTGATTAAAGGGAGTTACATCGACAAGCCATAAGGGCTTATCAATCTGTGCGAAGGAAAATGTAGGGAAGAAACGACATCACGCTGATCTCTTGGTGTGGAAACTTGGTTCCAGCATCCCCCAATACGGCTTCCAGTGAGACTTCAGTCTGCGTTCCGTGGATTGATGCCTAACAGACTAGTAGTGTAGGGATTTCTTTGGCACAACTAACTCTGAACGTGGGTCAGGACCCACGAAGCCAACACAAAGTCTCTGAGGAGAAGTTAAGAAATGGTTTCAGTGTTGGAAATAATACTGAGAGGGGGGGGGTGAATCAATATTATCAAATTCTTGTCAATCTATCTTCCTTATTTATACTTTGAATAATTCTTCAAATATTGATCATTACTTTGTATGTCAGTATCATAAAATAATGAGCAGGAACAAGAAAAGCAAATAGTCACACAAAAGAACACCAGATATAAGGTGGAAACCCAATGTGGGTGAAAACCACCTGCTGCAATATGTCTCTATCTTCTTTCAATTAGAAACTCCTTTTACAATGATTTTGTACTGGTGCAGTCCTTTACTAGTACGCAGGCTACAACCTGCAGAGAGCTACAACCCTCTCTCGTTCTCCAGCTTCTCCTGGAAGGGAGCTACAACCCCCTTAGCTCTTGTACTAGCCAAGATACTAGTACGTAGGTGCTGGCCTACTAAAGGCCACAACCTTCTCTTTCTTTGGGGGACCATGTTTCATAAATTTTCAGACTAGATCCATGAACATCAATCAATCATCAAGTATATATGCATCAAACAATCTCATTTTCCCAATTAGCACTGAATCAAGTAAACACTTCTCTGACAGCTGTACCCAGAACACAGTAACAGTAACCACACACCAAATTCTGAACCCAGAATACTGCAGCAATAGACAGAGGCAGCTAGATCATAATTTAAAGATATACACTACTTCAAAAACCTGAAACCTGCGTGCAGATCTATAAAGGATAATTCCTTCTTTCAAATATTCAGACACTAATTAACCCAGATTGTCAGATTTATAGATCAAGCATGCGCCTCATATAACAGATCAAAATCATGCAAAGATACTATTATTCAAGCATAAAGATTATGACCCATCAAAAGAACTTATCCTTCTTTATGCGCTAAGGTTCCTCCTTCATTCAAATCCAGATCTGCACCATAACCCAATCACAGTATTCTAGATCTAACACTTTATCAGGTATTCAATAATTCAGATGATGCTTTGCCAAATGATCTCCTTCCTCTTTTATAGTCTTAGGCCTTTCACAATACCACAGTCCAAAACCATAATAACACAATACCACAGACCCAATACTTGGGATCAACACTTTTGGATGCAATACCACGGGCCAAAACCATAGGATCAAAAACTGTCGGACTAATACCATGAACCAATCATGAAAGTGCGTGAGATCAACACTTTTGGATGAAATACCACAGACCAAAACCATAGGATCAAAAACTATCGGACTAATACCATGAACCAACCATGAAAGTGCGTGAAATTTTCTCTTCATGAAAGGAACTTTTCTCTGCATGAAAGTGCGTGAACTTTTTCTCTACATGAAATAAACTTTTCTCTGCATAAAAATGCGTGAACTTTTCTCTACATGAAATAAACTTTTCTCTGCATAAAAGTGCGTGAACTTTTCTCTACATGAAATAAACTTTTCTCTGCATCAAAGTACATGAAATTTTCTCTACATGAAATAAACTTTTCTCTGCATATAAGTGCGTGAACTTTTCTCTACATGAAGGAAACTTTTATCTTCATGAAAGAAACTTTTATCTTCATGAAAGTGTGTGAACTTTGTTGCACTGTAACTTATCATCTGAGATGAGTGGGTTTCCATCAAGTATAACATATGTATCATAATGCCAACATTCGGTCATTGCTAGCAGCCTTTATCCCAGATATCCCACACTTTCGCCAAAATTTCTTGAGAAGATTGGAAGTAAAGAACAATCCTCTCAAAATCTGTGTTGAATATGAGAGTATAAAGAGAACGCATGGTGAAACATTCCAAGACTATTGTACTAGATTTAATAAAATTTACAATTCTAACACAACTACAATAAAACCCCCATGAGGACTAGCTCTGATCAAATTCCCATATGGATTTGATCCAGGCATGTCTTACCAAGTTAGAGAGATAATCCCTGCTACCCTTGAGGAAATGCAGAGAAATGTAGTCAGTGTAGAAGCCAATTTGTTGGAAAAATGAGATAGATTAAAAGCTAAGAGGAGAGTCACTATTAAGGGAAAACCTTCTTCTTCCTCATCATATGCTAAGTTGAATAAATTAGTTAAAACAATGGAGAAAATTATGGAAAGGACAAGTTTAACTGATAGGGTTCCTGCAAGAGAATTAAGATGGCCCTCCAATTAGAAATCCTAGTTTTAGGGAAAACACACCTCAAATAAAATGGAGAGAACAGAGAGGCTAAACTAATCAGAAGAATTAGAACCCTTTTCCAAGAGAATTATGTAAGTGAAGAATCTAAGCTATCAGAGGACCATGAAGAAAATCAAATAAACTTATTCGAGGAAAGTGAAATTGACCACATTTTCTTAACTAAAGAGGAGCATGATCTGTTCTTGCTATCGCAACGAGAAGTCCAACCTTTAGAGTCAAATTGTTATAAACAAGGACACCAAAATGCTATCATGGAGGTGCACAGGAAGTACAATTTGAGAAGTAAAAAGGCTACTAGAAATCCTTGCAAGAAAATTTAGAATGACACCCCTTCTACTAGACAGTCAAAAGATGATTCTCAAAAGGAGACTTCTAAAAAACAATATCTAAATATCAATGAAATAGATAAACCTCAGACATATTTTAGTATTGAAAATGAATTGGCTAAGGTGAAAATTTATATTCCTCTCACTGAATTAATTAATAGGAATGCATATCTATATCTATATCTATATCTATATCTATATCTATATCTATATATATATATATATATATATATATATATATATATATATATATATATATATATATATATATATATATATATATATATATATCAAGTAATGAAGGCTCTAAAGATAGGGGAAGTGTTGGGAAGGGGTCCCTCGGGTAAATTTTGGTAAATTTTGTAATTTCTTTTTGTAAAGATGTAAAGTCTCCATGAAATATGGAAGAGGAACGTAAAGATAGTTAGAGTCAAAGGGGCTTTAGTCCCTTAGGTGGGTAGGTGATAGGAAGGTTCTAAGACCGGCCCATGGTCTGTGGACCATGGTATTTTAAAGTAAAGATATAAATAGAAGAGTCATAGCGAGTCTAAGCGCTCATCGAATTGATAGAAATATTTGAAAACACAAGTAAGCTAAGGCATGGAAGGTTTATTTCATGTACTTAGGAGAAGGGGAAGGCTCCTACATCTAAGTGCGTGGAGACCTTGGTAAGTTCGTAGGCAGAGTGTGTGAGAACTTTGTACTTGAATGATCATATCTAATAAAGACAATGTTGGGTCCCTATAATACTAGTGATTACCCCATTACTATTGTAGTTATACCCCTTATTTATATTGTTGTGCCCCTATTACCCCCATATTGTTATTTTTGTGCCCCATAAAATCCCTCTATTGTTATTTTTGTGGCTTTATATTATTATTGTTAGGTCGGCTGGATTATATTGTGACTCCTTAGACTCCTATATATAGAAAGGAGGTTTTGTCATTTGTATCATCCAAGAATTGTTCATTTATGTAATGTAAAGGAGGTTGCCCCCTCGAAGAGGCTGAATTCTAAGGCGTTGATCTTTCTTTTCTATCTTTTCTTGAGCTGGTTTCATAACATTTGGTATCAGAGCTTTGGATTCTAGGGTTTCGCTGCTCCAAACAGGTCATCGTGGAATTTTCGCTATAACTTTTTTCTGTGACATTTCAGAAATCGCAAAAAAAACCCATTTGAGAAGAAATCGCAGTGAACCTTGGGTCCAAATTTCAGATCTTTTCGCGCGATATTTGCGGAGATATGATCTGAGGAAGTTGGTCTTTTTGCAGACTCCTGAATTACATTCAAAACAGGTGACCTAGGGAAAATCGTCATAACTTTCTCTCTAGGGATCAGATTGAAATTTCGTAAGAAGGTACAGAAAGAGGACGGAATGTAGTTTCTTTTATATCTTTTCCAGAACCAAAGGTCAAAAATTGTACACGTGGCACTTCATACAAATTCACTCTTCTGGAAAGGTCTATAATCAGGTCATCTTGGGAGATTGTGCATAACTCTTTCTTGGAGAATCCAATTTGGATCAGACTGGTGGCATTGGAAAGAGGACACAGAGAGCTACTATAGGTCACAATTTCAGAACTAGATGATTGGAAAGTACAGAGATACATCAGAGGCAATATCAAGCTCCTACAAAGTGAAAAAAGGTGTGTAGATTTTTTTAAATTTTTGCTTAAGCTTGGTTTGAAAATTTATTTTGAAGGAATTCAAAGGGCATAGTAGAGCATTATTATCGGTAACTGATGCCCCGAGGAAAGAAAATGCAAACACCTAGTAAGGAACCTGAAAGCTCTAGCATGACTCATGAAGAAGAGGAAGAAATGCAACATGATATATCAAAATTACAAGACCAAGTGCAACAACTGTCCCTTGCACAAAAAGGAACAGAATCTAAGATGGATGGTTTAAAGAAATATGTAGAAGCTAAGATGGATGGTTTAAAGAAAGGTGTAGAAGTTAAGATGGACTGTTTAAAGAAAGGCGTAGAAGCTAAGATGGATGGCATGGAAGCTAAGGTGAATGGCATGGACGCTAAAATTGATGGCATGGATGATAAGATGGAAGAATTGAAGATAAATATGAATAAGTTGCTACAAGAAATGGTCACTAAGGGTGAAAGAGTACTAAAGGAAACTCATGATGAGAACAAAAGAAATGTTAATCATGATTCCATAGACTCTAATGTTGGATCGAAGACTCACCATGTTCCAAAAATCGATATGAGGAAGTTTGATGGCAAGGATCCCGCCACATGGATATTACAGATGGAGCAATTCTTCGATCTCAATAATGTGCAAAACACACAAAAGGTACGTATGGCAACTTTATATTTGGAACCAAATCAGTTTGTATGGTATCAATGGCTTTGTTCTCGTAAACAATTTATCACTTGGGCAATTTTTACGGAAGAATTGATAGCACATTATGAGGATACAAAAAGCAACACTTTTTTTAGCCAATTGATAAGTCTCAAACAAAAGGGTTCAATAATGGAGCACATTGAGGAGTTCCAAAAATTGAACATAAGGGTAAAAGATATTCCAGAGGAGCATAGGATTGATGTGTTCATAGGGTCTTTAAAGGATAATATCCAACATGATGTGCGCCTTTGGGAACCTGATTCATTAGAGAAGGCATTCAGGTTAGCAAGAAAAATGGAAAGCAAAATTATGGCAACTAGGAAGCATACCATTCACAACTATAAAGACGGAAGTGTTGTTGCCCCTAGTCTTCCACAACCTAAAAGGTTGACACCACAACAATTGGAAGAAAAAAGAGCAAAAGGGCTTTGTTACAATTGTGATAGCAAATACACAAAAGGTCATAAGTGTGCTGAGAAGAAATTATTCTACATAGATTGTGAAGAGGAAGAAGAAAAGGAGCAAGAAAGGTCAAAAGAAGAGGATATATTCCAGGAACAAAGCCTAGATGAAGAACAAATAAATCCGACCATATCTTGTAATGCATTGGCGGGAATTACCACTCCTCAAACCATCAAGATAGAAGGACAAATCAAGAAGAAAAAGGTAATAGTGTTGATTGATTCAGGAAGCACCCACAATTTTATTCATTGTAGGGTAGCAAAAGAATTGAATTGCTTCCTATATCCAGCACCAGAGTGTCAAGTGATGATTGCAAATGGAGGAACAATAAATTTTCTGGAAAGTGCCATAATATCAAGCTATCCATGGGAGAATATGTATTGACTAGCCCAATGCTTTCCATTCCAATGGGAGGTGCTGATGTTGTACTAGGAGTCCAATGGCTACAATCCTTGGGTACAATAGCTTTTAATTTTCAAGAACTTTTCATGAAATTTTCTGTGGAAGGAAAGGAAGTTGAATTAAGGGGTATTGCAGGGAAACCAGGAAAGATAATCAGCTCTAATGGCATGACAAAGCTTCTAAAAAAGGAGCAAAGAGGTGTAATTGCACAATTATGTTCGCTAGATGTTTCCACATTGGAATCATCTATTTCTCCAGATCTCCAAAAAGTCCTGGACAATCATTCCAAGGTATTTGAGACTCCCAAAGGTCTCCCACCTATGCGTGATCATGATCATGCTATTCATCTGATTCCAGGAAGTGTTCCTCCAAACATCAGGCCGTACAGATATCCCTATGTCCAAAAAAGTGAAATTGAACGTATGGTTGCAGAAATGCTAGAGGCTGGTATAATTCAACCGAGTCAAAGTTCTTTCTCAGCTCCAGTAGTATTGGTGCACAAGAAGGATGGATCATGGCGCATGTGTCCAGATTATAGGGAGCTCAACAAGCTCACTATTAAAGATAAGTTCCCCATTCCTGTCATTGATGAATTACTGGATGAATTGCATGGATCAATTTACTTCACCAAGTTGGATCTTCGTTCGGGATATCATCAAATCAGAATGAAGATTGAAGACATTCCGAAAACGGATTTAGAACTCATGAGGGTCATTATGAATTTTTGGTCATGCCTTTTGGCCTTACCAATGCACCTTCAACATTTCAAGGTTTGATGAATTCAATTTTCAAACCATTCCTTAGAAAATTTGTGTTAGTATTTTTTGATGATATACTAATCTACAGCAAGTCTTGGAAGGATCATGTTGAACATGTTGACAAGGTGCTACAACTATTGGAGGAGAAACAATTATATGCAAAAAGATCCAAATGTTTCTTTGGAGTCCAGGAGGTGGAATATTTGGGTCATATTGTATCTCATGAAGGAGTTAAGGTAGACCCTAGCAAAATTAAAGCCATTAAGGAATGGAAAATCCCCACATCCATAAAGCATCTGCGAGGATTTCTTGGGTTGACAGGGTATTATCGCAAGTTTGTTAAGAATTATGGGAGAATAGCAGCACCTCTAACAACATTATTGAAGAAAGATTCATTTTCATGGACTCCGGAAGCAACAAAGGCCTTTGAACATCTTAAAGAGGCAATGTGCCAAGCACCGGTCTTAGCTACACCGGACTTCACAAAAACCTTTATTGTGGAATGTGATGCTTCAGGAAATGGAATTGGTGCTGTTCTAATGCAAGATGAAAGACCCATTGCTTTTGAAAGTCGTCCAATCAAGGGAAAGTTTTTAAGCAAAGCTATTTATGAGAAGGAAATGTTGGCAATACTCCATGCACTTAAGAAATGGCGACCCTACCTAATGGGAAGACACTTCAAGGTAAAAACGGATCATGATAGCCTTAAATACTTTTTAGAACAAAGATTATCCTCTGAAGAGCAACAAAAGTGGGTCACAAAGATGTTGGGTTATGACTTTGAAATCATCTACAAAAAAGGGAAGCAAAATGTGGTGGCAGATGCACTCTCAAGAAAGGATGAGGATGTGGAAGCATTGTTGTGTGCCATTTCTATTATCCAACCAGATTGGATAAACGAAGCAAAGGAGGAATGGAAGAATGACGAAGAAGTGTGGGCACTTATTCGAAAGCTACAACAAGATTCCAGTACTTCTGATACATTTAGCTGGCAAAATGATTCGTTATGGTACAAAGATCGCTTATACCTCTGTAAGAATTCCCAGCTAAAACAAAAGATTCTTATGGAATTGCACACTTCTCCCTTAGGAGGGCACTCAGGATTTTTAAAAACTTACCACAGGGTTAAGAAGGAATTTTTTTGGGATGGCCTTAAATCAGATATTCAAAAGTTTGTGGCGGAATGTTTGGTTTGCCAACAAAATAAAGTTGAAACAATTAAGACACCAGGTCTATTACAACCTTTATCCATTCCAAGCCAACGTTGGGAGGAGGTTTCAATGGATTTTATCACAGGTTTACCCAAGTCTGAGGGAAAGAGTGTCATCATGGTGGTAGTTGACAGACTTACCAAGTATGCACACTTTTGTGCATTATCACATCCATTTAAAGCCAGTACAGTTTCTACTGCATTTATGGAAACAATTCAAAAGCTACATGGAAACCCAAAGATTATTGTAAGTGACAGAGATCCCATTTTCACTGGAAATTTTTGGACAGAATTATTTTCTTGTCTTGGTACTCAGTTAGCTCATAGCTCATCTTATCATCCTCAATCTGATGGGAAAACTGAGATAGTAAACAAATGTTTGGAAGGATATCTTCGTTGCTTTGTATCTGATAAACAGACACAATGGGTCAAATGGTTGCCTCTGGCTGAATGGTGGTATAACACTTCCTTCCATACAGCAACAAAAATGACCCCATTTATGGCACTTTATGGGTATCAACCACCATCAATCACATCATATTTAAGAGAAAATTCTAAGGTTCAGGCAGTGGAACATCACATCGAACATCAACAACAAGTCCTCCAACTCTTAAAGGATAACCTCGTGTTGGCACAAAATAGAATGAAACAACAGGCAGATCAACATCGCAGTGAAAGAAGTTTTGATGTAGGTGATTGGGTATTCCTACGGCTACAACCATATAAGCAAATGTCCCTAAAGCAAGCTAAGAAGGATAATAAATTATCACCAAAGTATTATGGTCCGTACAAGGTGTTGGAAAAGATTGGTACTATGGCATACAAATTGGAGCTTCCTGCAGCTTCTCGATTGCACCCAGTTTTCCATGTTTCATGTTTAAAGAAGGTTATAGGCGACAAGCTCCCAGTTCAAACAATATTGCCAGAACTTGACGAGGAAGGAAAAATTATATTGGAACCGGAAGCAGTCACAGAAACAAGAACTCGACAGCTACGAAATCGATCAATTTCAGAGTATCTTATCAAGTGGAAGAACTTATCCGCTGAAGATTCCACATGGGAGGATGAGAATTTTATGCAGAAGTATCCAGAACTGCTCAAGCGTTGAGGACAACACTTTTTTGAAGGAGAGGGGCATGTTGGGTCCCTATAATACTAGTGATTACCCCATTACTATTGTAGTTATACCCCTTATTTATATTGTTGTGCCCCTATTACCCCCATATTGTTATTTTTGTGCCCCATAGAATCCCTCTATTGTTATTTTTGTGGCTTTATATTATTATTGTTAGGTCGGCTGGATTATATTGTGACTCCTTAGACTCCTATATATAGAAAGGAGGTTTTGTCATTTGTATCATCCAAGAATTGTTCATTTATGTAATGTAAAGGAGGTTGCCCCCTCGAAGAGGCTGAATTCTAAGGCGTTGATCTTTCTTTTCTATCTTTTCTTGAGCTGGTTTCATGACAGACAGTTTTGAGCCAATTCTTGTGCATCTGTGTATTATTTCTTACTTCTACAAGTTTCTGTAATTTTGCTATATGTTACAATTTATATGAATTAATGTATATCGGCTACACGAAAGCAATAGATCAATACTATTTGTGCATGTTATGAATTATTAAAGACCTTCACAAAGATATGGAACTTGTTTAAGTAACTTAGTGTAGTTATCTGCTTCAGAAGGGTTGAGGTTTGCAAAGATAGAAATAAGCCCTAGGAACCACAAGAACCTATCACACAGGCCTCTGGATGCACAAACATGGTTATGCCATCCCCTAATGCTACTTCTAGTGAGACTGTAGCCTGCGCTACACAGGTTGTTGATGAAAGGGCCAACAATTAGGGTTTCTTGGTTGCTGCAACTAATGTTGAACCTAGGTGAGGACCCATCAAACCAATGAATGGTTCCATTTCTAGGACTAGGATCTTGCTAAAGGGTTGTGTGGTAAGTGGTTCCCCAATAAGAAAGAAATTGAGAAGTGGATCAATAGGAAACTGCATGTGTTTGCAACCCAGGAGAACCAAAACCCATGCTTATCGAGGGAAGAGTAATTGAATAGATACCTATATACAAACGAACACAAAATATTCTTCTTATATATCCCTTTTGAATTGCATTAGTGGGTATCCAAATTAGTAGATAATCACGGTATGTGGAAGCTTGATGGTGCTATTCTGTGGACCCCAAAACTGGTGACGTTCTTGGAGGCTTCAAAAAATAAAATGGTGTGAGCCATCAATGACTGGATTGACCGTATTCTGGGAGGATTCATCACTGAATTCGTGATCGATACATCTGTTAGCTATAGTGAAGTAGAGCACAGGTTCCTAAAAGGCCTAAGAGGTAAGTACCTGGAATATCTGAAGACTTGAATTTAGATGATATTGTGTGAAAAGTGGGTTATGCCTTTAAATTGGTGTTTAGGAATAGATGAAGTGGAAGAACATTTAGAAGAAATTAAGAATCAGGCTCTTAATACAATCCACTATTAGGATCTTCTAATAGTGATGAAGAAGGTAATATTATGAGAATATTACGAAGTGCACTACAACTTGTAAGTCACGGTATTACAGGAATACCTTATCCATAGACTCCACCTAAACCTACACCTCTACCTCCGCCTCCACCACCCCCCCTCCATCATTTAATATTGCGAATACAATGAAGCTACCTATGTTTAAGGGTGTGGGAACTAAATACCCCGACCAATTCCAGTTTGTCACAGATGCTATATGGACGACAAAACAAATCACTGATGACAATATGAAGAAAGCACAACTAGTCACAGCATTGCAGAATAGAGCATTGAGTTGGTACATCAACTTCTACACAGATAAGCCCACTATGACTATGATAGAGACCTAAAAAGTGTTGAATAGTGAATTAAAGAAGCCCAAATATCAGGCTCAATCTATAACAGAGTTCAAGGAGATTCAACAGAGGGTAAATGAGTCTGCATGGGAATTTGATCAAAGATTAAAATGTTAGGTTCAACAGGCTAATATGACAAAAGATGCTCAGCATAGAGATTCGTGTATTTCTTCAGTCCTACCACATCTAAGAGTGTCATTGTCACAATAGAAAATAGAAACACAAGGAAAAGCAGTGGAGATCTCTATGAGATTACAAGCTTCACCAATGCAGGATAAAAATGTAGGGGCACAACTAATTCAATCGCAACTTGCAAGCCTACACCTAGAATTTCAGAGTCTGAAGAAGGGAAAGGAAGTGCAGCTCAAGGTACACGCAAAATTTTGGTTCTTGAAGTGTAAAGGCAAGGGTCATGACAACGACCACTATCTTGTTTACTAGAAATACCTCATTGGGGGGGGTCATGTCCTTATAAAACTAGAAAAATCATTGGATTAAGCATGGGATTACCCTTACGGTGCGCTATCTTTCAAGTAGTTGGGAACCACGCGAGTAATAACTATCATCTCCTATAAAAAATTGTGCAAACACCGCAACAGTTATTTTGTACTTTCTATAAATCGGTTGGGCCTTATGAACCCAATTTCCGGAGCTACAAAATGATGATCGATGGAACCCCTACATATATAATGCAGATGGAAAATTGGCCTCAGGATCAGGGCACAGTTCTAGTGTGCGAAGAATTCCAGCTCTAATGAAGAGGACAAGGAGGATGGAATTTAAGGGGTCATGGCGAAATCATTTGTTATAATTGTGGGGAAGTAGGCCATTTTTGTAGTCGACTATGAGAACCCAACACATCCATTCTACCAGTATTTCCAACAGATTGATCATCTATTAGAATATTTCCAGGCACTAATAGCCAAGATGCAAGACAAGAAGATGCAGACACCTATGTAGAAAATTCAGATGATGAAAGCGAAGCCTCACGAGGAAGAGCCTCACATTAATATAGTAACGCAAAGTGGTATTGTGAGTGGACAAGATAAAGGAAAGCAGCTATAAATTGAAGGATGGGTACACAGTGCTATGGAGAAGGAAGTTGGATTCAACCTAAATTGGGTTAAGGAAACCTTTATGGAAGCCACAAAGAGCTTCATTGAGGCCTCTACCTCACGAAGTCGAGATGAGTCTAGCAGAAACAACGAAGCACATGACGTAGATCATTCAATATTAGCCACCTTTCTGAAGACTTGTATGAACCGGTTATGGGATAGAAAGGCACTCGAAGGGCTTCAATATTTAATTGATAACTATACAGGTAAGGTCAAACCTCCTCCACAATTGTGCACTATACAAAAAATGGGCAAAAGAAAGAAATGAATAGGTCTTGAAATGAGGCTAACAACGTAGATCACATAGTATGAAATGGAGCAGGTAATTCTTGATCAAGGATCAAATTCGAATTCGCTACCAAAAAAACTTGGGAAAGAATGGGGGGACCTGTGCTACAGTTGTCTCCTATCCAGCTTCATATGGCCAATCAGTAGAAAATCATTCCTTTGGGGCACCTGTATGCAGTAACAATGGACACTGAAGGAGCAAGAGCTTTGGCCAATTTTGAAGTGATCAATATAGTGGATGATAGTAATCCTTACCCTCCTCTATTAGAATTGATTTTCCCTTTGACATGTATGCAGTCATTATTCTTAAGAAAGGATGAATTATATTTGAAATAAAAGAGATCCAATTAATTGTTCCCTTAGATCCATCTAAAGGTGTGTGATACGCGAAACTAGTTCGCGATTATGAGGAAGAGGATGATCTTGATCAGATATATAAGATAACTATGCGAGATGAGGATTGGATCAATCCTATAATAGATGGGAAAATTACATGGGATAAAGATAGCTCTTGCACCTTAGATTCTAATGAAGAGCTTGAGCATTGGCAAAAAAATTGCATGTGTTCTCCTCGCTATCCTGAAACATATTGAAAAAACTGTGTCATTACGTATCTACGGAGGTATGAACTCTACCTCATTATGATGGTTTATATGATGTTAATTTGTTTCCCAATAAGTTTCAAAGGGAGGTACCAGAAAATCATTGGTTCTAGGCACTAGACCTTGCGATGCGCACTACATCTGCCTGTTGGTGGGGTACGCATAAGGATAGCTTATCTAATTGGAAAGAATATAGGAAAAAGATGAAGCTAAGGTTTGGGTATGCCAATTCCCATATGACAAAGAAATACACTGGAAAATAATATCCTCGTGAACATCTAATGCTGTGGACTAAAGCATGGGGAGAGAATCCTCATCCTGAATGGGTACATATCTTTTTTCACACATTGGATACAATTCTGATGAATTGGTACCTAGAAACAAAGTTACGCCATGGAACAACCGAGTGGGATATCCTCAAGGAAAGCTTCATGTTAACCTTTGACTTTGAGGATGGCTTTGAATGTATTGATGAAGCACTCCAAGAAATTAAGGTTGTGATCCTTAGAATGCTTGAGGACCCGATAGAACGGGTTCAACCAGATTGGAATACCCAATTGCACCATGCACTGGAACGCTATAATGTGTTGTAGAAGAATAAGAATATTATCCTATAAATATCAATATTCCAGAGTCTGAGAGACAATGTGAAGTTGAAGGACCAAAAGAAATAATCCCTAAAATCACAGAACCTTTGAAGACTAGGCAAGTAAACATTGTATCGGATGCGTGGCTGAAGTTTGCAAAAACATGTGACTATTACGATGAGGATACAGTTGATAAGGTTGCAGAACTGCTACACGATTACCAGGACTTGTTTCCCACCAATTTCTTAGATCTAAAGGGCATAATATGGGATATCAGGGTGATGAAGATTACTTTGAAGCCAGACATGAAGACTGTAAAACAACGACCCTACCTTTTGAATCCCAAATATAAGGAAAAGGTGTGGAAGGATTTCGATAAGATACTAGAAGCTGGGATCATTGAGCTAGTGGAGGAATCAAATTGGGTGAGACCTATGGTAATTCAAGAGAAAAATAAATAGGGATAAATCCAGATATGTGTAGATCTATTAAAACTCAATGATGTGTATGTTCATGACCCGTTCCCAAATGAAGTCGTGGAGAATGTTGGAAGGCATGAAGCCTATTCATTCACTGATGGGTTCTTGGGGTACCACCAGATAAATATCGCATTGGAGGATCACAACAAGACCACCTTCACGACAAAATGGATATGTTTTCAATATACGATAATTCCATTAGGATTGAAGAATTCACCGATAATACTCTCACTTGTAGTAATTGCACCTTTTAAGGAATTCATCAACAACTTCTTAGAATTTTACTTTGATGATTGAACTCTATTTGGTCTAGTAAAGCACCATGTTTCTAGTTTGCGCCTTATGTTGGACACCTATCACAGGCATTAGATCGCCCTGAATTTGCAAAAATGCATCTTTCATGTTCCTTATGAAATATTTCTAGGTAATGTGGTTTTCAAGCAGGGATTGATGGTCGATCCTGCAAAGATAGCAGTTATTGTGAATTTGGAGGCCCCAAAGAATGTAAAAAACTCTGTTTGACACTGGGCCATACGAGCTAGTATAGAAATTTTATTAAGGCATATGTGCAAATTACTGCGCCAATGGAGAAACTATTGAAGAAAGACACGACATTTTGCTGGGATGAAGAGTGTTAGAACAATTTGGATATTTTGAAGAACAAAATGGTCAGTGCACCCATTTTTGTATTCCTGGATTGGAAAAAGGAGTTTCATGTGCATGTGGATGCTTCTTGTATAGCTCTTGGTGTGGTACTAACCCAACCCAGCGAAGGAAATATTGATCATCCTATATAGCTCTTGATTAGGAATTTGTCGAAAGTGGAGAAAAGCTACTCGACTTATATAGAGAATGAAGGACTGGCTATGGTGTACACACTATAGAAATTCTGACACTATCTATTAGGCATGCACTTAGAGATCTATACAGACCATTCTACTCTAAAATACCTGGTCAATAATCATGTGTTGGGGGGGAAGATATGCAGATGGGTGGTGTCGTTTTAGGAGTATGATTTTGAGGTAATTGTGAAGCGTAGATGATTTAATGCGAGTCTTGATCACCTCTCCAGAGTTGAGTTTTGTGAAGAGCCTACTAGTTTGGAAGAAGGGTTTCCTGATGTGCAACTCTTTATTTTTCATGTCGTAGATGATCACTTTGGTAACATAATCCAGTTTTTAAGAACTAGCACAACCCGAGAAGGATATTTTACGTAGAAAAAGAAGGAGTCGATGGTTTGTGCAGCTGATTTTTCTATTATTGTTGGACACTTGTATAAAATGGGCTGCAATGATATACTATGTTTATATGTCCCAGAGTTTGAATGACCAAGCATCCTCACAAAAGAACATGGAGGAGCAGCAGGATGCTACTATGCAAGAAGAGAAACCGCACAGAAGATCTTGCACGTAGGACTTTGGTGTCCAACAGTACATAAGAATGAAAAAGCATACTGTAGGGCATGTGATGCTTACCAAAGGATGGGGAGACCATCTTGGAGGGCAAGATGACCTTTGAATCAACAGATCACTTTGCAGGAATTTGCTAAGTAGTTGATTGATTTTGTGGGTCTAATCTAACCACCAGGAAAGAAAACTGGAGCACAATATATTATTACAGTAACTAAATACTTCACATGATGGGCAAAAGTGAAATCGGTAAAGGATTATACCACATCTACTATTGCGAATTTTATCTTTGAACATATCATGTATCGATTTGGCCATCCCAAGATATTAATGAATGATAGGGGTACACATTTCTTAAATGAAACGATTTCTATGATGCTTGAATAATTCTAGGTCTATCATCATAAGAGTAAACCCTATCATCCTCAAGCTAATGGTACAATTGAAGCCTTCAACAAAATTATGGACAATGATCTAACAAAGGTTTGCAGCGCGAAGCGAAAGGACTGGGATGTATGCATACCAACAGTCTTGTGGGCATATAGAACAACTTTTAAAAAGATGACAGGACAAATCCCTTTCAGGTTGGTCTATGGGCAGGAGGATGTGATTCCCGTGGAATATATTGTACCGAGTCTGCAGATTGCAACATTGAAAGATATTGCTAATCACGATATTAAGGATGAGTGCCTCACGCAACTGATGGAGTTGGAAGAGGATCGAGTTTTGGCAGGATTTCACCAACAGGTGCAAAAGGAGTGCAAAACAACATGGCATGATCGACATATAAAGGAACAAACCTTCCAGGTTAATTATTTGGTCTTATTATATGAAAATTTTATGAAATTCCCTTGAAAGTTTAAAATGCATTGGTTGGGACCATATGTATTCAAGGAAATTACAGATTGTTACAGGGAAAAGTGTCTATATAGAACTGATCTATCCCACTAAGGTGTGACAGCTGCCTTAGAAACAAACAGAGAAAAGCTACTTTTGTTTTTCCTTTATGAATTATAGATAGAGAGGAATAGAAAGACCAACCTCTGTCTTGCCCTAATCTCCTGATTTGATCCCTCTCTTCTTTGATAGTCCTCAGCTACCTGCTCCCTTGCACGCCTAGCTTCACAAAGTGCCTGTAAGATCACAGAAGCATAGCACTATACAAAGACATGGATCTATAATCATAAACAATCTAGGATCAGATGTAAATTGACCATACAAATGTAACAAGCATCAATTACACAAAATCATGGAGGAAAACTCAAATAGCTTTTATTGATAAACAAGAAAAGAGCCAAGAGGAGTTACAACCAGTTGTTCTGACCCAGCATCAACCTCCCAGCAAAGAAGCCCCTCTTCACCTCAAACAAAGCTTAGATCACCCAACAATCTGATGTTTGTCTCAAGAAACCAACAAAAATTCCTTACAATATGCAAAATTCCAGCCTCTGGATCTCTGGGATGAGGGATCCATATATAGATATCTGTAAGGGGGATGAGTCAGCTTGTGATTTGATTAGTGTCTTCTCTCTGATAGTTCTTGCTTCCACTTGGAGACTGATGGCCTCTTACTCATCCTTGGTCGAATTCAGTGAGGCAAGTGTCACAGGAGAAGATTCTGGAAGCTTCCATTGCCTCTCCACCTCGTGGAATGACACTACCATTTGTCATTTCTCTCCCATCAGCACCCAACAGAAGGGACTTTTGAAATGCAACGCACCCTCACAGTGTATTTGGGTGAGATGCAACGCACCTAGCCAGTGGAGCAGCTGCAATGATCCTGTTTTGACCAATTCTGAGCAGTTTCTCATGGAGAACTTCTGGGAGAAGCTGTAATTTGTTGAACTTGTTCCTTTAGGGGTTAGAACAACACTTTTAGGGACTTAGGAGCCCTTGGTTTATGGACATTTCATGCTTGGGGTTGTAGGGCCCAAAAATGTCTATAACAGTTGCCCCCTAAAGCATGAGGCCGTTAATCTTTTGATGTCGGGTGAAATGCTTTATTATGAGGATCCGAAGTTCTTTCAATGCTGGGAGGAGACCTGTAATGAGATACAATACAATACATTATCTTCATAATATTTTCATGATCTGGCTGAGGCGGGCATTCCCATTCTCAGCTTTATAAATTCATTTTCATGTACATAGGACAGACAATCGTCTGAGTGTAGACTGATGATTCTGATAGAGCCATCATCCTTTTGAGTGGATGATTATCTATGCAGCAATGATGTACATTTAATGTCTTTATTTACCTGAATATATATCGCATCCCGAATGGATGAAACTAGATCTGGGGTCTTCAAGCTCGTCTGATCTTCGCTCGAAGTACAAGTCGATCCATGTGAGAAATGTTCTGAATTCGAACATGGAAAGACATCGCTTGATTACTAGTCAATGATGTAAACTGTTAACAAGCGCAAGAGGAATCACCGATAATGATAATTACCCTCAAGGTACTGCAGTACAATTCACGTGCTGTGAATAAAGGACTTGGCGTCGAACACCACGCAAAATATTTCGGTCGAAGGCCATTGTTGTAAACCTGTCGCCGGAAGTGAGAAACTTGCCATTGAGTCATGCAAGCTTCAAAGTACTCAATGGGGTGTTCCTAGATCAACTTCTTGGATAATGAGCTGATGTCGACAAGAAGTGATCCATCACAGGAGGGCCTTAATGAATGCCACATCAATTACACTGAACGGAGCAAATGATTTTAATGGAGGTGAAAACGATCTGGTGATATAAGGTTCAGGGTGGCGGTCATGAAAGAATGGAGTATAATGTATGGTAGTGGGTGAGACACGGGTGAATTCACTGAATGACTTCTCTTGAACATACCAGCGACACTGATGTGATGGATTGGTAGCATTAACCCCAAATGTGGATGGTATGGCATGACCATGGTGATGTGACCGGTGAATGAAACAACCCAACCCGACTCAGACACGGAGTGGAAGTGTCATGTTCAAGAGTGACTTGCTACCAACAAAGTTTCTTTAAGTTTTCTTCCCAATTTTCCCCAGTCATTGCTGACCAGTACCTCTTAATTTTTTTCAAGCTTGGGGAGGATAACATATGCTTGTTCTATAATTTGCCCTTCGGGCAAACCCATCACTATGTTTTAACGAGCCTAGCGATAGTGAAACTCGTTCTCGTATATAGACAACTTTGTCGCTATTAATCTTTTTAACGAGTTTAACGACAAAGATAACTCGGTCCTTTTCAATTTTAGAGAGTATGAAAAGGAACGTAAAGATAACTCCAAAATTCCTTTTTCGTCATCTAATCCCTTAAGTCCGAAAAAGTATAAAACAATACAGAAGGGATGAATTTTCGACACTTTTAACGAGCCAAACAAAACAAGCGCTCGATATTTTTTTGTAATAATCCCTCAGGTCCAAAAAGATTAAAATCTAGAGGAGGGATAGCACTTCCTGTCCCTTTAACAAGCTGGAGAGGCCAATGGCTCGGCAATCTTTTCATATTTTACGAGTCAGTTGAAAAGAGCTTAAAGGAGACTCGTCTTTTAAAGAATGAGTGATAAAATGGATAGCAGTTGATTCCAGGTAAGGTTTGGAATTTTCCAATCACGGCAGTGTCACAAGGATGGCTAGTGAAATCACTCTTCGGAACTGTTCCTCAAAATGGGTAAACAATCAAATGGAGGTGAATGATCGGCCAATGAAAAAGTGGAGGTGACGGTGCAAACACGACCAAGGCTTTAATGGTTGAAGTACTACATTCATGATGGTTATTTACTGGGGAATAGTTCATTTTTTAACGAGCTTAAACGTGGGGAGAAACATTTTCTCATGTCCGATGTTTATTGTTTAACGAGCTTGAACTATGTGCTAAAACTGCTCGATTGAATGGTCCCTTTTTTATTTTACCATAAATAGCTTTGTTCTTTCAAAGATTGTACTGTATTTTCAAATGCTTCATCAAACTAGTCAGAAATGAACTATATATGCTTGAAAACGAGTTAGAACACTAATATTTTACTTTGAACTACGTAAAAAGTAATGAAAAAGTGTTTTTACCTCTCATTTTACCATTTCATTTGAACTTTGGTTTGTTGGAGCTTTGGAGGTGCTTTCCCCCTTTGATTTTCATCAGCTAATTTTGGGAGATTCTGTGGACAATTAGCGGCGCTGTCTGGACCAGGTAGGAGCTAAACCTGAGCTCTTCCATTTCATGGTTTCCATTTTACATTCTGAGCTTGATTCCTAGTTTTTCTGAGCCCCTGGGGTTTGAAAAAATCATTCTGCTTTCAGCGCACCCTCTGTGTATCGAAAGGTTCGTTGAATGTTGGCCTGTCTAAAGGCTATCTGACATGCAACGCACCCAGAACACTGTTGTAGGTGCGTTGGGCACAGAAAAGGAATTCAATGCACAATTTTTTATGGAAATTTTGCCTGTTTCTTACCAAAATCAGGATCTAACTCTTCTCTTCTTTTTTTTTCAGAGATCTTTGGATTAAGATGACCATCACATGGTGAGAATGTAAGCATGAAGAAGAGGACATGCTTTCCCTACATGATCCGGTTACGGTAAACGCACTATGGAACTGTGGCTTGCTGAAGTTCTTCCGCATTTCTAGCATGAGACAACAGATCAACTTACTGCAGTATTTGCTCGATGCTTGGGATCCTACCAACCAGTCTTTCCAGATCAGGGGCAAATCTATCCCCTTGAATGTATTAGACATCTATTTCTTGACTGGCTTATAGAGGCGGGGTGCCCCCATCTCTTTATCAGGTTCGGCCCGAGGAGGTGACTCTGTGAGAGATTATGTTCACCGGTACTGCAGAGAGGGATCTCAACCGAGTAAAGACGGAAAGATCATCATCCGTGATGTCACTGACAGGTCCCTCAGGACTATTCTGTTTACTTTTGGTAGGATGGCCGGTGGTGCGGTTCTTCATGTAGCCAACCGATCTTATATGCAGTATGACTTGGAATGCCTCCAAATGAAGGTGTTCAACTGGTGTGACGCAGTACTTCTTGTGATGAAAGAACAGTTGACCAAGATAAAGAGCGGGAGGTTGAAGAACTTTGGGTATGGTTCTATTTTGACCACCTTTGCCTTGGAGAAGATACCACTGATGTAGCCGCAGTATATTGCACTCGATTTACCTTCACCTACTAAACCACGTATGCAGAGATGGGTTGACCATATGTCTAGGCATGCTGGTCAGTCTTAGATTTCATTTTCTGATACCTTCTTCAGGTGGTTTGATCATCAGGAGATGGTTTATTCCGAGTATCCATATGCTGGCATGGACTTCCGGGGTGATCCAGATTTAGTACTGCCGGATGGCGAACAGTGGGGCGCCATTAGTAAAATCTTTGGCCATATTCCTGTTTATCGTTTTTCATTTATAATGTTCTTGTGCTTTATTCTATCAAGACTTTAATCAAACTCATGGGTACATGCAGATGTTGGTCCTGTTCATCCAGTAGTTCGCCTGAGAGTTCCAGCTGCCGCCCCAGCATGAGAGGCTGTCGGAAGGGCTATCCTTTGTGACCTCGATGTGGCCGAGACTCTCACAGCGTTACAAGAACAGGCTGAGGGCCTCACTCTTGGTATTCCATATGTGAGGACTGATTAGCTACCTTTGAGGCTACAGCAACATACTACTGGTGTGTCAAGACGATGGACTCGTCTCTTACGAATGATCGCACAGGCTGTGACTTGCTATCACGAGCATCATTAGACTAGGGTGCCCCCTAGCATTTTGAGTTTTTGGTCACTTGACCGATTTTGTCTTGGTTACAGAACATTATTTGTAAACCATAAACAGTTATATATATTTTGATTTTCGGAGTTTTTCTTTGGTTAAGTTATATGATCCACATGCAAACATTGATGGTATGTTTCTTTTTATAAATGTTGCAAATGTCTATCTAACACATAATTTGCTAATGAGTCAGTTAATGTGTTTAAGTTTCTGGAAATGTGTTGATATTGAATAAAATCAAATTGTCTTTCCAAAATCTTAACCCTTAGGAACATGCGATAAATAGCTGGGTTTCGGACGGAATATATACCATTGAGTTGTAGTATTATGAGTTGTGAGTCTAGCCTGACAATTAGTCGGCGTATACCATGTGTGATGGCATCAGAGAGAAGTTCTATCAACGCGCTATATTCAACGATGTTATTCGTTGATCGACCAATACATACCCCTCTGAAACTTACTAACTCGCCGCTTGGATCAAAAATATCCCAGGCTACAGAAGATAGGTTCCGCAAACTATGACTCGCTTCGTCGGCATATCCAACACATGACTCCAATAGGTTTGACACCTGCAACAAATGTAAAAAGTGGATTACTTGACCAAAATAAAAACTTTAGTGAAAACAAAAACATAACAAAAGCATACAGGTTACCATTACGCATAGTAACGCTTGAGGTACAACCCATTATGAGGTTGCGCCAGTGGAATTCCGTCATAATCCATTAACTCGTAGGCTTCTTTTGCTAACACTCGTTTAACAATATAGGGGCCCATCCATAAAGACTTAAATTTACCTGCTCCCAATTTATCGGATTCTTGGTCGTAAAGCAAGACCAAGTTACCTTCGGAGAAGACACGGGGTTTGACATTTTTGTCAAACTGTGCCTTGACTCGTTTCTTATGGGCTTCGTTAGCCAAAGCGGCATCACGACAGGTTTCATCCAATTGGATTAATTCCAAGAAACGAGCTTCTTCTTCTGAAGTTCCAGGGAGGAGATCAATTGCGAGTTTGAGAGACGAGATTTCGCACTGGATTGGTAAGATTGCTTCCAGGCCATATACCAGTTGGAAAGGTGTCAACCCAGTTGCATTCCTTATCGATGTCTGGTAAGCCCACAAAGCTGAGTACAGGATTAGGTGCCATATTCTCTTGTGAACTCCAATCATCCTTTGCAGCATGTGTTTCAGGACCTTGTTGATTGCTTCAACTTGTCCGTTGGCTTGTGGATAATATGGAGTAGAGCTGTCGTGAGACAACCCTAGTTTGGCAGCTAATTCGACCATCATGTGATTGCGAAAATGCGATCCATGATCTGTGACTAGCCTGTGGTACGCCGAATCTGGCGACTACATGATTGAAAAAGAAGAGGGCAGCTATTTCACCAGTATTATCTAATGTAGGCATCGCCTCGGCCCATTTGGTAAAATAGTCAACTGCGACTATGATATACCCATGCACCCCGGTCGAGGTGGGGTTATATGTCATGAAATCGATGCACCATTTGGCGAATGGCCCAACAGCAATTATTGGTTGCAGAGGTGCGGGTGGTATTCTGGTTTTGCTATCGAAAATTTGACAAGCATGGCAACTTCTGACTGTGGCTATGCAATCTTTGAACATTGTTGGCTAGAAGTATCCTGCTCGTAAGGTATTTGCGCAGTAGCATATCCGGATTGATGCCCCCCACACGCGCCTGAATGACAATCATTCAGGACTTTTTCGGCCTACTCATGGGTGAGGCACCTTCTCAGAATTGTATCGATACCACGACGGTAAAGTGTATCATCGACGATCATGTAGTCTTTTGCTCGGTATCGAATACGTTTTTTTTCGGAGTGGGAGGTGTTTGGCCTGTATTTTTGGGTTTGGAGATAAATTATTATATCCCCATACCACTCATTGCTTGAAGATATCAGAAACAAACTTTAGTCCACGATTGTTTCTTCGGATGTTTCATTGTTGGACGATGATGGGAGGTCGCACAATAATTCTGCGAAAACTAGAGCTTTCTTCGAATTTGATTTTACAAATTCCAGATCAAACTCTTGTAGGATTGCTATCCATTTTGAATATTTTCCCCCCAGCAACTGTCGCAACAATATATAAGTCATGGGGTTGCAATCTGGCAGAATGGTAGTTTTCTAAAAGAGGACATAGTGTCGGAATCCCTGTATCGCTTGAACAGCTGCAAGTGCTGGCTTTTCAACGTAAGAATATTTTATTTTCTATATGATTTAAGTTTTTACATAAATAATACATAGGATGTTCAATTCCATCGACTTCTTGAACTAAAACCATTGCGATGGTCATATCCGCTGCAACCAGATACAGGTTAAAATCTTTTTGATAATCAGGAGCGTACATTAATGATGCTTTCATTAGTGATTCTTTTAAAGCATCAAAGGAAGCTTGTGCAACCTGATCCCAGACGAAGGGCACTTCCTTTTTCAAAAGACGTGTATAACCTTTAGCAAGTTCAACATAATTTGGAATGAACCTCCTCAGAAAGTTCGCTTTCCCTTGGAGTTTCTGAATCTTAAGCAAATTCGAAGGTGGAGGAAAATTTATGATTGCCTGGACCTTACATGGGTCGAGACAAATCCCGTCCTTCGAGACTACAAAGCCAAGTAAACGACCAGAACTGACGCAAAATACAAATTTGTGTGGATTGAGTCATATCTTGTAGTGTCGGCAACATAGAAATATTGCTCTTAAATGCTGCGGGTGATCAGTCCGCTTTCGCAAATGAGCCGGAAGGTCATCGAGGTATGGTTGAACGATGTTTTTGATGTCATGGAAGGCATAATTCATTGCCCGCTGAAATGTCACCCCTGCGTTCTTTAAACCAAAGGGTAATTTTCGATATGCGAATGTGCCCCACGGACAAATAAATGTAGTCTTTGAATGATCCTGTGGGTGGATATTTATTTGATTATACCCGAAGAATCCATCCATGAATGAAAAGATTTTGCATCTGGCGCATTCATCAATTATCTGGTCGATGAAGGGTGTAGGGTAGTTGTCTTTTGGACAAGCTTGATTTACATCCCTATAATTGACACACACTCTAATTGTTCCTTGTTTTTTCATAACAGGGACAATATTCGATACCCAATCGGTTAGAGGAACCGGGTAGATGAAACCAGCATGGAGAAGTTTTTCAACTTCTGCCTTAATGGCAACGACTTTCTTGGGGTGCACCTGCCGTAGTCGTTCTCATACTGGTTTGACATCTGGATACATCTTAATTTCGTGTTCAACAATACTTGAGTCAATGCCTAGCATTTCACTGTATGAACAAGCAAAGACATCTCTGAATTCGCGAAAAAGAGCGTTATATATTTCCAGTTCTGAAGGAGAACAACATTTGCCAACATAAATATTCTCTACAACATCTGTTTTGGTCGAGATATTTATGGCGATAGTCTCTTCAATGTTGGACAAGTTTCACTCGGAATCCACCATGTTTACAGTATTTGATAGGAAATCAAAGACTAAAGGATGATAAAGGTCATCTTGAGTATCTTCTCCACAATCCGGAAGAAGGGAATGATGGTGGGAATCATTCCATGGTGCCCCTTCAATTACCAATGATTGTACAATTCCTTCGTCGGTGACATGCACTCGCAACCAAGGATCTGAAGGGGTACCATATTATTTAGACCTATCTATCCAAACGCTTGATGAGCGCTGATTTGGGTTTTCCTCCCATGCTAGGAACATTGATTGCTACAATATTTCCGTTGGGATTGGGGGCAAAACCATTGCATGATCCATGTCGATATCGTTTTCTGAGATCTTTTTAGAAGATGTCATATTCCAGGTTCCTACCGACGCTACTTCTACCAGGTTGATTCGAGGTGGAAGGGCGAAAGTTCCCATTAGTATAGGATCTTTTAGTAGGCCTACTCCAATATTTTGAAGCGAATGGGGGCTTCCATGGATCATGGTAATGCTTCCCGTAACTTGAGAACCATTGGGTAGGAAGTTTTGTTAATCGATGATTGTAATCCCTCCTTGAAAGGGAAATGCAATCTTCCTAAAATAGGTCGACACAACAGCAGCCATAGCATATATCCATGGTCTTCCTAGTAGGATGTTGTAATCAAGATTGCCATCAATTACTTCAACATCTACTTCTACCGTTTTCCCTCCTAGTTCAACTTTCAAGTTACTTAGAATACCATATGGGGTATATGTCCTTCCGTCAAATGCTTTTAATATCGTCGAAGATCGTGACAAGGTTGGAGATCCTAAAGTTTTCCAGCAACTCATCGACATAATGCATGTAGATGCCCCCTCATCAATAATTGTTCGATGAACAGTTTTGTTGAGGGGAAAGCTAGTTGAGCTGGTAATTGAGGATCATATCCTTTATGGTCGAAGGATACAATATTGGAATCCTTTGGCTCTATCCCACCAATGGCTGATAATAAAGCCTGCCTTTGGGATGGGCAATTCTGTAGTACTTCAAGAGTCAACATAGCGGATCGCGATTGGGCCAAATCTTCCACTATATTATAATGTTGTGCTGCTCTAGCACGGGGATTAAACGTCGACTTGTGTACTACTCCCTTTGGCGGTTTTATTGTCAATTCAGGAATGATGGGCGGCGCAACTTCTGTCGAAGTTGTTGTCGAACTACTAGGTTGATCTTTATCCTTGTTGTTTGACAGCTGTGGATCCCATAATCTTTGTTCCTTGTCGATATCAAAGCATCATTTTGTTGTTTTGAAACCGACAACATTAGCACTTGAGACGAGGAAGCATTTCCACTTTCAACCAGATTTGTTCCTGGATTTGGAAACGGATCAGTTAATACTGCAGAGGTTTTTGAATTCTTGAAGAACTTCTTAATCTCAGCTCTATGTGGACAATTCGCGGTCCGATGATCCTCATCGCATATGAAGCATGGATTTTTTGGTTTCCTATCTCCAGGAGTGTTTGAAGAAGACTTTTGAGGTGATGATTCTCCCTGTTTCTTCTTCTTCCCTTTGCCTTTCTTCTTGCTCCCTGGTTTTTTGGTTTCTTTGCCTTCATCTGTTGATACGACATTTACTTCCGAAGCAAGAAGTTCATGTTTTGAATTTTGACCTAAAATCTTACGGGCCTTTTTGGATGTAGCCTTTGTCGATTTCGTGTCTTTTGTGCCAATCACGCCATCACTGGTATGAGAGTCATTGTTTGATTTAGGAGGAGGAGGAATTGAGAATTCTGGTCTAGGGGCATCAGGTATTTTATCGTAGAGCGTGCCAGACTGAGTGTAAATCAAGTCCAGATATTGCGCACGAGCGATAACTTTCTCTTCTGTTATGACTCCCCCCTTTGCCACATCCTCCGTGATGGAAGGTAGTAATGACTTGATAAACCATTCAGCTAAGAGCTAATTGGGGACATACGTTTTTACCATTCTATGACGACATCACCACTCATGTATATGATCAGATATGTGAGTGCCCGTTGTCTGTTTGAAATTGGTAAGAAGTTATGTTCTCATTTCTTACCTTATTAGTAACTGAAAATGGGTTAAAAAGGTTGTGGCTAAGGTACTGAAGTTGTCGAACGAAGCTCTAGGCAATTCGATGTACCATTTTGCCGTCGGACCCATTAACGTCCTCTGAAAGAGGCGAAGTCTTATTGAATCATCATTTAGGGTGTTTGATGAACACCATAGATGAAAGGTCATCACGTGATTCGATGGATCTTCACCCAGATTTCCATTAAATTTAGGAATATCTAATGGAAGTTTATGCAGAATCGCTGGCCACCAAGGGGCGTAAGCGATTGTATCGTTTGTTAGCCTATTTAAATCAGGTAACTCTAAAGTCGCCACAAAGGGAAACTGCTGATTCAGGTTAGGTGAAGCATACCTAGGATAAGATGGGATTTCCTGAGCAGTTGGTCATTGCATACCGGCATAATGCACTTGATGCTGGTAACTTTGGTAAGGTTGGTGGGCATGACCATTGTAAAATGGTTGATTTTGACCGTTTTGAATGTACGGCTGTCCACTATTAACAAAGATTTGTTGCTCAAAACCTTGGTATACTTGTTGGAATTGCGGTTGTTGGTATTGCACTAGCCATGGTTGTGAAGCCATGTGCTGTTGCCCGATACTAACAGTTTGACCAAGATGAGGGGTAATTGTACCCGTCTGAACCTGTGTCATTCCACCAGTCAGCGATTGTGGTTGAGTCGCAGGGTCAAGAGGCTGTTGCATTAAAACCTGAGAAACCTGAGGTTGGCATACGACAGGCAGTGCTTGAACTTGTGACACCGTCACAATAGCTGGCATAGTTGGTATATTTGACGTAGGTAAGCATTGTTGCATCAAGTATACAACTCTTGGTTATTGAGGTAGTATAGGTACCCAACCGCTTGAGGTAATTCCAGTATAACTTGAATGTTGTTGTGAACTCCCGTATGGATATCCTCCTAGAGGGGATAATGGAAGGGTATACTGCCCCCCATACGGTGGTAATTCAGAACTCAAGGGAATGGTTTGCCCATGGGGGCCAGACTACCCAAATTGACCTCCAAATGGATAAATTTGTTGAGACTCAACATAAGAGTTTCCGGATATTATTCCAGATGAACAAACAGGAACAGACCATACTGTCTAAATGGCCCCTGATTGGGCTCCTTCTAGCGGTTGAGAGCTAGTCGGGACAGATGGTATACCGATGAACATTGTGGGAGTGATAGCAGGGAGTTTTGTCGTCGCTGTGTCAGACGACACAGTCCTAGATGTTGACGGTTGTTCAGACATTTGTAGTCTATCCAAAAGATTACCTAGCGATTCTACAGGAACTTCAGCTGGCAGTAGACTAACTTCTGATGAAGAAGGATATAGAGTGATCCCGACTCCAAATTGCGATGGAGTACTCGTTGGAGGATCTTCTACAATCTCTTCTATGGCAATCAGACCAAGTGGAAGGGGAAGACCGTCAGGTCTGTAGAATATTTCTGGTGCCGAAGAAGGTATGGAATCGGCAATGACAGATGTTTGAATAGCAAGACTCTCTGAACCGGTTGAAAATATAACTGGTTCGGTAATACAAGTGTTTACTCCCAGACTAGGATGAGTATCACTGTCCTTCTGTGGCTGCTGAACTTCTTCTGTAGAGGCAGGGATTCTAGAAATGTTTGGAGTAACCGGAGTCTCTGATGTTGTTGGAACACTTGTTCTAACTTTAACAAGAGATTTGGAACCGGTTAAACGAGTTCGCTTTGTCCATACTGGCTTCGATTCCGGAGACAAAGACGGTTGACTCGTAAGCCTCCGCGAACTACAAGATTTCAATTGACTTTCTTCCATGATTGCGGATTACTCGATCAACTATATAAAGGGGAAGTTGTTGTGGGGAAAAGTATCCGACTCGGATGACCCTATCCCTACTCTAAAGGTGACAGTCTTTAGCAACAACTGAAAGTAAAGCTTTGATGTTTTCCTTTATGAAAGTACAGAGACAAGGAAGAAGAGATTAACCAACCTGGTGTCTTTCGCTTAGTCGATCCTTATCCTTTCTCTTTGTCTCTTGTTCCCAGCTCCTTGCTCTCTTTGCCGGTCCAGCTACACACAGATCCTGCACAAACAAGAGAGGAAACTACAAGATACAAGTACTCATAACTGATGCATGGATTAGAGTGAATCAAATATACATGTAAATACAATACATCAATGCAATACAAGTATATAGGAGAACATGCAAAACTTTATTGATAGAAGTAACAGGGTTCTGAGAAGGTTACAACCAATGATGGCTCCAATCCAGCAGCACCTCCCCAGCAGCAAGAACTCTCCTCTTCACCTCTAGTAAAACAATCACCCAATAGCTCTAACTGTAAACCAACAGCACCTACTTGCTTTACACAAAATTCCAGCCTCCTTAGACCTCATGAGAGAGCTCTATATATAGGATAGAAGAAGAAAGGATGAGTCAGCTTGAGACTGACATAAAGCTGCCTTGTGTCCTCTCCCTCTTCAGTTAAACTTTAGTTCTTGAGTCCACTTGGAGATCCTTGCTTACACATGGAGATCAAGTACCTCTTACTCATCACAGGGCGAATCCCTTGAACCAAGTGTCAGTTTGGAAGCTTCCCGGGAAATTGACACCTTGCAGAATGACTGTGCCACTTGGCCAATCTCGCCCAGCGCAGGTAGCCTTCATTAGATTTGACTTTTAGCGCAGGTACAAGGAGGAGCAGTTGCATTCCAGCGCAGATGCTCAGTGGAGCAGCTGACATGATCCAAAAATAGCCTGTTTTTGAGTGTTTTCAGGTGGAGAACTGATGGGAAGTGCTGTGGTTTGCTGACCTTGTTCTTCTAGGGGTAAGAACAACATGTTTAGGGACTAAGGATCCCTGTGATTATTGACATTTCATGCTCCATGCTGTGAGGCACAAAAATGTCTATAACAGTTGCCCCCTAAAGTATGAGGCCGTTTATCGGGTGAAATGCTTTATCTAGAGGGTCCGAAGTTCATTCCAGTGCTGAGGAGGCGCCCTGTAATACAATACAATACAATACATTATTTTTCATTTTGTTTTCATGATCTAGCTGAGGCGGGCATTCCCATGCTCAGCTTTATAAATACATTTTGGTACATAGAACAGACGATCGTCTGATGGTAGACTGATAATTTTCTGTTGAAATTATCATCCTTTGAGTAGGATGATCATCTGCTGCAATGATGTACATGACAAATGCTTTTATATTTCCTGAATATATATCGTAGCCCAGATGGATGAAACTAGATCCGGGGTGTTCAAACTCGTTCGATCTTCACTCTAAGTACAAGTCGATCCATGTGAGAATTGCGCTGAAGTCGAACATGGAAAGACATCGCTTGATTACCGGTCAATGATGAAAACCGTTAACAAGCGCGAGAGGAATCACCAATAATGACGATGACCCTCAAGGTACTGCAGTACAATTCACGTGGCGTGAATAAAGGACTTGGCGTCGAACACCACGCAAAATCTTCTGGTCGAAGGTCATTGATGTATACCTGTCGCCGGAAGTGAGAAACTTGCCATTGAGGCATGCAAGCTTCAAAGTACTGATGGGGTTGTTCCTAGATCAACTTCTTGGATAATGAGTTGAAGTCGACAAGAAGCGATCCGTCAAAGGAGGGCCTTAATGAATCCCACATCAATGACACGGAACGGAGCTAATGATTTTAGTGGAGGTGAAAACAAACTGTGACATATGATTCAGGGTGGCGATCATGAATGGATGAAGGATAATGTATGGCAGTGGATGGGACACGGTTGACACTTTCAGAATGACCCCTCTTGAACATATAACGACACTGATGCGATGGATCGGTAGCATTACCCCAAATGTGGATGGTTTGGCGAAGACCATGGTGATGAGACCGGTGAATGAAACAACCCAACCCGATGTGGTACAGAGGAAAAGTGTCATGTTCAAGAGTGACTTGCTACCATTAAACTTTGATGTTCTCCCAATTTTTCCCCAGTCATTTCTGACCAGTACCTCTTTATTTTTGTCAAGCTTGAGGAGGATAACATATGCTTGTTCTATAACCTGCCCTTCGGGCAAGCCCATCGCTATGATTTAACGAGCTTAGCGATAGGGAAACTCGTTCTCGTCTAAAGACAAGTTTGTCGCTATTTAATGAATTTAACGAGTCTAACGACAAGGATAACTCGGTCCTTTTCATTTTTAGAGAGTCTGAAAAGGTACATAAAGTCAACTCCAGAATTCCTTTTTCGTCAGCTAATCCCTTAAGTCCGAAAAAGTATAAAACAATACAGAAGGGATGAATTTTCGATTGCTTTAACGAGCCGAACAAAACAAGCGCTCGATCTTTTTGTGCAATAATCCCTCAGGTCCAAAAAAGATTAAAATCTAGAGGAGGGATAGCGTTCCGGTCGTTTAACGAGCTGGAAGGCCAAAACTCGGCAAACTTTTCATATTTTACGAGTCAGTGAAAAAAGCTCAAAGAAGACTCGTCTTTTGAGGAACGAGTGATAAACAGGGATAGCAGCAGATTCCAGGTACAGGTTGGAATTTTCCAATCACGGCAGCGTCACAAGGATGGCTAGGTGAAATCACTCTTCGCAGATGTTCCTCAAAATGGGTAAACACACAAATGGAAGTGAATGATCGGCCAAATGAAAAGTGGAGGTGATGGTGCACAAACACGACCAAGGCTTTTATGGCTGATGAATTTACGATCTCAAAAGGTTATTTACCGGTACTGGGTTCATTTTTTAAAGAGCTTGAATGCGCCAAAACACTGCTCAAAAGCTTATGTTTATTTTTTAACAAGCATGAACTATGATGCTAAAACTGCTCGGATCTTTTGCATGCCCCCAGCATCATAATGACGCATGTCAAAGGAGGGTGCCCCCCAAGCTTCATTGCAATCAACTCGGTGATTGGAATGAAGGTTTACCTTTGAATTTTGAAAAAGGGGATTTGTTTCATTTTTTAATGAGGTTGACATAATAAAAGAACTATCCTCATGACTCCTTGTTTCATTTTTTAACGAGGTTGACACGAGATAAGAACCGTCCTCGGCGCCGACAAAATATCTAGGAATCTTCCGAATCCAACCAGAAGATTGGATTAGATTTCATTTTGTAGGTTTCCACTGTGGCCACTTCCGCCAGATTACTTGGAGGCGGTAGGGCGAAAGTACCCATTAAGGCAGGGTCTTTTAGGAAACCTACTCCGATATTTTGGAAAAAATGATTCCTCGCATGGATGATTGGAATGCTTCCTGTAACTTGTGAACTGTTGGGGAGAAAAGTTTGTTGGTCGACGATTGTAATTCCTTCTTGGGAGGGAAATGCAATCCTCCTGAAATAGGTCGACACAACCGCGGCCATGGCATAGATCCAGGGCCTTCCTAGTAGGATGTTGTAATCGAGGTTTCCATCAATTACTTCAACATCAATTCCTACTGTTTTGCCCCCCAGTTCAACTTGCAAGTTACTTAAAATCCCGTATGGAGTGTATGATCGTCCATCGAATGCTTTTAACGTCGTTGACGATTTCGACAAGGGTGGTGAGCCTAATTCTTTCCAGCAACTCATCGACATAAGACATGTAGATGCTCCCTCATCAATGATTGTTCGATGAACAGTTTTGTTGAGGGCTTTCACTTGAATAAGGAAAGCTAGTTGAGCTGGTAACTGAGGGTCATATCCTTTATGGTCAAAGGCCACAAGATTGGAATCCATTGGGCCAATCCCACCTATTGCTGATAATAAAGCTTGCTCTTGGGAGGGGTGATTTTGTGGTACCTCAAGTGTCGACATAGTGGACGGCGATTGGGCCAGGTCCTTTACTATATTGTAATTCTGTGCTCCTTTGTCACGAGGATTAAATGTCGATTTGTGTACTACTCCCTTTGGTGACTTTATCATTGGCTCAGGAACGATGGGTGGTACAACTTCGTTCAAAGTTGTTGTTGAACTACTAGGTCGTTGATTAACCTTGTTGTTCGACATCTTTGGATTCCTGTAATCTTTACTCCTTGTCAAAGCATTATTCTGTTGCTTAGAGGTAGACAACATAAGCACTTGGGATCCGGAAGCATTTTGATTAGCAACCATATTTTGACCTGGATTAGGAAATGGATCAGTCAATACTGCTGGGGTTTTTGAACTCTTGAAGAGTTTCTTAACTTCAGCTATATGTGGACAATATTTCGTCCAATGATCCTCATCGCATATATGACACCCTGCCGGGGGTTTCCTTTTTCTTCCTATCTTTTTCTTCTTGCCCCCTGGTTGCTTCAGTTGTTTGCCCTTGTCGGTCGACATGGCATTTACTTCTGAGGCAAGAAGTTTTTCATTTGCATTTTGACTGTAAATTTTGTGCTTGCCAATCACGTCATCGCTGGCGTGAGAGTCATTGTTTGATTTAGGAGGAGGAGGAATTGAGAATTCTGGTCTAGGGGTGTCAGGTATTTTGTCGTAGAGCGTGCCAGACTGAGTATAAACCAAGTCTAGATATTGCGCACGAGCTATAACTTGCTCTTCTGTTACGACTCCCCCCTTGGCCACATCTTCCGTTATGGCCGGAAGTAATGACTTTATAAACCATTCAGCTAATAGCTGATCGGGAACATATGTTTTTACCATCCTACGACGACGTCGCCATTCATGTATATGATCAGATATATGAGTGGCCGTTGTCTGTTTGAAGTTGGTAAGGAGTTCTGTTCCCGTCTCATACCTTATTGGTAATTGAAAATGGGTTAAAAAGGTAGTAGCTAAGGCACTGAAGTTGTCGAACGAAGCTCTAGGCAATTCAATATACCATTTTGCCGCTGGACCCGTTAACGTCCTTTGAAAAAGGCGAAGTCTTATCGAATCATCATTCAGGGTGTTTGATGAACACCATAGATGGAATGTCATCACGTGATTCGACGGGTCTTCACCTGGATTTCCATTAAATTTAGGAATGTCTAATGGAAGTTTGTGTGGAATCGCTGGCCACCAAGGGGCATAAGCAATTGGATCATTCGTCAGCCGGTTTAGATCCGGTAATTCTAGAGTTGCTACAAAGGGCAACTGTTGATTCAGGTTAGGCGAAGCATATCCAGGATAAGATGGAATCGCCTGAGCAGTGGGTCTTTGCATACCAGCATGATGTTGGCAACTTTGACAAGGTTGATGGGTATAACCATTATAGTATGGTTGCCCCATTGCTTACAAAGACTTGTTGCTCAGGTCCTTGATATGATTGCTGGACTTGTGGTAGTTGAGTTCGAACCAGCTCTGGTTGTTGGACCATTTGCTGATGCCCAATACTAGATGATTGACCAAGATGAGGAGTCACAGTACTTGTTTGATCCTGAGTCGCTCCAGATAAGGAGGCACTGACCTGAGGTTGCGATTGAGATGTCGAGACAAGAGGCTGTTGTATGGCAACCTGAGAAACTTGGGGTTGACATACAGTAGGCAGCGCTTGTACTTGCGACGCAATCACCATACCAGGTATAGTGGCAACATTCGACACAGGGTGGACTGGTTGCATAGAATATACAACTCCTGGTTGTTGAGGCAGTATTGGTACCCAACTGCTGGATGTAATTCCAGTTTGACCTGAACTTTGTTGTGAACTCACGGATGGGCATCCTCTCGGAGGAGGTAATGAAAAGGCATACTGCCCCCCATATGGTATCAATCCGGAACTCAAGGGGATCGATTGCCCAGATTGACCTCCAAATGGATCAATTTGGCGAGTTTCAACATAAGAAATACCAGATGATAATCCGGATGAAGAAATAGGAACTAACCATGTCGTTGTCCCTGATGGGACTCCGGCTTGTTGTTGACAATTTGCCGGGACAGATGGTATACCAGTGAACATCGTTGGAGTAGCAGCAGAAGGCTCTGCTGCAGCTGTGTCGGACGACACAGTCCTAGATGTCGATGGTTGTTCAGACATATCTAGTCTATCCAAAAGATTTCTTAGCGATTCTACAGGAACTTCCACTTGTGGTGGACTAACTTCGAAGATCAACGAGGGAAGGGTGATGATTATTCCGCTTAAAATAAATTTTATAACGACGCTTTAGACACAACTTGCTTTTTCAGTTTTAAAGAGTCGAGAAAAAGCTAAAGATGACTCTAGTCTCCTTCGATGTATTAACGAGCCCGAAGTGACAAATGCTCGGTTGGACCTTTTCAGTTATAGAGTTTGAAAAGGGCCAAAAGAAACTGCTCTGGAGATCTAGGCAGAGGGTGTGCCAAACCTTTCGCGAAACCACAGAATACGTTTTACGGTACAGGTGGTCGATCTTCGTGAATGTTGTGTTCACTGCATCGCGATCAGTGGGGCGGCCGACACGGCTTCCTATGGATAAAGGATAATTGCCTATAGGGGTCTCCCAATATATACTCGACGGTACGTGGGAGCACAAGTCCGTATTAGTGCCACCGACTCTCAAGAGGAATCACCCACCTTCGTAGAGATCGACAGTCACTACGTTTAACGACGCCGGAACACGTCTCTACCTAGACCTCTATTGTGAGCGTTATGTTACAAAGCGTTTTTAGATTCATTCAATATATTTTAAGTTGATCTTGTTTAGCAGTTTGTCTTTCAGGATCACCACGAGATGTATTGGTACAAATTCCTAAATGCAGCTAAAATGATAAGCAAGCTTTACAATCTTTTTAGCTTTGAAAATCCTAACTACTGAGGGGAGAGAAAAACATTATCTTTCCACACAGAGCACAAAGCACAAACTAATGCACTTTTTCCTAAATCACGAGCACACAGTCAAATGCAAAAATGCACAATGCAGATATTTCTTTTCTTTTTCCTTAATGTTGATGTAAGACAGAAAGGAAACTGTTGTATAACTTTGAATCTAATTTCAAGCAGAAGTAAACAAGCTTGTCCAAAATCAAAAGACACCTTAAGATCGACTTGATTAGACACTGGAAATGTATAGATTCAAACCACAAAATGAAAAACAAACAAACTCAAACAGCCATGAACAGTAATAAAACTAGCTCTTAAGATCACAAAGACACTTTTATAGTTCAGGATCTAAGAGGTCACAGCTATACTAGTTCGCTTTTCACAATGGGAAACTGTAACTGAAACAAGAAATACTGAAAGAACAATCACAGTTTCATCACACAACTGAGGCGGAATAATGTCAAGGAAAGTTGGTTTACAGCAAGTACAATGACCAGCAATCAGCAGCAAAAAATCAGTGAAAACAGGGCTAAGACACAGTGGAAAACCTCTGGAAGACACTGGCTAACAGGTCCAGCGCAGGCTCTGGTCTGTCAAATTGACTTCCAGCGCAGTTCCCGAAGGGAGTACCTGCGCTGTAATGCAGACTGCCTGTGGACAGCCTGCTCTGGGACACGAGAGTTGCGTTTACAAGGATTTCCGGGTCATAAAAAGCTCAAAAATTCACTGTTTTTGCTGAAATAAAAAGCTATAGGTCAAGTACAAGCTAAGGGATGATCAAGAGGATGAAAAGCTATCACAAAGAGTACAAGAGTCTTTTGTAGATCAGCTCTTCAAATCATGAATCTGCTCAGTAAATGAGCAAGAGTAGCAGCCCCTCTACTTCGCTTTTGATATAGTCAAAAGCTTTTCGATTTGGTACTCTTTGGTTCAGGAAATGAATAGCAAAGATACTACAAACACCAACAAGATACTAGGCTCCCCAGCGGAGTCGCCAGTTTGTTGTGGGGAAAAGTATCCGACTCGGATGACCCTATCCCTACTCTAAAGGTGACAGTCTTTAGCAACAACTGAAAGTAAAGCTTTGATGTTTTCCTTTATGAAAGTACAGAGAGAAGGAAGAAGAGATTAACCAACCTGGTGTCTTTCGCTTAGTCGATCCTTATCCTCTCTCTTTGTCTCTTGTTCCCAGCTCCTTGCTCTCTTTGCCGGTCCAGCTACACACAGATCCTGCACAAACAAGAGAGGAAACTACAAGATACAAGTACTCATAACTGATGCATGGATTAGAGTGAATCAAATATACATGTAAATACAATACATCAATGCAATACAAGTATATAGGAGAACATGCAAAACTTTATTGATAGAAGTAACAGGGTTCTGAGAAGGTTACAACCAATGATGGCTCCAATCCAGCAGCACCTCCCCAGCAGCAAGAACTCTCCTCTTCACCTCTAGTAAAACAATCACCCAATAGCTCTAACTGTAAACCAACAGCACCTCCTTGCTTTACACAAAATTCCAGCCTCCTTAGACCTCATGAGAGAGCTCTATATATAGGATAGAAGAAGAAAGGATGAGTCAGCTTGAGACTGACATAAAGCTTCCTTGTGTCCTCTCCCTCTTCAGTTAAACTTCAGTTCTTGAGTCCACTTGGAGATCCTTGCTTACACATGGAGATCAAGTACCTCTTACTCATCACAGGGCGAATCCCTTGAACCAAGTGTCAGTTTGGAAGCTTCCCGGGAAATTGACACCTTGCAGAATGACTGTGCCACTTGGCCAATCTCGCCCAGCGCAGGTAGCCTTCATTAGATTTGACTTTCAGCGCAGGTACAAGGAGGAGCAGTTGCATTCCAGTGCAGATGCTCAGTGGAGCAGCTGACATGATCCAAAAATAGCCTGTTTTTGAGTGTTTTCAGGTGGAGAACTGATGGGAAGTGCTGTGGTTTGCTGACCTTGTTCTTCTAGGGGTAAGAACAACATGTTTAGGGACTGAGGATCCCTGTGATTATTGACATTTCATGCTCCATGCTGTGAGGCACAAAAATGTCTATAACAGAAGTATGTTTCTGAATTAAATGAATTTTAGACGCTTTGAAACAACTTGTTTTTTCAATTTTTAAGAATCGAGAAAAAACAAAAGATGACTCTAGTCTCCTTCGATTTTTAATGAGCCTGAAGTGACAAGTGCTCAGATGGACCTTTTCCGTTAAGGAGTCTGAAAAGGAACGAAAGGGACTGCTCTGGAAATCTAGGTAGAGGGATTACCAAACCAATCGCAAAACTACAGAATACTTTTTATGGTATGGCAGTCAATCTTCCCGAATGCTGTGTTCAGTGCATTCCGATCGATAGGGCGGCAAACACGACTTCCTATGGAAAAAGGATTAAGCCTATTGGGGTCTCCCAAAATATACTCGATGGTACGTGGGAGCACAAGTCCGTACTGGCACTTATCGTCTCAAAGTGGAGGAATCACCCAACCATCAGTGAGAACAACAGTTACCAGGCTTTATGACGCCGGAATACGTCTCTAGCCTAGACTTCTAAATGGTGTGCGTTAAGTTCCAAAGCGTTGTTAGATTCATTGAATTTATTTTAAGTTGATCTTGTTTATGAAGTTTGCCTTTCGGGTTCACCACGAGATGTAGATGTAATTCCTAAAATGCAATCTAAGATGATAAACAAACTTTTTATCTTCTTTATGCAATGAAAATCCTAGCTACTAGGGAAAAGAAAGACAGAATCTTTTCATAAAGAGCAAAGAGCACACTCTAAATGCACTTTCCTAAATCAAGCCAATCAGACTGTCTATATGCAAATGCACATGCATCTATTTGTTTTCGACTTTCTTAGTATATGAATGCTAAAAAGAAAGTTGATGCACGAATCTGAATTTCTTTTCAAGCGACAGATATCAACAAGTTTCTTTTCGAAATCAAAAAATGGAGACGATCACAACACCTTACAGTTTTGAAATGAATAATTGTTCCTGACACTAGAAAATTACAAATTCAGACCAAAAGCAATAGTAACAGGATAATCGACCATCAATAACAATCAAACTCTTTCCTACGATTGAAATCGATTCTTGCGACAGTTTCAGATCAAAGGATGACAGTACGATTACGCTACTTTTGCAAAGGAGAACTGTAAATGACTCAACAAACACACAAAAACATCTACAGTTCTTTTTTACAAAGGAGGCAGAATAACAGCAAGGAAAAGGGGTTTCAAACAAACATATACTGATCACAGGCAGCAAAATTCAAGAATAGAACTGGAAAGAATGAACCACAGAAGCCACAACTGCACAGAGCTAGTCTGATCAGCGCACCTGCAACACAGAGAATCTGAAATGCAGCGCAGGTTTTCCACTCAGGAAGTGCGCTGAAATTCAGAATCTCTAAACAGTACCTGCACTGGGCCAGAAACGCGACTCTGTTCGGGTTCTGGGTCACAGTTTGCAGTTCATTTCTTGGGTTTTGGCGAGCAAAAAGCAATCAGTAATGCAACAATCAGGGGTAGATCTAAGGAGGATCTAAGAGCTATCACAAGGGCAATCAGATAGTTTGTGAATCAGTTGTTTAAATCATAAACAGATCCAGTAGATGGATTCAAGTAGCAGTTGTCTATTTTGCATTTGTTATGGCAAATGCAGTTCGAATGCTACTTGTAAGTTTATGAAACAAACAACAAAGAATGATAAACAAACAAACTAATTAGCTCCCCCGCGGAGTCGCCATTTTGTTACAGGGAAAAGTGTCTATATAGAACTGCTCTATCCCACTAAGGTGTGACAGCTGCCTTAGAAACAAACAGAGAAAAGCTACTTTTGTTTTTCCTTTATGAATTATAGATAGAGAGGAACAGAAAGACCAACCTCTGTCTTGCGCTAATCTCCTGATTTGATCACTCTCTTCTTTAATAGTCCTCAGCTACCTGCTCCCTTGCACGCCCAACTTCACAAAGTGCCTGTAAGACCACAGAATCATAACACTATACAAAGACATGGATCTATAATCATAAACAATCTAGGATCAGATGTAAATTGACCATACAAATGTAACAAGCATCAATGACACAAAAGCATGGAGGAAAACTCAAATAGCTTTTATTGATAAACAAGAAAAGAGCCAAGAGGAGTTACAACCAATTGTTCTAACCCAGCATCAAACTCCCAGCAAAGAAGCCCCTCTTCACCTCAAACAAAGCTTAGATCACCCAACAATCTGATGTTTGTCTCAAGAAACCAACAACAATTCCTTACAATATGCAAAATTCCAGCCTCTGGATCTTTGGGATGAGGGATCCATATATAGATATCTGTAAGGGGGATGAGTCAGCTTGTGATTTGATTAGTGTCTTCTCTCTGATAGTTCTTTCTTCCACTTGGAGACTGATGGCCTCTTACTCATCCTTGGTCGAATTCAGTGAGGCAAGTGTCACAGGAGAAGATTCTGGAAGCTTCCATTGCCTCTCCACCTCACGGAATGACACTGCCATTTGTCATTTCTTGCCCATCGCACCCCACAGAATGGACTTTTGAAATGCAACACACCCTCACAGTTTATTTGGGTGATATGCAACGCACCTAGCCAGTGGAGCGGTTGCAATGATCCTGTTTTGACCAATTCTGAGCAGTTTCTCATGAAGAACTTCTGGGAGAAGCTGTAATCTGTTGACCTTGTTCCTTTAGGGGTTAGAACAACACTTTTAGGGACTTAGAAGCCCTTGGTTTATGGAAATTTCATGCTTGGTGTTGTAGGGCCCAAAAATGTCTATAACACAGATGGTGGCCCAATTCAGCTCGCGAAGCTAAATGGAGATTTTTTTTCCAAGAAAATTCAATGGCAGTCAATTGAAGTTGTACAAGGGTGATCCTACCCCTACACAATAACTATATTATGGTGGGATAGTCTTAATACTGTAGGAAGCTGCAAGTGTGGGACTATAAACTACACTACTCGCAAATTAGAAAGACAAAGTAAGGAGGTTGTGCAATGGAAGAAAGTAGAGCGACAACAGTAGTTGTGCTATGGATGTTAGTGCCACGTAGATGGGTCAAAAAGTACCCATTGGGTGCACTATATCTGATTGGATGGAAAAATTCCTCCTAGGAGAAGCGGTAAGGCCACATTTATGGGGAAAATCTTCGAAAATCTCCCACGAAAGATGCATTAATGACAGAAAATTGGAGGGAACGATTGGATTTGAATTCAAATTCGCCTATAAATCTGGCAGGTTGACCAACATTCAAACACTTTCCTTTCAACGAGTTTTCCTTAATCCTTTCTACCAGAGAGATTGTTGTATGTCTGACGATATTTGGGAAGACATTTTAGCTTGAGAAAAATTCACTGGCTTACCTGAGTTTCACCGAGAGATCATCTTTGAGATAATGATGACCACTCCCACCAAAACACTAGTTACGCCATCTGAAGCCACATCCTCTATTGAAGTACTACCCCTTGTGCCTACGTGAGTTTTGACACCTATCCTATACCTAAGCCTTCTTCTATTGATAAAAATAAAAAGGAGCTGTAGGAAGTTCTGGTGAGGCAGTCAGCATGGAAAAACCCCATAGAGATTTGCCAAAATGGGAAAATGGCAAGATCATAGTAGCTCCATGAGCCCTTTGATCTTAATGAAGAAGAGCTTCGTGAAGGCATCGAGGATATTGATGCCGAAGAGGGTGAGCCTATGACTTGGCTCCTGAAGTACATCCCACCACGAAAAGGCAAAGCGAAGGTGCCTAAAGATCTAGACATCGCCAAATTCATGGTCTCTACACCATTATTGCCAGAGAAGGTGATGTTTGAGGGCATGCTATCAGGGCACATTCCATTGCTCAAGATGGAGGATTTTGACTTGGTAGACCATGAGATGTTCCCTCAGCTTGCACCGAATAAATATTTGGCAAAAATTTACTATGATGGAACCGGAGTAACGCGCCTCCAGCTGATGAAGTGGGTCATAGGAGTTGAGAAAGGAGGATTGTTGAACATGCTCTAGGTGTCACATTTCAACTAAATCATCATTAAGACCATGTGTGTTAGAAAATTTCTCATCGTGCTGAATGATGGGTGTCTCTGGCTGGGAGAACCCATCCCTATTACCATGCTACCCTATCAAGGTGTGGATCCAAAAGAGGCATTTAGAGGGAAAAAAAAAAGAGAAGCAACTCGCTAATCAAATGAAGAGTGAGATTGGATTGGTGAATAAGTCATGTGGATATTCTATCCTCTCAATTTCATACAAATTGGTGTAGTTTTCCTCGCAGATCTTGACATATAAGATCATGTGAAAGTGTCGTGAAGATGAGGTTATGGCACCGTGATTTCATTAGTTGCGCAATGTGTGAAAGGAGTCCAACACAACTGGGCTTAGTACGTGTGTAAAGAGTTTTTGACAAACTATCGTGAAGTTGATGATGAGGGTAAGGAATTTCATTATGCCTGGTTATTATTGTTGATAGTATTGGTAGCATGGAGGATGTTGGAGGACAACCATTTTCCTCCCCAAGACCCAGACCTTCTGGAGGTAGCGAAGTTCACTTCGCTCTGGGTGACCAAAGATATCAAACGAGTCATGTAGACCAAGATGTTTTGGGTTCTTCTAGAGATTGATCTTCGCATGGTGATCAACTAAAGGCCGAGGCTGTCACCTACTCTATATGAACAATTAGAGCCTTATGAAAAATTCAAGGCAGATTTTCACAATGTTTCTATCTGCGCGAGATGAGATCCAAAGAAGGTGTGGTATAAGTTTCCAAGCAAGTGTCTAGTTCCATCTAACCCAGATGTGGGAATGAGAAAGGAAGCGGAAGAGACCACCGTGCAAACCTCAGCATCAGACAAATAGAACGAGGCCCAACAGGGTACAGCTTGAGGGAAAGCAATGCAACAAAAGGAATTTGATGTTAAGGCAGCTGCTGACAAGGAAGTTACCACTAAGATAGCTGCTAAAAAAGAGCATACATACAAGGAAACGATAATAGAGGTTGAGGAGTTTCCCTTTCCACACACCAAGGACCAGGGGGAGTCAGATGTTGAAGGAGGCAGGGGCATGGAGCAGGGAACCATGTTTTTGCTTAAGGAAAGACCAAAGTAGACTACCTCAGGACAATGAAAGAAGCAGAATCCCACCAGATTCTCCCAAGTGGATCTGCTAGCCCTCACTAAGGGAGACTTAGACAAGATTAGAGACAAGGTCCATGGCACCACCATAGAAGTATGAACGTAGTTTGAGAAACAGTACAAACAGGTGTTGGGAAATGTCCAAAAGGATCTACACAACTTGCAGATCCAGACGAGGTGACTGCAAGTGAGCATTGGCGAGGTGACCAGGATTTAGGCGAGCCTATAGCAAGCAAGCGTGACAGTCCTAGATACATATCAGACTCTTGATCTCAGAGTTATTCAATTGTTGGACGAGACCCTGTGTGCCCAATTAGAGGAATAAAGCATTCAACTCTCACAAATCAAGGATCTGGATGTCAATCTCGTGGAACTCCCTATCCAGACCCTACGCGAATGGAACCATGGTGTCTCCATTGAACTGAGGGTAAGGGAGCAGCACGCATTACTGGTGATACACAAAGTTGAAACCAACAAACAACAGGTATTTGCATAAAAGGCATAGGTGCGAAAGGAAAAGGAGGAAATTTATATGTGCGACTAGCAGTTGGAAGAAACAATTACACAGGCCTATAATGTGCTACATGAACTCAATATTTCTGCAGAAGCAGAATCAGTAGAGAAGACATAAAAGTTTTTTGTGGGAATTAGGGAATCAAAAGATGAAATCGACTGAGTTTGATTTGAACTACAACTACATAATTTGGAGTTGAAATTTAAGCTACATCCAACAACTCTGCTAAAGGTCTGGGAGCATCGTAGATCAATGACCAAGGAAGGAATGGCCATTTTAGATGAAGCAGTCAAGGAATCCACAGAATGATTCGAGCAGGCCATGGAGCTTTCAACATCTCTACAAGAGGATCCCACTTTGTAGAATATTGGCACTAAGATTAGAGAAAAACAAAAGAAAATTGATGAAATAAGGTCAACTACATGCACTTTGGTGCCTGTACAATGGTTCACGCAATTATAGGAAGGATAGTAGCTACAAAATAAGATTGAAGAGTTGTGCAAGAAATATGCCATTATAAGGAGAAAAACACAACCTTGGACACGAGAAGCTAGCCATCTCAATTTTTCACTACAGAACAAGTTGAAGGGTATCCAACAGATACAAAGGACTATGGTCCTTAGGATGGAAAGCCCTACTATAGAGAAGCTCCTCAAGGAAGTACGACAAGCAACTATGTAGGGCATAGCTGATTTGTAGGTTCTGAAGATGGAGTTCTGCAAACTCCAGGACAATATTGTAGTGCTAGCCGAGTGACTTGAGGACAAGTCATGAAATTGTGTTGGGGGCCCCTTGGGAAGGGGTCCCTAGGGTAAATTTTGGTAAATTTTGTAATTTATTTTTGAAAAGATGTAAAGTCTCTGCGAAATATGGAAGCAGAGTGTGAAGATATTTAGAGTCAAAGGGGTTTTAGTCCCTTAGGTGGGTAGGTGATAGGAAGGTTTTGAGACACGCCCATGGTCCGTGGACCATGGTATTGTAAAAGCAACGCTATAAATAGAAGAGTCATAGAAATTCTAAGGGATCATTGAATTGATAGAAATATGTTAAAAGGAAAGTAAGCTAAGGTATGGAAGCTTTGTTTCTTGTACTTAGGCAGAGGGGAAGTCTCCTACAGCTGAGTGCGTGGATACCTTGGTAAGCTCGTAGGCTGAGCATGCGGGCCCCTACAGATGAGTGCACAGGGAAACCAAGTCTGTACTTGAATGATCATATCTAATAAAGATATTTTGAGCCAATTCTTGCGCATATGTGTATTATTTCTTACTTCTACAAGTTTCTGTACTTTCGCTCTATGTTTCAATTTATATGAATTAATGTATATCGAATCCGTGAAATTAATCGATCAATACTATTTATGCATGTTATGAATGATTAAAGACCTTTGTGAATATTTGGAAGTTGTTTAAGTAAATTACGGTAATTATCTTTTTCAGTAGGGTTAAGGCTCGTGAAGATAGAAATAATCCCTTGGAACCATAGGAATGTATCACATGGGCCTCTAGATGCAGAAATGTGGTTTTGTCATCCCCCAATAATGTTTTGGGTGAGACTGTAGCTTGCGCTATTCGGGTTATTGTCAAAAGGGACAACAATTAGGCTTTGTTGTTTTGCACAACTAACTTTGAACCTGGGTCAGGCCCCATCAAGCCAACGGGAAAGGTCATACACAGTTAACTTAACTAATGACCAATTTGAGTTGTTGTTTGGAATCTAAGTTGAAGGAAGTCTCGAGATGGTAGTGTACCGCCTTTTCATATGATTTTAAACATTCATGAAAAAATTGTACATAATGAAATGCCTGATTTGGGTGCTTCTCACAATCTGATACTGAGAGCGATCATGGAAAAACTAGGTTTAGACATCACAAGCCCTTACAAAGATTTGTACTCATTCGATTCCAAAAAATTTAGATGCCTGGGTCTCATCAAAGACTTATGTGTCACTCTGGCCCAAATACTAGCAAAGAGTCTAGTCAAGGACATTGTAGGAGCAAACATACCTCCGGAGTATGGAATGTTATTATGAAGATCATGAGGAGAAAAGTTACAAGGTACTTTACAAATGGACATGACCTCTACTACCTTGCCCATTTTCGTTTAGAAGGGAAGGTTATACAGGGAAACGTTAATGAAATGCATGGTTAGTAATCAAGACAAACCAAATAATTAACCCCTATACTCTGCGCATTCAAATATGGACTCGTTTATTTCATATAATGATGAATGTCTAGAGGAGGAAGTGTCACACTTGGAAGCTAAATTGAGTAAGATAGAGGATATAAAATTAGATACTAAGAAACAAGATAAAGACGAAGAAGCCCTTTGGAGTATGGATTTTGATGTGGCTGTGAGCAAGAAAGGATTAGGAGCATGTGTTTTCATCTCAAACACACAAAAAAATATAGTAAAGGGGCATGCTTACAATCTTATTTTCCAATGTACAAATAATATAGCTGAATATGAAGCACTTATTTTGAGATTGAAAATTTTGAAGAGGTTGGGAGCTGAAATAATTTTTGTACACGGGGATTTTGAACTCATTATTAACCAAATTAAATGTGAGTACTCGGCTAAAAACCCTAGACTAAGAGCTTACATAAATGTAGTCCTAGATTTTCTGCAATGTTTTCTTGAATATCAATTGTTTGTTATCCCTAGAGGATAAAATATCTTAGCTGATGTTTTGCCTACTTCAACCAGTACTTGATAAATTCCATTCAATCCTAATATAAAATATGAAGCGAAAGTGAAACACATCCCAATTGTTCCAGGTAATGTGAGATATTGTTAGTTTTTTGGTAGTGATAAATAGGTAGAAATTTTTTAGAGTTGAAAGATGAATTTGAGTATGTACATATTAATATAGATAATGATGTAAGTGAAAATGAAAATGAAAGTGTTAAATGAAACCGATGAGAATCCATAAGAACTTGAGGCTCTTCAATTAAAAGACAATGTGATTCCAAGAAGATTGGAGTCATTCGAAGAGCTTTCTAATTTTAATGATGTAGCCAAAAAGAAAAAGGATGGAGCCAGTAGGAGCTGAGGTAGAGGGCAGTAATATAGGTACTGAAGAAAGTCCTAAAATTATAAATTTTTCCAATTCCTTGCCTCTTAAAGAAAATAATAAATACATTGAGCTATTAAAAAAAAATTTGATGTGTTTTCTTGGAGATATGAAGATCTAAAATCATATGATACCAATATCATACAACATACCATTCCCATCAGAGAAGACCGAAAACCCTTCAAGAAGAAATAAAGGAGGGTAAATCCAATTTTGTTACCTTTGTTAGAAAAAGAAGTAAAAAACGTTTTGATGCAAAAATCATTGTTCCCCTAAGATTTTCAAAATGGGACTCCAATCTAGTACCAACAAGAAAAAAAATTTGATAAATAAGGCTCTTTGTAGATTTTAGGAATCTAAACAGAGTTACTCTCAAGGAAAACTACCCTCATCCCAAAATGGATCATATCTTACATAAATTAGTTGGTTTCAGCATAATTTATTTGTTGGATGGTTTCCTCAGGATACAACCAAATTCTGGTTCATCATGATGATCAACATAAAACAACTTTTACTAAACCTTGCGGAACCTTTATGTATATAAAAATGTTCTTTGGCCTTATGAATGTAAGAGCTACTTTTAAGAGAGTAATGGAAATTTAATTTGCTGGTGAGAAATATAGGTTCATTTTGATTTACCTCGATGATCTTACTGCCTTTTCAAAAAATAGATGAAGAACACTTGTTAAACTTGAGAAAGGTTTTTCAAAAATGCATAAAATATGGTATCTCCTTGAACCCCAAGAAAACTCTTTTCGGTTAGAGGAAGGAAAACTATTGGGTCACATTATTTCCAAAAAAGGCATCAGAATAGACCCTGATAGAGTTGAATCCATAATGAAAATTGATCCTCCGAGGAACAAGAAAGAAGTTCAATCTTTTATTGGATCAATTTCCTAAGAATATTCATTCCAAACCTCATCAAGATCTTGAGAGCCATTACAAACATGCTAAAGAAAGATATTGAAATAAAATGGAATAGTGAAGCCAAAAAATATTTTATTCAAGTAAGGTTAGGTTTGAAAACTCCTCCTATTTGAATTAGCCCTCACTTTACAAAGGATTTCATGATTTTTTCTTTTGCATCTGAACATACTATTGCAACAGTTTTGTTGTAGAAAAATAGTTAAGGACATGAACAACCTATAGATTTCTTCAACATGACTTTAAGGGATGCCTCATTAAAGTATAATATCATGGAGAAACAGGGATTTTCTTTAGTCAAGAGACTAAAAGATTTTAGATTTTAGATTTCACATTCCCATATTATTTCATTTGTCCCAAGTGCTATAGTAAAAGATATTCTTACACAAACTGATCCAGATGGGAAATGAAGAAAATGTATTGTAGTTATTCTAGAATATGACATTGAGATAAGACCTACTAAGCTCATCAAAGGTCATGGATTAGCTAAGCTAATGGTTGGATCCAATTTCCATGCACTAAATATAAATTTTATAGTTGCGCTTGATGAATAGGAAGAGATGGCTACTCCGTAGGTATCAGAAGCCTTTGCTACCTCTCCCTGGTATGCAGATATTATATTTGTGTTACAAAATATACAAGTTCGTCCTAGTTTAACAAACACAAAAGTAAGATTTCTTAAGTTAAAAGCTATGAAATTCTACATTTTAGATCAAAATGTGTATTGGAATGATGTTGGGGGTAGTTCGCTAAATTGTTTATTGAAGGACGAAGGAGACAAGGCTATGGAATAAGTTCATCAAGAAGACTGCGAAGGACATTTGTACTAGAAAGCCAAATCTAAAAAAATCCTCAGAGTTGGTTTTTACTTGCCTACCTTGTTTGTAGATGTTTATAAGAGAGTTTCAACATGCCAGTAGTGCCAAATCTTTGAAGGCAAGATAAAACATTTTACCTTACCTTTAAAGCCCATTTCAGTTGAGGTTCATTTCCAACAATGGGGCCTAGATTTCATTGGAAAAATCCATCCAAACCCTTCAACACTACATATATTTATTTTGATAGAAACTGAATACTTTACTAAGTGGATTGAGGATATTCCAACCGAACAAGCTACAAACACTATAATCATTCAGTTTCTAGAAGGAAATATTCTTTCGAGATTTAGATGCCGACATAAAATCGTTACTGACAATGTTGTCGCTTTCAAGTCAAACATAATGATTTATTTTTACCATAAATATCACATAAAGTTAGGACACTCTACTGCTTATTAACCTCAAGGGAATGGGTTAGTTGAGTCTTATAATAAGATTTTAGTCAACATTATTAAGAAACTATTGTAGTAAAATAAAAATCCCTGTCACAAGAAGTTGGTTAATGCTCTGTGGGTTGACAGAGTTAGCACAAAGAAGTCTATTGGAATGTCCCCTTTCCAATTAGTATATGGATTGGATGAAATTTTTCCCATTTCCCTCAGAATCCATGTGCTAAAATTATTGTAGGAATCACAAGTCAAGCCAAATGATGTACAGAGAAGGGTAAATCAAACAATACAGCTATAGGAAACTAGGGAGGAAGTGTACACCAAAACTTAGATAATCAAAGAAAAAATAAAAAAGATACATGATAGAAGAACCAAAGAAGATGACTTCAACTAGATAAATTAGTTTTCAGATGGGACTCAAGGAATGAAGAAGAAGGTAAGCATGGGAACTTTAATAATTTGTGGAGAGGACGCTATAAAATTGAAGCTTTCCCAGGAAACAATGCATTTTTCTAAAAGACATGACTAGAGATGGACTACGAGGAGGACCTATCAAGGGAAGACTACTCAAGAACTATTTTGTTCCAAAATAGGTAAGTTTCTCATTCAAGTCATTGTAAATATCATTTTACTATTTTAATGTAAGAGATGGAGGCTAACATCAGGAATTGAAGCCTTAAGAGAAAGCCCTGGTATTTTGGTGAGTTGTTTCCATTATTTATAATAACTACATGTAATCAATTCAGTTGCAGAATAAAGATAGGATACCCAGTAGATAAAGGCTACTGATCTACAATGTTCTTAACACCTCACAAGGAGGATGCCATCCCTATTGGAGTGACTATTAGGCTCCTATAATTCATAGGATCAATTGACGATTATATGTCGATTTTTATGTTACAAGATATTGTAAATAGTGTTTTATTCTGCAAATTATTTCCTGGAAAAGAAAAACATGAAAAAATGAATGGCAAAACAAAATAAGGATATATATATATATATATATATATATATATATATGTGTGTGTGTGTGTGTGTGTGTGTGTGTGTGTGTGTGTGTGTGTGTGTGTGAAAAAAAAATAGCCCCAATAAATGAACCAGTTCAAATTTCGCTTCAATTAAAAAAATAGAGATATATTGAAACAATAAAAAATAAATATGATGGAATACACCTTATAAAAAATAAATATGTGCATCTAGTCTAAATGATGCATTAGATTAAAATAAATATGCTTAATTGTTTAATTTCACATTTAAGGGAGATTTGACTATTTTTAAAAAGTGTGTTTAATTAGTTTAATCACACCATTTAAGCACAATTAGATTAGTGTTAATAAAGCTATATTTGATCCGATACATTTTCTCATTATGTAATAAAGTTTGCACTGAAAATGAGGGTCATGATCTAGCTCGCACAGATCAATGGTGGCAGATCACCTTAGAACACCCCACCCTTTCGGTGGTTAATCGAGGGGAGAGGTCCAAAATGTGGATTCCCCTTATACCATTTTCATGACATTGCACTCCCTCGCTAACTTCAGAGCTCCCCCCCCCCCCCCCCCCCCCCCCCCCCCCCCCCGCAAAACCCCCTACCACTCACACCCCTCTCTGAAATCTGCCTTACCCCTCTTCCTGGCTTATTATAATCATTAACTCTGTGTCCCACTCCACTCCAATATTCCACTTCCAAATGGCACTTCCCATTCCACCCATGCTCCTGTTGCATCCCTGCCTGCCATTTAACCGTTAAAGTAATTGTTTTGAGATTAATGGACCCACTCTGTTACACAGATAATTCCTCAATGTTAGATTATTTGATGTTTGAATAAGGCATAAACTCATTTAGTCATCACTTCCATTTAATGTTCAAAGACACTAAATGACGTAACCTATTGTAGTGACCAGTCAACAAGGCGACCTGTCATGGCTACAAGTCATCGAGCCACTAGTGTCATCTAGCCAAATTCTCGAGTAATTGTAGCTTTTGTTTCTCTCCTTTATGCCATGTCTTCTAAGGGTAAATCTAAATCTACAGTTGAAAACCCCCTGCTGCTCCCTGAAATTGACTTAGAACACCAGCCCCTAGTAGATGAGGAATACAAAATTATTCAAATGAGTTGTGATTTAGTCTTTGCGAACTCCACAACTAGTTAAAATAAAAATTCACTGATCTAAGTGACGAATTGGGTTTCTGGGACTCCTTCCCACCCCACTTCATTTTTCCTCAAACCCACCATTTTGCTAAATTTGTTTCATGCTTCCACTTCTAGTACATTTCCACTCAAATGGCAGTGGTAGCCTAAAACAATGATATTGTTTTCACAATTACCTCTAATTCCATAAGTGAAATCCTTCAGATTAAGAGTTATGCCTCTCTGAAACTATTTTTCAGTATATTCCCTCATGGAACTCTACAAATTCTTCACTTTCCCTCACAAAGTCAAAATCTTTGAGACATTTCTACCTGAGGATGTCCAATTGCCTAAGAAAAATCCTCCTTATCCATCCTCCATGTTCCCTAAAATGACAAAAATATGATCTCAATAGTTTCTTGTTTATAGGGCTATCAATCTGATCAGTGGGTTGATGAAGCCATCATAGGGTTTTTATCAGTTTTCTCAACAGGTGAAAAATCCCTCAGTCATCTTGAATTATAGTGAATTTCTAGAAAATTCCATTCATGAACAGTCCCTAAAGTTTTCTATAGGAGACTTTAAGTATGCTTTGGTTTTAGTGTATTTGTTTGTGTTCCACGAGGTAGACAAGTTTCAGTTTCCATTACAGAAATTGGATGAACAAGGATTTGCCTAGTGTTTGATTCCTTGAACTTCCTTAGTAAGGAAGCATACCAATTAATTCATCTTGAGTGATTATGTAGATCAATTATGGCATACAATTTCTTTCTTATTGAGTAGTGATGTTGAACCAAGGATATGACCTGATATAAAATGATTTCTACACCTCAATGAGAAAACCAAGATAGGTGACTGGTATCTGTACCAAAATTATATTGAGATCAAAGTGTATGGGTGTGAATTGCCTCCAAACAGTTTGTCCAAATTTATTCCTATGATAATTTTTTCACTAGAATATAGTAGAAAAATGATTAATATGAATGATTTTCACTTTGTGGAAGCCAAAAAGAAATCTCAATTCAAGATTAAAATAGAGGTTTAGCCTTTTAGTTGCAATGCTAGGCTAACATGCAAAGAAGAAGTTCTTATCCTCAGGCAAATGAATTTTAAACTCAGCTTCATCTTATCATATGACACTTTGGGAATAATTTCAAAGTTGAGAGTAGAACATAAGACTACTCCCTACACTCACACTCCGAGGCCAGAGATAGAGAAGTATATGAATGAGGATCAGTGGCAAGAGAATACTTTTCACGAGGTAGAAGAACATGTACTCTCAACAACAACATCACAAAGTCCAACACCATAGCAGAAGCATGATAAGATGCCAAGGGATGATGTTTCCCTTTCAGTCATAGAAATTCAGAGGAAAAAGCTCCAAATTTACAAGAAGAGACAAAAGACCAGTCCAACAAAAGAATCCTTTCAAGAAGAAAATATAGAGTGCGCTATAGTGCTCATAAGCCCACATACTTCTACTAGAAGTGAAGATATTTTTTATGATCTCCATCATCTTCGACCTCCCAAGAGCCACTAGATACATCTCTATCAGGGGAGTTGGATCATGACCAAGATAAACCAAATATATTTTCCAAGGATAAAGAAATTAAGAACAAGAATGAGTTGCTAAAATATACAACTTATACATAGTTTTGGAAGCAGACAACATCCTCATACCATTGGCTTATTTCTTCCTTTGACATAGAGAAAGGAAAGATGTGTATAGCCTTCCTCTAGGCTGAGTTTCATTTTCCCAAAACTCTAGATGATTACAAGAAATCTATGTTTTCTTTCAAGGCTGATGAAATCCATTCCATCGATTAGATGGACATACACAAACAAACAGGTGAGATGTTTTATTCAACCTTGACAAAATTAGCAATGGTAGCTTCTAGGTTGCAAGCTTCACTCAACAACATTCAGTCCCAACACAAACTAGAAAATCTATCTTATTTAGATAAAGACACTAACATTAAGTCTTTAGAGGGTCTTACTTGCTTGCCCTCCTTGGTAACCATTACCGTTCCCGTTCTACTTTTCTTCAACCATATGTATAGAATTTTCGAATTGGTTCTAAGATTGCACACTCACAGTAGAGGCAAACTCATAATCTCCACCCATTTCGCTACCGCAAAATTGATTGCCTGCAACCTTCCGGTCTGGCCCTGAGAATTATGTTGGCAGAGGACACGGAGGGGCACTATGATTTCCCACATAAGGATTCAATGCAGGACGCTATAGTATATGCTCGTTTACTGAGGATTGCAATTCTGAAGCAGACCTCGGATCTCGAGTTCCCCCTAGTTGTTGGAAAGTGGGCGTTTGAAATTGTTCTTGTCGAAACTGAGCATGCTTGTTCATGCCTGATGATACAGTGGTCAGAGCTTCACTTTTTATTGCAACAATGCCCAGTTGCTTCAATAACAATTCTACAGATTTTGCGCTACCTTCAGAGCCCAATAATCTATTTAACTCGAGCATAGGTTTCGTTGCCATTGATATTAAATGATCTAGGGTTTGTCCCCCTCTGCTAAACCCTAGCTCGCTAGTAATCTCTACCAAACTGTTAGTTTGTGTTAGCAATGACCAATTTAGGGTTTCTCCGCCAGTCTGGAATCCCAGTTCTCTTGTGCGACTTAGTACATGGTTGCTCTGCGTTTGCAACAACCACTCAATGGTCTGTCCACCCTTCTCATATCCTGGCTTTCTTGTGAGCTCGACCAATCTCTTCGTTTCAGACGGAAAAATCCAACCCACTGCTTCTTGCGTAGATTTCAATTCCAAATTTCTTCTAAAATTGTCTAATAGTTGTTTACAGTGTGGTGGTACGTGCAATCTCCAATGTTCATTCTTAAGCTCCTGTGGGTGCTTCTGGAAATTGGTTGGACCACACTCCTGCTTGACCTCTGATTTGACAGACAACTCGGGCACTTTTGCGGAGATATGTTCAGAGCTTCTCAGTGTAAGGCATTTTTCTTGGTTGTCCATAACGCCTGGAAGGAATTTCAAGGCAGCCTTACAAAGTTAACGCAAAATTCTCCGCAGAAGATATGGCCGAACTGCAAAAGCGCATAGAAACCACTGGAGTCTTAGTTCGGAAAAGCAGAGGATGTGCTCCGAATAGAAATAGCACCCCATTGAAAGAACATAGAATGAAGGAGCACGAGCCGTCTTTCGCATGTAGAATGGGACATGGGCATGGTTTCAATGTTTCATACGAAGTGCCCTAGGGTTTGTTGAAATATAATTTCAACTGCAGCAAAAATTAAGCAGTGGCAGCAAACTGTTTTTCTTTACCTCTGCAATGCGATCAAATCGCAGATCGCAAAATCACATGTATGCACCTACCTCCGTCTGTTCACTTGATTTCTCTGATTGCGATGGTGCGATGCGATCCGATCGAATATCGCAGATCGCACCATATGTTTGTGCTCCATTTTTTTCATTTCGCCAAATGCGATTTCGCGATGCGATCAAATCGCAAATCGCATATTTCAATAGTTGAAGTATAGACCTGCAAAATGAATTTGACGTGAAGTAAAAGTTTCATTTACCGCTAGTTTTGTCAGTAAAATAGTAAATGTAATTTACTGTAGGTTGGTAAGTTTTGGTGAATATTTTAATTTTGTTATTTTCTATCAGCGAGAGTATGGGCACAAGTAAAAGTTGGTAAAACCATTTAAATTTTATTGTTTTTTATTTTACAGTAGCATGGCAAGTGAAAACGTGAAGTAATTTCTTTTGGTTGTTATATATATATGTAATGTTTTTTTTTGTGTTGATCATGCAATTGAAAAGAGAGGCACAACAGTGTGTATGTAAAGTTTTTGAATATGCAAAAAGGAACATGCAGCAACGTGAGAAAAATCTATGAGTAATTTCCACACAACAGTGTGTTGATCTCTGCAGCAGAGACAAAAGTTTTTTTATGGAACTGGAAGTTCTTGGTGAATCCCTCTGTAAAGAGGAAGAATCGTTTGTAACAACAATCTCTTAATGAATACAAGTTTTATGTGTGTGTGTGGGTAAAGCTCTGTGTTCTGAAACTCTTTTTTTTGTTGTTCCACTGTGTTAAGATCCTGTGTGTGGAAAAACAGAGCATTGTTCTCTGTTCTGTGATTTTGTTTTTGGAATTTTAGCAGAAAAATTACCAACAGTGATATCAGAGCTTGTTCAGGCTCTTTGAGGGTGTCAAAGAAGCTGAAGGAAGGATTCTTACTGCAACAACTTCTCCAGCAGTGTGAAGACTCAGGCAAAAGAATCCAAGGTATTCCTCAAGCCAGTTATCTAAATACTTGGCTGTACATTTGAAGCATAGTTTAGAGTGCAAGAATGGCCAACACCAGAACCAGCACTAGCATGGGTATTTTTAATACTCAGCTCCCACGGTTTAATGGAAAAAACTATGACTATTGGGCAATAACCATGAGAGCCCTATTTGCCTCACAATACTTATGGGAAATAGTTGAAGATGGTTTTAAAGAACCAGCAGATGAAAATGAGTTTAATAATTTAACTCAAGCAGAGAAAGATCTGTTGAAGAGCTACAAGAAGAAGGATTCAAAAGCCCTTGTATTTCTATATCAAGCAGTGCATGAGAGTGTGTTTCCAAGGATAGTAGTAGCCAAGACATCCAAAGAAGCATGGAAAACTCTCAAGACAACCTATCATGGCATGGAGAAAGTGAAGACAGCAAAACTACAACTGCTGAGGAAAGATTTTGAGAATCTGTGCATGAAGGAGTCAAACAATATTGACTCATTCTTCACACATGTGATTGGTCTGGTCACACAAATAAGGACTCATGGAGAAGTTCTTGAAGAAAGGATGATTGTGGAGAAACTATTGAGGATCTTACCCTCAAAGTTCGATGTGATTGTCACCACCATAGAAGAGACAAAGGATCTCTCAAATTTTTCAGTTGATGAACTTAATGCATCACTGATAACACATGAGGAGAGGTTGATTAGAAATTAAAACTCATCTCTAGAACAAGCCTTTAAGACCCATATGTCCTTTGGAAGAGGAAGAGGTCAAGGCAGAGGAAACAAGAGAGGAAGAGGTAGAAGCCAAAACAGAGGTGGAAGGGACAGTCCAGCAAATGCTCAAGGAAGAGGCAGCAATCCAAATCAGAACCAAGGCCAAGGTAGCAGTCAACAAAGTGGACAACATCATGCTCAAGGACAAAGGTATGAAAAATCCAATGTCCAATGTTATTATTTTAAAAAATATGGGCACTATGCCAGTGAATGTAAGAAGAAACATCATGATATGAATAATAGATCTAGTGCAAATATCACTAGAGAAAATATCAGCCAAGATAATGTGTTGTTAGCTTGTAATATGGCTGAAACAAACAGTGAAGACATATTGTTTCTAGACTCCGGTTGCAGCAACCATATGACAGAAAACATAGCTTTGTTTTCTGCTTTAGATCAAAGTGTGCAGTCACAAGTCACACTTGGGACTGATAGAAAAATTTTTGTTATGGGTAAAGGAGAAGTTAAAATATTTACAAAGAAAGGTGAAAAGAAAACCATAGCAGATGTCTATTATGTTCCAGGAATGGGATGTAACCTCTTAAGTATTGGACAGCTTGTTCAAAAGGGGTACAATGTCTTCTTTGAGAATGATGTATGCACTATCATGGATAGAGCACCGAGCAAAAGATGCATTGCTGAAGTGAAGATGACAAGGAACAGGATGTTCCCTCTCAGAATAAGGTCAGATTTGAAACATAAAGAAGTAATTGCAGCAGTTACCCAAGAGGCTTTCCAAAGCCAACCAAAAGATGAAAATTGGTTGTGGCACTTGAGATTTAGACATCTCAACATTGGAGGTCTTAACATGTTGATTAGAAAAGGAATGGTAAGAGGATTACCATTGATAGAGAAACCGGACAACCTTTGTGAAGGTTGTATCTTGGGGAAACATCACAGAGAAAGTTTTCCATCAGCGAAAAGCATAAGGGCAAAGGCACCCTTAGAGATTGTCCACTTAGATTTATGTGGACCGATGCAAACCCCATCGTTAGCAGGCAGCTAATATTTTCTAACATTCATTGATGATTTCACCAGAAAGACTTGGATTTATTTCCTGAAGAACAAAAGTGAAGTGTTTGAAAAATTTCAAACTTTCAAAGCACTTGTGGAAAATCAAAGTGGGCTGCGTATCAAAGTTTTGAGAACTAACAGAAGAGGTGAGTATATCTCCAAAGAATTTTTACGTTTTTGTAGAGAAAATGGAATTCACAAGCAGTTTACCACAAGGTACACTCTGCAGCAAAATGGAGTAGCTGAAAGGAAGAATAGGACCATCATGAATATGGCGAGGAGCATGTTGAAGGCAAAACATTTTCCAAATGATTATTGGGCTAAAGCTGTACATTGTGCAGTATATATTTTGAATCGGTGTCCTACAAAAGCTGTGATGAACAAAATGCTGGAAGAAGCATGGAGTGGGAGAAAGCAAGGAGTCACCCAAATGAAAGTTTTTGGATGTGTGGCTTATGCACACATTCCCGATCAGCTAAGGAGGAAGTTGGACAAAAAAGGGGAGAAATGTATCTTTATTGGATACAGTGAGGAATCCAAAGCTTACAGGTTGTATATCCCATCTACCAAGAAGGTTTTTGTGAGCAGAGATGTTCAGTTCATTGAGGAGGAAGCTTGGGATGGAAGCATAGAGAAAACAATTAATGTTAAAAACTGTTTGTCTCATGATGAAGATGATGAAGAGTTGGCTGAAACACATCCCCAAACAACAGCGCCAACACAAGGACAGCAAGAGACACCCTTGCGGAGAAATGAGAGTGCTTCTCCAAGCACACCACAAGGAGGAAACTCAAGTGCATCTTCAAGCACTTGCACACAAAATGAAAGAGGTAAGAAGTTCAGAAATTTAAGTGATATTTATGATGAAGGAATGAATTCCTTGTTTGCTTTGTATTGTCATGGTTATGACCCTATTCATTTCGAAGATGCAATTAAAGATGAGAAATGGATAGAATCTATGGATGAGGAGATGAATGCCATAGAAAGAAACAAGACATCGGATTTGGTTGAGCTACCAAAAGGTAAAGAAGTCATTGGAGTTAAATGGGTCTATAAGACCAAGGGTAATGCTGAAAGCAAGATAGAAAGGCACAAGGCAAGACTTGTTTTCAAGGGATACAAGCAGCAGTATGGGAGAGACTATGACAAGACTTTCGCACTGGTTGCAAGAATGGAAACCGTGAGAGCAGTGCTGTCCATAGCAGCACAAAACAAGTGGAAAGTTTACCAAATGGACGTGAAATCAGCATTCCTAAATGGAGTGTTAAAAGAAGAGGTCTACATTGAACAACCTTCAGGCTATGAAAAGAAAGGCCAATAGCACAAAGTATGCAGATTGAAGAAAGCTCTTTATGGGCTGAAGAAAGCACCAAGAGCATGGTACAGTAGGATAGATTCCTATCTACTCAAAAATGAATTTGCAAAGTGTGAGGGAGAACCCACCATTTACATCAAAGAAAAAGATGGTAAAATTTTAATTGTAGTGTTGTATGTTGATGATGTGATTTTTACAAGTAATGATGACTACCTCATTAAAAATTTCAAATCAGTCATGAAAGAAGAATTTGAGATGACTGACATGGGTTTGCTAAAATACTTCTTAGGAATAGAAATAGATCAAAATGAAAATGGTATTTTTATCTCGCAGGAAAAATATGTAAATGAAGTGTTGGGTAGATTTAACATGCAGGACAACAAGGCAGCAATCACTCCCACTGTAATGGGATTAAAACTCAGCAAAGAGGACAGCAACAAGGATTTTAATCCTAGTTTGTACAAGAGCATATTTGGCAGCCTAATGTATTTGACTGCAACTAGACCAGATATAATGCTTGCTGTTAGTTTAATTTCCAGATTCATGGAGAAGCCAAAAGAAGCACATTGGCAAGCAGCAAAAAGAATTCTGAGGTATATCAAAGGTACTAAAAGGTTTGGCATTTTATATACTGTCTTAGAATGTTCAGATTTAGTTGGATATACTCATAGCGATTGGGCTGAAAGTGTGGATGATCGGAACAACACATCAGGTTATCTCTTTCACATGGGTTTAGGAGCAATTTCATGGGCTTCTAAGAAACAGCCCATTGTGGCGTTGACAATAACAGAGGCATAATACGTGGCAGCTACAGCAGCAGTGTGTCAAGCGGTTTGGATGAGAAGGATGCTAAGGAGCCTATGCCAAGAGCAAGCAAAAGCAATGGTTATTTTTTGTGACAATAGCTCAGCTATTGCCCTGTCCAAGAATTATGTGTTTCACAAACGAACGAAACACATTGATACAAGGTTCCATTACATCAAAGAATTGGTGAACAATGGGGAAATTGTCTTAAAACATTGCAGTACTCAAGAGCAGGTTGCAGATATTCTGACCAAGCCATTGGACTAGAAAAGTTTTGAGTTTTTAAGGAAACGTCTCGGTATGATTGATAACCCAACAGTTGAAATTAAAGGTAGTGTTGAAATATACTTTCAACTGCAGCAAAAATTAAGTAGCGGCAACAAACTATTTTTCTTTACCTCTGCGATGGGATCAGATCGTAGATCGCAAAATCGCATGCATGCACCTACCTCCGTCTGTTCACTTGATTTCTCTGACTGCGATGGTGCGATGCGATCCGATCGCATATCACAGATCGCACCATATGTTTGTGCTCCATTTTTTTTCGTTCCGCCAAATGCGATTTCGCGATGCGATCAAATCGCAAATCGCATATTTCAATAGTTGAAGTACAAACCTGCAAAATGAATTTGACGTGAAGTAAAAGTTTCATTTACCGCCAGTTTTGTCAGTAAAATAGTAAATGTAATTTACTGTGGGTTGGTAAGTTTTGGTGAAGATTTTAATTTTATTATTTTCTATCTGCGGGAGTATGGACACAAGTAAAAGTTGGTAAAACCATTTAAATTTTATTGTTTTTTTATTTTACGGCAGCATGCCAAGTGAAAACGTAAAGTAATTTCTTTTGGTTGTCATATATATATGTAATGTTTTTTTTTGTGTTGATCATGCAATTGAAAAGAGAGGCACAACAGTGTGTATGTATAGTTTTTGAATATGCAAAAAGGAACATGCAGCAGCGTGGGAAAAATCTATGAGTAATTTCCACACAGCAGCGTGTTGATCTTTCCAGCAGAGACAGAAGTTTTTTTATGGAACTTAAAGTTCTTGGTGAATCCCTCTGTAAAGAGGAAGAATCTTTTGTAACATCACTCTTTTAATGAATATAAGTTTTTTTTGTTGTTCCGCTGTGTTAAGATCCTGTTTGTGGAAAAACAGAGCATTGTTCTTTGTTCTGTGATTTTGTTTTTGGAATTTTAGCATAAAAATTACCAACACGGTTTACAAGGAATATCAGCCCAAGAACTACGGAGCGAGAATCGTCTTCTTCAAGTAAAAGTGGACATGGGCATGGTTTCTTACTAACCACTCAAAACGGATATGGTCGGTCAAGGTTGTAGGTATTTAAAATAATAATAATAAAAAAAAGGAAACTAGTTAATCCCGTTGATTATACGCCCAACATTGTTTGCCACCGATGGTATAAAATATGTATTTTTATTCTATTTTATTGATTTATAAATTGCATCTCATGGGGCAAGATGCATAATGTATGGAATAATTATATACTATCTCTATTTTTTTCCATATTTAATTGATTTTTATGCGGATAAATAATATTAGAATAATAAAATTAAGGATCATGATTCAAGTATTTAATGGGTTTTTATGTGGATAAATAATACTCGAATAATACATAAATTTAAGAATCCTGATTCAAGTATTTAATGGGCTTTTATGCCAATAAATAATATTAGAAAAGTAAATTTAAATTTAATGATCCTGGTTTAAGTATTCTTTTTTATCATATTTTTTTTTAAATAATTGTATTCTCCTTTTAAATTAATTAATATTTTTTAATTATTTTCTTAATTTTAATTTATTTATTATTGATGAACTTAATTGTACCCGTTCGTAGCTATCTGGATTTTAGAAAAATATATTGTATTTCCAACCAATATACTTTATTGTTAATTTTAATAAATTTAAGATTAAGATTGGTTATATATATATATATATATATATATATATATATATATATATATATATATATATATATATATATATATATATATATATATATATATATATATATATATATATATGAGAGTTGAATAATTGATATGAAAGATTTACTCATTTTTTTTTTGGATAATATATCAATAAAATGATTTATTTCTAATAAAAATTTCAGTTTGGATTGTTTTATATTATTATAATTTGAGCAGGTCTAATGATCAAGAGCATGCTTTTCATTCTCAAAGACCATATGTTCAAATCTAAATGATGGTAGATTATGTACAGCTCCATGTGGGTCCCTTGTTCCATAGACAAGGGTGCTTGATATACCAATTTGGTGTGCTTAGAGATGGGTCCCTTGTCCCACAAACAAGGGGGCCTCATATACCAATTTGGTGTGCATGACGGTTCTCCCCATGTCCCACAAAGAAGGGAGTTCACATAGGTGGGTGCTTTGTCCCACAATCAAGAGGAAGTTATATACCAATTTGGTGTCTAAGGAGCTAGGTCCCTTGTCCCAAAAACAAGAAGGTCCCAAGAGGTGGGTCCCTTGTCCCATAAGTAAGGGGGTCTCATATACCAATTTGGTGTGCATGGATGTGGTTTCTTTGACCTACAAATAATGACGTGTGATGCACTAATTCGGTGTTTGGATTTGTTGTGACCTTTATGTACAAACAATTAGAAAGAACTTGTGATACTAATAAGGAAGATATTGAAATATTAATTAACTTGAATATTGAAATAATTTATTGAAGGTTGTGACCCACGTGTTAAAGGAGATGAATTTTTCACCATTGGGAAATGTTTAATATCTTTGGTTATAGGTTCTTACCTTGGAAGCGATAGGGATACCTTGAAGTCATGCTTAAAGATGTGGTTTCACCCAAAGATATTCCATAAATGGTGTTATGCATGTCTATCCTTAAGAAAATCCCATGGGGCATAGATTAAATTGACAATAAAATATATTATTAGGGCACTCTAATGAGCACCAGTATTGCAGCAAGAATGTTGCAACTCCTAGGCTACCAACTTTACTTTATCAACGTGCGGTTCGTACAAACTTGGAGGTGACAATGTTGTATACACAAGTAAAGTGATGGCTCTCTGTTTTGTCACTTGTTTAGTTGATGAGAGACCACTCGGGGTTTTCAAGCCAGACTTCTATGAATTCAGAATGAGCTTGGTTTCTTGATGAAAGAGGGGAATCTACTCTAAGAGAGAGCTGATCTATTTCAATAATGCAAAAGACCAAAATTCAATGCTAAATCACATCATTTCCTAATTAACTGCTAAGAAACTATGCTTTGCAATAATGCTAAATTAACATGAACCAAATGCTATTTTCTAAGAATGGAAGTTAAAAGCATCAAACATCACTATAGTGCAAGTAAAGGCACTAAAATAACTTTGTTTTTGTCTTTTTGTTATTTTCATGCAAAATAAAATATGCGAACTAATCTCTTGTGGTGATGTTAGGTGGTTTAAGGATTTTGAGGATGGCTAGAAGGTTTAGGATATGGTTGGATGGTGTGGGAGACCCTTGGGTGACCTTTGGGGGCTTCCTAGAGGTTTTCCCTCAATTCGGTCTCAAAACAGGCCACTAAAAAAACCCACAGGATGTACTAGAAACCTACAAGATTCTCGATATTTCTACATGATTCAGCTGTGAGAAAAACGATGGGTGTTTGAGGTGATGGAAAGCTTAGGGAATTTGCTTGATGGGTGGAATGGAGTGAGAAAAGACCTAGGATCACTCAAAAGTCAACAACAAGGTTAGGAGATGGTTGGATTCCCTCAACGTGCTTGGAAGAATTTATATGTAAAATGATGAATTTAGTGAAGGAAATGGTGAAAGCAAGGAATGATTATGGTGAATGAAGTGGAAATTGATTAATGGCTATGAGGTCTCTATCTTCTCCTGAAGCACCTACTCTACATCAAACATTTATAATTTCCAAAAAGTCATGTAAACAAGAAGCATTCTCATAAGCTAGAAAAGCAAACTTAATGAACTAACTGTCTAACTTATGCATGAGGAAAGTAGCTGAAATGAATGGAATCAAGGATGAGATCTACTGAAAAAATGAATATAGAAGAGATGGAAATGCAATCATACTTTGTAAAACTGATCAAATGCTAGCTTAAATAAAGTAAACTCTAAAGCTTATGAAAGAAATAGAAATCTATGTTTTAGGTGCAGCATAAGGGTCCCTTCCTCAAATCATGATCCCAAAGGAAAGAAGTGAGGCTGAGACTCCTCCTGACAGCCTTGTGGTGCTTCTTCTATCCCTGCCAACCTCCTACTAAAGTAAGGTAGAAATGGAAGCAAACTAATAAACAACCAATCAAATCTACACTACTTGTAATGAAAATACCTCTAAAGACAAATTAACAATGAAGCTATGAAACTAAGCTAAACATATAGATACAAAAAGAGGAGCCTTGGCTGCTAGGGTTGGGCCCTAACCCAAGAGCTTCAGCACTCTGAGTTAACTTAGTGCTAGCTCAAAATAAAACTCATTCTTATTACCAAAACAGAAAATGACATCAAAGTATTCCACAAGTCCCGAGCTCAAAAATACTTAGAGTTTTACAACAAAAATTTGAATCCTAATGAGGCTCTAGGCTTAATCCAAAATCTTTTGCTTATAGATGTGTTAAAGAATTACATGCATAAATTGTAGCTTAACATAGAAAACTTAATGTGCACATGAGAGAAGAGGAGAAACAGATAAAGCATGAAAGAAGACAACAAGACTTGATAACGGAGTTTGTCTGACTTGGATTACATCTCTGGGCCCTACTCGATCAATGGGGAGGCCTTCATTTATTAGGTGGCATGAGAAAGAAGAGTACATGCATCAGTTACAAAAAAGGAGTTTTATACCTCCATACTGAAAAATGGCAGAAAATTGCAGAACTCTGATGGAGAAACGAACAGTGCCATTATCTTCGTGGCATCGAGAAGCGCTGAAACCATATAAAATTTGTCAAAATCTGACAAAGTGAAAATTTTCCCCTCCTACAAAATTCTACCTCGAAATGCATGCACTGCCTCCTCTGCCTGGGCATACTGCCAAACTGTGTTTAGATAAAAGATGAATGGTGGATTCTTCAAGGAAATCATTATAATGCAGTTGGTGGAAGGTCTGGTTAATATGGCAGAGGTCAGGCGGTCAAACCCCGCCTCCTCCTTTTTACATATAACAAATTCTTTTTTTTACATTTTACAAACAATTTTTTTTTTAATTAAAATTTTTGGTTGGGTCGAGCCAGCCTTGGGCAGCCCGCCCACCGTACCTTTCTCCCGATGGCTTCATGCATTAAGTGGTTGGTGACTTGTTTTGGGTTGGGTCCGTGCCCCAAGTGCTAGCCCACCCATTCCCCCTGTCGTTTGTTTTATGTACCCCCGTGCTCTGTGGGATGGTTTTGGTTCCGTGGGAGGGGTCGGGGGTCATGGCCTGCCCCTCCACCAATACAAATTTATTTTTATGGTACGGGTTGGGGTGGCAGGGTTGGTGGCCCTCCACCCGCTTCTTTTAATAATTTTTTTTTTTTTAAAGCAAACTGTGCAATTTTGAAAATTTGTTTTTTGACCAAAGGAGTCATTTTAACGAGGCAACAATTTTGCCCGAAATCTGGCTGAAGTTCGCCAGATTCTGTTGGTGAGCACCAGTATTGTAGTAATAATGCTACAACTCCTGGGCTTCCTACTTTACTTTTATCAACTCAATAGTTCGTAACAAACTTAAAAGCAATGATGTTGTATGCACAAGTACTAGTTCTTACTGCAGGCTGTCACTTGGTCAACTAGCGCAAGAAAACTAGGAGCTCAAGCCAACTTATAGGGATTCCAGAAGAAACTATATATGTGATGAAAGAAAGGAAAGCTTACTCTATAAAGGCTACTCTACTTGTAGAAAGGAAAAGAAGACTCAAATGTAAAGTAAACCTAACAAACCCTACTTAACCAACTAATCCTATTTTTGCAGAAAGAGAGATGAAAAACCATGAAATGAATGCCATTACCTACTTTAGGAAGTAAACAACATCTACTCAAGCTATTTCTAGAAGTAAATGAGCAAAAAAAATCTTTTTGGATTTTTATATGTTTTTATGTGAAATTGTCGTGCACGTAATTTATTTGATTTCGAATGTGGCAGTGATTAGGTGGTGATGGAGGATGGTTTTGGGACTGGAGGAGATGTAGGATGGTGTGGATGGGTCTTAGGAGGTGTCAGGTAGCCTTGTGGAGGCTTTTCCTGCAATCGGACTTCAAAAAGAAACCTACAGGAAAATCTACAAGAGGCTGCAAGGGATCTACAAGAGGTCTACAGGAGGTCTACACGAGGATGTCGAGAGCATTTTTGGAGGTTTTGAAGGGAGGAAAGTGGGTGGAAAGGGTAGCTGGAGGCTATGATGATGTGTTATGGTGTCTAGGTTCCATCAAGAATGATTAGGAGAGATAAATATGGTCAGATTTTTTCAAGGAAAGAGAGGAAAGTCGATGGAAATGTGTAGAAAAGTAAGGTAGATTTGTGGTGAACTTTGGGTGACCTGTAGGGCATAGATCATGGAGAGAAGGTGATGGGTGGTAGGATGACTTGCTGTGAGAAGAGATTTGCTGCGAATGGACCTGAAAATCAAGCAAGGAGATTAAGCAAGAAAGGAAACTAAGTACATCAAAAAACAAAATTTTGCATCAAGCTAATCTAGATTGTGAGCTATAGAAGGAAATGTTGAAAAATGCTATAATGAGAGGAAGAATGGAAGGAAACTTATTGTAAGATAGAAATGAGCATGGTTAAATAGATCTAAAGCAAAGTATTAACCTTCTAACAAAGTTTAACACTAGAAATCCAATGGAGAAGGAAAATCTGTGTTTTTTGTGACAACAAGAGGGTCTTGGCCTCAGTTCATGGTCCCAAGGGAAGGAGAGGAGGCCAAGGCTCTATTTATGGCCTTTCGTATCTTATTTCTATCACTGTTCAACCTGCTATAGAAATTTCAAATGGAAACAACTTTCTAAATCACCAAAAGCAACCTGTTCTTAACCAAGAAAGAAATTCATCTAACAACAACTAATCCATAAACTGAAACAAAGAATATAAATACAAACAAGAGGATCTTGGTTGCTTGGATTGGGCCCTAACAAAAGAGCTTCAGCCATCTGAGGTAACTCAGTACTAGCTCAAAGAGGATCTCATCTTTATTATCAAAATAATAATTGGATTACATGAAACTGTCAACAAAAGTAAGCCCGAAGTTGAGCAGAGAAAAGCTGCAACAAAAATTCGAAAATTTGACTAACTTACTAATGAGGCCCTAGGCCTCTCTACTTATACAACAGAAGCTCTCAAAATCTTCCTTAAAATCGGGGAGGCTTGGCTCCCAAAACTTGAGATAAATAGAAGTTATCCTCCACTAGCTCGGCTGCTTCCTAGTGCATTTATGTGGTTGTTTGTGCTCTGGGGAGCATGAAGGAGAATTCGAAGTGGGGAGTCATAAATGAGGGGCATACCCTCCTATAAATCCTCTCCCTTGTCTACTTCAAATTATTGCTACCAAATGTCCATTAAATCTTTGAATTTATCTCCAAAATTCAACAAAAAATTGCATTAAACACATATTAGACTCCATGGCACAATGACCAAACCAACTCACTCCATAAGCATAAATATAATAAAAAAACATGCAATAAGCTAAGAGAATGGTTGATTAAACTATGTTAGGAGGAAAAATGAGCCCATGTAATTACCCATTTATGGGGCTCATCATCACCCCCCTACTGAAGGTGTTGCTCATCCTCTGAGAAACTTATTCCATCTCCTCATCTTTGATGGCCCTGATGGCCTTCCTAACATCCCATGCTTCTTATATGAGTTCCTCTTCTTTGTCATGGAATCCTACCTTTCTGTCCACCTCTTCCCACTATTGTTGTTCTTCTTCCTCTTGTATGCCTTCTAGCATGCCTAGCAGCAGTGTAGGACTCAATTTGACGCCAATCCAATTGACCTTCAAATTTTTCATAGAGCGCTTGTATAGTGGCACTCTCCTTAATGCTTCTTTCATCCTTTTTAGGGAGTGATACTCCCTAATCTGAAAATTGTGTGGTAGGGTGTTCCGCCTCCTCATACAAGCATGAATACAGTCATCCCCAAGTAACCTTTCCATGTCCTCAAAATGTGAAATGGCCTGAGCCTGATCATTCATATACTTAGCGGCAATTTGGGGATTATTTGCAAGCAGATGGTGTGTTCTGATGAGAGCCATGGGGTTTGATGGCTCAGCTCTAATCATTAAGGGCTCATTCTGCTCCTTTATCATCAACTTTGTTATCTATGTTGCCCTTAATTCCTCATGATTCATCCATGATGCCATGGCCATTAGTTGCAGGTCCCTTAGCCTAGCATTGGGGTCCCACACATTCATATCGGTGAGGGCCATGTTATGCAAATAGAACTCTGCTATTTTTGCCTTATCTTCTGATGAACTTTGGTCACATAGGTCCATAAACTATCTGTAATCTTGGAAAGGCATTGTGCCTCTCTGTGCCAAAGTCTTTATCTGAAACTGCAACCATTGGTCCTTGAGGTATAATCCATATGATTTTGCTGGTGTTCTACACTGTAGTGCCTCCATAGACCAGCTAGCCATGCATGCCAATTGTGTCTCTTTTTCTTGCAGTTGTCTCCTTAGCAACTCATTTTCTATTTCAAGGTGAGTTCTTGTGATTGCTTGTCTATGTCTGACAGCACTTAGTTCTTTTCCCATTTCTCTGAGTTGATTCTCCATATGGCCAATATCCTCAACTCCCTCAGATTTGGTGATTTTCATCCACCTATGGCTTCTTATTCTTTCTTTCTCCAACTCAAAGAAAAGTGGGATTGCAAATTTCTGTGGAATGATTCTTTCCCCCTCAAGAAGATTGTAGTAAGAGCCCAAACTAGGCCGGGGATCAGGTTCTTAAGCCTATATTGCTTCCTCCTTCCCCTGTGACTATCCTTCTAGTCTTTTTTCAAGTTTTTTAGTCTCCTGTAGTCTTGAGAGGGTCTCTTGTAGAATAGTTTGTGCCTCCTGTAGAACTATTTTTGAGTCCTGTAGTTGCACTCTATTCTTCCAGGTGGAAGATCTAGGAGTCCCTCTTTCATATGTGATAGGGGTTTTAGAGAGAGATTCTTCCCCTTTGACAGTGGGTGAATATTCAATTACAATTAGCACTTTAGAAGAAGGATGGGGCTTCTCTTGTTTGATCCTTGTGCTTTTCTTAGTTCTGAAATACATTGAGGTCTTCCTCTTCCTCTTTTGTTTGGGTTTAATTGGGGTGCTTAGGGTAGCGAGAGCAACTACTGCCTCCCTTTCTAGAGTATCAAGAGACACTTCTTTCTTTTCTGCCCCTTTTTCCTCTCCTTCTGTATTTTCTGTGTCTCTGCTGGTTTTGTTTCCTTTTGCTCTGTTTTGGTTTCTTCCTCCTCTATTTTGGTTTCCTCCTTTTTTGTTTGGTGTCTTCCTTCTTCCCTACTTGTTCCTCAGTTTCCTCCCCTTCTCCCCCTTGCTGCACTTCCTCCTCACTATCAGAAGGACTGAGATCATATGTGAGGGCCTTTATATCATATTCTGCTGTCATTTTTCAGAAGATTTACCATGTTATGGGGATTGTGAAGGTGTGGAGGGCTTCTTCCACTAACAGTTTAATTAACCCATGGTGAGCCAACTGATATGGACCTCCTGTCTTTAACTTAATTCTGGAGTCTATGAGGGACTGCAAGAGAAAATAGGGGATGATGAGTTTCTCGGGTGTTGGAGTGTCCATGCCATATCTCAGCTTATGGAGAAGTCTAAAATGGTAGCCATAAAATATGCTATACCTCCCTTCACAAGAAATATATTTGATAATTTGATAACTCACCTCATCCCAAGGGTAAGGTATGCTTGTCCTTCTAATTCCATTTTTGTCTTCTACAGGATGTTCATTGTTTTGGAAGAAGTTTTTATTGGCATACTGTCCAATTGGCTTTTCATCTTTTCTCCAAGGTAATCCAAGAGGTAATCAATTCAGTTGCAGAATAAAGACAGGATACCCAGTAGATAAAGGATACTGATCTACAATGTTCTTGACACATCACAAGGAGGATGCCATCCGTATTGGAGTGACTATTAGGCTCCTATAATTCATAGGATCAATTGACGACTATATGTTGATTTTTATGTTACAAGATATTGTAAATAATGTTTTATTCTGCAAATTATTTCCAAGAAAAGAAAAACAAAAAAAAATGAATGGCAAAACAAAATAAGGATATATATGTGTGTGTGAAAAATAAAATAGCCCCAATAAGTGAACCAGTTCAAATTTCGCTTGAATTAAAAAAAAAAAAAAGAGATATATTGAAACAATAAAAAATAAATATGATGGAATACACCTTATAAAAAATAAATATGTGCATCTAGTCTAAATGATGCATTATATTAAAATAAATATGCTTAATTGTTTAATTGCACCATTTAAGGGAGATTTCACTATTTTTAAAAAGTGTGTTTAATTAGTTTAATCACACCATTTAAGCACAATTAGATTAGTGTTAATAAAGTTATATTTGATCCGACACTTTTTCTCATTATGTAATAAAGTTTGCACTGAAAACGAGGGTCATGATCTAACCTACGTAGATCAACAGTGGGAGATCACCTCAGAACACCCTAGCCCTTTCGGCGGTTAATCGATGGGAGAGGTCAAAAAAGTGGATTCCCCTTATACCATTTTCATGACGTTGCACTCCTTCACTGACTTCAGAGCTCCCCCACCACCCCCCCTGCCCCCAAAACCCCCTACCACTCACACCCCTCTCTAAAATATGCCTTACCCCTCTTCCTGGCTTATTATAATCATTAACTATGTGTCCCACTCCACTCCAGTATTCCACTTCCAGATGGCACTTCCCATTCCACCCCTACTCCTGTTGCATCCCTGCTTGCCATTCAACCGTTAAAGTAATTGTTCTAAGACTAATGTACCCACTCTGTTACACAAATAATTCCTCAATGTTAGATTATTCAATGCTTGAATAAGGCATAAACTCATTTAGTCATCCCTTCCCTTTAATGTTCAAAGACACTCAATGACGTAACCTATTGTAGTGACCAGTCAACAAGGCCACCTGTCACCGCTACGAGTCATTGAGCCACTAGTGTCATCGAGCCAAATTCTCGGGTAATTGTAGCTTTTGTTTCTCTCCTTTACGTCATGTCTTCTAAGGGTAAATCTAAATCTACTGTTGAAAACCCCCTGCTGCTCCTTGAAATTGACTTGGAACACCAACCCCTAATAGATGAGGAATAAAAAATTATTGAAACGAGTTGTGATTTAGTCTTTGCGAACTCCACAACTAGTTAAAATAAAAATTCACTGGTCTAAGTGATGAATTGGGTTTCTAGGACTCCTTCCCACCCTAATTCATTTTTCCTGAAACCCACCATTTTCCTAAATTTGTTTCATGGTGCCACTTCTGGTACATTTCTACTCAAATGGCAGTGGTAGCCTAAAACAATGATATTGTTTTCACAATTACCCCTAATTCCATAAGTGAAATCCTTCAGATTAAGAGTTATGCCTCTCTGAAACCATTTTCAGTAGATTCCCTCATGGAACTCTACAAATACTTCACTTTCCCTCACAAAGTCAAAATCTTTGATACATTTCTACCTGAGGATGTCCAATTTCCTAAGAAAAATCCTCCTTATCCATCCTCCATGTTCCCTAAAATGACAAAAATATAATCTCAATAGTTTCTTGTTTACTAGGCTATCAATCTGATCAGTGGGTTGATGAAGCCATCATAGGGTTTTTATCAGTTTTCTCAACAGGTGAAAAATCCCTCAGTCATCTTCAATTACAATGAATTTCTAGAAAATTCCATTCATGAACAGTTCCTAAAGTTTTCTACAGAAGGAGACTTTAAGTATGCTTTGATTTTAGTGTATTTGTTTGTGTTCCACGAGGCAGACAAGTTTCAGTTTCCATTACAAAAATTGGATGAACAAGGATTTGCCTAGTGTTTGATTCCTTGAACTTCCTTAGTAAGGAAGCATACCAATTAATTCATCTTGACTAATTATGTAGATCAGTTATGGTATACAAGTTCATTCTTATTGAATAGTGATGTTAAGCAAGGATAGGACCTAATATAGAACGATTTGTACACCTCAGTCAGAAAACCATGATAGGCGACTAGTACCTGTACCAAAATTATATTGAGATCAAAGTGTATGGGTGTGAATTGCCTCCAAACAGTTTGCCCAAATTTGTTCCTATGATAAAAAAAATGATTAATATGAATGAGTTTCACTTTGTGGAAGCCAAAACCAAATCTCAATTCAAGATTAAAACACAGGTTTAGCCTTTTAGTTGCAATGCTAGGCTAACATGCAAAGAAGAAGATCTTATCCTCAGGAAAATGAATTTTAAACTCAGCTTCACCTTGTCATATGACACTTTGGGAATAATTTCAAAGTTGAGAGTAGAACATAAGACTACTCCCTACACTCACACTCCCAGGACAGAGATTGAGAAGTATATGAATCAGGATCAGTGGCAAGATAATACTTTTCACAAGGTAGAAGAACATGTACTCTCAACAACAACATCACAAAGTCCAACACCACAGCAGAAGCATGATAAGATGCCAAGGGATGATGTTTCCCTTTCAGTCATAGAAATTCAGAGGAAAAAGCTCCAAATTTACAAGAAGAGATAAAAGACCAGTCCAACAAAAGAATCCTTTCAAGAAGAAAATATAGAGTGCACTATAGTGCTCATAAGCCCACATACTTCTACTAGAAGTGAAGATATTTTTTATGATCTCCATCATCTTCGACCTCCCAAGAGCCACTAGATACATCTCTATCAGGGGAATTGGATCATGACCAAGATAAACCAAATATATTTTCCAAGGATAAAGAAATTAAGAACAAGAATGAGTTGCTAAAATATACAACTTATACACAGTTTTGGAAGCAGACAGCATCCTCATACCATTGGCTTATTTCTTCCTTTGACATAGAGAAAGGAAAGATGTGTATAGCCTTCCTCTAGGCTGAGTTTCATTTTCCAAAAACTCCAGATGATTACAAGAAATCTATGTTTTCTTTCAAGGTTGACAAAATCCATCCCAACGATTAGATGGACATACACAAACAAACATGTGAGATGTTTTATTCAACCTTGACAAAATTAGAAATGGTAGCTTCTAGGTTGCAAGCTTCACTCAACAAAATTCAGTCCCAACACAAACTAGAAAATCTATCTTATTTAGATAAAGACACTAACATTAAGTCTTTAGAGGATCTAGTAATCAAACTAGGATATCATCCTAGTAATGTGAAAATTGTAGAGGAAATTATTATAAGAAAGAATGTTGACATTGCATCTCTAAAAGAGTAAGTCAAGCTTTCATCCACTGAATATCCATAGGCCAAGGAAGTTGGACAAATAGAGGAAGTGAAAGAAGACATGTTCAAGATCATCGTTGAACAAAATGGGAAAATTAGAGAGATGGAGACTAAAATGGAAAAAATGCTAAAGGAGGAAGAACAATCAACACCTTTAATTGTCATTCCACTCACAATAGTTCTGATTTTCAGGTACATCGACAGGAGGAGATTCCACTTCAACAACCATCACAATAGAGGGACAACCTGCAAATGCATTAACAGAACTAGTCAAAGCTATGGAGGACCTACCCATCAGAGTGCATGAGATTGAAAAGTTGAAATCTCATATAAGCAATCTCCAAGAACATAAATTAAAGATCGATAATGTGTACATAGCATAGATTCAAAAGACTCGTAGGTTAACTCAAAGAATTGAACAATTAGAGAATTAATCTGCAATGGTCTAGACAATTGCACAGGAAAAGGAGAATAATTGGGTGGAAATCAATGAAGCTATGACTGAACTTTGGCATTCCATTGAAATAATTTTGAGGAGGACGAATTAGTGTAGAGATCAAAAGAAGTTATTGAAGGAATAAAAGAAATTTTGGGACATAAACCATGTGCAGCCGCTTCCCTAATAAGGATTCTAAATTCAAAGACAAAGGAAGAACTAGAGGAAATTGAGATTGCAAACAAGACATAAACAATCCTTGAAGTGAGAAGAGTCCTTACAAAAAGGAAAGTGATTCTACAATTGGAGAACAACTACCATAAATTAGAGGCCAACATTCAAAAGTTCCACAGAAAATTCAATGTACTGAATCAAAAGGGGTTGGCATGTTTGGAAGGAATTGCAGATAAGTTTGTCAAGTTAGATGATTATGATCAGAAGTTGTATACCATAGCTAGAGATAAGTCAAGGTTTTCCACCATCAAGGGAACCATCACAAAAAAATATTTCATGGAAGGTTTGAAATTCGATTTACTTATCACGGAGGAAATAAAAAATTTGTTTGTAATTAAGCCCTTCTTCCAAAAATATGCCGAGGTAGATGAAACCTATAGGAAGTTAATTAAATTTTCCATCTTGGGTGAAGATAGATGGGATAAACTATGCCAACAACTAGAGTAAAATAGGTGTTCATCTTGAACATCGAAGCAAAATTTTTTTTCGCCAATTCAGCATGAAAATTCTTGAAGATAGTGCTAGAAAGCTACAACAATTTTATCTGCCTATATTTTTGTACTATTTTTGAAAACAATCTTTTAGGATATTTTGTAAAAATATTTACTTTTCAAATCAAGATATTTTAATAAGTTTTGTATAAATTCTTCATAACACGAAGACTCGTGAGTCCATCTCGCTAATTTAGGTTCATATTCTTGTTCTCTATAGTATCCTACCAAAACCCCTAATAGGTGTGTCACCTACAGGAAATGAGTGAGTATGACTGACTTCAAATGTCGGTGCCAAAATACTTTCTCCGACACCCACCGATATGCCAAAAAACATAGCCACTCCTTCGCTTCAATTTCAAGGTTGTCGGTTGTGTGGCCATTGCTAAGGCCAACCTAATGAGAATGCTGCCAAGATAGATAAACTTTGCCTAGATTTTAAAATCTTTTAGATTCTATTTGACACTCATAAAGAATCATATCGATACGCGGGTGGAGTTAAGCTCCTTGAACCACCTCACCCATTTTTGTTAGTACCTGGATTTCAGTGTCTTTTGGTTTCGCTTAATGACAGAATGTTAGTCTTTGCATCAAATATATGAACATCTTTATATATCAAGGCTACTTCAGGCCAAGGTTGTGGTTGACGATGTATAATTTCAAGACCCTTTTAGAAAGTGAGAGATCCTATGTTACCAGAAATGTGATGATGGTCAACATTCTTTAGAAAAATCACCCTAGAAATGAGACGGCACTAGAAATATCGTCTTATACGTCGATTCTTGTTTTAGGTGGCGAGAAATTCATTTCACCAGAAACGTTCATCCATTTTCACCTCCATTTCTCCTCCATTTAATGATCTCCTTTCCCCACTCAGGTTAACTCCCGTTCCAACAATAGTCGACTTTTTGAACTGCATGCAAATTAGTTGCCTTTTGCAGTTGTGCATGTAAATTAGTGGTAAGGCATGTAAATTAGTGGTAAGGCAAGGTTTGAGGAGGAATTAAGCTGCAGACTAGAGCAGATTTATCGATATCATTTAGCAGAGGTATCCAATGCGCAGATCAGATCCGAGCCTCAATTAGTTGCACGCCCCTAACCGATTAAATTCAGTGCCATCAGTTAGCTCAAGCCCCCACGATTAGATTCAGCGCCATTGTCTCTCAGGTACAACCTTTGAAATTGCTTTAGTTTTGTGATTAAATTTGTGTGGACACTCATAAATTTAAACCCCTGCACTACCTTTTCTGTGAGTGTGTAGAACTCGAACCTCGGAAAGGCTACGCTAACTAAATGAGAGTTTGCATTTTTTTATTAATCACTTTTAAGTTTAATTAAAGATGAGATGGGTGAAATTTATAGAATCATAATGGGTTACACTAGGTATTAGAGTGAAAGGTACTGACTGTCAAAGTAGCTTTTAAGTACATTAAGAGTTGTGATTACCATGGTTCCATTTCCATTTTTTCTCTAGAATTTTTCCTTTTGTGTTGGGTATCTAAACTGTTTAAAATAATTTGTTTGTGTGTAGGTATTTGGATTACGACAATGAGATCTCTATACCAGTAAGGCTTATGCATGAGTTAGGATATGGATTTGGGAACTTAGATGCAACATGGATTTTGCAGAGGCCAAAGGTGCTCATAAAAAAGTTATTTGAACTAATCTCTCTGAGTTGCTTGGATACGTTCCTTTTGTTGTTAATCTCAAGGATAAGACCCTTGAGAAAATTAATAATATTGGAGAGAATCAAACTATACATTTAAAAATTTGTATTTCAAATTATTATTCTCATTTTGCTCTCTCTCCTCCCTTCTTATATGCTAAACCTCAAAACTCCATTTCTCGTACTGTTCTCGTTGATTCTCGTTTCATTTCCCGTTTCTCGTTTCCGGTAACATAGGAGAGATAACCATTGCTAAGATTTTGTTTGGTGATTATCTGATGAATGACATGGAGAGGATAAAGTCATTGCACTAAAGGAGAAACAAGACGCTTTGTGTGGTGTCGCTAGATGAGGTGGATTGTTGCACAAGTTTTAATTAAAGTGAGGAAGTTGTGAAATGTTGGGCTTCTTAACACATGATTTATATGGTATTCTTGTATTCATTTAACCAAATTTGCTCAAATTATGTCGAGCCACTGAAGGAGGATGCTCACGTATTCTCGTGGCAGAGTAAAGATGACGCCAATATCAATTTCTCTCTTTAATTCCATATGTGTTGTTTTTGGTGTCCTCAAAATTTTTGCTTGATGTTTTTTGGTTTTGCAACCATTGATGTCAAGGTTTTGTTGGATGTTGTAAGTTACAGAGAATTGTTGTGTGTATTAATATGTCAAGTCATGGTATTTATCGTTGTCATTGAAGTGTCATTAATCTAACCAACTATTGTCACAATTATGAGTGTGTGTTGGAACTCATCATTCCAACAATACACAACTTTGCAAGAACTATTGATTACCAAATATGATGAAGATATGAAACTTAAGATGGTGTCCAAGGAGCTACATTGGATATTAAAGGATGACATACAACCAAGTTAAATTATGTGTGAGTTGTGGAATAGACTCATGATTGTGATGTATTATGTGTCACATAGATTTATTAGTAAGAAAGTCGAGGATGTTTTGCAGTGGTCTTTGTAAAGTATGTACTTGGTAACTCCGTAAGAGTTTGAGTGTGTAATGTAAGCCTCACGAGGCATGTGAACCCCCATGAAGTTTGTGGTAATATTAAAATGACTTTAAAATTGTAGCTTTGTGGTCAACTAGAAACCACTTTGGAAGTGCAGGTTTGTGGTAAGCCGAAAACCGCTTGTGAGAGTATATGTAAGTGCATATATATGGTAATCTCAAAGCCACTTTGTAGTCTAGGTTTGTGGTAAGCTAGAAACCAAATGTAGGAATGAAGTGGAGAGGGATTCCTGTAGGCATGATTTAGGGTCAGCCGCCAAAACCCGCCGCATGGCTTAAGGTAAGCGCATAAAATCTAGAGCACGATTATGGGTAATTCGAGAAAACCCATGATGATGCTTATGAAGGGGGATTTGTAGGTATAGGTACACGCATGGGGATATTGGTTGAATGAACCATGTACATAAAGGACATCCTAGTTGGGTGGTGGTTGAAGGGTTGGTAATCATCCATTATGGTAAATGGTTGTTCCTTTATATGGACATGGGAATATTCTTTTTTATCATGTTTGTAGACACCGCCACCACAACTAGACTTTGAAGATTGAGATCGAGAGAGGTTGTCATTAAGGGGGAAACTTGAAAATATAATTCCTACTTGTATGAGTTGTGATTCTTTCTATGTAAATGAGTATGTTTCTATTCTGTAGGAGTTGTTTAGATATATTTGATTCCTAGATTGGTGTGTGGTTGAGATATTCGCTCAACCAATTGATAGTGTACAATTTCCTTGTATTGAAACAATGCTTCATGTATATATGTAATATTATTTGATCAAATATAATTTAAGGTGTATTATCAAAATTTTAATAATATAGTAATCTAAAAACATGTATAAATTGAATTTTAATAATATGGTAATCTAAAAACATGTATAAATTGAATGTTGGTTGTGAATCATATCTTTGAATGAATATCTTTATCGTTCTATATTATTTTTAATCATATAAAAATAAAAATGGCATAATTATAATTATGTATATAATAGAAAGAAATTAATATTACACAACTAACATGAACCATATTCTATTTGATTTTTTTTTTTCTGCTCGCATGAAGTCGTCCTCTTAGGAACCTATCTCTCAACACTTTAATCATACATTCTTTATTACTAACATAAGGCGTTAAATTCTCCTCACACACGTTCTTAATCGATGTTATCATTTGACACACTACATGAAGTCTTTTCAGCACGTTCTTAAGATTTAGTTCAACGTTTTTAATTAGATGATGGAAACGATGGACAAAACCTACACGTGGACCAAGTAGGTTTATTTAATGGATAATTGAATATGATACTTTTGTAAATTTGAAATCATTCATTTTTAACCTAATAACCAGTTAAATGGTTTTCCTTATCTGTTATTCATTCTTTCTTATTCATCTAATATGCTATTATTCTTCGGGGTTTTGATTGGGTAAGTTTTGAGGTGCTAATGTTCTCTTTCGAATAAATATTTGAGCCATATGTTTTTGCATTCTAATTTATTTAAGCACTATGTTTTTACATTCTCAATTGAAATATTTTTTTAAGATTTAAGAAGTTTATTAAAAAACCATATATATCTATCTACATATATAATTTGAATTTTTAGTCTCATTTAATAATTTTGATAACTTAATTTTAACTAATAAGGTTTTAGATAGGTTGAATATTTGAAAATAGATATTTTTAGAATTTTTTTTTTTTATCTTTTAAATTTTATATGGTAAGGAAGTAGTTTGAAGATTAGAATAGTACGAATGCACCTTTTGTTTAGCATTTTCATTAATCATTATTTTTATTTTTCCATAAATGGTAATTAACTTTGGAATTAGAATTCCTTGTTTTTTTCTTTAATGTTTTAATTACAACATTCTAAGTCTTAGTTAATACATTTATAAGATAATATTACTTAATTAAATATATAGGGGAAATTTTGTCCCAAAACTCTTGAATTTTACTTATTATTATTATTATTATTATTATTTAACTAGCCTTGGAAACATTCTATGGAGTTTACAACACGAACTACTCTTTTATTAACTACTTTTCAATATATTTAGACCATTTTGTTTTGGAACATGCCCATGGATCAAATCAACATTAATATTTTTTAAATTATATTCATGAGATTGAGTGCTAATTTCATCTTTACTTACACTTTAGTGTATGACATAAATTTTAAAATTTCATTTTTTTTATATTCCATCATTGTTTAAAATATTACAATAGCCATTAGTCAAGGAAAAAAATTACTACTTTCTAAAATGGAAACATTTTTCTATAAATTCAATTACTTAAAAAAAATATATAAATTATGTTACATTACAATTGTTTTGTAAAACTACTAACATTTACGTAAAGTTATTGAATAAAAATCATAAAAACGTGTTTAAAATAATAATAATTGCTTACTAGGGAAAAAACACTTTGCAGGAACTATCTCTCTAAAATACTTATTCAAAAATGAATATTCTTCATCATTATATTCATTTTTCACTTTCATTTAATTTCCATAATATGAAAATTTTAAATTCTTTACAACCTATTTTAAAACACATACTTATTTTAATATTCTTCTTAACATATTTAAATATTCAGTGAGTAAATAGTACATGATATTTTCTTTACTATTCTTTTATTTCGGACATTTTTCTTTTATAACAAAAGACATTTTTATTACATTTGGACCTTTCAAAATGAACTTAAATAATTTTATAATATCCTGTAATTCTTTCCCAATTAGAATGAAAAATGTAATCTAAAAATTTGTTCAAACTTGTTATTTAGAAGATATCATGATAAAGTTGAAATGCTTGATTCATAACTTATTACACTATTTAAAAATATTTTATTTTAATTTTAAAAAAATATTGATATAAATAACTTAATATAAGCTTTATGATGTTAAGAATAAGATAAAAATAATTTGATTTGAATATTTTATTTTTAATATTTTAATGAAAATAATTGAGTTTAATATTTTTAGAGAATTTATTATTGAAAATAAATAATTACTTGTACCCACTAAAAAAGAAAGAAAGTGTGCCACACAAATAATTATGAACGAGTTGAAAGGATGTGAAAGGCCAAGAAATGCTATGCTAAAGACACATTTATCAAGTATATATAGGTGATGATTGTTCAGAACACAATTTTCATAAACACGCAAACACCATGTCTCACCATAGTTTGATTACATAGTCATTGCAATGAGTGAACAGTTTAGATGACTAAATACTTTATGCCAAAGTTTGTTCAAATCACCACTCTAACCACTAAAATTTAACTCAATAATATGATAAATATGAAATATATGCTATGCTAAAGACACATTTATCAAGTATATATAGGTGATGTTTGTTCAGAACACAATTTTCGTAAACACCCAAACACCATGTCTCACCATAGTTTGATTACATAGTCATTGCAATGAGTGAACAGTTTAGATGACTAAATACTTTATGCCAAAGTTTGTTCAAATCACCACTCTAACCACTAAAATTTAACTCAATAATATGATAAATATAAGTTTTCATATTTGTACAAAAAAGTAATATCATCAACAATAATACTGCCCTTCACATTCCTAGAATTTTTTAAAAGCATGTTTACAACTTAGTGGTGTTAAAACCCCATTGTTTATTACTAAACGTTTGTATGAAGGACTTTGAACCCACAATATATCATTGAAAAATTGACCACTATCTATTTGAGTTGTTGAAAACCATACAAAACTAATATCTCTATCATCACCAACAAATATTTATTAGGTGTTACAATTATTAAAAGAAAAATAATAGCTTTATGAGTAACCATATGATGAGAAGATCCACAACCAATAAGTTGCTCATCATTCTTCCCAAGTATAATATAAATAGATTTCCACTCAATTTCTAATATGCGGAGATAACATAGAGCTCACAACAAAGAAGAGAGGTAGATTGGAAAGTGTACACACTAAACAAGAAATGTAAAATATAAAATTTTCCACTCTCTTTATGATTTGTTTTGATGGCACGAAATGCACACAAAAAGGTTATAGGTAGATTGGAAAGAAAAAAAAAATTGGTAAAAAAAAATATAAAACTAAAGTATGAACATTTAAATTAAGGGATTAGTTTAAAAAAAAAAAAGCATATTTAGATTCTATGCACATGCTTCCCATGGAAAAATTTATATGTTTGGAAAATAGGTACCATTTTGAATGGAACGACATATATTTTAAATAGGAAGAAAAATTCTAAATATCATGGAATATTTTTCAAACTAGAATGTTAGGGAAATAATAGATCTCCTACATGCGTATACACATGTTCAAGTTCTTGATAAAAAATGGGTTACTCTAAAATAGGTTAGGATAACATGTTTAGGAAAATATAATATTGAGCACAAGAAAAACATGTCATATAACAACTCATAAAAAAAATTATAACATTAATATTTTTATGGCATTTAAAACCTCTAAGCTAAATAACTCCAAGACACTACCAAAAATGATCATTTGTGAAAAAATTAGTAATGCAAACTAAATTTTGTATATATATGAGTTCCTCGCAATTGATAATTTGGTATGACCCATCATGCTATACTTAAATGCACATTAAACCATCCTAAATTCAACTAACTCTTAGGTATCTAAATATGCTAACATTCCTTCCTACTCTCATATCTTCCTAAAAAGTATTTGGAAAATGTTGAAAGAGTTACAAGAGAATTTCTTACTAGATGATCTGAAATCACTCGTGAATGATGTGAGTTAATTAATGAAGGTATTACAGACTTATGTTCTAGGGGTTGTCTATGTTATTTTATGCAACGGATCGATAAGATTGCAAAATACACAAACACTGAAACAATAAGAGAACACAGTAAGCAAACACATAAACCCAACAAATTTAATAAGGAGTTCACCCAATCCACCTGCGCTACATCTCCTAGTCCAGACTTCAGTAGTGGCTTTTTTATTGTGTCTTAAAAAGCAATTTTTTACAACAATGAGCTCAAACTGAGTCTCACTTAACAGATAATGATCAGTAGGGAAGTACTTGGATCCCCCATGTCACTAGAGGACAGAGACTCCCCTTACTGAATCCCAACCTCAACTCGTCTCACTGGTATGAGTCCAATTTTGTACTCAATACCTGACAGGTATAAAAAGAGGAGTTGCTTGAACCTCTCAAGCCTTCTATGGAGTTCACAGACTCTCGAACTCTCTCTGTCTCTATCTGTCGATGCTGCCTTTGCTCTGCAGGTCAGCTCGGCTTCTCTGTTCTCAGCAATTTTTTTGCTTCTCTCTCTCTTTTCTCTCTTTTACTGCTTCTTCTCCTCCATGCTTTCTTTGTTTGTTCATGGCTTGAAGCCAATCTGCTCCCTCAGTGTTTGTTTTTGCTTCCCATCTCTCTGGATATCCTACCTTTATCCGTCAGAATTTCCCTGCTCTGTGTCGTCATCACTATAATGCTTCTGAGAGAGGTGGCCACCAATTTCCCCATGAACTGAGTGTCAGTTCTTTGAACTGTCGTTATTTCCATTTCTCCAAGATCGCCCGCAAAACTGTTCCCTCTGCCAACTCATCGGTCATGCCGAATCTCAAATCTTATCCACCTCAACCTATTTCCTTGTCGAATCATGTCATCCATCGGATCTCTTCTTTGTCGTTGATCTAGGGCCTCTAGATCCTAAGGTCTCTGTCCATATCATGCAGGTAAGTAGCATGCCCTTTACCCACGTGATGAGAGTGGTTTTCTCTCTCATCTGCTGGACACATGTCACCCGTTGTATGGAATCGCGCGGGACTCAGCCGAACCCGCTTACCGCTTGAGGGCCTTCCGATATCCTGCCGGTTTTAGTGCACGGCCCGCCTTCTAACAGAATCAGAGATTTCCATGCAGTTATATGCTTTTCCCTGTGACCAAGTGCTTGGGACTTTCCCTCACTAAGGGGGGTACTCTACGATACGTGATTAGCGCTTTAGCACTAATCACGTACAAGAAACTACCTCTGTTTTTGGATCTAGCTTCTCATTTTGCCAGTTTGTGCCAGTACACGGTTACCATGGGCCAACAGTCTGCGCACTTGACCAAGGGTCCTTGTTGCTCCATGCTGACCACAAATTTCCATTGTCCAAAGGCTATTTCTAATAAGCTCGACATCCATTGCACTTGAAAACTTTGGTATGAGTTTTACAGAGTTCAGGAAACTATAAGAGTGTTTAAGGATCTGTTTCGGATCACGACCTTCCCACTGAAAAAGCTTTTGGACGACCAAAAGTTGGTTTTCAAGCATCGACTAAGTGAGGGTATAGCTGTCTCACTTGTCTAATCTTTATCCATTTTGTGCTACTTGGCTTTGAACCCTTGAGTCCAGTCCAAAGGTACTCAACATCTCCCTTGTGCGTCGTCCTCACCTTCCTATCCAAAACTGTATCTTCCTGCAATTCATTGAGATATTTAGGTAACAGATCATTAATAGAAGGCAATTGACTCTGCTCTTCAGGATCTTCAATCAATGAGGGTTCAAATAGTCTGAAGCTATCTGCATTAATGACTGAGTAGATGTGCAGCTAAGCTGGTAAATCAAGGCAAAAAAGCATTCTCACCAATTTTCTCAAGTATCTTGAAAGGTCCATACCTTATTGGCTTCAGCCTTTTACCTTCACCTTGCATTCTGGCTTTGCTGATATACAACTAGACTTGATCACCAGCTTGGAAACTATGCTCCATTCGATGCTTGTCATGCCTTGCCTTATATTTCGCTTGGTTCTTTTCCAGCTGTTCCTGTACTGCCTGGTGAATGTCTTGGATTTTTTCAATAAACTTGGTTGCCTTATCCACATCACTGTGTCAATCAACTACTATGTCTTTACTAAAGATAAAATCCAAGGGAGACCTTGGTGTGAAACCAAAACAAGTCTCCAAAGGAGATCTCTGTGTAGAAGAATTTTGCTCGGTAGTAAGCATGTTGTACATAACACAAATGTTCATCCCAAAGTTTGGGATGCTTGCTGCAATAGCCTCTGAGCAACTAGATCATTGTCTGATTGACTACTTCTGTTTGGCCATCTGTCTGTGGATGAAACACTGTGATTTTCTTCAGTTTGGTGTCCATCAGTTTCCATAGACTTGACCTTCCCAACAAATCAGGTATCTCGATCAGATACAATGGAAGTGGGTAATCCAAAATGAACCCATACATGCTGAAAGAATAGCTTTGTAGTTTGTTCAGCTGTAATATGTTTATTATAAGGTATCAAAATACACATTTTGTTGAACATATCCACAACAACATATAAATAGTCATGACCTTTCCTATATTTAGGTAGTCCTCCAAAACATTCCATGGAAATACTTTCCCAAGGATGAGAAGGAACTGGTAGTGGAGTGTACAAGCCTTGTTTTCTATTGTTGGGCTAGCTTTTAGCACACATGGTACACCCTCTTACACATCTAGAAACTGTCTCATTCATTTTTGGCCAATAACAAAATCTTTGCAGCTGTGCAACCGTTTTACTTACACCAAAGTGACCTGATATTAGAGAAGTGTGTGCTTCCCGAACCATTTTTACTCTTTCAATTTTTGGAATGCATGGCTTCCCACAATGATACAAAAGTTGGTCCTTAATGTGATAATCCAATTCTTCTACTCGTTTGCCTTGACTTAAAGTTGCATATACATCTCTAAAATCTATATCTTGAGCATATTGTTCAATGTAGCTCTCATGCAGTACTGAATTGTGCTTAAGTATAGTGGATACATTTATAATAGGTCTAGATAACATATCTGCCACTTTATTGTGTATGCCCTTTTTATATCTTATGACTATATGAAATTGTTGTGAAAAACCCATCCATGTGTAGTGTCTTGATTGCTGCAACTTAGTTTTGGAGTGTAGATATTGAAGTGGTTGATAATCACACTACTACACCAAGGGCACTTTTGAGACATTTTTTTGAGACAAAAGAAATATTTTGTCTCAAAAAATTCTTTTGTCTCAAAAAATCATTTTTTTATTTTAGTTATTTTATATTAAAAAGTAATATCAATTGATTTGTCTTAAATATAAACTTTAAGACAAAAATAGGTTGAGACAAAAACATTTTAAGACAAAACATTATATTTAAGACAAAAATAGTTGAAGACAAAAATATTTTAAGACAAAAGTAGTTTGAGACAAATAAATTTTAAGGCAAAACTTTATATTTAAGGCAAAAATAATTTAAGACGAAAATATTTTGAGACAAAACTTTATATTTAAGACAAAAGTAGTTTGAGACAAATATTTAAAGACAAAACTTTATATTTAAGACAAAAATAGTTTAAGACAAAATTATTTTAAGACAAAAATAGTTTAAGACAAAATTATTTTAAGACAAAAACAATTTAAGACAAAATTATTTTAAGACAAAACTTTATATTTAAAACAAAAGCATTTTGAGACAAAATTATTTTAAGACAAAACTTTATATTTAATACAATGACCACTTTTATACTTAATATTTATAAGAACTACTGTTGGTTTGAAAAAGTATTAAGAATGAATATATAGATATCAGAATGTGAATATTAAAAAAAGTATTAAGAATGAATAAATGGAGATGAGAATGTGAATATTAAAATACACTAGAAATAAAGTAAAAAATGATTTGAAAGAAGAAATATGAAGAAAAAATCATTAGGCGTATATTAGTAGGTAACATATTTGTAATGATAATGAAGCTTGAAAAGAAAGAGGTATTCCTGTTGCTTAAGAGATGCATTTCTAACATTTAAGGCCATAAAGAAAAGTGTAATGATCATGATGTTAAGGGAGTAATTTAAGCTTTTGAAATTTTGTTTATGTAACCTTTGAAGTTAGCCATGGGGCCTCTTCCTAGTAGTGTTGGAGGATTGGAAGTAAGAGGGAAGCAACTTGGTGTATGTTAATCTCTAAGAAGGTAGTTAAGTATACTTGTTACTCATAAGTTATGAGTGTCTCGAGAGAGCTAAGTGAATCTTTGAAGAAACGAAATAATATCTCTGATACTAAAATAAGGTGGAGTATTTGAATACAAAAATACCAACATTTGGATATGGCATATGCATTTTTCTCCAGGAAGGTGGTGATATATCTCAGTGTAAGCTAGGTATGATCAAACTCTAAGAATAAGAATTATCTATACAATCCCCTTCCCAATCGTGAATCATGAAGCTCATCTCATGGAACATCAAAGCGCTCAACAGCCCGGGGAAGGGACGATTAATAAGGAACATGCTACAACAGGAAAAGCCTCAAATTCTCTTCTTGTAGGAGACCAAGTGTAATTCCACAACGTTGGATCAGATCCTTGCCAAAGCATGGCCAGGAAGAAAAGAAGTGGCGGTGGAAGCCATGGGAGCCTCAGGAGGGCTAGCCATCATTTGGGATGATAGAGCTATAACACTTACCAGCATACATGCCAGTAAGCACTTTATTTAGGCCAAGTTTCATTTCACAGGGACAAATGTTCATGGACACTTAACTAATGTCTACTTGCCCCAGGAGGCAACAAACAAAGTAGATACATTGAACACCCTAACTCAGATCAACTCAGAAAGATCCCACCCACTTTTGGTCACAGGAGGGGACTTCAACATGATTACAAGATTGGAGGAAAAAATAGGAGGACGGATCAAGCTGGACTGTGAAAGCACGCACTTCAAAAACTACATTCATAACAATAGGCTTATAGATATGGAATTCAATAATGGCGTCTATACTTGGAACAACAAGCGCGCAGATGCCCACCAAATTGCATCTCAGTTAGACAGATTCCTGATCTCTGATAACGCAATACATCTTGGCGGGGATCTCTTGGCCTCTATATTGCCACTCTCTGGCTCGGACCATTGGCCTATTAGGTGTCACTGGCAAATACCGGGAAACAATGTTCGCAGGCCCTTTCTCTTTGAAGCCTTTTGGCTTAATCACCACGATTTTCATAACCTAATAACAGAGAAATGGAGAAATTTCACACCACCAAAAGGCACAAAAATGTACAAGCTCCAAGAAAAGCTAAAACATATCAAGGAAAAAACAAAATAGTGGAATCGCTTTACCTTCAGCAATATCTTTCAGGCGCAAAACACTCTTGAACAAGAAATGCAAAAATTACAGCAGAGAATCATAGCTAAAGGTAGATCCAAAACCATAGCAGAACAGGAACGTCCCTACAAATGGAGATCTCAGAAAGAGCAAGACAGGTAGAGATTCTTTGGAGACAAAAATCGAGGATCCGATGGCTTAAAGAGGGCGAACACAATACAAAGTTCTTCCACCATACCACTATCCAACGGATAATGCACAACATCATTACTCTCCACCAAAATCGACAAGGGGAACATCTAGAGAAGCATGAAGATATACAACAGGAACTCCTCACCCACTTTCGGAGGGTGCATCAGGAAACGAAGACTGATTAGCTGCCAGCTATAGAGAATATCATCAAGATTATTCCTAAGATCATAACTGAGGAACACAATTAAATACTCCTCAGGCCTATTTCTTTACAGGAAGTGGAGATAACTATGTGACAGCTCAAAGTTGGGAAAGCACCCGGACCAGACGACTTCAGTTCGGACTTCTTTCACAACTTCTGGGATCTAATCAAGGAGGAAGTCTGGCAAGTAGTCGAGGAGTCCAGAGTTAATAGATGGATGCTTCCATCCTTGAATGCCACCTTCATCGCCCTCATCCCTAAGGAGGAGAACAGCTAGACTCTAGACAAATTCCGTCCTATTGCACTATGCAATGTATTGTATAAAATTGTCTCCAAAGTGATTTCCACATGCCTCAAGCCACTCCTTCCTCTTCTTATATCACCGGAGCAATCAAGTTACATGGAGGGAAGGCAGATCACCGATGGCATAATTCTCACTCACGAAATCATTCACTCCCTAAAGAAAACCAAAAAGGCAAGTATGATCCTAAAATCAACCTCTCAAAAGCTTTCGATACTTTAAGCTGGAAATATATTCAAAAAATACTGCTAGCCTTTGGCTTTACCCCCCCTTGGGTATGATGGATTATGAGTCTCATCACTTGTACCTTTTTCTCAATTCTTGTCAACGGGACCCCTCCACCCCCTTCCACCCGTCCAGAGGTATCCGACAAGGGGACCCTCTCTCACCCTTTCTATTTGATATTATGGCGGAAGGTCTTGGACGTTACATCAAATATGCCCTTCAAAACAAGCAATTATGTGGCCTTTCTTTCTAGAATACCCTTGCTTTCACCCACCAGCAATTTGTGGATGACAATATGTTATTTGGTCATCCTTCGGTCCAGGAAGCCCGTAAGTCGAAACCAATTTTATCTGACTTTTCGGATGCCTCTGGCGCTTGCATTAACAAATAAAAATCTCAATTCTTCTTCTTTCACACGCCTCTCATCACTTAAGCCTCCATAGCCAGAATTTTGGGCTTCTCGATTGCATCTCTGCCCTCCAAATACCTGGGAGCTCCAATGACAACCTCTTCCTTAAAGCACTCATCCTAGAAAATTCTCCTAGAAAAATTGGAAGCCCATATCTCTTCATGGACCTTCAGAGCACTCAATATAGCCTAGTTCTAATCAAGGCAATGTTACAATCTATGCCGCTCTACCTCTTCACGGTCTTGGCAGCACCCAAATGGATTCTTAAAGCAATAAAAAATCTTCAATGGGATTTTTTATGGGGGAATACGAAACAAAAAAGAAAATGGGCTCTGGTAAAGTGGGAAATAGTTTGTCACCTAAAATCCTATGGATGCACTGGATTACAGGATCCGCAGCACGATAGCGAGGTCATGGGAGTGCACATTTGGTGGAGATGGCTCTTGAACACATATACTCCTTAGGCAATCCTCTGGATAGCTAACTATGCTCATAATAGACCAGTGGATGATTTAATTCGGCTCAAAGAAGTTGGGACAACCTCTCTAATTTGGAATGCTACTAAACAAGATAAAGGTCTAATCCAACAACACAGTTTTTTGGAAATCAAGAATGGAGATAATGCGAGGTTTTGGGAGGACTCCTTGCAGAAAAGACCAAAATTGAAGGACCTACTCACTCCCCACCAGCTTCAGGATTGGGTAGAGAAACTAACGATCAAAGTAAATCAACTTTGGGAGGAAGTTCACAACCAAGGTTATAGGCAATGGTTATTCTCGAACCTCATTCTTGGGCAAGCCACGCAATCCATCAAAGATAGCTTGGATATGGAACTCTCAAACAGGAAAATTTTACAATCAAATAAGAAAGACATCATTAGATGGGGTTATGAAACGAGAGGTACCTTCACTTCCCAGGAAGCATATCATATAATACTAGGGGACCATACTGTCAAGGATAGCCTCTGGCACAAAGTTTGGGAACCACCAATTTGGCCAAAAATCTCCACCTTTCTCTGGTTACTATACCAAAATAGAATCCTTACTTGGGATAATCTAAGGAAACAGAGTTTTCACAGACCTTCCATCTGCCCAAATTGTAAACAGGCAGAAGAAACTAAGGAACATCTCCTAAACTCATGTCTGTTAGCAACCCAACTTTGGGAGAAGGTTAGCTTCAGATGTCAAAGAGATGGACGTAATAAGGAGGATTTAACCAGCGTTATTCATTCTTAGGCACCTCACCCTTATAAAAGAAAAATCTTAAACACCTTATGGAAGCTAATACTAGGTTTCCTCATGTGGACAATCTGGAAAGAGAGAAATAGTCACATCTTCAAATACCATTCCTCTCCCATAGAAGTTCTATGGATCAGTACATGTCAAAACATATGAGAAACCTTGATGCTCCAAACGTGGCTTGATGATGATTTCCCATCCACACCACGGGAACAAAATATATGGCTGAACTGGAACCTTCAGTGGAACCATGAGCAGGTACACCTAAGGAAAATCCCTCCCTCTAGAGATACACCTGACAAATGGACTCCACGCCCACCACACATGGTACTGCTCAACTTTGATGGAGCATCAAAGGGAAATCCATGTAAAGTAGGATTTGGGGGCATATTTAGAAATTACAAGGGCAATGTTCTCCATACATTCATGGGGTCAATAGGTTGGGATACAAACAACTCAGCCGAATTAGAAGGAATTTGGCAAGGACTTCTCCTGGCTCAAAACAATAGATTCTTCCCACTCAGAATTGAAGGGGACTCTCAGATCTTAATTAACATGATCAACCAGATCTTACAGGGAACTCCAACACATAAAGTGGGTAGCAGTTGGAGATTGGCTTAAAGGTTGGAACAGATTGAACAGTGGCTACTCATTCATAGAGAAGTTACCATCAGGCACACTCGTCGGAATGGTAACAAAGTAGCAGACCTCCTAGCAAACATTGGCATTGAAAGTGGTAAGACTCTTCATGTAGGAGCTCTTAGCACTATAGCCAATACTCATCAATTGCAGGATTTCAATGATCTAGTGCAAAAGGAAAGGGAAAATGCAGAGGAAACGCACCCAGATGCGGGTGTCAACAATGGCATTTAAATGACAAGACAGATCGTCGGCAGGTTGGGAAGCCATCTAGCTAAGTGCTTCGTCCTGAGAGCTCACCGCATATGGATTAAAAACACCTTACATGTGACATTTATTGACTGCTAAGGTTGTGACAAGCTCACCTCCTTCAACACCATGGCCCCTGCAAACAGTTTTATTACTCCTCCCCTTCTCCATGGCATTTTGCCTCCACAAGCGGCTGAACCGTGTTTCAGAACTGCTACAAGTAGTCGCTGCCTAATTCTCCCTTGTCAGAATTTTGGTAATGGTTTTCATTTTTCGCATTCCTGTCATTGTCTTCTTGATTGTGGTTCGCCCACCCCTTCTCCCGCTCATCGTCGCCTTCATTCCAATTCTTCCGCTGTCAGTTCAGCCATGGCTCACCTCAGGCACTGCATGCGCATTAGGCGTGGAGGTTTGCATGGAGGTTTTAACCAGTCACGAGCTTCTACCGGTTCCACCTCTGACTCCCTAGACTCAACTACTGAATTTCCCAACTCGCTCATTAACCCCACTCATAGCTACCCGAATACCAAAAGTGGGAGAGCTTGGAGGGACAATGTTGTCAACACTGTGGATCTCCCACTCCCTCCTCTTTTTGGCTCTCACAGCACACAATTTCATTTATGCAGTTCACTAAATAGGCCTACAATCATTGCCACCATCACAATTTCTTTCAAGGAAGAGTCTGCAATGCAAGCTACTCTGTCCAGTGATGGGAATAAGAAGAACAGGGAAGAGACAGGTAGTCATGGGATCAACAACAAGCAGCAAGGTGAAAGTAGTAAGGCTATGCATGACAAAGATAAAGCTGGGGATGCTGGTAAGCAACAGATGGATGCTGAAGGCACTGTAGATTCTCCAACTGTTCAAGGTCGCGGTGCGTCTGAAGAGGATGACGATTGGTATCAGTTTGCCTACTCGATTGAGGAAGAGCTAGCTCTGGAGGAACCATCAGCATAACATGTGGCCTCATGCAAAGGTCTCCAGCTCCTAGGTGGATTCGTCTCACTTTTTGTGGTTTTTGGTCTCTCACAAAGGTGTCTGACTTCCAGGTGGATATGTTTCTATGATTCATGGTTTTATGGTTTGGATGTGTTTTGTCTTCATGCCAAGTGTCTTGAATTCTCTGGTTGACTCTCTGCTAGGTGGAAATGGCATACTGTTACTTGCTTATGTCCCTATATTTTTGGTTCAGGATTGCATTCCTCTTTGTTCATTTTGGAAAACCAAGGTCTACTTTGAAATAGTTATTCTGGTTCAATGGCTGGTTTCCCCCATAATAGGGGCAGTCTTCAAAGCTTCTTGGACTGGTTTCCCCTCTGTTGGGGTAGTCCAATACCAACAGTTGCATTTTGTGATGATGACTGATGCTTTGCATCTCTGAGATCAGGTTTCTTTGTAAAAATTTTTGTATTATATTAATAGATCAATACTACTTAAAAAAAATGTATGTTTAATACAATTAACAATTAAGACACAAACATATCAATTTAAGATGATATTATCTAATTACAACTGAAAAATTGATTGTGACAGTGCACCGTAAGTCGGCCAGCTTGTAGACAGCTATTGTCTTGCGCCTATAATGAGGTTGTTATTTTACTTACCATTCAAGTTATCTTATATAAAGACAATGATTTTTTGGGCTCTTTGTTTTGTGGGGGTAGTCGACTAAGAAGAATGTGACAAGTTTTATTGACAAGATTTCTCGGACATCAATTCCTCTTCTATCCCTTTCATATATGCTGATACAATTAGAGACAACGTTTCTATTGTTTCATTTCGAACTACTACACGGAGGGGGACTTTAAGACAATTTTTTAAGAGAAAATAAATATTTTGTCTTCAAAATTTCAATATGAGGCGATAGTAAAAAAAGGTAAAGGTAAAGGATTAGGGGTCTGTCTACTAGCATTCACTAAGTGGTTGGTTTACCATGGTTGTGAAGTGATATTCAACAAAGGAAAAGCATTCCTGAGACACATAGCCATGGGACAGGTGAAGCAGATCAGGGTTCATGTGAAGAACCTGTATAAGCTAGATGTGGAAGAATGTGCTACATTAAGCACTAAGGCAGAGAAAGTGAAGGTCGCGATGTTGATGAACTTTGGCACAAAATACTTGGTCATTTGTATCATGGTACCTCGAATATTATAAAACAAATAACCACTCGCCTCTCTAAAGGAGCACTTAAGCAATAGGATATATGCAAAGGATGTACATTACAAATGTACCTAAAATCCACATTCCATGATCAGGACAACTGGTGGGCTCCAGTATTGTAGCAATAATGCTACAACTCTTGGAGCTTCCTATCTCTAATTTTATCAACCCGGTAGTTCGTAACAAACTTGGAAGCGACGGTGTTGTATGCACAAGTACTAGCTCTTGTCGCAGTTGTCACTTGGTCAGCTGGCACAAGTCCGCTATGGCTCAAGCCAACTTCTATATGTTCTCAGAAGAAGCTTTCTAAATGATGAAGGAACACTATCTCAAAGGAAATTAACCTACTTTGAAAGAATGAACTGAAAGCCAACCAAACATGGAAACCCTAGTAAACCCTAATCTGACTAGCTTAATCCTTACAATGCAACGATGGGAATGTAACTCCTAAAAATGGTGTCATTACTTCTAGTGATATGAGATGCATGAATTTAAACTACTTCCATTGAAAAGAACATTGTTTTTATATTTTTGCTTAAGTGGTTGGAGTGATTATGACTTGGTTTCTTATTAGGTTTTGACTGTGCAGGGGTAGTTCGAAGGGAAGGAAGGCTTGGAAAAGGTCAGGAGGGCTAGGAGAGCTTCCAGGGGATCCATAACATCATTCCACAGGAGTCCACAATGCTCAGGTGCTTGGCAACCAAGTTTGCAGGCTTCTACAGGATGTCTGCAGGGGATCCTAGAGGAAGCTCGGGATTTCTACAGGAAGTCTGCTAACTTCTACAAGATGCTCTGCGGTTGGAGTTTTTGGTGATGGAGGAGTGAAGGAGCGGTATGGGTGGATAGGTAGGATGAAAAGGGAGCTTGTGATGGCTCAGGGACAGAGAGATGGGATGGAGAGAGAGTGCATGCAGTTGGTTGCTGGATAGAAGGGTGGAAGCAATGAAAAGTCAAAAAGATGGAGCTACGTGAACAGTAGAAGGGTTGGAAGGCAAACGAGCTGAACATAGAATGAGTAGGCGACTTGGGCACGGTTGAGAAGAAGAAGAAGATAATAGAACAATGATGCGCAGTGTAAATGAAACAAATCCTCTATGTCTTGCACAAAACCGAGAATTCATCCACCTATTCTAACTGTGTTATTAAACCAACGAATAGCAATGTAAACTTTGGAGAGAAATCGTGCATGGTGTTGGAACGAAGAAGTATTGCTCAAGATCAGAATGCATGGATGGATCTACAATTGAAATGACTGTGTTGCAGCTTGCATGAACGTATAAGACTGCATTTTTTGTGGTTGGTACGGTCTACACCCCCAATCTCTAAACAGAGATGGCAGTGAGTGCACTGTCAACCTTTTCTTGGAGCTCTAATGAATGCTAATCCTCCTACTCTAATCTAAGCTACTAAAAGCACTTTAACCATAAACTAATCCTACTCAATCACATTAAAGAAATTAAATCAGCAGATTGTGTTTTTCAAATGCATGTCAAAACAAAGAAATGAAGTGCTGAAAGGAAAGACAAGTAACAATACAAGGAAAAGGAGGTCTATTGCTCTCAGGTTGGGCCCTAACCTGAGAGCTATAGCTCCCTTAAGAACTCAGAATTGAATCCAAAGCTGCCTGCCTTTATTAAATAATCATGAGTCTAACAACATGCCAAAACTGGCTTACAAAAAGCAAAAACCGAGCTGTAGCTCGTGCTTAGAAATTGCAACAGTAGTTCAAAAGTTCAAAAAGCTCCTATCAAAGGCTACGACCTCAATATTTATACATGATGAGGATCAAGCTGGCTTCCTCAATTAGTGGAGCTCGGTTGTCCAACTAAAAGTAAACTGTTGTTCCTGTAGAATTCGTTGGCTGCCTTTTAGCTCGGTGGGGATAGCTGTTGGAGCTCGGAGTTGGGGTGGAGATCACGAGGGAGGTCATTCAAGACTGTGGACAACCTCCCTATAAACCTGCAATGCCACCTTTGCTGTCTCCTTGTCTCCTCCTGCGTGGTCTTTGCTCCATTTAATGTCAAAAAACCTGAAATCATCATGTATTAGTCACATAGGAATAATGCCTGCCCTTCTTCCTACAAATAACACGAATATACTAAGAAATGATGCATAAGTGATAAAAGATGAAGGGTTGAGCAAGGTAAGTAGGCCAAATGAGCCCAAATTGTTACCAAAAATTGGGGCTCATCATCACCCCCCAGCTAAAATATTTTCTCATCCTTGAGCAACTAGTCCAACTCTTCATCCTTCATTGCTTTTACTGCTACCCTTACATCCCAAGCCTCTGTAGTAGTGTCCTCCTTGCTGATATGAAACCCAGCTTTCCTGTTCACCTCTTCCCATTGTTCACTGTCATCCTTTTCTGTGCTGCCTTCAGTTAATCCTAGCAGCAGTGGTGGGCTGAGTTTAAGGCCAATCCAGCTGGCCTGGAGGTTTTACATGGATTTCTTGTAAAGGGTTACCCTTACCAGAGCTTCCCTCATCCGATTTGGGGTATGGTACTTTCGGATTTTCAAACTGTGTGCCAATGTATTCCATCTGCGTGTGCATGCTTGGACAACATTTTCTCCTAACAGTCTTTCCATGTCTTCAAGATGAGCTATGGCTTGGGCCTGTTGATCTATATATCTTAATGAAGCTGTAGGATCAGTAGACAAGTGTTGGTGTGCTGAGATGAGTGCAACTGGATCCTCTGGTTCTGCTCGAATGAGCAATGGCTCGTTTAATTATCGGTTCATGACCGATTTTGTTTCTGCTGCTCTTTGATCCTCATGGTTCAACCATGAAGCGAACGCCATTAATTGCATATCACCAAAGGCAGTATTGGGATCCCAGGAAACTACATTAGGCAAGGCCAAATTTTGGAGGTAGAACTCCGCTAATTTAGCCTTATCCTCTGACGAACTAGTACTGCACAATTCAGAAAATTGCTGTGGGTCTTGGATCTGAGAAATACCTCTTTGTGCCAAGGTATTTATTTGGAACTCCAGCCATTGGTCTTTCAAGTACAAACCATAGGATTTGGCAGGTTGTCTGCACTGTATTGCCTCCATGGCCCAACTGGCCATGCAGGCCAATTGTGCCACTTTTTGCTGCAGCCGTTCTTTTAGAGCTTGCACTTCAATTTGTGCTTGCTGTTCTGCTTCCTGTAGAAGTGTCATTGGCTCCCCAAGACCGGTGGTCAGTTCCTTTTTGCCTTGCTGTTCTTCTGTGGTGTCCTTGGAGGATGTACCTATCCCTGCCCTCAACTCCTGTAGCTGCAATCTTAGCTTCTGGTTTTCTTCCTGTAGGTACACTCTTTGACAATTGGCCACATGTTTAGCCATGGCTAATTCGCTCCTGGCCTCCTTGAGTTGCTCTTGTAAAGGGCCTATGTCCGCCACACCCTTTGACTTGGAAATCTTCATCCACATGTGTGTACGGACTCTTTCTTCCTCTAATGCAAAAAATAGTGGCACAGTAAATTTCTGAGGTATGATTTTGCCCGCCTCTAAAAAGGTGTAGTATGAACTCGGACTATGCTGAGGGCTGGGCTCTGGTATATGTTCTTTTTCAGCCTCTTTAGGTGGCTCTACCTCGCCCTCCCTTGGTGGTGATGAGGGTCCTTCTCCTTCCTTCTTCTCTGTTTCCTGTAGCCGGGCCAGAGTTTCCTGTAGAACATTTTCAGCCTCCTGTAGCTGAGCTTTTTCAGTCAAAAGGTCTAAAGTTTCTTGCCACGTAGTTTTCTTTGGGCTCCCCCTCTCATAGGTGACTGATATCCTCGATGGGGACGTTTCCTTGGGCGATGTAGGGGCATCTTCAATAATAATCGGGCTACTGGACGGAGGCTGTGGCTTGCCCATCTTTATCCTAACACTTCTTCGAGCTTTAAAGTATAGAGGGGTCTCCCTCTTTCTCTTCTCTTTTGGCTTAGGTGGCGTGCTGAGGGCGGCTAGCACAGCTGCTACCTCCCTTTCACAAATATCAGCCTTCTTCTCCTTGGGTTTCACTTTTTCGGGGCTTCCTGTAGAAGACCCTGTTTTAGTCAATTTCGGGCTTCCTGTAGAAGACCCTGTTTTAGTAATTTTCGGGCTTCCTGTAGAAAACCCTTTTTCAATAATTTTCGGGCTTCCTGTAGAAGCTTGTTTCTGCTTTCCTGTAGACACAGGTGTCACCACCTTGGCTTGCTTTGCTGCATGAGTTTTGCTTTTTGGTTTGGTTGCGGGTGCTAATGAGGTACTTTTGCTGATGTGGATCTCAGCTTTGTCTGTTCTGCCTTGCAACCTTTTCTCTCTTGCTGTCAAGATGGGTGTGTCATATTTTTCTTTGTCATCCTTTTTCTCATTCTTCTTCTTTTGCTCTTTCTTCTGCACTGTGGTCGGGGTCTTCTGGCCTGTTTCTTTCTTTCTCGCGGCCACTGATTCTTTTTCCTCACTGCTGGAGGAACCACTTTATTCGGTCAACATCCTTATGTCTCCATCTCTTGTCAAGTTTCTGAATGCTTCCCATGAGAGAGGAACCTTATATGAATGAAGTGCATCCTCCACGAGAAGTTTGATCAATCCATGGTGGGCTACCTGGTCTGGTATGCCTTCTTTTAACTTTGTGGCACACTCAATTAGAGACTGTAGCAGGAAATAGGGGATGCTCAGTTTATTTTCTACAGGAAGATCAATTTGGTGCCTCAATTCAGTGAGCAACCTAAATTGATACCCATACACAATGCTAAAACGGCCTTCGCAGGTTATATACTTCATGATCTGCAGGGTAACTTCATTCCATGGTGGCAGCAAACTGGTTGTACGCACCCCATTCTTGTCTTCCGAGAATTCCTCCTTTGGGGGAAAGAATTCTTTCTTGGCCTGTTGGCTCAACTTCCTTTCTTCCTTATCCCAGGGCAAACCCATTGGAAGTTCAGTAATTCGACTGATATATTGCGGGGTGAGCTTGAGGCTTAAGCCCCTGAAATTCACGGTGGCCAATGTTTTGGATTTCGGCCTCAGAGCCTGCAAAAACTCTTCTGCCACTTCGTCGTCATAACCCTGCAATTTGTCACAGAAGGATATCCATTGTGCTCGTGTGAAGAGCTCCATCACCTCAAGATTTTCCCATAACTTTGTTGAATCAGTGGGTTCCCGTCTAATAAACCCACCCGGCATGATAAAAACTGTTGCTTTAACTAGAGGTGGCGAACGCGGAAGAAATTTGGGCTGCTGAGACAGAGCGTAGAATTACGCTTCTGTCATGCATATAATCCATGAAGCTTATCTCTGAGGACCTTAACACAGCTTAATTACACTGACATCCTGTAGAACGACAGTTTATGCACAGCAGACAACAATTGCAACAATTTCCTACGACCAGACTGTGGACGACGATTCTGTCACCTTCAAAAGCCAATTGCATGGAGAGTTCAGGTTTACCTTTTTATCTGCCACCTTTTGACGTGAGGAACCCGCCTTCCTATAGAAACAGCTTTCCTGTAGGAGCAGCGCACGATTTCTGGGAAAGACTGCAGTTGGTCTGCGCTCTTGGTGTTGCTTCACAGGCGTTCTGATAGCCAAAGGCTCGGCGTATCGAACTGCAAAGGGATCCAGATGATCACTCGCGTTCCAAACGGTGAATGATAAATGCATGGGGCGATCTAGCCGATTAGATTTGAATCGGCGGAATCCGTGGCGTGGGGGTGAGTTGTCCCCGCCGGACCATTGGATGACGTCGTCCCATCATTTGCCTGCGATTTCACTTACTGCTGCATCATCCCCCCACAGATCTGCCGCCGTCTCTTCTGCTAAATACGTTTTTCCCGACAGGATTGCTCTCACGTGTGTGCTGCCCATTCCTTTTTCCATGGCCGCCACCCAAACATCTGACTAGACCATTAACTGGTCGATGTGGCCAGTCAAATGGCCATACAGCCGCTCAACCCATTCACTTCACACTTTGCAAACAATTCAAAGTAAAATTCATGCAATCTGACGGAAGAAAGGGTCGAGACACTTACCTGTGTAGCCGCAACACGATTTTTCAGTTTTTGGACGATGATGAGTGGATTCGTTTGCCGCTGATGAATTTGCACAGGCCCGGAGGTTCATGGTTATAGGCTGCCGACGATGGATTGGATGTTGTGGCTGCATGCACCCGCGTTTTCATTGCATATGGCCAGCGCTGTGATTGGTGTACACTCTAGCAGGCTTAATTGTTACAGGACTCCCGCAGGATGTCTTGTAACAGTTCTTCCTCCTCGGGTGCATGCTGCACGACGAAGGATTTGGCCTCACGATCACGCTCCCTGAGCTCATGGATGGCTGGGATGGATATGGTATGACATCTTAGCATTTTTTTATCTTAAAAATTTCTTTCTCTTTGATAACTGAACGATCTGCTTTGCTGGTGTAGGTAACTTGATTGCATGTCGACAAGGATGGTAGAACGAGGTGACATCAGTGTGCAAGGGTGACAACAGTAGTTTGCATGCGTCCAAACCGATCCTTAGTCGTTAGATCTCCTCATAAAATGAATTCTGGGTCGTCCCGAACTTCTATAGGAAGTTCCCCGTAGAAATACAGAGCTTCCTGTAGAAAGTTTGCGTTTCCTGTAGAAAGTCTACACCTTCCTGTAGAAAATCTGCATCTTCCTGTAGAAAATCTGCATCTTCCTCTAGAAGACTTAAGCCGTGATGAAATTGTGCACATACCTTGGAGAAAAGGACTATTCTTGGAGGAGGTGCTGGTGAGGTCTCCTGACAGCATGATAAGGATCCTTGGCTCTGAGTCGAGAGGCTTCCTCTCCTCCATAGAACACCTGCAACTTGCATGCAATTTTACATTATGAACTTTGTTGTCCTTGTCTTTTTTTGCTTATTGTTTTTTTTTTTTTTCTTTTTTCTTTTTTTTTTTTTTTTTTTTTTTTGAAAGACAACAAGGGCGCCTCAATGAGGTTTTCACCCTTGCCATCTGCCTTAAGCGCCTCAGAGAGGTTTTCAGTCAACGATCTTTTCGAATCTCTCTTTTTTCTTTTTTTTTGAAAGACAATAGGGGCGCCTCAATGAGGTTTTCACCCCTACCACCTGCCTTGGGCGCCTCAGAGAGGTTTTCACCCAAGGATCTTTATTTATTTTTTTTTTTTAAATCTTTCAGGGTATGCGGAAAGCAGAGGCAAAACCCTTCTCTATGACCATCACTGATTTCTCCATAGTTTTGATGAACTCTTGTCTTGAGAAAGGTTTCCTATAGATCTTCAAGCGATGCCCATTGACAAGCATGGGGATGGCTTCCTCATCAATGGTTCGAATAAGAACAGATCCATTGTCATGGCATTTTTCCACTGCATATGGTCCTAGCCATCTGGTTCTCAGCTTCACCTTGAAATCTTTGTATCTGGAGTCATACAACAAGGCCCAATCTCCCGGCTGGAATTGCTTGTCATGGAGATGTTGGTCATGCCACACCTTCCTCTGTAGTTGAACCACTTCTGAGTGAAGGAGGGCTTGCATCCGGTGCTCGTCCAGTCTGTTCAGCTGCAATAACCTTTCTTGTTGTGCATGGCTGAGATCTAGATCTAGTTGAGCTACCATCCTCAAAGTGTTGTACTCAAACTCAATGGACAACAAAGCTTTCTTCCCATAGACCAGCTCATAAGGTGTGAAGTCGATGGTGGTCTTCCAGGTGGTGTTGTAAGCCCATGTGGCCTCAACCAGGCGATCTGCCCAGTCCTTTCTGCTGCTGCTCATCACCTTAGTCAAGATCCCTTCTAGTGCTCTATTGGTGACTTCCACCTGCCCATTTACTTGAGGGTGATAGGGGGTGGAAGTCCTATGCTTGATCTTGTGATGAGCTAGCAGGTCTTCAACTAGGTTGGATGTGAACTAGCTCCCTTGATCAGTGACCAGCTCTCTTGGGTAGCCAAACATGTAGAAGATGTTTCCTCTTAAGAACTCGGCCACCTTCTCTTCTGTTGCTGCCTTGATTGCTTTAGTCTCTTCCCACTTTGTCAGGTAGTCAGTGCACACAATGATGTAAGACCTTTGCCTCGAAGGAGGGTTGATTGGACCCACAAAATCCATACCCCACTTCTCAAATGGCTCAAGAGTCACTTGAGGTTGGAGAGGCATCTCATCCCTTGGAGTCGGTTTCCCCATTCTTTGGCATCGGTCACATTGGCTGGTATATCTTCTGACATCTTGATGAAGTGTGGGCCAATAGTAGCTTGCCTACACGATTTTGAAGGTAGTCCTCTTTGCTGCAAAATGTCCTCCACAAGGCCCATCATGACAGGTGAGGAGGATATCAAAGACTTCCTCCTCCCTTACACAACGCCTTAAGATCTGATCGGGGCCAAGCTTGAACAGATTGCCCCCAATCCAAGTAAATGAGGCACTTTTTCTAATGATTCTGCTCTTCTCTCTTGAAGATAGGTGCGGAGGGAACTGTGCTGAACCAAGGTAGTTTGCTATATCAGCAAACCATGGAGAGAGTACTGAGATAGCAAACAGATGTTCATCGGGCATCTGGTCATCCACTGTCCCATCCTCATCTGCAGACAAATCCAATCTAGATAAAAAGTCAGCAACAACATTTTCTTTACTTGGTTTTTCAACAATGGTCAAATCAAACTGGTGCAACAAAAGTAACCATCTAATAATACGAGCATTCACATCTGGTTTATTCATTAAATATCTAATTGTAGCATGTTCTGTATGTACAAATGTTTGGTAGCCAGTGATGTAATGACGGAACTTGTTCAGTGCATGGACCACAGCCAAAAACTCTTTCTCAGTTACAGTGTAATTCAGTTCAGCTTTGACCAAGTTTTTGCTAACAAAGTAAATGGCATATGGAATTTTTTGTTCAACTTGTCCTAAAGCTGCACCTATGGCTTTGTTCGAGGCATCAGTGTGGATGTGGAAAGGTAGGGCCCAGTTTAGACCTCTCAAGATTGGGGCTGACACCAACTTGTCCTTCAATTCATTCAAAGCCCTCTGACAATCATCAGTCCATTTAAACTCCACATCTTTTGCCAACAGGCCAAACAATGGCGAGGATAACTTGCTGAAGTCTTTAATGAATCTCCTGTAATACCCTGTTAATCCTAAGAAACTCCGAACATCCCTTACCTTTTGAGGAAGTGGAACCTTCTTGATAAGAACAATTTTGTTAGGATCCACCTGTAACCCTTGGCAAGAAATGGTATGGCCTAGCACGGTCCCTTCAGTCATCAAGAATTCACATTTTTCAGGACTAAGGGACAGGTTCATCTCAATGCATTTGGTTAGGACCTTTCCCAGATTGGACAATGCTTCCTAGAAGTTGGACCTGTAAGGAGTGAAGTCATCCATATAGATTTCCACCGCATCATGGACCAACTCCGAGAAGATGCTCAAGACAGCTCTCTGGAAGGTAGCAGGAGCATTGCATAGCCCAAAGGGAAGAACTCGGTAGGCAAAGGTACCCCAAGGACAAGTGAAGGTGGTCTTATCTTGGTCTTCCAGGCTGATTTGAATCTGGTTGTACCCGCTAAACCCATCCAGGAAAGAGAAGAACTTCTTTCCTGCCAGTCCATCCAACACTTGATCTATGAAAGGTAGAGGGAAATGGTCTTTCTTGGTAGCTTTGTTCAGTTCTCGATAGTCCACACAGATTCTCCACTTCCCATTTTTCTTGGGAACCAACACCAGAGGGGACACCCATTCACTATCTGAGATGGGGTAAATGAATCCGGCATCCAGCAGTTTTTGCAATTCTTCCTTGACAATGTCCTTAAGGGCTGGATTCATTCTCCTCTGAGGTTGCCTAACCGGTTTACAATCCTCCTTGAAGTATATGTGATGGGTACAGACTGAGGGATGGACTCCTTTCATCTCCTTATAGCTCTAAGCAAAAGCATCTAGGTGACTGGCCAACAGGCTACACAGCTCCTTTTCCTGGGAAGGAGATAGGGAGGAGCTGATCTTTAACGATCTCTCAGGGCCGAAGTCCACATTTTTGACTCTGGGAGTGACAGGGTTGGTTGTACAAAGATCCACTAAGGTGCTGGCTTGGGCATCCTCCACCAATTTCTCTAAGGATAGTGCACTGGAAGGTGGATTCTGGATCAAGGTCTCAATCAAGTCATCCTCGGTTGGGGGGTCTCTTCTAGTGGTATCTAGGGTGCACAGAGGTGTTGAGTACACTTCATCCTCCTCTCCTTCCTCCAACCAAAGTGGTAAGTCATGCTCTAAGGAAGGTTGGGCAGGAGGGTATAGGACTAGTTGCTTGGACATAGGACCGTTTTTGATAGTCATGTTTCCTGCACGGAAACTGATGTAAGCATCTGCAGTGGCTAACCAAGGCCTTCCCAAAATGAGAGGATATCCAGTAAACTTTGCCTTGGGTTGCAGAACCAGAAAATCTGCAGGGTATTCCCAAGAGTCGAAAGAGACCAAGACATCCTCCACAATCCCTTCGGGAGTCACAGTGGAGCGATCTGCTAGTTGCACTACCGTCGAGGTTTTCCTCAAGGAACCCTGAAGATTGAGTTTTAGCATGGTATCCCTAGTCATCACATTAATGGCAGCCCCCAAATCAATCAAGGTGTGAGGTATGATGGTGCCATTGATGTGGACATCTACTACAGGACTCCCAGGATCTAGATACTTTGGGCAGATGACTTGTCCTAACATAAGGTCAAACAGTTGTCCTAAGACATTGATGGTTGAAGCATCTCTCTTTCGTCTGCCTGGGTGTTTGAAACACTTTTCCTTAACCCGTTTGTTGTATATAGGCACATCCTTGATGGCTTGGAGAAGTGGTATTTTCACACACAACTGCTTGAGCTCTCCCAAAAGCTCATCCTCTTCTGGGTTGGGTTGTGTGGTGGTTGTTAGTCTCTCAGGAAAGGGTGGAATAGCCTTTGGTTCACTTTCCTGTTTATCTTCCTCATCCTCTGGGGGAGGAGGTTGGCGATCCGGAAGAGTCTTTCCAGATCGAAGATTGATCTCCTGGATCTCCACAGCATAAGTAGGGCATGATGTTTCCCTAGTGTATACCTGTTGGGCCTGTCTATTGTTGGGGTTCGGGTTCGGTTGAGTAGGTATTTGAGGTTGCCTTAGAGGAGTAGGAGGTAATGGCTGAGGTTGAACTGGTGGTGGAGGCAAAATGGCGGGAGGAGTGTTGTACTGGGGCCTCCACCCCGACTGAGGTGCATTCCACTGAGGCTGTGGCTGGGCATGCGAATGATAAGAATGAGTAGTGGGTTGAGTAGGGTACTGAGGTGGATAAGACCATGGAGGAGACATAGACCAGGAAGGATGAGCAGGGGGACCCCAGGAAGGCATAGGAGTTGATTGGTTGGGGCTGTAATAAGCTTGAGGTGCCCCTTGCATCCCCTGCTGGTAAGGTCTAGGTCCTTGTGGCCTCCTTTGGTTGAGGTAATAGAGAGGTTCAGTGGGAGCTTCTGTCCCTTGGTACATAGCTTTAAACCCAGGTAAGGTTGGACATTGATTTGTGGGATGGTCCTCCTCACAAACGAAGCACACTTCAACCGAATGCAATGGGCATTCATTCTTAGGGTGTCTCCTTGTACATCTAGGGAAGAAGATAGCCAAGGCCCTCTCGGCCTCTTCCTTCTTCTGCTGGATCCTGAATGTGTCCTGTTGCATGGCAATGGTCTGTCTCACCTCACTCTTAAGATCTTCTAATTGATTTGCAAACTCATGCTTGGAGAAAGGAATACTAGCTGAGAGAGGGTTTCCTCTACCTCGTTTCCGAGCTGCCCTAGAGTTGTTTCTGAACACAGTCTTGATGTCCTCATAAGGGAGCTGGTAAATATCTCCCCCAGCTAACATGTGAAAGGTATCTAAAAGGTCTTCAGGGACTCCTCGGAGCAGGACCAACTTGAGGGATTCAAGGTCAAGTGTGCACCTGGCCCGCTTATAGCTAAGTTGGAACCTCTCCTCATAATCCTCTAAGGACTCATCATTTCCCATGGTCATCCGAAAGATTTCTCCCTTGGTTTCCTTGGACCTACAGTAGTCCCGGTACTTGGTATTGAAAGCTTGCTGCATCTGAGCCCAAGTAGTGATACTATTCCTAGGTAAGCCCATGAACCAGCGTAATGCTGCATCCTTAAGAGTTGAAGGGAAGAGTTTCAGCTTCTGCTCATCTTCAGTATAATCATAGGTTCTACAAAGGACAGCAAACTCAAACAGGAAGGTGTCAAGATCTTCAGTAGTCAGTCCATGGAAGTGAGGTAAAGTGGAGGGGCTAATGTTCTTCATTTTCATCTCTCCATTGGTCTCTCGGATGGGAAAGGCACCTTCTATTCTCTCATCTTCTCTTCTATTGTCAGCCATAGCTTCAGATGGGATGGTCTCTAATTCTTCTTCTGTTATAGGATCTTCGTATATCTCAGGAGGTTCACCTATAGGTTCTTCTGGATCACTGTCACCGAAGAAGAGAGAAGGGTGACTCAGTGATGTGGTGGGGTGTTGGGTAGGAATTTGCCTGTTTTATCTCGGTTCCTACGAGGCATGAAATGGAAAGAATTTTTTTTTTTTATTGCTTTTGTTTTTCTTTGGTACCTGCAAAACTGAAACAGATTGATCTACACCTAACTATCTTACTGAAATAAAGATGCAGAATTAAATTGAAAGAAGGAAAGAACTAATCTACTTTGCTCAAATGAAATTGTAGGAATGGAAATGCTAGTCTACGCTTGCAGAATTGAAAGGCTAATCTACGCTTGTAGAAATGAAATTGCAGAATTGAAATGCTAATCTATGAAAGCAGGAAATGTCTATGCTACTTTTGCAGAATGGAAATGAAATAAACTACTTGGCAGAAGGCAAGAGTAAGAAAATAGAAGAAACGCAACAATTACTAATACTCTGACGCTTCCCCGGCAACGACGCCAAAAAGATGGTGGGCTCCAATATTGTAGCAATAATGCTACAACACCTGGAGCTTCCTATCTCTAATTTTATCAACCCGGTAGTTCGTAACAAACTTGGAAGCGACGGTGCTGTATGCACAAGTACTAGCTCTTGTCACAGCTGTCACTTGGTCAGCTGGCACAAGTCCACTAGGGCTCAAGCCAACTTCTATATGTTCTCAGAAGAAGCTTTCTAAATGATGAACGAAGACTATCTCAAAGGAAATTAACCTACTTTGCAAGAATGAACTGAAAGCCAACCGAACATGGAAACCCTAGTAAACCCTAATCTGACTAGCTTAATCCTTATAATGCAATGACGGGAATGTAACTCCTAAAAATGGTGTCATTACTTCTAGTGATATGAGATGCATGAGTTTAAACTACTTCCATTGGAAAGAACATTGTTTTTATATTTTTGCTTAAGTGGTTGGAGTGATTATGACTTGGTTTCTTATTAGGTTTTGACCGTGCAGGGGTAGTTCGAAGGGAAGGAAGGCTTGGAAAAGGTCAGGAGGGCTAGGAGAGGTTCCAGGGGATCCCTAACATCATTCCACAGGAGTCCACAATGCTCAGGTGCTTGGAAACCGAGTTTGCAGGCTTCTACAGGATGTCTGCAGGGGATCCTACAGGAAGCTCGGGATTTCTACAGGAAGTCTGCTAACTTCTACAGGATGCTCTGCGGTTGGAGTTTTTGGTGATGGAGGAGTGAAGGAGCGGTATGGGTGGATAGGTAGGATGAAAAGGGAGCTTGTGATGGCTCAGGGACAGAGAGATGGGATGGAGAGAGAGTGCATGCAGTTGGTTGGTGGATAGAAGGGTGGAAGCAATGAAAAGTCAAAAAGATGGAGCTACGTGAACAGTAGAAGGGTTGGAAGGAAAACAAGCTGAACAGAGGATGAGTAGGCGACTTGGGCACGGTTGAGAAGAAGAAGAAGATAATAGAACAATGCTGCGTAGTGTAAATGAAACAAATCCTCTATGTCTTGCACAAAACCGGGAATTCATCCACCTATTCTAACTGTGTTATTAAACCAACGAACAACAATGTAAACTTTGGAGAGAAATCGTGCATGGTGTTGGAACGAAGAAGTATTGCTCAAGATCAGAATGCATGGATGGATCTACAACTGAAATGACTGTGTTGCAGCTTGCATGAATGTATAAGACTGCATTTTTTGTGGTTGGTACGGTCTACACCCCCAATCTCTAAACAGAGATGGAAGTGAGTGCACTGTCAACCTTTTCTTGGAGCTCTAATGAATGCTAATACTCCTACTCTAATCTAAGCTACTGAAATAACTTTAACCATAAACTAATCCTACTCAATCACATTAAAGAAATTAAATCAGCAGACTGTGTTTTTCAAATGCATGTCAAAACAAAGAAATGAAGTGCTGAAAGGAAAGACAAGTAACAATACAAGGAAAAGGAGGTCTATTGCTCTCAGGTTGGGCCCTAACCTGAGAGCTATAGCTCCCTTAAGAACTCATAATTGAATCCAAAGCTGCCTTCCTTTATTAAATAATCATGAGTCTAACAACATGCCAAAACTGGCTTACAAAAAGCAAAAACCGAGCTGTATCTCGTGCTTAGAAATTGCAACAGTAGTTCAAAAGTTCAAAAAGCTCCTATCAAATGCTACAGACTCAATATTTATACATGATGAGGATCAAGCTGGCTTCCTCAATTAGTGGAGCTCGGCTGTCCAACTAAAAGTAAACTGTTGTTCCTGTAGAATCCGTTGGCTGCCTTTTAGCTCGGTGGGGATAGCAGTTGGAGCTCGGAGTTGGGGTGGAGATCACGAGGGAGGTCATTCAAGACTGTGGACAACCTCCCTATAAACCTGCAATGCCAGCTTTGTTGTCTCCTTGTCTCCTCCTGTGTGGTCTTTTCTCCATTTAATGTCAAAAGACCTGAAATCATCATGTATTAGTCACATAGGAATAATGCCTGCCCTTCTTCCTACAAATAACACGAATATACTAAGAAATGATGCATAAGTGATAAAATATGAAGGGTTGAGCAAGGTAAGTGGGACAAATGAGCCCAAATTGTTACCAAAAGTTGGGGCTCATCAACAACAAAGCTCATGCAATCCTAGAAAGGATCCACTATGATGTTTATGGACCTTTCTTGACAACCTACACTGTCAGACACAAATATTTTTTCACTTCTATTGATGACTTTTCACGAAAGTGTTGGATCTTCTTCACGTGGAATAAAGATGAGACATTCTTTGAGTTCGTAGAATTCAAGACACTATTTGAAAACGAAGCTAGCAAGAAGGTGAAGGATCTGTTGTAGAGGCTGCAACACCCTCCAAAATTTTGGCCGGCACTTAAATTTCAGAGCCTACTATGGATATTGTGATCAATCATTCCTTAGTCACTTATTGGCAAGTTGATGATCTCAAGCTCCCCTTTTTTATCTTAAGAGTCATTTATGCTTTTATCTTTACATAGAATGTGTCATCTTTGGGCATGTGGGTAATCGCTTGTCATGCAAAGGGAGGTTTGCTTTGCTTCAAGGGGAAATATTTATGAGAATGATACATGTTTAGCACTCATTTCACACACTCTTACACAAGTGTCGCTTTTATCCTCCCGAACTCTATAATCGAAGCTGCACTTTCCATAAGCTGCCACAAAGGTTGTTGCATTAAGTGAAGTATGTGTTATATGTTCTGGATGGTCTATGTTGTATCGATAAGTTTTCAAGTGTGTGATATTAGTTAATTTTTATCACTATTCACATAAGTTCCATTGATCCCACTCTTTGCTAAATTTCGGAGTTTCCTTAGCAAGCTAGCCTCATCCAACTTTCCTGAACTACATACTTCACATATGTAACCCTCGAGCTTTTTCGTTGCTTGCTCGAACCGTGCAATGTAGAGAAATCCCAACCTCCCTTACCATTCAAAAATGCACAATGGTTTCCTCCAGTGTCCTTCCCTCAGCCGGAACCCACTATCTCCAAAAACTGTCTCCAAATGATGAAAAATGATTTTGGGGTAAGGCCAAAACCCCTTTCATATCAATATTCAACCCTGAGACCTGTGGGTTTTGGCCCACAAACTTATCAGAAGAATTATTCGTGGCCTTAGCCTTTAAAAACTAGGACCATACGACTTAGTCGATTTTTCTTTATAAATCGGGACCACAACACTTTATTGGAAATACACAGGAATACATGGGAAAGCACACAGTCGAAAGCATGGCCAGACTTCAAAAAGAATGAACCTGTGTTCATAAATCATCGGGTCCCCACAACTGGTCCATTGGTGTCCTACTATGCTCTCCATTCACTGATCTTTGCCGTCCATTACTTTCTCGGATCCAACGGTCAACATTCACTCTGAATATTCAAACTGGCGCATCAATCCTCCACCGTTGATCTGTACTTAGTAGATCTGATGGTTCACATCGATTTCAGGTGGACAAATAGCACGAGGATTAACCGCCCAATAAAGCGGTTTCCTGTCTCCTCCTTGCTACTACGTGTCAATCACTAAGTGGAATCGGGTTCTCACCCTTCAATATCACTTACCACTTTTCGCTCACCCAAAATACCACTTTCACTGTTTTGAAACCACTTTTTTTCATGAAATAACTTATGTGCTCTTCGACTGTGTGATGACCGTCGATCTGTTCCATCGGATGGTTCTGATGGTTCCTTCAGGTTCCTCTGTATTTTGATCTGGACCGTTGATCTCTGAGATCCAACGGATCCTGTGCATTCTCTCATTCATCCGCCATTTGATGGATTATGTGCTTAAAACATAGTTCTGCCATCGACTCTGTCTACACACAACACACCATATATAACAATATTTTCATTAATCAATGGATCACCATCGACCGTTATAGTGATCGATGGTCGATCAACAATCTTGTAACATAGGAATTAATCCATCATCGCATATATATACGGATAACACGAAAATTCATTATTACATATACACACACTGAAATCCACACAATATCAACACTGAACTGTAGGTTTTAACCCTATGCAGAAATTACCCATAAAACACATATGCACAGAGATTTTTCCCTGGATCCCAAAACCGGGACTACCAGCTTGATTTTTCATTATGTTCCTTTCAATGTTACAATACATATTTATACATGCCGAAGCATCCAATACCATGGACCGAAATCCATCGCGTCCAATACCATGGACCGAAAACCATCACGTCCAAAAAACATGTGCGAAAATCATGCACAAAACCATAGGTGGGTCCGCCCAACCTAACATATGGTCCAAAACCAAAATTTTCTGGGGCGCTGCCCCGAACCCCATAAAGTGGGGTTATGGGTGCCCTTCAAACCCCATATTAACTACGTGGAAAGAATATAACACAACCCAACAATCTCCCACTTGTTGTTTTCTTTCCACAGGGGGCCACAGGAGAGCTTAGTCATTTTTTTCAGCCCTGAGATTCCCATTGTTTCTCTACACCAAGAGAACTTCTCAGAGCTCACAGATTTTGTCAATGCATTTGCAGTATTCTTTAAAGTGTCCACCTTTACTAGCAACACCTTTCTATCTTCTATCATATCCCTCACAAAGTGATATTGAACATCAATGTGCTTTGTCTTTGAATGATAAGCAGGGTTCTTTGCCAAGAAAAATGCACTTTGGATGTCACAGACTATGATTATAGCTCCCTGTACTAACCCCATACTTGAACACAATCTCTGCAACCAAACTGCTTCCTTGCTTGCATGAGTGCCTGCTATGTATTCTGCTTCTATAGTTGATAGTGCCACTACAGATTGTTTCTTACTCATCCAACTAACTGCACCTCCAAATAGGTTGAACACATACCCACTTGTAGATCTTCTCTGATCCAGAACTCCAGCCCAGTCTGCATCAACAAAGCCATGAATATCCAACACTTTGTCCAATCCTGGTCTTCCTTGGTAGCACAAACCATAATCACTAGTGCCACACAAATACCTGAAAACCCGCTTCACTGCTGTCCAGTGCTCCTTCCCAGATTTTGACATAAACCTGCTCAATACTCCCACTGCATGTGCAATGTCTGGTCTAATACAGACCATTGCATACATCAGGCTACCCACTACACTTGCATATGGAACACGGGACATGTTCTCTTCCTCTTCTTGTGTCTTGGGACACTGTTCAACAGATAACCTCACACCTACACGAATAGGAACCTTCACCGGTTTACTATCCTGCATATTAAACCTCTGGAGTATTGTCTCGACATACTTCCTCTGGTTTAATCATAGCTTCCTCTTTGACCGATCTCTTTTAATTTCCATGCCCAAAATATAGTTTGCAGCACCAAGATCTTTCATGTCGAATTTGGAGGACAATTGGGTCTTCAAATCCTGGATAATTTCTTTTTCCTTTCCAACCAGCAACATATCATCCACATACAAGACCAGATAAATAATATGGTCACCAATTAATTTAAAATACACACAATGATCTGCTTTGCTTCCAGTGAAGCCAAGTCCCCGTATACATGTATCAAATTTCTGATACCGCATCCTTGGTGACTGTTTTAACCCATACAGAGACTTCTTTAACTTGCATACCAGTTATTTCTTACCCTTCACCGCAAAGCCTTCAGGTTGCTTCATGTAGATTTCCTCTTCCAAATCCCCATGAAGAAATGCTGTCTTCACATCCATCTGTTCTACCTCAAAATCAAAAGCAGCAGCAACAGATAAAAGTAATCTAATAGAAATTACCTAGGCAACAGGAGAAAAAATATCACCAAAGTCAATTCCCGGCACCTGGGAATAACCTTTTGCTACCAACCAAGCTTTGTATTTCTCCACCTTTCCTTCTGCATTTGTCTTCTTCTTGAACACCCATTTGCTTCCAATGGGTTTCCTTCTAGCCGGCAACTCCACCAGATCCCAAGCCTCATTTTTGTGCAAAGATGCCATTTCATCGACCATGGCCTCTTTCCAGCGCTTTCCATCCTCTGAATCCACTTCTTCCTTCACAGTTCTGGGATCATTATCAGTAACATACAAAGAAAAATTTGAACTGAAAGCAGATGGACTATACCTTTCTGCCTACCTTCTTTATTGAACTGATCTTCTCATAGCCGGAGTTTGTGGCTCTTCATCTTTTGATTCCTCCTCTGCTGCAGAGTCTGATTCTTCCTCCTTTGGCTCAAACTCTATCTTCTCAGGTTCCTTTGGTTGGACTTCATGTTGAATAACATCTTTTACCTCTCTAAACAACACATCTCGGTTGTACACAGCCTTCCGTGTGACTGGGTTCCAAAGCTTATAACCCTTTAAACCATCCTTATACCCAATAAAGATGCACTTTTCAAATTTACTAACCAACTTGGTTCGTTTCTCCTTTGGAACATGTACATATGAATCACCTCCAAATACCCTCAGATGTGAAAGAGAGGGTTTCTTACCAGACCATACTTCTTGTGGAGTCTTATCCTCCAACGCTGATGAAGGTGACCTGTTGACTAGGTAACATGCAGTATCCACCGCCTCTGCCCAGAATTCCTGTCCTAACCTAGCACCAATGAGCATGCTTCTTGCCCTTTTCATCAACGTCTTGTTCATTCTTTCTGCGACTCCATTTTGCTGAGGTGTATATGGAGTAGTCTTCTGCCGTGCTATACCACACTTCTTACAGAATTCTTCAAATTCCTTGCTGCAAAATTCTCCACCATTATATGTCCTCAAAACCTTTATCTTCTTCTCTGTCTGATTTTCCACCAGAGCCTTAAATTCTTTAAACCTGTCAAAGACTTCAGATTTCTTCTTAAGGAAATATATCCATGTATTCCTTGAGAAGTCATCTATGAATGATACATAGTACACAGACTTACCCAGTGATGGAACCTTCACAGGTCCAAACACATCACTGTGCACAAGCTCTAATATCTGTTTCGTCCTCTTACCACCAGAGGGGAAACTCACCCGATTCTGCTTCCCATATACACAATTTTCACAGAAATCAAAATCCATAGAGCTATTATTCATACCTTCTACCATACCTTTACCATGAAGTATTCGAAGGCCCTTCTCTCCAATATGTCCAAGCCTTTGATGCCACAACATGGTCTTCTCTCCAGAGACCACTAGATTCTCTACTCCATTTTCAGGAACCATAGAACTATTGCACCCATCAACAACAGTGCTACCTTGCAGCTTGTACAGAGTTCCAATCCAAACTCCCCACATTAATATCAGTGCTCCTTGAACCATCTTGCAGGTATCTTTTGTTGAGCCTCGAACCTGCACCTTCCTATACACCCTCTCAGCCTTATTTTTCCACTCATTCCATCCACCTAGCTGATTAAATCATTGTATTTTAGTTTAAAAAGGAGCTTTTGACATGATTTTCTAACTACGCTGATGACTTTTGTTTGGTTTAGAATTTTGTTCAGACAGCTGCGGAAGCTTCTCAGTTTCCGCAGCTGAAATAGGTTTCGATAGCCGACCTAGGATTCGGCAGCCAGCACAGGATTCCGCAGTCGTTTTGTCAAACACCATGCTACAGGTGTCCTCTGAAGGAATGAGCCACATGGGCAAGTTCGAGGAGTCAAGGACATGGATCGTGTCCCTCCAGATCATCCAACACGACCATAAAATCCCACGGTCAAACAGGGGTCAAAGGATAGTCAACGGAAGTGTTCAGCGGTGGCACGGCTCTGCGTAGCTTTGTTTTTGAGCACGTGAAGCTACGTGGCACAATCCTTAGCCATGAAGACATCCTGGTAGCGTGAATCCAATGGCCATACCTCTCGGATTTAATAAACATGATGACAGTTACCTAGATCCGGGCTGAGGAGGATTTACGTGTCTCTGGCAGCGTGGTTAATAGTGTAGATGTAGTTAATCTGTTTAGCTTTCCTTCCTTATAAATAACACGTCCATGAATGCTGTAAAGAAAATCGTTGTTAATGTAATTTGAAGACTGTTGTACTGCACTTTTATGTTGTTGTTTAATATATGAGAAGACTGGTTTAAAATTCCGCGTGTAGCTGTTCGTTGAATTGGTTGAAGTGGCAGAGGGCCCCTGCTTACTGAAACCTTGTACAGTTGTCTTTTAACTTTTGCATTACTTTATTTCTGTTCATGTATATTAGCTGTACAGTTGTCATTTAATTGCTGCGTTTTATTTCATCATGTATATTAGCTATACATAACAAAGCTTTTGATTTCTGTTGATTTACATTTTCATTGCTGCTCTTTCATGGTTACAACTGATCAGTGTTTTTGCAGGTTTTCTTAGGCAGCCCGGGGCAATTTTTCACCTTTTCTTTTTATCACTATTGGCATACGAGATCATCTTGTCTTTGTCGCTGACTTTTGTTTCCTGAAGTTTGATTTTCAAGTACTGTCATTTCCTTGAGTAGTACATTTATTTTCTGTTCTTAGATATCATGTTATTCATCTGTTAATGGTTCCTTTCTATAATCAAATAACTGTATTAGGGACCAGAATATCACTCATTATAGCTTGATTTAGTTTGCTTTAGATCTCACATTGCTTGACTTGTTCATGACTGTTTCTCATAGGGTAAATTAAGCTGAAAGGCAAAAGGTCAAGAAAGTTAAAGTAGTGTGATTAGTTTCTTTTATGCAGTTTAACTTCTTTTAGATTTCACATTGCTTAACATTTCATGATATCTTTTCATAAGGAAGATTGAGTTGAAAAGTTGAAATAGTGTGGATTAGTTGTTCTTGCTTTTAATTGAATTTAATGTAGATTTCACTTTCATTTTCATTCAGCAACAAAGATACTGGGCCGATGTCATTAGTTCATTGTTTAATGTCTTTATTTCTTTTTAAGAATTGATTTCATTTCAGTCATTTTAAAGCTTGCTTTCTTTTATGTTTTGAAAAACCACTTAGAAATCACCATAATCATCCATATTTCACTTGCTTTATTACCTTTTCATCATCTCACATTAGGGAAAGATAAAACCAAAAACAAACTTAAAAAAAAAACTAAAAAACGACAAAAGACTAAGGAAATGGTTATCTAGTACATATAGTACACTTCACTTCATCAGTTTACGAACCCCGGGTTGACATTATAAATAGCAATTTAGATCACACTAAATTGACCAAACATTTTGGTGCCGTTGCCAGGGAAGTGATTTTAGGTAGCCAGTTTCTAAAAAAAAATAAAAAACAAGAAAATTTCAAGAAAGGAAAATTGATAACCTCTCAAAGTATGCTCTCCTCTTGCACTTAGTGTGATCTGGAGGATCAGAAAAGAGAAAGTTATTGGTTTAATAGTTTCTGGAGTATGCTCTCTTCTTGCACCTAGAGTGACCTGGAAGATCAGAAAGAGAATTATTAGCCTGACTTGAAGAAAAAAAAAATGACATGCATAGAGCAAGAGATTCTAGGGGAAGGTTTTTAGCTAGAGCCAAAAGTTTGATTTTTACAACTCCATCTACTTCAAGGAACATACAAGAGACACCTCCATCATCTCCAACTTATACTCCTAGCCCTAGGATTCCTGGAATTCAAGAGGTAGGAGTCGACTCTCCCACACCTTCCATCGAATATGAACTAGAAAGAGATCCTTTCCTTCCTTCTACAGAGAGACAAATTGTAATTGAAGAAGTAGAATCATCTGAAGAAGAGGAGGGAGAAATTCCTTCTCATACACCCTTAGTAGAAGAACCAGAATACTATGAAGTCTCCAGGGAAACTACCATGACAGAGGAAGGAGCAACTGGATTTGGTAGAGGTAGAGGTAGAGGAGGAGGAGGAAACAATGGAGGAGGTAGAGGTAACATTGGGGGAAATAGGGATGGGGATAACTCATTCGGATTTCCTATAGTCGATGAGGAATCCCGGGCCACAATGAAAAATATATCACCATCTGTCCTCCCAAACTTCCATGGGTTCAGGAATGAGGACCCTGAAACATTTCTATTTGAGTTTGAGGTCGTGTGTCGAACTTATGATTATTTGGAAGACTCTCAAAAACTCAAATTGTTTCCTTCAACATTGAAAGGAGCAGCCTTGAAATGGTTCATGGGATTACTCACTCAATCCATTAGGTCTTGGAATGATATAAAAAAAGCATTTTTGGATAGGTACCTGGACTATTGTATGCCCACCAATCACAAGGATGAGGTATTCAAATGATGCAAAAAGAAGATGAAAACTTGGAGGAGTTACTTGAAAGATTTCAATATAACCTGAAAAGAGCAAAAATGAGTAACTTGGATGAGGAGACCTTGAAAGCCCTTCTATTAAAAGCCATTAGAGATGAATGGATAGGTATTTTGAACATGATGGGAAAGGGAGATATATCTCAACTTCCACTTTCTAATATAGTAGAGTTATGTGTCCATCTCTCAAGGGGGAAATCTAAAAATCAAAAAGGGCCTAGAGATCCTTCTCTCATCATAGCAAATAAATCTGCAACTGGATCAGTAAGTAGGGATGAGATTGGAAACATGCTCGATGAATTCAAAACTGACATCTTAGGGAGTCTTAGTGAGCAACTAGACACCCTTAAGATTCACAATAAGAAGAAATAAAAAGCTGAGGCTTTGGCCATCTTTTGCCCAAAGTATAGGAAGAAACATGCTCTAAGGGAATGTCCCTTGGATGCAAAAGTTGTGGAAACATGTGTAATTTTTTCAGAGAATCATGAGACCAAGGATTGTCCTTCAATTCCTGGGCTCAAAACTGTCTTTCAAGAAGATCCAAATACAATCGAATCTCTCTGTTTTGTTGCAAGGAGACCTTGGCAAGGGCAACAAAATCAAGGGTTTAGCAACTCTATGAATTTTCAACCCCCACCAAATTGGAATCCTTGGCAACAACCTTGGTCCCAACCTCAAAATCCTTTTCAATCATGGGTACAAGGTATGCAAAATCCTTATGGGAGATTTGCTCAATTTTATCAATATCCCCCATCTTTTCAAAACCAACAAGCTCCACAACTTCCAAATCAAAATCCACAACTATCATTGCCATTTCCCCAACAACCTTCTCAACAGAATCCAAATTCTCAACTCTTGCTTCCATTCCAACAAAAGTTAAATCAACTTCCCTCTCAGCCATTGCCAAACCCCAATAACAAAAACCCTCAAAATGCTTACATGATGGAAGGTCAACAATTTCCTGCCTATATGATTGTTCCTCTTAGTGATGTACAACTCAGATCAGGTAGAGTCTTAGATAAGCCTTCTATAAATGCTCAAAAGCAAAGCATTTTTGAGGAAGATTCTCTTGAAGCCAATAAGGGTTCTGAAGCATCTCTTCAAAACCCAAGTACTCAAAAAGAAAAAGAAAAAGAGTTAACCCCCACAACTCCCATAGTTGAGCAACCTGCATCTTTATCCACACCTCCTTTTCCTGAAAGAGTACAAATTGACAAAGGAGTGGAAAAACAAATTTGGTTGCATGACTATAATTTTCTAGATGAATTGAAGAATGTCTGTATCAAGATTCCCTTGTTACAAGCCATTAAAGAGATTCCTATTCTAGAAAAAACAATAAAGGAGTTGAGTCTTAAAAGACCAGGAAGGAAACCAAGAGATACCAGAAGAATCCACCTGGTAGGGAAAATTGCAGATATCATGATGGGAAAAATTACTATGCAGAAATATGTAGATCCCAGTAGTCCAATTGTCAAAACACATATCAATGGGGTAGAAATACCAAATACTTTGATTGATTTAGGGGCTGCTATCAACATCATGAGTAGACAGAATATGGAACAGCTAAAACTTCCTAATCTTCTTTATACACCTACTTTATTGCAACTTGCAGATCGATCAATTATTAAACCAGATGGTGTATTAGAAGACATTCCAGTCTCCTTAGACTCTTGGGAATATCCAGTGGATTTCATGATTTTAACTCCCAAGAGTAATCTAGGAGGACATCCTCTTATTTTAGGAAGACCTTGGCTAGCAACAGCTGATGCTTTCATAAGTTGTAGCTCTGGGGATATGTATATTTCTGATGGTAATTCGACAAAGAAGTTCAATCTGTATCCTCCAGCAAAAGAAATTACAGAAATAGGAGATAATGAGTGGGTTGATGATGAATATACTATACAACCTATCTTTACCATTTCTGAGATCAGTGAAGATAGTCAAATTCTGAACACCTTAGAAAAATTTGAAACATCTTCAGAATATGACCACACACAATTTCAGTTGGATTCTGACATCGAGTGTCTATCATCTAGACAAATGTCTCTTTTCTCTATGGAAGAATTTGGTAGTTCTTCCATTGAGATTTTTCCAGAAAAAACATTGAATATCAACAAAAACTTGGAAAAATCACAACAGGAAGAGCTAACCAAAATCTTGCAAAAACATTCTACTGCATTTGCATGGGAGTACACCGATCTGAAAGGTATTGACCCTAAGACTTGCATTCATCACATCTACATTGAGGAAAACAATAGGCCAATCAGACAACCTCAAAGAAGGATGAATCCAAACCTTATGGAGATAGTGAAAGAAGAGCTCCAAAAGTTACTTAATGTAAACTTCATTTATCCAATTTCAGATAGCCGATGGGTTTCTCCCTTGGTTATAGTACCTAAAAAGAATGGTAAATGGAGGATTTTCATTGATTACAGGGAATTAAACAAAGCAACTTCGAAGGATCACTTTCCTTTACCCTTTATTGATCAGGTATTAGATACTTTAGCAGGCAAAAAGTATTTCTCATTTTTGGATGGTTTTAGTGGTTACAATCAGATTCAGGTAGCACCTGAAGATCAGGACAAAACCACATTTACTTGTCCATGGGGAACTTTTGCTTACCGAGTACTTCCTTTTGGATTATGTAATGCACCCGCAACATTTCAAAGGGCAGTACTAGGAATCTTTTCTGATCTAATTCATGATTGTGTAGAGGTTTATATGGATTATTTTACAGTCTATGGTAATCCATTTGAAGAGGCATTAGAAAATTTGGAAAAAGTCCTTATAAGATGTAAAGAAACAAATATTTCATTAAGTCATGAGAAATGCTTTATGATTTTTACTGAAGGGATTGTTTTAGGACATCATATTTCAGGAGATGGGATTAAAGTTGATAGATCAAAAGTTGAAGTCATCTCCAAGTTACCTATTCCAAATTGTCAAAAAGATGTTAGACGTTTTCTTGGATTTATTGGATATTATAGAAGATTTATTGAAAACTTCACTAAGATAGCATCTCCGCTCTTCAAATTACTTACAAAAGACTGTGAATTCAATTGGGATCCTGACTGTGAATCTGCATTTGAAACTTTGAAAACAAGAATATCTGAAGCACCCATTTTGAGAGGGCCGAATTGGAAACATCCTTTCCATATTTCTACAGATGCTTCAGATACAGCTCTAGGAGTTGTGTTGGGTCAAAAGGATTTAGTTCCTTATGCCATTTACTACACTAGTAAAAATTTGACTCCCACTGAGTTAAATTATACTGTGACTGAAAAAGAGTTCTTAGCTGTTGTTCATGCAATCAACAAGTTGAGACATTATATAACAGGCTATGAAACTTTTGTCCATACTGATCATTCTGCAATTAGATATCTCATGAACAAACTTGTTACTAATGGCAGAGTTACAAGATGGCTTTTAATATTACAAGAATTCAATATTACTGTGTTAGATAGACCAGGGAAACAAAATACAATAGCTGATTTCTTGTCTAGAATCCAAAATACTAACGAAGATTCTCCTGTAGAGGATAAGTTTCCGGATGAATATTTGTTTGCAGTAACTACTAAAACTCCTTGGTATGCAGATATTGCTAACTATTTGGTTACAGGGAAGCTACCTCCACACTTATTTCCTAATGAGAAGAGGAAAATTATTCAGGAGAGTTCAAATTATTCATGGATTTCTAATGAATTGTTTAAAACAGGGCTAGATTGTGTGATCAGAAGATGTGTTCGGGAAGATGAAATGTCTGACATCCTCAGGGCATGTCATGATGAGCCATGCGGTGGGAACTTCGCTGATAAGAGGACAACTTATAAAATCCTTTCTTTAGGATATTATTGGCCTTCTCTCTTCAAAGATGCAAAACAATATGTCAGGAGGTGTGACAGCTGCCAAAGAATTGGGAGACCAACTCTTTCAAATGAAATGCCATTACAGCCACAGGTACTCATCGAACCCTTTGAAAAATGGGCTTTATATTTCATTGGACCTATTAATCCACCATCTAGACGAAAGAAATATATATTGGTTTGCACTGATTATGTCACTAAATGGGTAGAAGCCAAGGCATTTCCTTCTGCCACTGAAAATTCAATTGTTCAATTTATTTTTGAGGATATTTTTACTCGTTTTGGTGTCCCAAGAGAAATTGTGACATATCAGGGAAGTCAATTTACATCTAACTTGATGGAGAAGCTGATGGAAGAATACAAAATCAAGCACAGAAAATATACTCTGTACCATCTGCAAGAAAATGGTCAAGTGGAATCCACAAACAAAGTTCTTGAGAGCATCATCACCAAAAATGTTCATCTCCACAGAAGAGATTGGGCAAAAAGGCTTCCTGAAGCCTTATGGGCCTATAGAACTACATGGAGGAACACAACAGGACATTCTCCCTATGAACTTGTTTATGGGAAAGAAGTCCTGCTCCCCATTGAGTTTCAAGTCAAGACCTTCAAGATGGCAGTTCAGTTGGGGACGAATCTGTCAGAAGCCCAAAAGCACAAAATGGAGCAGCTGAATGAGCTAGATGAAATAAGACAAGATGCAATTTTAAAGACTGATCTGGTTCAGCACCAAAGAACTAAGTGGCATGACACATATATCAAAGAGAAAAAGTTTCAAAAGGGAGATTGGGCGTTACTGCTTTTTTCCAAGTTTAAAGACTTCAAAGGAAAATTTCAAACTCATTGGCTTGGACCATATGAGATTGACGAAGTCTTTAGCAATGGAGCAGTTCGAGTCAAGAGCATTGATGAGTTTCAAACTCCTCTCATTGTGAATTGCCATCGATTGAAAATTTATCATAAGCCACTTTCAAAAGAGGACTTTGTCAAAATATTTCAAGAAAATTCTACAATGAGGCTGGTGGAGAGGAATCCTTCTCCTCCATCAGCCTAGTCTTTGTTTCTTTTAGTTGAAAAAAAAAAATTTCTTTTGTATAAGCCTGAAAACCAATCATAGATTGGCAGTCTTGTACAGAAAATGTAGAGTGAAAATTAGGGACACCTGACACTCTATATTTTCCAAAAAAAATTTCTTTTCCTTTCCATCTTCACTCCACCTCACTTGTCATTTCACTTCACCCCCATCTCATTTTCATCTCCATTCCACTTCACTCCACTTCATTTCCATCTGATTCCACTCATTTCATTTCATTCCATCAATAAAATTCCCCTTCAGGACTATTTTCATTCAGTTAGTTCTTTTTCTAACTATCTTTGTGCTGTTAAAGGGGTGTTGTCTTAGTTTCCATAGCTGGAAACTGTTTCCGTAGCTAGAACCAGTTTCCGCAGCTAGAAACGATTCCCGCAACCAACATCACTCTGTCTTTACAGCCGGCATCACTCTGTTTTCAAAAAAAATCACAGTCAAAGGTTAGTGTCATCATCACCAAGTGCAGCAAAGGCATGGGGCATCCTCAAGATCAGAGAACAACAATGGGTCAGAAACCTTAATCAAGAAATGATAAACTTCCAAAGGTATGATCAAAAATATCTACCAAATAACAATTCAATGTCATTTTTATGCATATTTATTAAACCATGGCAAGTTCCACTAAATGTAATGATTTGATACGGCAAGTCCCATACCACTCCTCTTCCACGATGTCATTCCATTCACAACTTATTCATTTCTAACGGTCCCATAATCATTCTAAATTTATGGACTGCTCTCCCATTTATTGGTCGTACTTTGGAGATGTGACCGACTGCACTACGACTCTCCTTCACCATTATTCCCACAGTCATCTTCTGAGACGTGTACGCAAGCCAGCCGATCCAAAAGGACTCAGCCGTTATTCTGCCCATTTATCACTTCACTCCCGCATGCATTCGATGCTAAACTCGTGACTGTTGCTTACCTCGGTGCTCATACCATTCCCTGTTCTCCATTTCCGCTGCGTCCACTACAGCTTGCTCCAAACCCTAGCCACAGTCACCACATACATTTCGAACTTTGATTACGGCCACTCCAGTTGCCCTAAGAACCCCGGAATCAGCCATTTTTCTCCTGAACCATCATACGCAGTAGAATTTCCAGTCGAAATTTGAAGCTGAGAATGGGAAAACTGCTAAGAGCTGAACCGGAAGGACCTAAATACCTGGAGGGTTATCCTCAAACGAAGGAGTCGTTAAAGAAAGTAAGGTGGCTAAAATTCATTCAAACGTTCAGGGGCTATAACAAAGAAGTGACTAAATCTTTTGCAAGGTCTTTTAATGGACAAACAACGGAGGTTGGAGACCAGAAATTTACAGTGATCGAGGCCACAATAGTAGCTGCAACAAGTCTTCCGCAGGAAGGTGAAAGGTGGTTCAAAAACAGAAGTGTGGAAGATGAAATATGGAAAACAATGCTACAAAACCCAGGTATGGATACCTCTATATTTACCAAAGGAATCCCTGTGCATACAATAAAAGAAGAATGGTCCCCTCTGCTATTACTTATTCAGAAATTTATCACATGCGAGGGTCGTTTTGGCTCCATGTACATGTATCATGCCAGGTTAATGATGAATTTTATGGAAGGTTATACCCTTAATTTGCCTTATTTTCTGTTATCAAGCTTGAAGAAAATGAGCTTTACTGTTCAAAAACACGTAGGTAATATTGAACCCCATCTTTACCATCACGGGTTCATAAAAATCCTTATTGAAGAACAGTTGAAAAACACTAAGGATACTTGGGAAAAGTTTTTGACAAGAAACCACTTCCAAGAACTGACTGAAGCCTCTAGAAGCAGTCCCCCAAAAATTCCAAAGAGAGGTAGGAGGAAAGAAAAGAATATTACAGCCCAAGACTCTCCTACAATAGACATTCAGGAAACTATTCAGAAAGAAGAAGAAGAGGGAGCTAAAAACAAGAAACAGAAGAAGGACAAGGGCAAAGTAATCATTCAAGAAACCTATCCATCCCCTGAACCATCCATAGAGGAAGAATCCCAAACTTTGGCAGAAAGATTAGCACATCTTCAAGTTGCTGCCATAGCAAAGAAACAAAAAGAAAAACAGAGTGCACAGGAAAAGAGCACTAGTCCACATGTGAGGAGGAGCAGTAGGCTAAAAGGAAATAAAAGTGTAACCCAAGAAAAACAATCACACTTTATTGATTTAGGTGAAGGAACACCTGAAAAAGGTCCAGCTCAGCCAGACATTGAGTCAAGTCCTCCACGTGAGGAAAGTCCTTTTCAGCTGGAAAGAGAAAACAATCCTCCTTTACCAGAATTTGAGTTCAGGCCGAGAAAAACACTTGAGGTAGATTCCAACCAGCAAGAAGCATATAACTACCTAGAGTCCTTGGAACAATCAGCTGCAGGACCAAGCACCACCTTGCCACTTGATGCACAAGTACAGTCTTTAAAATAGGAAGTGTTTGAATTGGAAGTCCTAAATAGGCACATTAAACAGGAAAACGAAGCACTCAAAGAGGAGAGTAAGGTAGACAAGATTGTCCATGACAACACTATGCTCCATTTAGGACTGTGGCAAAAGAAGAACAGGAAGCTGAAGAAAAAGTGTAAAAAGTTGAGCAGGGCATTGATTAATCTTAAGATCAAATGTCTAGTCAGGAAACCAAGGACCATTTTAGCATCAAAGAGAAAGAGAAGAGGGCTAGATGTTCTTGCAGAAGCCTCAGAGAACATGGATTAAAGGGAAAAAAACTAAGTTTTGGTTGCATGAGGACATGCAACACCTTCACAGTGGGGGTATGTTGAGCCTCAAACCTGCACCTTCCTATACACCCTCTCAGCCTTCTTTTTCCACTCATTTCATCCACCTAGCTGATTAAATCATTATATTTTAGTTTAAAAAGGAGCTTTTGACATGATTTTCTAACTACCCTGATGACTGCTGTTTGGTTTAGAATTTTGTTCAGACAGCTGCGGAAGCTTCTCAGTTTCCACAGCCGACACAGGTTTCCACAGCTGACCCAGGATTCTGCAGCCAGCACAGGATTCTGCAGTCGTTTTGTCAAACACCATGCTACATGTGTCCTCTGAAGGAATGAGCGACATGGGCAAGTTCCAGGAGTCAAGGACATGGATCATGTCCCTCCAGATCATCCAGCACGACCATAAAAGCCCACGGTCAAACAGTGGGCAAAGGATAGTCAACGGAAGTGTTCATCGGTGGCACGGCTCTGCGTAGCTCTGTTTTTGAGCACGTGAAGCTACGTGGCACAATCCTTAGCCACGAAGACATCTTGGTAGCGCGAATCCAACATCCATACCTCTCGGATTTAATAAACATGATGACAGTTACCTAGATCCAGGCTGAGGAGGATTTACGTGTCTCTGGCAGCGTGGTTAATAGCGTAGATGTAGTTAATCTGTTTAGCTTTCCTTCCTTATAAATAACGCGTCCATGAACACTGTAAAGAAAATCATTGCTAATGTAATTTGAAGACTGTTGTATTTCCCCACTGCACTTTTACGTTGCTGTTTAATATAAGAGAAGACTGGTTTAAACTTCCACGTGTAGTTGTTCGTTGAATTGGTTTAAGTGGAAGAGGGCCCCTGCTTACTGAAACCTTGTACAGTTGTCTTTTAACTTTTGCATTACTTTATTTATGTTCATGTATATTAGTTGTATAGTTGTCATTTAATTGTTGCGTTTTATTTCATCATGTATATTAGTTGTACATAACAAAGCTTTTGATTTCTGTTGATTTACATTTTCATTGCTGCTCTTTCATGGTTACAACTGATCTGTGTTTTTGCAGGTTTTCTTAGGCAGCTCGGGGTAATTTTTCACCTTTTCTTTTTATCACTATTGGCATACGAGATCATATTGTCTTTGTCGCTGAATTTTGTTTTCTGAAGTTTGATTTTCAAGTACTGTCATTTCCTTAATTAGTACATTTATTTTCTGTTCTTAGATATCATGCTATTCATCTGTTAATGGTTCCTTTCTATAATCAAATAATTGTATTAGGGACCAGAATATCACTCATTATAGCTTGATTTAGTTTGCTTTAGATCTCACATTGCTTGACTTATTCATGACTGTTTCTCATGGGGTAAATTAAGCTAAAAGGCATAAGGTCAAGAAAGTTAAAGTAGTGTGATTAGTTTCTTTTACGCAGTTTAACTTCTTTTAGATTTCACATTGCTTAACATTTCACGATATCTTTTCATAAGGAAGATTGAGTTGAAAAGTTGAAATAGTGTGGATTAGTTGTTCTTTCTTTTAATTGAATTTAGTGTAGATTTCACTTTCATTTTCATTCAGCAACAAAGATATTGGGCCGATGTCATTAGTTCATTGTTTAATGTCTTTATTTCTTTTTAAGAATTGATTTCATTTCGGTCATTTTAAAGCTTGCTTTCTTTTAAGTTTTGAAAAACCACTTAGAAATCACCATAATCATCCATATTTCACTTGCTTTGTTACCTTTTCATCATCTCACATTAGGGAAAGATAAAACCAAAAACAAACTTAAAAAAAAAAACTAAAAAACGACAAAAGACTAAGGAAATGGTTATCTAGTACATATAGTACACTTCACTTCATCAGTTTACGAATCCAGGGTTGACATTATAAATAGCAATTTAGATCACATTAAATTGACCAAACATCTTTATCGAACACCGTCTTTACACCTGCATCATCCAACTTGCTTACAAAAATCAGATTTCTGGCCAATGCAGGAATATGTAGAACACCCGGAAGTGTTCTAACCCTTCCACCTCGCAACTTCAACTTTACTTTTCCCCGACCAATGATTCTAGCCTTCCTATCATCTCCTAAGAAGACATCACCACCATCGTATTTCTCATACTCGGAGAACCACTCTCTATGGGGAGTGAAGTGAAAGGATGCACCTGAGTCAATCAACCATGCCTCATGATCTACATGTGTACTTGAAGAAGCCAAGTACACATCCCCACCTTCATCTGAGGTGGTTTTCGCCTCTGCAGAAGGAGCATCATCAGATCCCTTTCCTTTATCAGGAGCTTTAGATTTACAATCCCTTCTGAAGTGCCCTTCCTTTCTGCATTTCCAGCACACCACCTTTGTAGGTTTTCCTGGAGATTTAGATCTCCCTCTAGATTTAGATCTCCCACTCGATGACTTATTTTTGTTTCTGTTCTGGGACCGTCCTTGTACAGACAAGGCATCACCATTTTGGTTGTCCATATTTTTCCATCTCATCTCCTCGTCAGCAAGGCTGAGACTATTTCATCAAACTGCAAAGCAATTGCATTGCTACCTATTGCAATAACAAGACTATCCCACGAATCTGGTAGAGGACACAACAGACTGATGCACTTATCTTCATCTGAAATTTTAATATCAACAGATAATAACTAACTTACCACAGTATTAAACGCATTCAGATGCTCTGTCACCGAGTCTCCATCTTTCATCCTTAGGTTATACAGCTTTTTCCGCAGGAACCGTTTATTCACCAGAGACTTAGATTGGTACAAAGTCCCTAACTTGACCCACAAAGCCTTTGCCGTAGCTTCCCCTGATACATTCAGCAATACTGAATCCGATACACACAATCGTATTGTGCTCTTTGCCTTCCGATCCAACTTCTTCCATTGTTCATCGATCACTCCCGATGGTTTAGTACCCGGATCTACCGCGATCCACTAATCTTTATCCACCAACAGATCCTCCATCTTGAGTTTCCACAACTCAAAATTCTGACCATTGAACTTCTTAATCTCTATCTTTCCACTGCTGGCCATCTTCTTTCACCACCAGAATTGATCTCGCAGATCTCCCACAGAACAGGGTCTACCACAGGCCCGAGCGAAAACCCTCAGCAACAAAGGCATCCCATTGAAGCCAAAACCTGGCTCTGATACCAAATGTAGGTTTTAACCCTATACAGGAATTACCTGCATACGAATTCTTAAACAAAGAAAATAAACAATGCGAGAGCATAACCCATAAAACACATATGCACAGAGATTTTTCCCTGGATCCTAAAACCGGGACTACCAGCTTGATTTTTCATTATGTTCCTTTCAATGTTACAATACATATTTATACATGCCGAAGCATCCAATACCATGGACCGAAATCCATCGCGTCCAATACCATGGACCGAAAACCATTGCGTCCAAAAAAAATGTGCGAAAATCATGCACAAAACCATAGGTGGGTCCGCCCAACCTAACATATGGTCCAAAACCAAAATTTTCCGGGGCGCTGCCCCGAACCCCATAAAGTGGGGTTACGGGTGCCCTTCAAACCCCCTATTAACTACGTGGAAAGAATATAACACAACCCAACATGAACACACTTTATATTATACATGATAGGATTACAGATCTAAGCCATTTCAACCTTGGGAGAAAATTCCCCTTCAACTACATTTTGATCACTCTGTTCTCATAAATTTAATTTGTTCTCACTCTTTCCTATTGAACACGCAAGTTCATCATTTATAAACACATTGGATTGGATCACTGAAAGGATTCGATCAAATCCTCTCCATGAATCACTCAACTGTCCCTAATTCTCTCTACATGCATACATACATATGGCAGATTACATTAAATAAGTCTTCTAGAGACTTTATCCATTCTATTAAACTATCTTTATTTTAATAGAAATGTCCCATGTTTACTCCGATGGTCCACGTCGTCCTCCTTGCTCCGCTTTGGATTACTTGTTTGATTAAGAGTGTCGAATGCTCCTGCATTAGGCTCAAGGATGTCATGTTTGTTCTAGGCCTAAGGAAAAATCTCATCTTTGTTGCAATTTTGGATGACCATGGTTGTGAAGTGATATTAATCAAAGGAAAAGTGTTCCTAAGACACATAGCCACGGGACAGGTGAAGCATACTAGGGTTCGTGTGAAGAACCTGTATAATCTAGATGTGGAAGACTATGTTGCATTAGGCACTAAGGTGGAGAAAGTGCAGGTCATGATGTCGATGAACTTTGGCACAAAATACTTGTCCATTTGCATCATGGCACCTCGAATATTAGACAACAAATAACCACTATCCTTCCTAAAGGAGCACTTAAGTAGTAGTATGTATGTGTAGGTTTTAATCCTGTACTGAAATTACCTACATACGAATTCTAAAACACAGAAAATAAACAATGCGAGAGCATAACACATCAAACACATATACACAGAGATTTTCCCCTGGATCCCGAAACCGGGAATACCATCTTGAATTTTTCATTATGTTCCTTTCAATGTTATAATACATATTTCTACATGCCAAAGCATCCAATACCATGGACCGAAAACCATCGCGTCTAATACCATTGACTGAAAACCATCACGTCCAAAAATATGTGAAAAAATCATGCAAAAAACCATAGGTGGGTCCGCCCATCCTAACATAGGGTCCAAAACCAGAATTTTCTGGGGCGCTGCCCTGGACCCCATAAAGTGGTGTTACAGGTATGCCTCAAACACCCCGTGACCCCCCCCCCCCCCCCCACTACACAATCAGTGCAATGAAGGCGGGCTCCTCCCTCCCTCTAAACCCCCGGTTAACTACGTGGGCTAGTCGTGGAAAGAATATAACACAACCCAACACTATGCAAAGGATGTACATTGCGGAAGTACATAAAATCCACATTCCATGATCCTGACAAAAAATCACATGCAGTCCTAGAAAGGATCCACTGTCATGTTTATGGACCTTTCTCGACAACCTCAACTGCCATATACAAATATTTTGTCATTTTTATTGAATGCATCTTCTTCATGTGGAAGAAAGATTACACATTATCCAAGTTCATATAATTCAAGGCACTGGTTAAAAAAGAAGCTAGCAAGAAGGTGAAGGCTCTATTGTAGCAACTGCAACACCTGTTATCACTCAGGTTGTCCCCCATGTCGGAGTAAAGGGATACGGCCAAGGTAACCACAAACCAACTTTGGACTGCAGGTTCTAGCCCACTTGCAGTCAGGGAGGGATCTCTCTTTATGATTTAGATTTTTTGATGATGATTTTAGGCTAGCTATTGAGTTTAGGGATTTTTGTTTCTGTTTTGTTTGTGTTTTGGTGGGAGAATTGATGTTTTCAAGTAAAGAGGCAAGTGTAGTGTTAAAGTTTCAAACCATTGGGCATGGAGTTAAGGAAGTAAGACTGTTGGTGCGTTTTCCTGGTCAAAAGAGGAATAAGGAGCAAGGTAGTTGCATATGGGACAATTTTCCAAATTTAAAGGATGGAAATAATGCTAAGGAAGGAGAGGCAATTAAGAATCTCTCAGTCAGCTTAACAGAGGAAAGTGGATGATCTCTATCTAAGGGAAGTAAAGAATCCTTAGATAACTGTCAAACACATGTGAATAAGAGTAAATATGAGCCATAAGGAATTCATATTCATGTCCAGTTCATTTCAGATGAAAAAGATAAAGAAATAACAGAAGCTGAGCCTAGAGTGCAATTAAACAAGTTCTAAGCTAATCTTTCTTTTTGCTATTTGGATGGTGAAAAATGAAAACAGAGGTAAGAGGCACTTATTCATTCATGTTGCAGCACAAGAATTCCATCATTCAGTCTCTAGAGACCAGTAAGAACAGATCAGGCAGTCATTCTTCCAATCTCTTCAGCAATCTTTGATTAAAGAAAAGTATCAAACATACAGTGCGAGTCTCTAGTTAAAAGTTATCAATTAACCAACCCTTGAAACAATACAGTGGGTGGTATATATAGGGAAGATTATCCAAAATTGTTTATTACAGCTGTGACCTAAGCAGGTCTCAAAGTAAATGATTACTCTAACCTAAACTTATAAATGCAAAAAATATCTATGAGCTGCACTAAGGGCAGCAGTATCAGAACTGAATCAATGTGTTGTCCTCGGTGGCTTGGTGCAGTGCTTCTGCAATAACTGAGCATGGACTTCTGCTCCATTGTAGTTGGGTGGCTTTAAGTGGTTTAACTATGATTTGAGAGCTGGGATGGGCTTACACCTCCTGACTTGACTCTGCTGGAGGCCAATTAATGTTGACCTGCCTTGGGAACTGGGGATTTCCATTAAAAAATTAACTGATACTCTTTGTCGCTTCATCTCTCCTCTGATACTCTTTGACAAATGAATTGGGCTGGTTTCTCTCTCGCTGCGGGTCAAATCAAAACTTAATGGCTGTTGTTCGGCCCTCTGCTTTCTTTAGAATTGTCTTTTGTTCATCTCTGCATGCCTCGCGAAGAAAAACAGGTCATTCGGTGCTTTTTGGGCTTGCTGGGGGCTGCGCAATGAGGGATTTTCCATTTCGGCCCTTTTCCCGTAGCCATGCGCAATTAGCGCTAGGCACTAATCGTGCATGAAAAACTGCCTTGGAATTTGAATCCAGACCTCTTAGGCACGATTTTCACCTTTTGCCTCAAAATTGATGATGACGTCAGCATGACGTCAGTGGGTGGGACCATGGTATGGCGGATGATGTGGTAGGCTGACATTAGCAGGGTGATGTCAGCAAGGTGACGTTAGCATGTACGGTTGATGACGTGGCAGGGGTGACTCGGCAGAGGGCTGACATGTGCAGATGATGTGGTGAAGGTGACTTGGCAGACACGTGGAACCAGACAGGCGACATGGGGCGCGCATACATAGCGCGGAAAGCGGTTTCATCGGACCGCTTTCTGTACGGGGGCACTATTCGTCAGAGCCCATCCGATGCAATAGGAAGTGTACAAGTGTCTTTGGGTACGATGGAAAAACCGCCTTGCTATCGGAAGTTAACGACCGAGCAGCGGGGCGCCTCCGAAATCGCCGAGAGCCGTCGGATGGGGAGGGCCCGATCCGACGGTGGACGGAGCGCGGAGCTGGCGGGAGAATAATGGACGGGCGTGCAAATATACGAATCTTCATACGGTGCGGTGGGGGGATTTAGAACTTAGGAAATGTGGGTTATGGAGTTGTTTAATGAGCGGGTTTAATGTTTTATGCACACAACTTTAGATTAAGGGCGGAAAAGAGGGTTTTTCAGGGCTAGGGTTAGGAAAAAAGGTTGTTAGCACGGCGAGGTGTCACACTAACTCCTGTTAGGATGTGGATGGGTTCATGATAGTCCCAGGTGGACTATTATGTCCCAGAACTGATAAATACATAGCTATAGTGCTAGAGGGTGGGGTATGTATATAGGGGAGTTATTTAGTATAGATTTAGTAGGGGAGGGGGAAATAGATAGGGGGCTATATAATATAGTCAGGAGTTAATATGGAGATGATGAGAAAGCGCTAAGGTAAGGAACCTTAGGCCATTTTGGGGGAATAGGACTTTGTAATAGAAGAATGGAAATCCTTGAGTAAAGCAGATCTTCACCAAGGACAATGATGTGGAAAATGATGACTAAGAGGCATCAAGCAGATCTTGACCTCTTTGGGAAAATTAGTGAGTGATTTGGGGAATAAGAATGAACAGGGGAGTTAGTTATGTCCAGCTTGACTTCCTCTAGATGAAAACTGCATCATGGTTGTGATTTGAAAAGATATAACACTTAGAAACACAAAATTGATCATGAATCATCATTCTGCTACCTCAAAAACTACCTACCCAGCCTACCATCCTGACATTTTTTCTTCTCTTTGGTTTGGGTGCACTTAGACTTGTAGACCCAGCTTTACAAATTTTTCTTTTTTCTGTTATCCCATCTAAGTCTACACTTATTTCTGCCAAGGGCCCAGATTAAGCAGTTGGGCTCCTTTGATTCTCTACCTATCTACAAATCTGCCAAGATTAAACTGTTTGGACAGATATCATTCTCTATATTCTAAGATGGGAAATTGAAACCTAGGGAGACCAAGGTTAAGCTGTTTGGCCCTCCCTTTTATAGGACAAAAATGGTTGAGTCATCAAAATTGGAATTCAGCAGTGGCATTTGGATTGGCACTCTTTCATAGTATCTTCTTTATCCCCTTTTTTTTTGGAAATATGGAACACTGCAGCATGCAAAGTATGACATATTTGGAATGTAACAATGTCAATCATGAAAAATGAACACTTGTCGCAACAGGAGGCTAACAGTGGCTCCAGTTGGGGATGGCTTTTCCTTGTGGAAAGCCAAGAACACCAGGTCAAACTGCCTTGATCTTCTGTGGTTTCTGTGGATTGAAGGAACTTCTTTATGCTCGCTGTTAGGTAATTAAAACTTTGTAATATAAACAACCTCCTCCTCAACTGAAATATTGTGAAATGCATAGCACTACCTGCTTTCTTTTGCGTGCTTGTTATTATGTAGAATGTTTCTTGAGCATTGCGTTTGAAACATTTTCAAAACATGGATCAAAATTGATATGTTTGCTTCACTTTGCTTTGGCCGAGGGTGCTAATATGAACTGAGATACTGCTATGTTTTGCTACCTTTGACTGAAGATTACCAACAATTTCCCTTTACCATGCGTTGTTGTGATGTGACTGTGCCATTTTTGCTATTTTGTTGAGGTTAGTGCAGAGACAGAGATTTTGAACTGGAGCACTTGTATTGGCTATGTCTTCTCAAAATTTATTGCTGCTCCCTTGACAATGGGTTTGCTTAAGAAAAAAAAAACCAAAGTGCTGATATATACAAATATCGCCATACAAAAGATATATACAAAGCTGCATTGTGTCCCTTAAAAGGGATCATGGTAATGTTTTAACATACGACCATTGACAGGGCCTTCTTCAACAGAACAATCCCCTACAGACTTGAGAAAATAAGTGTTATTTCCCTGAACAACAGAAATAACGAATGGTCCCTTCCATAAAAAATCAAACTTGGCATGTTTGCCTTTGTCTTATCTTCGTGGGTCCCACCTTAGAACTTTGTCACCAATGTAAAAATCCTCAGCTTTAACTCTCTTATCAAACATCTTTTTGAGTTTTTCTTGCAAAATTTGAGCTCTTTCATAAACTTTTTCTCTGGTTTGCTGAAGATGAATGGTCTGATTTATCCTTCTTTGAATGTCATTTGGTTCAGCCTGAATTTCCTGTAACAGTATGATAGTAGGAATGCCCAGGGATGATGGAAATCTGGCCTCCATGCCATATAATAGCTCATAAGGGCTCATTCCAATGGCTCTCTTGCTTGAAAGTATGTCTGCCCATAGGGCATTTACCAGCCTTTTGTGCCAGTTCTTCTTGTTCTCTTCCAGCACTTTCTTTATGATGTTGATGAGCCTCTTGTTGGATGATTCGGCCAAGCCATTACCTTGAGGGTAATAGGCTGTAGAGTGGCCCAAGGTAATATGAAATTTGTGGCAAAAACTAATCATCTTTTTGGATTTAAAAGCAGCAACGTTGTCAATGATGATTTTCTCAGGGCAACCAAATCTAGAAAGGATATTTCACTCAAGGAATTGGATAATGACGGTGTCATTGGCTTGCCTGCAGGGGATGGCTTCGACCCACTTAGTGAAATAGTCGGTGGCTGTTAGGATCCATTTGTGCTGGCCTGAGGAAGAGGGATGGATTTCTCCAATGAAGTCAAGGCCCCATTGTTGAAAATGCTTCTCGGTAGAGATGGGTTTCAGGGGCAAAGGTAACATCTTTCTCTTGCCCTCAAAGACTTGGCATTTGTGGTATGACATGGTAAACTTCTTTACATCTGCAAAAAGAAAGGGCCAATAAAAACCAGCCCTTAAAATTTTATCAGTAATGGACTTCCAATATAGATGTCCTCCACAGTCACATGCATGGAATTCTTTCATGACATTGTTAGTTTCGTTCATGGTTAAACAATTAAGCAATATACCTTCATGATTTCTCCAGAATAATGCACCATCTATGACACAAAACTTTAAAGATTTCATTTTCAAAAACCTTTTCTTGGTTCTGGACAATCCTAGGGGAGCAAACAGGTTTAACAGTACAAAACATATATCAGCATACCAGGGAGATTGCAAAAAGGTCTCACTTATTTGTGGAGTCGCCAGCTCCTGTTCATTGTCAAGTTGGTTAATGTCTAAGGCTTGAAAGTTTGTTTCGGGCATCAGTTTGGCTAAACCTTGTCCCTTTATCAGCTTGGTTGGTTTTATTTCTATGTCATACTCAAGGATGTTTGCTATCCACTTGCCTCTTTTGCCTTCTAATCCCTCTTGGGTCAATATGTCTTTTATAGCAGCGTGTGGGACATAGGCAATCACATGGGAATATAAAATGTACACTCTGAAATCCTTGATGGCCTTAACAAGTGCATAGGCCTGCTTTTCCATGATTGGGTACTTCAAAGGGGCATCTCTTAAAGGTCGGCTGAAAAATGCAATCGGCTTTTCAGATCCCTATTCATCCTTTTGAAAAAGGAAAACAACTATAGTATGATCAGATGCAAAAGAAAAAATGATAAAATCTTTGTCAAAGTGTGGGCTAGTGAGGACAGGGGTTTTTGTTAAGGCAGATTTGATACTCTCAAATGCCTGTTTGGTTTCAAGAGACCATTTTACCTTGGCATCTCTTTTTAACATATTTCTTAACAATCGTATCAATTCAACTATATTTGGAATAAATCTTCTTAGGAAGTTGGTTTTCCCAAGGAATGATTGTAGCTCTTTTATGTTTCTTGGATATGGGATTTGGAGGATGGCTTGGATTCTTTCAGGATCAATTCTAATCCCATCTTTTGATATGATGTGACCGAGTAATTTGCCTTCTTCAAGGGCAAATAGAGACTTCTTGGGATTCAAGGAAATGCCATATTTCCTGCATGTGGTGAATATTTTCCTAAGATGCTTGAGGTGCTCTTCATCAGATTTGGAAAACGGGGTTAGGTCATCAAGGTAGACAACTAGCAAGTCATGTATTTCTTTGGCAAAATCAATATCCATTTCTCTTTGAAAGGTTGCACCAGTGTTTTTAAGTCCGAATGGCATATTAACATACTTAAATGTTCCCCAGGGTGTGGTAAAGGCTATCTTGTCTTGGTCATCCAGGTGAAAAAGCATTTGATTGAGACCTGAAAAGCCATCTAGCAAAGAGATTCTAGATGACCCCACTGCTCTTTGTAAGATGTGGTCCATTTGGGGCAAAGGATAGTGTTCCTTTAGGGAGAATTGGTTTAAATTTCTTAGATCTACACAAAGTCTAATCTCACCTGTCTTTTTTCTTGTAGGAACTAGGTTGGATACCCATTCAGAAAATCTGATGGATGCTATTATGCTTGATTCAAACATCCTCTTTACTTCTTTCTCAATCATGGGAAGAAGCTTAGGGTCAATTCTCCTAAGTTTCTGTTTGAAAGGTTTCTGGTTTGGTTTTAAGGGAATTGTGTGTTGGATCACCAAGGTGTCATAGGATTTCAAATCTTCATAACTCCAAGCAAATACATCTTGGAATTCTTTTAACAAATCAATGTACTTGGGCTTTTGATCAAGTGGTAAATTTCTGGACAATTTGATCATCTTGGGATTCTCTGCTGTCCCAATGTTCTGTTATTCTATAGCAGTGTTCAATGGTTGCAATTTTGGCTTTCTGGGAACATCATTGGCGTCAAACATGTCTTCTAATGGGGTTAGACCAGCAGGCAGAAAATTATCCTTCGGGTCAATGATCTCTGCCGCTGTTTTGGCAATTTCCTCCAAATGTATTTGTTTCAGCTGTTCTATGTTTGTTTTGTCAAAAATAGTGGGGTTTAGGATTTCTTTGGCTGTTGCGGCTGTTACAACCTGTTGGTTCTCATTTGTTTGTTGTTGGACATAGTTCATAGCATCCAAGTCAATGTTGATATTAGAGAACTCATGCTCAAGGGTGAGGAAATTGTTGATCTGGGCGTCATTTTCAAACACTTTCCAATCTTTCACGTTGTTTGGGACAGTGGGCCTATGTTTTATTTTGGCTGTGAAGTGATGATTTGGGTCAAAAGGAAGCTTGCATGTACTAGCAAAGGTGGCTAGGCTGTGTGCATGAATGTTATGCTCTCTTGAAATCTTGGCCAGTTTGAATTCAGTAAATGCATTGAGTATATTAGTGGCAGCAGTCCTATAGGCTCTCATTCTATTGTCATTGGTTACAAAGTTACCTTTCATCTGCTGTATGACTAGGTCAGAGTCTCCTAAAATAGACACCTTTGCAGCTCCTAGAGCTTTGAGCAGTTTAAGGCCTAACAGCAGAGCCTCATATTCTGCCATGTTGTTTGTGCATTTAAAGTTCAGTCTGTAGGCATGACCTTCCGCATGGTTATCATGTGTATTGTGAATCCACACACCTGCCCCTGCTCCTAACTTGTTGACAGAGCCATCAAACTCTAAATACCATGTGATTTCTTGCTTATGGTTTGTGCCAAGAGCTTTAGCTATGTTAGGATTGGGCAGAGTTGAAATTTCTGTTTGGGGAGTTTCTTCTATCATGCTGGTTCCACTAATTCTTGTGACAGTCTCATGGGTATATGCAATTGATTCTTCATTGATTTGTGCTCATTGTTCTAGAGCCAACGACTCATCATCAGTTACAGAATTTGTATTATCATTAAACAAAATAAATGAATCCATATCATAATGGATTGAGTAAATGGGAAAATGTTCAGGCTTACTCTCACTACTCACCACATATTTCATGAGGGTTTCTCTGTACAGTCTGTTTGGTTGCCCAAAGACTGAAATAGTAGCATAGGAGAGGTCTAGTTGAAGGGATCCTTGGAGCTATGCTCCCCATGATCTTGATAGGAGCATACCATATTTTTGTGGGATGTCAGCCACTACTACGTCCATGAGGATGATCTTATTGGGATATTGGACTAAGGAGACACACAAGTCTTTGATGAGGCCTAAACACTTAACTTGACATGAGTCAAATGAGTACAAATCTTTGTAGGGTCTTGTAATATCAAGGTTCAACTTTTCCATAACTGCTTTGGGCATCAGTTTGTGTGATGCTCCTGAGTCAAACATAGCGTTGTGCAGAACTTTGTCATGTATATGAAAATTGACATAAAAGGGTGGAATAGGTCCATATGTTGATTTTCCATTAACTTCTGGGCCAAACAACACTTCAGGGGTATCATCCAGGACATTCACATCATCCTTATTCTCTGGGATTTGAAGTGATCTTTGAATTTGTTTCCTATATACATCATGTTTGGCAAGTTCTGAGAGGGGGATGGATATCTTCAACTTGGCTATGTCTGCCTCTAAATTAAATGGCTTTTCCAATGGAGTCTTCGTATTGATGTTGGCAGTTTTTTCTGTTTCATTTGAATTATCAGCGTTTTGCTCTTTTTTATCAGTGTTATGGGAATTGATTACATGTGGTTTCTCAACTTCAGGAAGGCCTTTTGGAGCGTTGTTTGAGTTTTGCTCAGAGGAAGAAAGTGGCAAAAGATGATCTACAGAAGGCTGTTTTTCTGTAATGTCTTCTACAGTTACTTGATGCGGATTTGGGACAGTTGTATCAGCTGGTTCTGTTATGAAAGCCTTGCTCTTAGTCTTGTTGGGATGTTTGCCATCCATTATTTTGTTAGGTTCAGAAATGTCAATGGTTCTAGTTCTCAGCTTGTATTGTTTGTGTACTTCGTACACAGCAGTATCATATCCTTGTTTAAAGTCAAAAGGCTCGCCAGACTTAGTTTGAAATTGACTAAGGTTATATTCATCTTGGTCTTCTTGGCTCAGAAAAGTCTGATGCTCACCCTTTAGATCCATTAGATTCATATGAGTGTCTTCTATTTTCTCATTGGATGTAGATCCTTCAACATAATTATCTCGAAAAGGGGGTCTTATGTCATGGTCTGGGCTTGACCTACCAACATTTGTGTTCTGCGTTTTCCTAAAATTTGGGTTCCTTATGGTATTGGACTATTTCCCTTCCCATGATGATCTTCTCTCAACATTTTCTACTCCTTCTCCCAGCCTTTGTAGGCCACGGATAATCACATCAAGCTTGTGATCAAAGGCTGAGGGTTCTTCCTTAAAGGTGGTTCTTCTTTCCATTCTGGCTCCGTTTCTTTTGGCAATTAGGTTGGCCTCTACGCTGACAGCAACGTTTTGCATGTCTACAAGGGTCTGAGGAGCTCTTTGTTTTAACTGATATGCCATATCTGGATCGAATCCATCAGGAAACTTATACAAGGAAAGGTCAGTTGTGGGTCTTAAGTTCTGTGGTATTACATTATAGACATTGTTGAACCTTGCACAATACTCCAAGACAGTCTCCTGAGGACCTCTTTTAATTGTATCATATTCAGCTAGTATGTGCAAGGGGTCTTTCTTTTTCTCCCATCTGTTGGTAAAGGATTGGTAAAGCTCATCTGGAGTAGTTATGGAATTTGCAGCAAGTGATCTAAACCAAGTTCTTACATCACCAGTTAAACTTTGAACAAAAATTCTCATTCTCACGTTATCTCATCTATCTCATAGTTTTGAAAATAGTCTTGCATCTTTTTGGTATGCTGTAGGGCTATGAAAGGACCGGTACTGTCAAAATAGGTAATTTTAGATTGGTACTCCTGAGGTAAAGCCCCGGGATTAGCAGGCAATTATAGGGGTGCATATCTATTAGCCATATTGGCAGGGATAAGTGGGACGACGGGGATAACATGGATAACAGGAGTAACTGAAGTAACTGGAACAACAATTGTAGTTTTTGTAGTATGTGCAGTGAATGGAGGTGTGGATGGAGTACTTTGAGATGTGGATGATGAATAAGCGGAAGTAGGGGTTGAACGAAATAAAACATTAACAGGGGTTGGAACACAACTCGGAGGAGCTGCTTCAGGACTCAAATTAGCAAAATCTTGTCTTTTCTCTTGCTTCCTGAGGATCTTTGGGATTAGGTTCGGATTTTCAAAAACAGCGGGAGGGTCTAGATCTGGATTTGAACTTGTATATCGTGGATTCTTCTTGGGAGCCAATTTCCGAATGTTGTTTTTTTGGTATTTTTGTGGGAATATTTTTTGAAATTGGCAAGGAAGTGTCAGATTTTGAAATGGCTGTGTATAGCTTAAAAACTAGCATGACGATTGACTGAAGCAGATTTTATTTGCTTCTGTTAATGTAAAACAGGAACAACTTCAAAGGCTTCCTGGCTGACATTCAGGCTTCATCCGTATTTTTAACTGATATACAGTAATTAGAAAATCGATTCGCTTAGTGGATTTTTCCAACCTTCTGAGTGAAATTAACTGAGGATGTTACCGAGTGGAGTTTCCATTATGTTATCACTCAGGTTGTCCCCTAGGTCAGAGTAAAGGGATACGATCGAGGTAACCACAAACCAACTTTGGACTGCAGGTTCTAGCCCACTTGCAGTCAGAGAGGGCTCTCCCTTTATGATTTAGCTTTGTTGATGATGATTTTAGGCTAGCTATTGAGTTCAGGGATTTTTGTTTGTTTGTTTGTGTTTTGGTGGGAGAATTGATGTTTTCAAGTAAAGAGGCAAGTGTAGTGTGAAAGTTTCAAACCATTGAGCATGGAGTCAAGGAAGTAAGTGTTAACACCCAGGTTGTTCCCTATGACTCCCAAGGGAATACGGCCGGGGTAACCACTAACCAATCTTTGGATCACAGTTCCTAGCCAAACTGTAATCAGAGAGGGCTCTCTCTTTATGATTTGTCTCTGTTTTGATGGTTTTTTAGGCTAGCTATTATGCTCAGGTTTTGGTTTATGTTTTGGTTGAAGGACTTCTTTCAGGGCTTAAGATGTAGTGTTCAGAGAGTAGTGTAACATTGGGCAATGGAGTCTAGAGGTGTGAAATGCTTTAAAATGCTGGAGTGATGATGTTTAGACTGCAGGGCCTATTGTGTATTTCAAACAAACAAATTTAAAATTAAGTGGTGAGGCATGGTCAGCCAACAGAAAGCAATTAAGAATTTTCTATTAAGCTGGTGATGTGAAAGTGAAACATGTTGCACAGGAGCAAACTTGAATTCCTGAAACAAAGGTCACTGTGAAAGATATATTCTGAAAGTGCAGCAATTAAGAATTACACTTATCAAGATTATAGCTGAAGAAAAACATTCATTAACAACATAGATTGAACTCAGGGTATTGCATGAATAAGTCCTGAAGGTTATTCTTTTTCTTTGTTGCTAAACACTTAGAAGTTAGAACATATATGGATTGTAAAAGATTGAAACACATAACAAAGAGAGTTACAGAAACTTATTGTATTGTGAGGTACACAGGAATCCAGCAGTTTTTCAACAGACACCAGAATGCATTCAATACTTCAGAAATCCGAGAAACTCCATCACTTTCTTTATTAAACTCTGAGAGAATTACAGCTTAAGAAATTCTTCAAGAGAAATCAACAACAACCGCTGCAAGCTTGTGCGAGGGGCAAATATATACTATCGGTCGTTACAAAATATCTGAGTGCTAAGTTATCTCAGAATTGAATATCTTCACCAACTTTTCGAGATATTTAGATCAGAAAGTTATTACATCATTGAATACAAAGTAAATGCATCTTTATGCTTGTCAGAAGATATTTTGGCCTTTGGAGGCCACTGAGTCGGTTGGAGTGATCTGCATAAATGCTGTGAAATGCGCTTTTGGAGCTGCTCTGTTGTAGCTTCTCGGCCTGGACACCTGTAGCTTCCTACTTTGCTTCGTTGGCCGAAATTTCTGCTGAGTTGGCTCAGCTTTAATCTTTAATGCATGTTGATTCTTTTTAAACTGTCCTGTGTATGACAATTTTGCATTTTCGATGATCAAAATTTGTTGAATGGCTTCCTGTTTATAAAAATTTATGTATGGCCTTATTCCACCAGTCTAGTGTAGGTAGTTGATGCCTGAGAATTGCATCCATAGTCTCCTCTGCCTCTGTATACTTGTAAAAATTGGGAGGTGCCTCAAACAGGTGTTTGATTTCATTCATTATAAAAAATAAATTTTCTACTCTGTTGTAGAGACTTTGTCCTGTGGCTGGCCCTGTTTCCTCTGAGGTGCTGGGCTTCTCATTGATCTGACTTGTGGAAAATGTGTTAACCCTTTTGGCATACTGGTCATGTGTGAACAATCTCCCTGCGCTGTTCAGTAAGCTAGGGAGCCCTCTGTTTTCTAACACCTGAAACTTCTCCATAAACCTGTTCACCTCAGTCTGCATGTCCTGGGTTCTTCTCTCTAATGTCTGTACTAAGTTTCTCAGTGTAAGAACCCTTTTGATTAACTGAATGTGCTCAGTTCTGTTTGAAATTCCCATGGCAGCCAACTGAGTGCTTGTCCTATTGTTAAGCACATTGATCATCCTGGTGGCTATCTCAGGCATGTTGCTTAGAGCAGCTCTTGATCTTTGAATCTCCATCTGTGATTTTGGAATGAGCTCTAACTGCTCATGGATTGTTTCAATATATTGCCATTGCTCATTAATAGATTGGCCAATGTTAGCCCACAGCACTATTTTAAGCTCAGCCAGAACTTTATCTAATTTGAGCTAATTTTCTAGCTCTTTGATCCTGTCTTTAAGGGCTTTTATCTCCCTGCCCTTTTCTTCCACAGACTGCTTGGATTTGTCATATCTGTCATTCACTTTGGCCAATTTATCCCTGGTCTCATTCAGCTCTGCCATTTGAGCTTCCAGGGCCTGGATCTCAGTCCTCAGCTTTTGCATGTCCAGGTTTGGGGCCTGCTCTGTTGCTGGTGGTGCTCCTGAAGTGGATGTTGCTGCCTGTTCTGTTTGTTGAGGAGGAGGAACAGTGATTGGAGCAGTTTCCTCAAGGTTTATTACTTCAGGAGGAGGCTGGGAGGTCTGACCTTCTTCCCTTTGCTTCAAAGCTGCCTGTAGTGCTGCCTGTGCAGCCTCTGATTCTCCCAGCTTTTCTTGTGTCTGGATAAGCTGCTTGTAGAGAGACACCAGCAAATATGTGGCTTCTTTATCATGCCTCTGCTGGGCAACCTCATCTGTTTGAGGGTGGATTGTGGCTGGCATTTTAATCTTTTTCTTCAAAGCAGCCATGTCTGCATCCCTTAACTTTAATATCTCCTAGATGCCCTTGATATCTTTGGGATCATGCCCAATCTCAATAATTATATCTTCTAAGGACCTAATTCTGTTGTCCTTAGCCTGTGATGATGCCCTCTCCAACTCAAGTTGGGCAGCTGTATTATTAAGGCTATTTTCCAGCCTATAATTGTCCAATGTTTTGTCAGCCAAGGAGGCGTAGACCATCTCACCTGTTTGCTTATGCAACTCAATTTTATCCATTGGGTGGATGTCTTTGGCAAGGACCTCAAGATTGGTCCTTATATAATCTGCATGAGATTGGGGCTGTGCTACAGCTGGCAAGAAATGACTCATGATCATCTTGCCTTCACTAACATCAAAAGCAGACATCAGTCTTTGCTGGTTAGTGGGAGCCATCTTCAGCAAATGATTATAGAGCTGTATTTTTATGGGCTCACTTCTTTTCTTTATGTCTATGAACTGTTGTTTGATGCTCAGTTCACCCTCCCTCTACTGGCTAGAGGAGCTGACTTCTCCTCCCACAGTTCTGTTCTGTTCCTCTTGGAAGGAACTTGCAGATGCTTCCCTGCTAGGTGGGCCCATGCCCAGAGACTGCCCTGTTGGCATTTCCTCATCAGAGAAAGGGTTCATTCTCTGTCTTTTCTCACCATGACTTTCTGATGTGGTCAAGGGAGTCTCTTTGTCCCTTTTTATGATAGTATCCTCCTTTTGTGGAGTTTGGAGGATTGATGCATCAACTAATGTTTCTTGCCTATGAGGCACCGTATTTTGTGCCTGCTGTTCTGTGGAAACTGGGGCCTCAACTGCCCCTTCTTGCTGTGGGGGCTGCTCTTTATTATGCTGCCCTTCTTCTTGCTGTAATTCCTGTTGTTGTTGTTGTACCTGTTGCGCTGTTGTTGCACCTTCTCATGCGGTGGCTGTTCAGTATCCATCTCTTTTTCCTTGCCTTTGCTAGATGTATCTTCAGTGGCTTTGGGTGCTTGCTGATTTACAGCCGAGGAGGATGCAACTGCTCCCACTTGTGTGCTTGGCAGTGAAAACACCTGTGAACAAAGTTCAAGGTCAGCCATCTTTTTAAGATTCCTCACCGCTCTTTGATTCAGCTCTTCTTGTGTAACCGGCTCTTCTAGGGTTCCTCTCCTCCATTTGGCTTGGTTTGCATGTTTTTCAATGTGAGGGATCTTTACATGATCATAGCCAGAGAGCCTATATCTGAGCCTTCTCAAAGTGATGAAGTGGTTGGGGTCATAAGGTTTCCAGAGGAAACTAGTTTGAAGGCCAAGGGACTCAAGCATCCTGTCTGCTTCTCTCCAACCTTCCTCCCTTTGGTTATAGACAAAGTGGCCAAGTTGGTTCCTGATTTTTAACTGTGCTTTCTTGCCTTTGCCTGAAAAGTGAAGCACATCAACATTGCCAAACTGCCTGAAGTATTCTAGGGCAAATAGCCTCATAGGCACATATCTGGGTAGTCTGTAGGGAGGCAGTTCACACCCATACATCCTGATGACGGTGTGGTGTTGGTAAAAGTACCAGTCCCCAATGCTGTATGATTTGGATAACTGCAGGATCCTTTGCATTTCATCTGTGAGCCTCGGAGGAGGTGAGCCCATCATCATTGACATAGCTGGGTGGATGAACTAATCTATGAACTCACAATAAGTATAAGGAGTTTCAAATCTACAGTGGAAAACAGATGACCAATAGACCACTGATCTTGGATTGCCTTGGGCATCCTCTCTTTTGATTGGGAAAGAGAATTTCTGATGTTGATGATATAAGATCAAGTGGTAAATGTAGGAGGTATACCTGAACACTCTTTCTCTTGCCAGGTTCATTAGTTGCTCATGTATTTTGTCTGCTATATAGGTGGCATAGTCATAGCAGATAGGAGACTTGCCAGGAGCAAACATGAGCATGATTACCAGCACAGTTTGATCAACAAACTCAATGGAGTTGTAGCCCAAAATGGGACTAATCATGTCTGCCAGATCTCTGCCCAGTTGGTTGAGGTATACTTGATTGATAGGAGGATACTTCACAGAGTCAGAGCCAATGTATAGCTGGTTAAGTTTGGTGACCTGAGCATCTGTCATTTTGGCTCCTTGATTTATCAGGTCTACAAGTGATAGAGGGACCAGTTTCTTCTCAGTCCTGAAGCAGAACATATCCTTGATAGCTTCTGGGGTGACATAAAACACAGCTGATCCCGAAGGGTCAAGAACTGCCCTCTGAGTGGGGTCATAGTTTTCAGCACATAGATGGATCAAATCAGGGAATTGGTGAACTTGAGGGAGCTTAAAAATAGGGAGGAATGAGTCCCATATGCCCAGCACATCTGTTCCAGTCTCATGCTTGGCCTTCAATTCATTGAGCAGGTGGATGTGGAACTTAGTACCCATCAGCATTTCCTCTGAAATCTGATAGTCCATGTCTGCCAGAGACTGCCATTCCAATTGTCTCTGAGGGGCATTCAATGGAGCAACGTTCAACGCTATTGGAGCTACTGGTGGATCCATGACTTCTCCTAGGATTATGGATAGAGTTGTTATGCAGAGCAACACAAAGAGTTTTCTTTGAGGGAGAAATGTGAATTGTATGGAACAGAGGGTGAGTGAGACAGCTGCAGCAATTGAAATACTGCTTGAAGTGCCAATAAGACCAATGTATGGTCTCAGTCTGTCTTTTTTAACAGGTAGGTACAGTTTGAGTAAGCTGTTTCGCGATTGCGCGAACAAAGTACAGTTTTTTGTGAAAATATGGGCAAACAAGGCTCAGCTGGTGTTTTTCGAGCTCACAGTTGTAAATGGGGGCTAGGCACCAAGATTTCGCCGGTGAATTTTGCAAGTTTTTTGTCGTTTAAGCTCTTTTGAGGGAATTCACAGACAAAGTAGGCATATGAAGAATTTATAATGGAGAATACCTGGTAAAGAGCGAGCAATGGTCACGGATGACTGTGGAAATAGCGCGCTGGACGTCTCCAAGTCGATTTCAGCAAAGGTGGTATAATTTGGACGTAAAATCATGAAGAGAAAGTAGAAGCTCTTGTGGCAAAAAGTATGAAAAAACGCGAAAATTGGCCTAAATATGGATTTTTGGCATATTGGCGCATTTTTTTGGATGACGTCAGCATGACGTCATCAGGTGGGGTCAAGGTCAGATGACGTCAGCATGGAGTCATCGGGTGAGGTGGCGAGCTGCTATTGGTCCACGGAGATGATGCGGTGGCAGACACATTGGCACAGGGGCGGACAAAAAGGTTGACGCGATGGCGGGGTGGCAATGACGTGGGGATGACGTTGGATGAGCGGATCGACCGAAACCGGAAACGGTTAGCGGTTTTATATCGCACCGCTATAGCTACGGAGGTGGAATGTGTCAGGCGTACCCCCGATGCATTGTGGGGAAGGCGCGTGGCGGGCGCCTGACGTCACCTTCTGACAGATATCGGAAGGTATCTGTCGGACGTCGGGGCCGCTCCGATATGAACGAGGGCCGTCGGATCACATGGGTCCGATCCGACGGTTGACGGAAGAGTGATGTGATCGGACAATACGGATGGGGGGCGGGATTAATTTATTATTTGTTTTGGAATTTGCGCCCGGCGGAAAACATTAGGATATGGTGTTTTACAATGTTTTTCAATGTATTTTGGAAATATAACAATGCGGGCGGATACTTTGGTTAAGCGGCAAAAGGTGGGTTTTTGGGTTATTTCACAATTTCAAAGGGGTTTATGGGTAGGAGGGGGTTTTTATAAGGTTTTTCTTTACAAACGAAGGTTTAATGGGTGGAATGACTTTAAAGAAGGGAGAGGGGTGAGGTTTAGGTTCATCAAAGTGACCAGATGTCATTTTGATTCCTTTTTAGAGAACATATGGCTATAATGCCAAGGGGAGGGATATTTATACCATGTTTGGGGTTTATACACCATGGTGTTATACTACTAGGGGAAAGGGAATCATAGCGGAATTATATAATAGAGTTAAGGTTAAATGGATGAAAGGAGTGGATGAGGGGAGATAACACTAAGTTTATTTGAAAATAACTTAGCTTAAGGAGTAGATCAAAATGAAAAGAGTTTTAGACAAGAAATGTGGCTTCTAATAGGACTAAGAACCACTAAAAACCACCAATTGTTTCATGAATATCAACTGATGAGGGGATGTTAGTAATGAATGGAGAGGGGAAAATTGGGAAGTTAGACATGCTTCTTTGCTTGCTGCAACCTGATGGAGAAGAAAGACTTCCCAATCCATTGACTTTGCTTTGTGAAATAGGTTAGCATACCTTCAATTGTAAGGAATGATACTTCTGCAACCTCAACTGCCTACCCATCTACTTGCCTAGCATTTTTTGTTTCTTCTTGGAGGGTGCACTTACGTTTGCAGACCCTTACTTGCCTTTTCTTTTCTTTGGCTTTTTCTTTTGTTTTTCTATCTACTTCTACCCTTATTTCTTCCAAGGTCCCAGATTAAGCTGTTGGGAGCCTTTCTTCTCTACCTGAACTACTTGTCTGCCAAGATTAAACAGTTTGGACAGACTTCTTTCTCTATTCTACAACTGAAAATTCAATACATGGCATGATCCAGATTAGGCTATTGGACCATCCATCAAAATTTGAGTCCCCATCAAGCTATAAGCACAGATTATATTCTTATGGAAATATGTGATCTTTGCATCACCAAAGCAGAGCATATTTGGACCTTTTCAATGCCAATCATGAAATATGAAACCTATTGGTATAGGTAGCTAACAGTAAGATTGCTGGTGCGTTTTCCTGGTCAAAAGAGGAATAAGGAGCAAGGTAGCTGCATATGGGACAATTTTCCAAATTTAAGGGATGGAAAAAATGCTAAGGAAGGAGAGGCAATTAAGAATCTCTCAGTCAGCTTAACAGAGGAAAGTGGATGATCTCTATCTAAGGGCAGTAAAGAATCGTTAGATAACTATCAAACACATGTGATTAAGAGTAAATATGAGCCATAAGGAATTAATATTCATGTCCAATTCATTTCAGATGAAAAACATAAAGAAATAGCAGAAACTGAGCCTAGAGTGCAGTTGAACAAGTTCTAAGCTAATCTTTCTTTTTGCTATTTGGATGGTGAAAAATGAAAAGAGGCACTTATTTATTCATGTTGCAGCACAAGAATTCCATCATTCAGTCTCTAGAGACCAGAAACAACAGATCAGGCAGTCATTCTTCCAATCTCTTCAGCAATCTTTAATTAAAGAAAAGTATCAGACATACAATGCGAGTCTCTAGTTAAAAGTTATCAATTAACCAACCCTTGAAACAATACAGTGGGTGGTATATATAGGGAAGATTCTCCAAAATTGTTTATTACAGCTATGACCTAAGCAAGTCTGAAAGTAAATGATTACTCTAACCTAAACTTATAAATGCAAAAAATATCTATGAGCTGCACTGAGGGCAGCAGTATCAGAACTGAATCAAGGCATTGTCCTCAGTGGCTTGGTGCAGTGCTTCTGCAATAACTGAGCATGGACTTCTGCTCCATTGTAGTTCGGTGGATTTAAGTGCTTTAACTGTGATTTGAGAGCTGGGATGGGCTTACACCTCCTGACTTGACTCTGCTAGAGGCCAATTAATGTTGACCTGCCTTGGCAACTAAAGATTTCCATTAAAAAATTAACTGATACTCTTTGCCGCTTCATCTCTCCTCTGATACTCTTTGACAAATGAGTTGGGCTGGTTTCTCTCTCGTTGCGGGTCAAATCAAAACTTAATGGTCACTGTTTGGCCCTCTGCTTTCTTTAGAATTGTCTTTTGTTCATCTCTGCATGCCTCGCGAAGAAAAACAGGTCATTCGGTGCTTTTTGGGCTTGCTAGGGGCTCCGCAATGAGGGATTTTCCATTTCAGCCCTTTTCCTGTAGCCATGCACGATTAGCGCTAGGCACTAATTGTGCAAGAAAAACTACCTCGGAATTTGAATCCGGGCCTCCTAGGCACGATGTTTTCCTTTCGCCTCAAAATTGATGATGACGTCAGCATGACTTCAGCGGGTGGGACCATGGTATAGTGGATGACGTGGCAAGGTGATGTCAGCAGGGTGACGTCAGCATGTACGGTTGATGACGTGGTAGTGGTGACTCGGCAGAGGGCCGACGTGTGCAGATGACGTGGTGAAGGTGACTTGGCAGACACGTGGAACCAGACAGGTAACATGGGGCACATGTATAGAGGGCGGAAAGCGGTTTCATCCTACCGCTTTCTGTACGGGGGTGGTATCCATCAGAGCCGCTCCGATGCAATAAGAAGTGGACAAGTGTCTTTGGGTATGGCGGAACAACCGCCTCGCTATCGGAATCTAATGACCGAGTAGCGGGGCGCCTCCGAAATCGCCGAGAGCTGTCGGATGGGGGGGGCCTGATCCGACGGTGGACGGAGTGCGGAGCTAGCGGGAGAATAATGGACGGGCACGCGAATATGCGAATCTTCATACGTCGTAGCAGGGGGGTTTAAAACTTAGGAAATGTGGGTTATGGAGTTGTTTAATGAGCGAGGTTAATGTTTTATGCACACAACTTTAGGTTAAGGGTGGAAAAGAGGGTTTTTCAGGGCTAGGGTTAGGGAAAATGGTTGTTAGCATGACCAGGTGTCACACTAACGCCTGTTAGGACGCGGATGGGTTCATGATTGTCCCAGGTGGACTATTATGTCCCAGAACTGATAAATACATAGCTATAGTGCTAGAGGGCGGAGTATGTATATAGGGGAGTTATTTAATATAGATTTAGTAAGGTAGGGGGAAATATATAGGGGGTTATATAATATAGTCAGGAGTTAATACGGAGATGATGAGAAAGTGCTAAGGTAAGGAACCTTAGGCCATTTTGGCGGAATAGGACTGTGTAATAGAAGAATGCAAATCCTTGAGTAAAGCAGATCTTCACCAAGGACAATGATGTGGAAAATAATGATTAGCAGGCATCAAGCAGATCTTGACCTCTTTGGGAAAATTAGTGAGTGATTTAGGGAATAAGAATGAACAAGGGAGTTAGTTATGTCCAGCTTGACTTCCTCCAGATGAAAACTGCATCATGGCTGTGATCTGAAAAGATATAACACTTAGAAACACAAAATTTATCATGAATCATCATTCTACAACCTCAAAAACTACCTACCCAGCCTACCATCCTGACATTTTTTCTTCTCTTTGGTTTGGGTGCACTTAGACTTGTAGACCCAGCTTTACAAATTTTTCTTTTTTCTGTTATCCTATCTAAGTCTACACTTATTTCTGCCAAGGGCCCAGATTAAGAAGTTGGGCTCCTTTGATTCTCTACCTATCTACAAATCCGCCAAGATTAAACTATTTGGACAAATATCATTCTCTATATTCTAAGACAGGAAATTGAAACCTAGGGAGACCAAGGTTAAGCTGTTTGGCCCTCCCTTTTATAGTACAAAAATGGTTGAGTCATCAAAATTGGAATTCAGCAGTGGCATTTGGATTGGCACTCTTTCATAGTATCTTCTTTATCCCCCTTTTTTTGGAAATATGGAACACTACAACATGCAAAGTATGACATATTTGGCATGTAACAATGTCAATCATTAAAAATGAACACCTGTCGCAACAAGAGGCTAACAACACCCTCCAAAATTTTGGCCTGCACTTAAATATCGGAACCTACTATGGATATTGTGATCGATTATTTCTTAGTCAGTTATTGATAAGTTTATGATCTCAAGCTCCCCTTTTCGATCTTAAGAGTCATTCATGCTTTTATATTTACATAGAATGTGTCAACTTTGGGCATGGGAGTTATCACTTGTCATGCAAAGGGAGGTTTTCTTTTCTTGAAGGGGAAATATTTATGAGAATGGGTTGTCCTCACCACATAGACGTGTTTCACACTCATTTCACACACTCTTACACAAGTGTTGCCTTTATCATCCCAAAGTCTATCATTAGAGTCACACTTATCGTAAGCTGCCACAAAGGTTGTTGCATTAAGAGAAGGATGTGTTATATGTTCTGGATGGTCTATGTTGTATCTATAAGTTTTCAAGTGTGTGATTATAGTCAAGTTTTATCACTTTTCACATCAGTTTCGTTAATCCCACACTTCGCCAAATTTTGGAGTTTCCTTAGCAACCTAGCCTTATCCAACTTTCCTGAACTCTGCACTTCACATATGTAACCCTAAAGACTTTGCCTTGCCTGTTAGAACTATGAAATGTGCAGAAATTCCAACCTTCCTTAGCATTCAAAACTGCAAAGTGATTTCATCCAATCTCCTTCCTTCAGCCGGAACCCACTGTCTCAAGAAATTGTGTAGTTTTCTCCCTTGACTACCCAGTCAACTCCCTCTCATCTTCCTTGTCACGTTTTCTAGGACTTGCGTATCCAACAAGAAATTTGGGATATGAATTCCATCAAGGTAGAAAATCAAGGGGTTTTCAAGTCATTTTTTTAGGGTTTCCACTAGCATAGTCTCACAATATGATCCACCGAGTCCCTAAATTGGGGTCTAGTGCTATTTCAATTAATTATTAGATGATCATGGTGGGCCATAATTCCAAGTTAAATGTTATGACTCTTCATAGGATATTATTGTAGATACTTGAGGAGACACCTCTTTGGCTAAACGGTTAAATATTTTGACTTCAATATCGAACCATCAACCGCATCCTCAACATTTTTCCCATCAACCATATCCTCAACATATCGAACCAACAACCAAGAAGATAACTGAGGTGAAGCATGGGCATCCTCTATCGCCCACATTGTCGAGGATATAAATAAATATATGAATGCCTCTACACTCCACCAATTGTGCATCAATAAAAATTTGGGTTGCCCCACTATCCACTAAGATGGATACACATTGTCCCTGCAATGTGCCTCTAATTCCCAAAATTGAAAAATTGGGATTTTCCATGTCAAAATTTTAATTCGAGACTGACCATGCATTGGAAGGAAATTAACACATTATTAAGACATTAAAAATAAATAATTGACACAATACCAAATACAATACATGCATTGATTTTTATCTCACAAGGTATTTAGACGCTAATTGAGCAAGTTCACATGAAGAGAGAAAGGAAATATCATTATACATTGTTCAATTTGTAATTAAGAGCATTATATTGGATAAGGGAGAAGTAACGTTTAGCATCTTTCTCATATACAAAGGAAAAATTACGAAGCAATGTAAAATGCCTTTCGTGAAGCAATGTTGTTGTAAAGGGTGGGGATTTTGGGTAGAGGGTTATAGGTTTTGGAAGTATTAAAATAAGTATTTGGTAAAACTAGGGGATATGTACTAAACTAGGCATGAAGTAGTATTGACTATTTAGTAATAGAAAGAAAAGGGTATTCTAAATCGTGAACACACTAATGGTTGTTTATCTCACCACTTGAAATGATGTTATGAGTTCAATGATCCACATGAGGGAGAAGATTATACGCTAGCAGTACCTTTTTGCAATGTTCCAAATCAGATGTGAATGGAGAGGACTTTGCAAAGGTTTTTTTGCAAGGGTCAAGGGTTTCTAGGCTTTGATAGTTGATCAAAATGGTGGAATGAGGACGAGTTATCAAATGCACTGTGATCAGAGGAGGTGGATTCAATTGTATGTTTGGATGTCATGAAGATGCTAAAGGTTGCGAGGTTCATTCTGGCAGGTGGAAAGGACAATGGCAATTGTTCTTTGCCAAGGAAGAGTAGATTAGACTCCTCTTCTTTGCCAAGAGATATACACAACAAGGGGTAACTAACAAATTCATTTGTGCATTTTGACTTCATTGTCGATGACATTTATTGTGAATGGGTTGTCATGTTGGTTAGCTAGTGTTGGGGCATTATATGATGGAGACAATCAAGAAATCTACTTTCACTACAAAAAGGGGGAAAACAAGAAGTTAATTTTTTTTCCAAGGAAATTCTGAATAAATTTTCACATTAGTTTAGTGGTTGTCATTTATTAATATGATCATGGTGGATCATACTTTCTAAGCTAAATTCTATGACTCTTCATAGGATATTTTTAGAGATACTAGAGGAGAGACCTCTTTGGCTCAAGGGTTCAGGAAGGATTTTGACTTCAATATAAAACCATCAACTATATCTTCAACACTTGTGCCATCATGGAGGAGGGGAGACATTTCTCTTCAAAATTATTCCTCTACTTTGTATATTTTTTGAAGTTTTTTGATATTATCTTCAGGGAGGCATTGTTCCATGGATGAAATTTGCATTTCATAGATTTTGTTTACTTTTATTATATTTCTACTAGTTTCTCTAGGAATTTTTTCTTCTTCCTTGTTCCCATTTAAAGTGGGCAAGTCTCCGCTTTAAAATTCCCTGATATTGTTTTGCAGTTACCAAATCCACTTCCATGTTGTGTTTTCGAAGACAATTTTGACTTGGCCCAAATGATTTGTTTCCACAAAATATGATATTTCCTTGCCATTTTTAACATTTACTATTGATTTGTTTTCCATTTTGGGATGAGGCCACTCACTAAATATCCTCAATGAAAATAACGCATGAACCTTGATGAATCCCTAAAAGAAAAGTCCCTCGTTCATCCGTAAATATCGTCGAATTTCACTTTGAACAAAACAAAATATGCTCAATACTAAACTACCCACATAAATGGTATTAAGATTTAATAAAATTTACTCAAAGTCTAAGTTTTTGATTCCTTCTCGAGTCGGAAAAACCACTGGCGTTACCGAGTTGGTAAAAGAAAGTAGGATTTGTTATCCAAAATCCTAGCTTAGTGCCCTGAATCCCTAATGTGACTGATACTTTGATTAATTGAGTTGATGTATCGATCCTTTGTCTCATGGCTAGCTGTGACAACTCGATTTATTGATTTAGCTGATCTAATCTCAGGGTTAACTATGGCAGCCGAATTTGAATCCATGATCCATTTGCCGTTTGTAGAAAAACCATGAGTTCACTGAAACCATCAAGAGAACATGGACAATTCTTCATGTTCTTCCACTCCAACATAATTATATTATCAACATTATAAAACATATAAAATATGTGTCAAATTGTACCAGGCAAATCTACTTGAAAGGATCATAACCTATAAGCTCGACCATGAAGTCTTACTCCAATAACGTCAAGATAATTAAACAAGTGACCTTTTAATAGAAAAGATTTTTTGACAATGGGAACTCAACTAACTAGGTTGACCCTTAAGACTATGTATTTGTACCATTCAGTTTGAAATTTGAGAAAAAAAAAATTAAATTTATAAAATTACTAGCATTATAAATGAAATATTTATAATAAACTAATTTTTGCATTAAAATAAAACTTTTATTAACTTCAAATTAAAAAATTTGTATTGCCAAACTCTTCCAACAACCAGAAAAACAAACAAAAAAAAATATAAAAAATAATAGTACTCAAGGTGTAAAGAAGCAATAAATGTAAAAGACACTCATACTGATGAGAACACACTTAACATAATATCAATGAATTTTATGGTTAAAGACTTACATAATTACATTAGCGTAATTTTTAGCGTAGGTTCTAGATAGAGCCACATTCCGTGGAGAGGGTCTTATACCTCCCATCCTACCCTACCTTTTCAGTTTCAAGAACAAATCTCTTTCTTTTAGAGCATTCCGCGCACTCCAATAGTGAGTAGACTTCGGAGGGATCGAATCCCATTACCACACTCCAATAGCGCCCAGACTTCAGAGGGATCAAATTCCATTACCTCAGTTCAACGTAAGAATTCTTTGAATCAAAATTATCCTCCACTTCCTTGTGAGAGCTTGATTCTATTTCTCCTTCCCTGGGTTTTGATGCTCTGAAAATTTACAGGTGTGCTCTGTTTTTTTAATATTTTGATATATGTCCCTGTATAGGTTTGGTGTATAAATCGGTGACCTTCTTTGCCAATCTATTTTATATCCTTGGCATTTTGTTCAAGTAAATCATGTATTTGGTGTGTCAGTCCCTACTACTTCCTAGTATACATAGGATATCCACGTTTTTTCCCTGTCTTTGCTACAGCTTTCAAAAGCTCTTGGATGTACTATCTGTTTCTCTTGATATTGCCTCAATATAATACAATTATGCTTTTTCTTTCTGAATAAAAAAATAATGTTGTTGGAAGTTGTTCAAAGAAGAAATTTTAAAGAATTTATGCTTGTATTGTGAAAGTTTATTTCTTTTCATGATCGACATGATTTTTTCCAGCTGATTATGAATGTAATTTTACAAGCTCTAGGTTTTTAGTGAGGGTTTATGGTTTTGGTGGTGATTTTGGAGAATAATGTTTATATCCTGTAGAGCATTATTAACGCCTTTGATTTGGCTTTAGCCGATGTTCGTTTTGTGCTCGTTTTGTATTTTTCGAAAACAGAAGCTTGATAGTTAACAACACCCGCCTACCTAGGGTTCGAATCAGGGATATTGGATGAGGATAAATCTAAATGATCAACGAACACTTGCATACCATGGGATTCGAATCCACACCCTACGATGCTTTTTTTGAATTTTTCCAAATTGGAAATTGATTGATAGACAACGACACCCGCCTAGCGTGGGGTTTGAACCCACTATGTGAGATGATTGTTGTCTGTTAAACTTAGCGATGGTTGTTTAGTATTTTTCCAAAACAGGGGCTTGAGAATAATAAATCCCGACGGTTCTAACAAACAGGAGCTTAGAGAATAATAAATCCTGACGGTTCTAACAAACAGGAGCTTAGAGAATAAGAAATACAGAGACAAAAATATTTCATTTCAAAATATGTATTAAATGAACACAACACACCAAACGTAGCATTCTAACCCACGACTACAAGATTAGGAACCTTGGGCTTTAACTACTGAGCTAGATGGGTTACTCCTTTTGACTTCCCACTTAAATCAAACTCCAGAATTATTACCTTCAATGAATTTAGGTTAAATTCAACACAGGTAGTTTACTATTAATAATTCCACGTTGTGGACATGCTCTTGAATTGCAGTAACATCAACTTTCAGTTTGTTCTCGGTTTTGAGTGTCCACATTCTTGTTTTTCTTTTCTAAGGATGGGGATGTTTTAATATATATATATATATATATATATATATATATATATATATATATATATATATATATATATATATATAGATATATATATATATATATATATAGATATATATATATATATATATATATATATATATATATATATATATATATATATATATATATATATATATATATTAATTCGGTCACATTTTCGTTGCATTTTAGACCATGAAACAATAATTCAGTTGCATTTGGATTTTACATTGAAATCAAGGAAATGGAGGCTCAGTGGTAATGAAGGGAAATATGGAACTAGGAAGAAAGAGAAAATAGGGTTTATTTTATTTTCGCAGGAACCTCTTTTTTTTGTTGATCTCATTTGTTTATTAGTAGGGATGATGTAGGTGCTCGTGATAGCACTAGTTGAGACATGCCAATGGGGTTGTGGTTTAAGGATGATGACGTTCCATGCTAGGCTACCCCGAGGATTCACTGCTCTTGGAGGTGCGAATTAGTTGTTACGACCAATATTATGGTGCAAATTTTGGTTGATTTTGATGAAAGAGCACCCCTTGGTACGGCAAGTCAGCCAAATGGAATTCATTTGTTGTCAAGTAATTGAACTTTTGTTCGTGGTCAGTTGTTTAACTGACCTACGGGTCTTTTTTACCCCACCCAGTCCCTGACATTTTTGGGCCAGTTGTAATGCTTTTTGACCTAAATATAGACTTCAAACAAAATAGTATACAATAGGCACTGCTAGTGAAATTGTGGTTGTATACAGTAGTCACCACTAGTGTGATTACCATAGTATGCAGGAACCACTAGACTTTATGCAATCTCAAATGCTCTTGAAATCTGGAACTGTTGATTTCATGCCTTAAAGAACCAGATTGATGCCACTAAATTTGGATCTGATTTTTAATTGTTGTTTCCTTTCTTTCAAAACCTCCTCCAGTTATTATTAATCTCTTATCATTTGACTACTCTGCCATTTACCTCTAAAATAATCAAATTTACTTCTTGAATATCTACAATATCCCCAAATTGGTTGATCCCTGCCTTAGAATACTCTACCACCTCATTCAATCTGAAATCATCACATGCCATGTGTGTAGAGTAGATAGAGCACAAAAATGCTTCATTGTCATCACCTATTAATGCAACAAAAGGAGACAAAAGATCACTCATTTGTTGGCAGTCTCCACTGTTCGAATCATATAGAACATAAGTCTCAAGGATGGTGAGTAATTTTCCATGATTATGCTTACGAGATGTTTATAGGCGTTCATCATTAATAGTAACCGCAAACTTTTCTGGAATGAGATTATATTACCCCGTAGATTCATTATCTAAGAAGGCCTCACTTTCTCTATTCCTATCATTATTTTGTTCCAATCCTTCTAAGGAAATCCTCTGTAGTTCCTTATGTAAACCATTATGATAGCAATATGTGAAACATCATTGAGTTTTTCTAATAATCCCTTGCATTGGATACAGGCTGCGTAAAATCTCCAACTTATAGTTTGAAAGCATGACTAGTAGTGATAGGCATAACAAAAATCCGTTATCACCACTGTCAAGTGAAATTATAAATAGTAGAAGAGAACTTAATTTGTTCAGGTTCCATCCTCCAAAACCATAACATAGGAATGAACTTTACAATATTTTTGACCTTAACTTTCTTACTTGCTAAACAATTACAATGTTTTTCCCATTTAATGGTAATGGTTTTTAAAAGAAAATTATCATGTTGTCTCACAATTATTTGATAGTGGGCTCTACCTAAAAAATGGAGAGTGTACTTAATAAAGTATGGACTATCTTCATCCATAAACGATGACTAGGGTCTTTGAAAAAATTTGCTATAACCGACAACCTTTCCATTTGTTTCTGTGGTACATTTATCCATTGTGTACCGTCCTGTCCAAATGAATTGAAAAATACAAATTGAGACACATAATACAAATTCCGTTGAAAATAAATCCTTTGGCTTTGAGATGGTCTTCGTTTGATTTTTTTTGTTTGCAGTTAAGATCCACCAGGATCACTAAACAATCCAATTCAGATGTCTATGAATGCAGCAATTTATTCCTATAGCATAAGCAATGATCCTAACTAGTGTCCAAAAACTTTTCTTTGCAGATTTCTATTACATTATTCTATACAAAATTGCAGACCAGGTATTTATGTTGCTTTTGGTATTTGTATTATTTATGTTGTTGATTTAGTTAGAGGTTGGATTTATTTTTAGAAATAACTTTAAAATGATAGTTCAAAAGTTTGTTTGTGACTAGCTAAATTCTTGTTGGAACACTCTGATAAGCTTGCCTCAAAGTGTTGGACAGATCTTCAATGCTCACTCAACACATTGGTAGAGTTTTGTTCAGGGTTTTGAACCTAGTTCTCAATTTTTTTCATATCTAATTCCTACAGAAGCACTAAACACTACCTTGAAACAACAAAAAAACAAAAGTACAAACAATCAAGTGATCAAAGAGCCAAAAATGCATTGAAAAACTACATTTTCATAGATTCACTCCCTATGTTTATTCATTGGTCATGTTCTCTTGAAAAATAAGTAATACCCAAGTTAAAAATTGCAGTCTTATTGTTTAAAAAACGTGGTGCATTTAGGGAAATAGCACATCGTCATCCATATATTCAGATGAACAGGAAACAAGACCTACTCCAAGTACATATGAATACTTCAACAAAATGATATATTGTAGTTGCAAAATGTGCCAAAATAGGAAACTAAAGAAGCGAAGGCTTGTTGGTATCCATAGATTGGAACATGGATTTTATATAGAAGAGGTACATTATAATTAACAAATTGTTATTATTATAATAAATAAATATGCACATTATTTAATACATTATTATTGATCATTTCATTTGATTTTTTTATTTATGAAAAGCCGCTTCTAGTTCCTAATATTCGTGAAGAACCAATGGATGATATTGATAATAGCGACTCTCAAGATGAAGGACAGGACACATTTATGGAAGAAGCCACTTTGCAGATAAATGAGGCTGGTGTCAATGAATTTATCCAAGACTTCTACACATCTTTTGAAGAAGTTGTTGATTCACCCCTAGCTCATTTGGCTAGGACACCTCTTTATGCAAATGTTGAATCTTCTATATTGGTGACACTTATTTTGTTGTTGAACTTGAAGGTTACACATGGACTGAAAAACACATGTTTTACTAATATATTAAGGTTGGATTGATATTCCTATAAATTGATTCTCTAGATGTCTTAAAAGTTTTGAATATTGTGTATACTTATAAAAATCATTTTTTGCACTATGCACACTTTTGGCAAACAAAATACTTCCAAATGACAATAAGTTGCCTCATTCTCATAGAGAAGTATCTTCAATAATGAAAGACATTGGAATGGAGTACAAGACATATGATGCATGTCCAAATGACCATATATTGTACTATGGAAATAATGAAAATTTACAACAATGCCCAAAGTGACACACAAATACGTATAGTCAAGATCAATTATCCAATAAGGTTCCTTATAAAGTATTACGACACATTCCACTAAAGCCAAGGTTTGAGAGAATGTTCAAATGCAAGGAGTTGGAAAAATATATGGATCATCATGCAAAAGGGAGGGGCCAAGATGGTGTCATGCGTATGGTTGCGGATAGTAAATGTTGGAAAGATATTGAGGTAAAATGGCCACATTTCAAAAATGAGCCAAGGAATGAAAGAATTTCTCTAGCAATGGATGGCGTAAATCCTTTTGGAGATCTTAAAACAACATATTCTGTTTGGCCAGTGTTTACTATAAACAATAATCTCCCCCCTTGGATGGAAATGAAAAAGGAACATGCAATGTTAACTCTTATCATACCAGGTACTAGAACATGTGAATGCAATGTTTTCTTCAAGATTATATAAAAATAAATTCAGTTAATCCTAATAAATAAGTCTTTGTTCACTTAGGGAAATATCAGGTAAAGGATATGGATGTATACATGGAGCCCCTCATTGATGAGCTTTGTCAATTATGGGATGGTGTAAATATGTTTGATGTATCAAGACCTATCAATGATAGAAACTTCCTATTTCATGCGATTCTTATCTGGACAATTCATGATGCCCCGGGACTCTCTATTTGTTGTGGTAATATAATATAAATTACATTTATAATTATTATGTTCATTTTAGCATTTGCTAAATATGGGTTCCAATCTTATTTTAGGACTACAAGCAAAGGGGAAACATGGTTGTCCATCATGTGGGCCAAAATTGTTGCATAGGCAGTCAAGGGATCTCAATAAAACTGTCTATGCTGAGTATCGACAATTCTTACCACAAAATCATCGCTATTGAGTGCGTGATAAACATATCTTCAATGGAAAGGAAGTGGAGATTAGGAAGCCAATAAAGATGAACCCTGCTAGGTGGAAAGCGATGTATGACGAAAAAGAAGGGACATGCTTTCCCCTAGGAATGAAAAGACACTCTATTTTCTATAAATTAGAATATTATGAGAGCTTGCCAATAGCCCACCTATTTGATACTATGCACATCGGGAAAAATGTGGCAGAGTGCTTGTGGAAACATCTAAATGGAAATAACATTGAAGCACAAATAAAGTTAAGAAAGGACGTTCGAGTTGCCAATATCATGCCGAACATGTGGTTGCACGAAGACAACTCATATGTTCATGCTCCATGGACATTTACATCAAATGAGAAAGAAAACATCATATCTACTATGAAAAGCATAAGATTTCCTTCTGGCTTTGGTGCAACATTAAAAAACTTATTCACAATAGATGGATCAAAGTTCTCAGGCCTAAAAACACATGATTGGCACAATTGGATAAAGGTAATGTTGTCACATGCTATATTTGTTGGAAACTTAATTATAAAATTGTATATCCTAGTAATAATATCAGTTCATGCATATTTGAACATGGTTATTTGTTAATAGACATGCTAGTATAGTGATGAAATTAGTTCATGCATATTTGAACATAGTTATTTGTTAATGGTCATGTAGTATGTGTTGCCTGCAGTAATACCAAGTACTTTTGACCACATTTTCACTTTGACTATTTACAAATTATGTAAATATCTGAGGTATTTTTCAATCCATCATGCATACTCTTCCATTACTCTTATCATTTGAAGTGCAACATTGATTATGCCTTTATATGAGTTTCTACTTTTGGTTTACAAGAAATAACAATTCTTTATTGTAATACTTGTAGGTGGGTCTCATCTAAAGAGATACATCAAGATGACTTGAAGTATTGGAAGAGGAATGTTTCACCTTTGATGTGTGATATTCAAATGTGCTTCCCTCCAAGCTTCTTTAATTCTCAAGAGCACTACCTTGTACACCTAGTAGAAGAGATTGAACAGTGTGGTCCTATTCATATTCGAACAATGTGGCTCGTGGAGAGATATATGAAGGTCTTGAAACAATTTGTGAGGCAAAAGGATCGACCAGAAGGGTCCATAGTTGAGGGGTACATGGTTTTCCAGGCCATGGTTCATTTGAGTGAGTACTTACCTCAATTGCATCTTGAAGCTCCACGATTATGGAATTATAACCAATCTCAATCATTTGAAGGAGAAAAATTAGAGGGAGAAGGGACTTCAAATAGGATAAAAGGTATAAAAAAATGTTAGGAGTTATTTGTATCTTAAGTTTTATATTACATGGATTTAAATAATTATTAATTCATTGAATGAAAAAATTTTTCATTGTAGATGCGAAGGAGTGGGAGGCATTACATTTGTATGTTGCATACAATTCTGACTTTATGTTGGAATGGATGGAGAAGTACGCTGAAAAAAAGAAATTAGAAGATGAAAATGCGTGGGCCAATATATATAATAGACATAATCAAAACACTACTCGAGCATTGCCTGCAAGCCATAAAAGAAAGTGGCCAGAGAGATGCTCGTGGAATTGGCTAAAGGCCAACATTGAACATGAGGCAACAAAAGGGAATAATAGAGTAACACAACAAAAATTGAATTTCATTAAAGGATCCATAAATTGGGAGGCGATATATATTAATATATTGCATATATTTAATAAATGTTTTGTTAGATTTCATATCCTTGAATCTAATTAGTTGATATTTATATGAATTTAGGTAAGATATTACAAAGGAATATGGAATTTTGGTCATCGTTTTCGCATCAGAAAAGTTGATGAAAAGAGAAAAACTTATGATTGTGGACTTTTAGCATCATTTGAGGTGGAATGTTGTTCACGTGCAAATGATAGACAACCAATCACAAGAATACTTCACTAACTATGGAGTGTTGGCAGACATTATCGAGCTTCATTTTATGTCTTTCAAGGAAGTTATTTTTCTTGTTGAATGATACAAGCTTATTGAAGTGGGAGAAGAAAAAACTATCTTATTGAAGTGGGAGAAGAAAAAATTATCTTGCTCAATGATAATGGATTCCACATGATCACTACTTCTAGGTTTGAAGCCACTTCTGAACCTTATGTGTTTCCAAGTCAATGTGACCAAATTTTTCTCATTCAAAATTTATAACAACCTGGTTGGTCATTTGTGATTGATTATGATCCAAGAGGATGAAGAGTAACCTTTGTTCAAGATGTAGAGGACCATGATTTACTTGAAGATGCAGAAGTCCCCCCTGAAGACATAGATGGCCAAGATGGAGATGATGAAGAATTTATTGTCAATGATGCATATCACCAAGATGAAGACCAAGACGAGTTTATTGAAGTTTTTGAAGGACATGAGCAACCACATGGGCATCAAATCCGTGAAGATGATGAATACATTGATTTTAATTTACCTGTAGTTGAAGGTGATGAAGACTATGAAAATGATGGTATTAATTTATTTGTGGATTTAGGGTCTATTAATGATGGGGTATATATGCCATCAGATGAGGAGATTCCATCTGAGAATGACATTTTATGATCACTATGTATTATTTAAGATAGTTGTAAGGATTCACTACAATATAATTTTTCTTTACAAGTTAGACATATGAGTTTTTAATTGTAATGAACATTAAGCAATTTGAATGTTTAATGTTTTACTTGTGAGGATGACATTTTTCGATCACTATGTTTACTTTAAGATGGTTATAAGGATTCACTGCAATATAATTTTTATTTAAAAGTTAAGTATTGAGTTTTTAATTGTAATGAACATCAAGTAATTTGAATGTTTAAGGTTTTACTTGAAAGACATATATATTTGGTGTTACTAATTCTATTTTCTTATCGATTTTTTGATCAAGGTTTTATTATTTTTATGTTATTATGTGTTTTCTTAAGAATGTACCCATGGGTGTTACTGATTCTACTATGCGGGATTCAATGATATTCACTACTTTTATGGAGATGTTAACAAATGCATGAGGGCAGGATGCTGCTATGATGATGCATGAGGTAAGCTTGAATATTGTCTTTTATATGTTCAATTATCTTATATTCCTTATTTTATTATCTAATTTATGTTTGTGGAATGCAGGCAATCGCTAAAGTCATTCCAACCCCTATACCACCTTATAATACATCTAAGGTAATGATAGTGCTAAAACTTGATCAATATTTTTGTGCATTTAGTTAACTTATTTCACTATATATATTTATTAATATGCGTGTTTTTACTAAGTGTGCATTTTGTTGGCATGCAAGATTCATTTATGTCCCTCAATACAACCAATATTGGCATGCAGGGATCATTAATGCTTCCATATACATCTAATGTTATGCAAAATGTAAGATTCAACCATTTATTTGTGTGAGTTTGATTATGTTATTTGTTGAGAAATCTAGGGCATATATTTAATAAAGTTTTTGCACAATGACTCCATGATTTATGAGTTGTTACAAAGAGCTACACCATGCCTTCAAATGGATCACCCCATCCGTTTTTTTCTTCTTGGAAATGCAATACTGTTTTAACAAGTAACCCAAGCAATATATTATTCCAAAACATGATGTGAAGTTACTTTTCTAGGGTTTTTATGTAATCAAGAGGCCTTTTTAGGGTTTCTTAAATTCAAACCTTAGATCATACTCTTTTCCCTTTATGTCATTCTAGAGTTTATCCCATGCCCTAGAAATCAAATCATAGGGAACAAATACTTAAGATTAAGGTTTCTAAATACTAGGGTATTTCTTAAAATACAAACCCATAAATTCAACCCTACTACATCTTATGATGGATCCTTTAAAAAAAAATTATTATACATACCTCATGGACACCTATCTATACTGATTAGTATTTAGTAAACAACACTACATCGTAAATAGAAGAGGCCCCTTCATAAAAACCACTTACAGCTAATACTCCCCTCCGCTAACAGCTTATGGTTTCAACATACGGCTGTTACAACTCAAGGAGGACAGGAAGTTGTAAATCCATGTGGTCGACCAGAAATAGCCCAGCTTATTCATCGTAATCCTAAAAGGTGTGCAAGTGTTTAGCTAATCCGACATCAAGATGTTGACAACCGTAAGGTTGGAGGGCCATTGTTGCTCAAATTCATCAATGTAGATATGTTGATGAGGGTATGACCAGAGCTTACTTATATTGAAGCATGTGAAGGGATTCAAGGGAGAAATGGTGACCAAATCTTCCATAATGTTGGGTCTTGAAGAATCTAGTAAAGAGATAAAGAAAACAATGAATGACACATGTGCTGTGGGTGTTGATATCCTTACAATGGAACAGTATTTGCAGCCCATGGCTTTCAAAGAACGAAATTTATTTAGTATTGTTGATATAGGCTCTGGAAAAACAATGGAATATCCTTTACTTTCTATTGTTCATGTTAATATGCAACCTTATCTAGCTTCAGATTCTGAACCCTGCATGCGAGCATTCTTGCATTCATAGTCGCTGCATTATTATTTGCAGAAGCTTATGCACACCTTTCATGAAGAAAAGATTATGGTGCTATTACTATTGAGGAAGCTAACTCCATGACAATCTCCTGATTGTTTTGATTCACATCGTTGATTCTTTGGGTAATAGTCAACAATTTGGATGAATTTCGTGGTGATAGATTAGAATCTGGATAAATATGATGCCAAAAAGAAACTTCTTTGAGCACATTGTAGCTAAACTCCAATTCATGTGTAAATCACACCAGTTCTGGATCGAGGATTGTGAAAGCAGGTTTACTATGGAATAGTTTCTGGTGTTGAATCATTAGGTCTCAAAAGATACAGGCCTGTAATATTGGTTAAGAGGTGCCTCAATTTCCACTATTCCGGACCTGTAGCACTCAAAGGAAGACATAAATCATGCCAAGAATATTGTGGCCAATAAAACTAGACGGGTGAGGAAAATCGCACAAGTATAAACTTTTAATGTCAATAGAGAAGGGCTTAAAATATGTAGAGTGTCCCAATCTAGATCCACTGCATCTATTCAGCTACCACAACTTTATCACACAGGCTACTCAAAAGAAGATCTCAAGTAAGTCTTCTAGTTCTCAAGGCACCATGCTTTTAATGAGTTTAACCTTCCAAAGGATATTTACTCCTAAATATCTTAGGAATTTCCATGAATTACGCAATCTGTAGATGATATATCCAAAACCTAGTGGACCTGCTAAAGCACTAATTTACTGGCAACCTATCTGAAATTGTATCTAATTCTACGTATGGGAAAGATTGACAAATGTGCACATCAAACTGTCTGGGGTGTGTGCACATTTAGTTAACACTGTGCGTTGTTAAGGAATAACATTTGATTTACTTGTTCCAAGGAATGTGCAAACTTCATGGTTGACTTCCACTTAAGTGCAGGAAGAAATGAGCTGAGATATGTTCATGAGAAGTATTCAGATCCATGTCATGGCTATGTTTCTTTTTATGCCTTGCCAACTTACCCAATGATGACAATTGCACCACCAGCAATGACCCTGTCATTTGTATTAGTGATAACATCGACTAAAGTGCACAAGAAGGGGGATTAGAAATACCTAGCCAACTGAAAGCCAGGAAACACACTGCACCATCATTGACTGCAATGCTAACATCTCAAAGTGAGGTCTGTGTCACTCTCTTATACTTTTCTTGTTCTTGTTCAACAAATATACACAAACCAAAGAATGCAATGCTAACATCTCAAAGTGAGGTCTGTGTCACTCTCCTATACTTTTCTTGTTCTTGTTCAACAAATATACACAAACCAAATAGTATCCATGTCCACTCCAAATTACTAGCAATTTTTATAACCTTAAGATAACTTTGTCTTTAGTCATATTGTAAGTTGGATGAAAATAATTAGTTGTCTTGATAGCCTCAAGTTAGTGTTGTATTTATTTATGATGTAAGTCAGCTGAAAATGATTAATAATCTTGATGAATGTATTTCAGGATGCATTCAGGGATTCCCATCAGGTGCTTCCTAGCATTGATGATGGAAGCATTGAAAACCAATCGCCAGTTGTTGAACACGTTGAAGATATATACAAATTCTACAGGACAATTGAGGTATGTTTCTCTCTCAATGATTGCACTTTCTTGTTAGGGTGAAGGCAAAGTTTTATTTTCCTTAACTAAAATTTGGAATTCATGTATGCCCAGGATGTGAGTTGCGTACCTCCAGATTACATGAGAAACCAGGTTAAAATCAATGCAAAGATGAGGGGAGTCATGATTGATTGGTTGGTGGAGGTACAACTTTGTTCCTATGCTAGTTCCAACTTCCATTTGCTGTCAAACTTAGATCTAAAAGAGATTTATATGGTCTATCCCTTAGGCCTGACATCAAAATCTTAAAATTTTCAGGTGCATTTGGAATTGGAATTAATGCCAGAGACGTTGTATCTCACTGTGGACATCATTGATAGATACCTTTGTATTCAGAGCATTGCAAGGAAGAATTTTCCATTACTTGCTATTGCTGCAATGTTTATAGCTAGCAAATATGAAGAAGTTTGTCCTCCACAGGTAGGATGACTTGCTGACATCTGTAAGAAAGGATGTGTATATATCTAATTAAAAGAACACTTTGTTGGCTGTATAAAAGTACATACACCAGCAATATCTACTCCTACAGAAGATTACGCTTTATGCTGGAATCAACACAAAAATTATATTATAATAGGTAACACAATATTGATAAGAGCTGGTTTATACTTGGCTACAGGTCAATGACTTCATCCACATATTCCCAAATGAATACGCGTCATAACAGATAGTGGCCATGGTAATTAGCTCTAACTGATAATTCTTTGTCATTGATTGCAACATAGTCTCTAAAAATTTAGATTGACTGATCAATTGATAATAACTCTTCACAGGAGTTTAAAGCAACTGAACTTCAACCTTACAGTTCCCACTCGGCTATATGTATTCCTCCTCAGGTTTCTAAAGGCATTTGATTCCAACAAAGTGGTAAAGTTTTGAATGACACCACTTTTTATATTGTTGAAAGCAGCCTATGTGGCATTGATCAAATCTACTTTCGAAAATGCCTCATAAAATCTAGCATTCATGTTTTAAATTAAATTTATTTATTGTATTACTAATAATACCCTGTTGTACTGACAAGTCATACTACCTATTATTCAGATGGAAAATCTAGCATTCTTCTTGGTTGAACTGTGTTTGCTTTAGTACATAATGAGCAAGTACAATCCATAAAATTTGTGTTAAGGGCTTTGAACACTTATCCTCTATGGAAGGCTTTTTTGTTGATATGGTTTTTGAAATATTCAATGTATTTTTTAATTTGTTTGTGTAAGCGTTTTCCATAACAGTAGTGAAGGCTTATCTGGATCTCAAAATATTGTGCATAGGTGATGCTTTTCCCTCCTCTAGTTAGTTCATTCTTGTTTATTGTGTGTTTTTACAAACATTTTGCAGTATGGTCCACTTTTTATCATTTTTGATAATATATCTCATGTATTTGATACTTGTATACCTTTAATCCATAAAAAACAACACAAAAGTCTCAGAAATAGACACCTATAAATATAAACTAGTCATCAAATTTCAAAGAATATTTTTTCATGGGGCTGAAATCCTATTAAAATTTGGAAAAAAAATGCATATTTTCATATTTATGAGATGTATACTTTGTTTATTGAACTAGATTTGTATGTGTTCATATTGAAATCTTGTTACTATGTTTTGAATTGCGAGAAGCTTTATGGCTAAATGTTGTTTGCTTTATGATCCTTAGTTACCATTTGTGAAGTGTTTTAAGTAACTGGTTACCGCCGATGTTATGCTGGATCCTTTATCGAAGGTTCTTAATGTAGGTTCTGATTATAGCCGGTATAATAACTTTCCAGGTACCAAAGGGACTGTCACATGCTTTGCATCATACTTGGTGTGCACCTCAATTTTCAATTCCATTATGGCATTAGCTAGGAATATCAATATAAGACTTAAATTCTAAATACTCGACAGCCAGAAATTATGTTTATTTTATCACCATTTTGTATCTTAAAATGTAGTTTGTCATCATTGTTTTATATATCTTACGATATTAGTTTTCATTATTTTGTTTTATGTTTTGCAGTACTACGATGTTCGGAAGGAGTGCAATGGTGGCCTGTGCTATGATTTTTCAAATATGGAGAATTACTTAAACCAGGGTTCTGTTAGGGTTGCCCTGGGGGTTGGCAGGTGAAAATTTGTCTCCTGTAGCCCCTTGGTTTATGAAGCTATGCTTACTGACTGGATGCGGAATATGGAAGTTGGCATTCCAACACTCTTGGAGGATGGTGTTAAGTTGCTAGTTTATGCAAGAGAATATGATCTCATTTGCATTTGGTAAGGTAATGATACTGTATACATATAACATATTGCTTTTGTTTTGGAAAATGACTTTATGGTTTAGGTGTTAAGTCTGTTATTAACTTACTTGCAGTTGTGTTTTTCAGGCTTGTTAGTCTAATCTTCAAAATTGAAAAGTTGATTGTTCAAATTATGTGTCTTTTAGGAAATTCAAGATGGGTGAATTCCATGGATTGGTCTCGAAGTGAGAATTTCAAGAAGGCACCTACAAAATCCTTCCTTGTAGATGATAAGGAAGTAGGTTTAATAACCAGTTATGGACCACTCAGTTTTCTCAAGGTAAAAGGCACTCGATGATCATCTTTGATTTCGTTGTACAAGTAGATAATTTCTTCCTTACAGAATCTTCTATTTTGCTACACCAGGTTCATGATGCAGGTCATATGGTCCCAATGGATTAGCCAAAAGCAGCCTTGGAGATGTTAAATCACTGGACACAAGGAAGTATTACTGACGACAATTCTCAAATTTTAAAGACAGTGACGGAGATGCCAGAGAATAATTTCGAGAGTTAGTTATCTGCTTAACTAGGAGAATTGCTCTCTTCCCGTAGATTAATGTAAATATTTTTATATTTGCAGTAGTGTGCATCCCCAAAGATGTGTGTTTTCTGATTTGGCAAAATAATTGTTCATTGGGACCATCAGTCTTGCTAACTTGTGTCAAATCTTTTGATGGCCACTTTTTAAAGTTATATTCAAGAACATGAATAATATGTCCTGTGTTCTTATTCCAGCATGTTCTGATGTCCTAATCGATGAAAGAAATTGTAAATTCAACAAAAATATTTGGTTAGAGTCTCGGGAATTCAAAGCATGATGCTCTTAGCCTACATTCAATTTTATTGACAATGACATGAAAACATTTATGTTGTTTGCAATCATACAACAGATGCCAGTATTGTCTACTTATATTTGAATTGGAGGCTATGTGGTTTGGTTGTGTTTCACTTCTCGTTTGTTCTATTATTTTATTGTTGAATATGCTTGTTTCCTCTTTTTTCCTCTTATCCCTTTATAATCCTCTTGGACATTGAGTGCTTGGCATGGCAAGATATGTCCATAAAGTGCATGGACTATCTACAGTCCATCAATGCTTGCTGCTGCTGTTGTCTACACTGCTTGATGCACTTTGAGGAAGGATCCACGTTGGAACAAAACACTTACCCTTCATACAGGCTACTTTGAAGTAGACCTGAAGTAAGCCTTAAAATTTTTAAATCATCATGCTTTTAGTGATTTTACCCTTCTAAAGAAATCCTACTCCTAGACATTTTAGATTTCTTCATCAATTACAGGCAGGCATTGTTGATCAGCTACAGCCAGAACATTGTGTCTTGATCAACTATATGTTGGAACTCAGCTACTAACACCCTGTCTGAATTGAATCTTTATCTAATACTAATGCGCATACTAAGTGTCTCGAGGCGTACGCACATTTTTTTAACTCTGTACATTGAGGTAATGACATTTATGTGCATTGTTCCACGGAATGTGCGTATTCGATGGTTGATTTTCACCTAAATATGGGAGGAAATAGGCTGAGAGCTATTCATAAGAAGTATTCATATCGTTGTAGCAAGTCTATCTTTTAGAAACTCTCAGAATTTCAGAATGAGATTGCATCACATGACATCGACTGACATAATACATTTCATATGGTATTTTTTGGATTGCAGAACTGATGCTCATGGGATTCATCTCATTTCTACTGACCATTAGAGAGAAGCCCATTTCTAATATTTGTATACCGAAAGGAATGGCTTATAGTATGCTTCCATGTCAAAATGAATAATCAATGGCTCCTGCTATCGATCATTGTTCTAAGGTGGACACCAAACTCTATGTTGCGTATTCAAATTTCCCAATGCTATTAGATGTTACTTAGATTGTGTTAGTCCATTTGATATGATTCAAGATATTTATGATAGTTTGATAGTTATTCATTCCCTCTTGATTCAATGGTAAGTATCCTGTGGTCTCCCTCACTGGCATGAACCAACTCCACTACTTCATCTTTACGTTGGCAACTATCCATGCGTTATATAGTGTCCTAACAATCGCCCTAGCAAGAGAAAAAGTAAGTTCCATGGGAAATAACTGATCTTCTCCCATGTCATTCAGTTTAAATTTTTTCTTGGTTTGAATTTGCTTTCATATCTTCATGCGTTCGAAACATCTTCAACTCAAAATACAAGTCATTTTCGGTCATAGATGAGGCGTTGGAAAGCATGGGAAAAGGAGATAGTAACAATGGATTATCCATGTTCACATGGTGAGTTCTTTTCCATTTTCTTCTCTAAATGGCCTCGTCTCGCAGTCTGTCATGTTTGAAAAATGGCAGCTAACCTAGGTTACGAATCTGGAAATTTCAATGGGGACACCTGTGAAATGATTTTAGGTTCAAACATCAAGAATATTTACAATTGGATAACATTTTGAGGAATTTTAGAAAGATTGTTCTCAAGAACAAACAGCTACGTGCTTGATGTTTGTTTCATGCATATCCTTCAAGGTTCAGGTTAACCCAACAAACTACATTTGTAACGCGTCATATGAGTTTCTGGAGCAGAACACCCATTATTAAATGGGTGGTAAGTAATTCATACTCCAAATTTTCAAAGGAATTATCTTGCTTGAATCCATTTTACATGTAATATTAATATTCATTCAGGTTTTCTTCTTCAGAAAATTCTTTCGGTCAATAAGGAAAGTTGATTACCTAGCCTTACAGCATGGCTTCATCATTGTATGTCTCCATAACTTGAAACCTTCGTTTAGATTTCAACTTGGTTATGTAAACAACCATTTCATTCACGTGATTTATCTGATTTTCCTTGTGAATTTTCTTCCTTGGTACTGTATAGGCCCATCTCTCTGCAAATAACAAGAAGTTTGATTTTCATAAATATATAAAGAGATCATTGGATGACGACTTCAAGAGGGTGATTGGAATCAGGTTCTATTAACTTTTTGTGCGTAAAAACTTTGGTCTCTAGCAATAATAATTGATTTTCCTCCTGCAACGCTTCTCAATCCTCCTTTTGTTTTGTTTCTCTCAGAAACCTCCCCTTGATTTTTACCTAACACTACAACATTTATTGCGTTATCTGCAGTGTTCCTGTGTGGAATTTTTCCATGGGATTTTCTCTTATCCACTTGCATAGTAAGACTTCACAACTCTTTGTCTTACTCCAATGTTTAGTTTTGTTTCTATTACTAGCGAATCTCACGTTGTCTATTTCATTGGCTACATTACTGGGTGAGCAGACTCAAATTCATACTTTTGGTTCTCCTTCGTTCCCTTAGCTGTAAGTCCTTGTAAATGTTTGGAAGTAGAATTACTAATGATATAAGTTAATGATATAGAAAATTTGTCAACTATTGACTTCTGCGTGTTTATTGCTACATTACTTGTGCAGATAGTTTTGATAGTTGGAGTGAAGCTGCAACTTATAATGTTAGAAAGGACCTTAGCAATTCAAGGGAGACATTTTGTAGTTAAAGGAATTCCAGTGGTGTAGCCAACTGATAAGTTGTTTTGGTTTGATCGCCCTAAACTTATTATATTCTTGATCCATTTCACTATGTTCCACGTATCGAAATAATTGCGTTGTAAATTTTATTTCCTTAATTGTGTCTATTATATTTATGACAATGAAATAAAGGCTTGATGGTTCGTGCAGAATGCTTTCCAGCTTGATTTCCTTTCGTGGACATGCGTAAGCCACTTTCATTTTTAATTATAATAAATTATAATATCAGCTGAGACTTTGAATCTACGCAGCTAACAATTGGATCACAATGATGATTGTAGTGGCAATTTGGCTTAAACTCTTGTTTCCACGATAGACTTTATACGGTCATATTGCAAATAGTCATTGGGTAAGTATGTCGATCATTATATAAAAGCATATTCTCGTCATAAAGATCTTTTCTTCGGTTAATTTTAACAATTGCTTTGTATTTAATCATTATAGATCAAAGTTAACTCATAACATTGTTTCTTGTTAAAATTTATAATCAACCTAAGTTCAAATTTAGCATAATATTTTTAAATTCTTATTTAATTTTTTTTTAGCACACAGTCTTTGTTTACTAAAATTTAAGTCTTTGGAAATTGAAAAAATGTATCATAAATGTAAGTCCCAACTCTAGCCTGAATTTTAATGTTTGGAATAGATTTGCAAATATTCTCACCCTTGTTTTATACTTCCCCTTTAAAGATCATTAATGGGGAACTGAAATTATATGTATGTATTGTGTGGAAGATTCCTGCTTATTATCTTACGAATCTGTTCCAGGTGAGAATGATACGGGCCAGCAGACATTCAAAATGATTTTATTTTTATTTTTTTAATAATTTATTATATTGTCTCTAGAGAGGCAATAGTTTGAATTATGGACATTTATTTATTTTTAAATAATTTTTTATATTGTCTCTAGAGAGACAATAGTTTGAATTATGGACATTTTTTTTTAAATAATTTTTTATGTTGTCTCTAGAGAGACAATAGTTTGAATTATGGAATTGTTTCTAAAAGGAAAAAAAATGTAATTGTCTCTAAAGAGACACAAATGAAATTGTCTCTAGAGAGACAAATGAAATTGTCTTTATAGAGACAATAATAATGTGTGTTCTATATTGTCTTTATAGAGACAAATTTTTGAGACATTATATTTTGAGACAACCGCTTAGAGACAATATTTAAGACAATATCTGAGTTTATTTTTGTCTTAAGTTAAGACAATTGACTCAAATATTGTCTTAAATATTGTCTTAAAACCCCCCTACATGTAGTAGTGTGAGTATGTATAACTGTCTCTTTGCCCATTAAGTAATGTTTCCACTTTTTCACACTCTATACTAATGCATACCATTCTTTATCATATGTGGGATAGTTAACTACTGCAAAATTAAATGTCTCAAAATGATAACATATATGTTTACCGTGTTGTATCAACACTGCTCCCATGACATAGTCACCGGCATCCGTTTGGATCTCAAATGGTCTTTGAAGATCAGGCAGTGCTAGTACTAGTGTTGTACTAATCTTTTCTTTCAAGGTGTCAAAGGTTTTTTGTTGTTTGCCTCCACACTGAAACACTTTATTCAATCTTGTTAAATCATGTAAGGGAGTTGCAATTAAGGAAAAGTTAGAAATGAACTTTCTCCAATATTGTGCTGCTCCTAAGAAGCTTCTAACTTCTGTAGCAGGTTTGTGTTTAGGCTAGTTTACAATGACTGCCACCTTAGAGGGATCTATCTTCAATTCACCACCCCCTACTATATGTCCCAAATAATTCAAAGATGTTTTGCTGAATTCACATTTTAAGAGTTTAACATAAAGTTTTTCTCTTTTCAAAACATCTAGTGTCTGCTTAACATTCTTTAAATGTTCTTCCCACATTTTGATAAATATAAGAATGTCATCCAGATATACAATAAAAAAGTCATCAAGAAATGGTCCTAGTACATCATTAATTATTCTCATGAAAGTAGCACGAGCATTGGTTGAGCCAAAAGGCATAACCAACCACTCATACGATCCCTGATTTGTTTTGAAAGAAGTCTTCCATGCATCTTTTTCTGCAACTCTGACGTGATGATATCCACTATGCAAGTCTAACTTGGAAAAATAAACAGCTTCTTTCAATTGATCTAATAGGTCATCTATGTGAGGAAGGGGATAACGATTTTTGATTGTTATCTTATTCAGTGCTTGGTAATCAATGCGCACTCTCCATGAGCCATATTTCTTCTTCACCAAAATGATTAGAGACCCACATGGTGATGTGCTAGGTTTGATGAATCCCTTCTCAAGCAACTCCTACACCTGCTTCTTGATTTCGGCATTCTCTAAAGCGGACAACCTATACATTCTGATGTTAGGCAATGGAGCATCTTGCTACAAATTAATATCATGCACTATTTCCTTTTTGGGTGGCAAACCTTTACGTTCTTAAAACAAGATATCATATTCTGAAACAACTTTTTTCTAAATCAGCGTGTTGTTTAGCATCACAGCCCTCAAATACATTGGTTTTATCATGTTTCTTTTCCTTTACAACCATCAGTAAAAATTGTTTGCATGAATTTACAATTCATTTCATCTGCCCTGAGTTTATGACAGTATAATTATTCTTGAGCTTATGATCCATTACCAAGTATTCGATTCCATATTTAATGAGTAGATACTTGTTCTGAGCTCTATAGAAAATAGCTTTTCTATCATACAAGTAGGGACTTCCCAAAACAATTCCACATATATCCAAAGGAACTATATGTAACTCAACCTCGTCTACAAATGCTAACCCAAAAGAAAACTTAAGTTTACATTGTCTAGTCACTTGTAGTTGTGCTTTATCACTTCACCAACCTAATGGGTATGGTTTCTTGTGAGGTGTAGTCAATAATCCCAACTTCTTTACAATTGTTTCAGAAATTAAATTTACTTGTGAGCCACTAGCAAACAAAGTATCAATATTTTGATGTTTTGAAATAACTCAAATATGGAAAGCTCATGTCTTTTTCTCTCATTTTCTTCATCATTAATAGATTTTGGAGAATTACTAGTAGATGCTTTAAAATTTTTACCTTTTATACATGTGGCTGCAATGGATGTTTCATCTCCTAAGTCCAACCCCAAATCTTTCTGAATAGTTGTAGCAGTCTTCTTCTTCTTTCCCTCGAACTTCTTAGGTCTTAGCTCTGGATGCAGAATCCAACAATGCTCATCATCATGCCCATCCTTCTTACAATGAGTGCATGAAGACTTGCTTTTCTCTGTAGTGTTGGCCTTCCTCTCTTTCCATTTTTGTTTTCTTTTCTCCTTATTCTTGCTTGCAACGGGCTTGGATGATCCTCCAACTTCTGGGTTCCCATTCCTTCCTCTAGCTTCTAGATGTGTAGCTTGAACAAATACCTCATCTATACTAGTGGGATTAAACATGAGGATAGTGTGCCTCATGTAGTTGTGTAGACCACCTATGTACTTCAACAGAGTCTCAGGTTAGTCTAATGAAATTCCTAGAATCAGAGCTCTTTTCCTAAACTCTTGGGTGTAACCTTGTACACTTTTCCCTTTCAATTGGCGAAGAGTTTGCAAGCTCATCATGGCTTGCTGCATGTAAGCTAGTGGATAGAACTACTTTTTGATTGCAGAAAAAATTCACTCGAGACAAAAAGAATCTTACCATGTTTCTTCAGGTCAGCTTGTGTCCTGCCTTCCCACCATACCAATGTACAGTGCCTTTGAGGCGTAGGCTGGGCAACTGAATCTTACTCTTGTCTGAGTCAATACTCTGCACTCTGCAATAAACATCAATTTGTCTCATCCAATTATCTAGCTTCTCTGCATTCAACTCTCCATCATATATTGGTAAATCAAATTTAACATCTAATTTAATCAAAGTTGTCTTCTTTCTATGTTCAAGGCTATTAGGAGGTGTGAGAAAGTTTTCTTCTTTTCCTTTGCCTTTTGAGTGGTCACGGAGGAGAGATTCTTCTTCTCCTTTTTCTTTGGAGTGTCATGAATCTTCATCTTTACCTTTCTTAAACTCCCTATACATTTCTTCTACCATGGACCTCATGGCCACGAAACTATCTATGAATTGGGGGTCTAGTCCCAAGGGACTTTCTTCTAACATTTTCTTCTTATGACAGACTCTTCCAATGTGTGGGTTAGTTTCGACCAACTCTCCTTCTCCTAATTTAAGCTTTGATCTAGTTAGCATTCAACAATAAAATCCAGCACAATCTTGTCTAACCTTAACAACCTAGGAGCTATAATACCACTTGATCTGAAATCACTCGTGAATGATCTGAGTTAATTAATGAAGGTATTACAGACTTATGTGCTAGTGGATGTCTATTTGATTTTATGCAACAGATCAATAAGATTGTGGAATACATAGACATTGAAACAGTAAGAGAACATAGTAAGAAAACACATAAACACAACAAATTTAATAAGGAGTTCACCTAATCCTCCTCGGTTATGTCTCCTCATCCAACCTTCAGTGGTGGCCTCTCTATTATGTCTTAAAAAGCAGAGTTTTAAAACATTGAGCTCAAATTGAGTCTCACTTAAGAGATAATGATCAGTAGGTCTGTACTTGGATCCCCCAATTCTCTAGAGTACATAAACTCCCCTTACTGAATCTCAACCTCAACTAGTCTCAGTGGTATGAGTCCAATTTGGTACTCAATACCTCAGAGGTATACACAGTGGAGTTTCTTGAACCTCTCAAGCCTTCTCTCGAGTTCACACACTCTCGAACTCTCTCTCTGTCTCTATCTGTCGATGTTGCCTTTGCTGTGCAAGTCAGCTCACCTTCTCTATTCTCTGCAATTTTTTTGCTTCTCTCTCTCTTTGCTCTCTTTTACTACTTTTTCTCCTCCCTCCTTTCTCTGTCTCTTCATGGCTTAAATCTAATCTGCTCCCTGACTGTTCGTTTCTGCTTCCTAGCTCTCTAGATCTCCTACTTTTGTCCGCTGGAATTCCTGTGCTCTGTGTCATCATCACTGTAACGCTTCACAAAGAGGTAGCCACCTATTTCCCCATGAACTCACTGTCAATTCTCTTTGAACGGTCATTATTTCCATTTCTCCAAGATTGCCCACAAAACTGTTCCCTCTCCCAACTCATCGGTCATTCTGGATCTCAAATCTTATCTACCTCACCTTATTTCCCTGTTGAATCCAGTCATCGATCGGGTTGCTTCTCCGTCATTGATCTGGGGCCTCGAGATCCTACAGTCTTCATCCATATCGCATGGGTTAGTAGCATGCCCTTTACCGAGGGGATGAGAGGGGTTTTCTCTCTTGTCCGGTGGACGTGTGCCACCCGTTGTATGGAATCATGTGGGACTCGGCCGAACCTATTTACTGCTTCAGGTCCTTCCAATATCCTAGGGTGGGGCCTCACTTGTGACAGAAGGAGTGATTTCCGTGTGGTTCTATGCTTTTCCCCGTGACCAAGCGCTCGGGGCTCTCCTTCACTAAGATGGACGTCGTGCTATATGCGATTAGCACTTTAGCGTTAATATCGTACGAGAAACTGCCTCTGCTTTTGGATCTCACTTCCCCTTTTTACCAGTTTGTGCCAGCGTGCACTTACCATGGGCCAACATTCTGCGCACTTAACCGAGGGTCCTTGTTGTTCCGTGCTCACCACAAATTGCCATTTTCCAAAGGTTATTTCTCATAAGGTTAACATCCATAGCACTTTAAAACTTTGGTATTAATTTTAACTTTAGGAAACTATAAGAGTATTTAAGGATCCAATTCGGATCACTAGATAACCACTAGTTCAAGTTAAAGCCCATATACATATATTACCAAGATAAAGTATATAAACAAAATGCATGTGAAGATTTTTCAAAATGTACTTAAAATATAGATAATTGAAAAAGAAAATATGTTCAATGCATCATACACATATCTACCAAAAAGAAAGAGTGAAATTGAGCCATATATAATAATAAAATGGAATGATATAACTTTTAAGATGACATGGTATAAAAATTTAAATATAAATAAGATAGAGGTCCATAGAAAAAATTTAAGCATAAAATTAAGCTAGTGATATAAATTAAATGGTTAATCTATAATAAACATCAAGACAATTGACATAATAGATGCAGCATTGTCATGATTTAAAAAATTAATAAAATCGAAATTATATTATTATTTTTATTTTTATAAAAAAAATAATCTATGCATGATTTAAACATATATACATCTAAGAAAACATGTAAGATTGAATAACTTATGTTTTACATATCATAAATTATCAACAATACATGCAACAAAATCAGAAATATTTGTAGATTATATTTGTTCACGTGACATTTTTAAAAAGAATAACAACTTTTGAAATAAATCTTAACCTTTAATTCATAATAAATACTTTAAAATTTTTAAAAATTTCTAACCAAATATATCCTTACCATCTCTCTAAATATTAAGATAAGGAAAACCTGAACAATAAAAATATTTGAAAAACTAATTCAAATATTTTGACATATGCAATGTAAAATATTGGTAAAAATTACTAAGTCGTTTCCATCCACTTACATTTACAGATAGAAAAGCAAGTCATGGGCAGACACTTCCAGATAGAAAAACACAATTCCATATTTTCAATCTAATTGTTAGCAGGCAAATCAGTTACCTTTCGTAAAAATTAGTAAATCATTGCCATCCACTTACATTTACAAATAGGAAAGCAGGTAAAAATTCAAGTCCTTCGCGTGCACTTCCAAATCAGTTACCTTTATGGAGCTTTGTCCACCCAAAGGTCTTAACCATTAATCATATTTTTCTTGCTTTACAGATGGCGGTTCTCCGTGTCTTCCATTAGGCTGTTGCATTTCGTCTCACCCTGGTTCTGATAATGGTACTGGTTGCAGTCTTGAATATTCTGGTTGTCGTACTGGTTGCAGTGTTGAATATATTTGCTGCAATCCCTTCCTTCATTGGTGGAGTCATTATATTCTAAAATTCCTTCATTGTTGTAACCCTTGAAAAATTCCTGGAGTCATCACATTGTCAAAATCATTCTGTGCTGCAATCCCTTGGTTGATTCCTGGAGTCATTGAAGCCTCATTAAAGACTTGATTCATGGCAGCTGGATCAAAGTATTCGTTGCCATGACTCTCCTGGAATACGTCCCCTCCGTGAATATTGTTGTGAATTTGTATCTGAATTGGCATGCCTGGCATGTATCTACTTTGAAATCCCTCATCATATCCCGCACCAATAACACTAAAACCCTTTTGGCTCAAACTCTGAGTAGGAACTGTTTCACTTACTAGGTTTATTGCTTGCTTTTTCTCGTCTCATCAATGCCTGGAGTTTGTAATTGGTTTCTGCGATGATGGCTATGTCCACCATCCAACCGTCTCCGCTTAAAGTAGTTAGAGATATTAGCAAAACCCACATTCCTGTCGAAATATTGGTTCGTTGCTTGCCCTCCTTGGTAACCATTACCGTTCCCATTAAAGTGGTTCCCGTTCTGCTTTTCTTCAAATTGGTTCTGAGATTGCACATTCACAGCAGAGGCAAACTCATAATCTCCGCGCATTTCGCTACCGCGAAATTGACTGCCTGCAACCTTCCGGTCTGGCCCTGAGAATTCTGTTGGCAGAGGACAGGGAGGGACACTATGATTTCCCACATAAGGATTCAATGCAGGACGCTCTAGTATATGCTCCTTTACTGAGGATTGCAGTTCTGAAGCAGACCTCGGGTCTCGAGTTCCCCCTGGTTGTTGGTATGTGGGCGTCTGAAATTGTTCCTGTCGAAACTGAGCATGCTTGTTCATGCCTGATGATACAGTGGTCGGAGCGTCACTTTTTATTGCAGCAATGCCCAGTTGCTTCAATAACAACTCTACAGCTTTTGCGCTACCTTCAGAGCCCAATAATCTGTTTAACTCGAGCATAGGTTTCGTTGCCATTGATATTAAATGATCTAGGGTTTGTCCCCCACTGCTAAACCCTAGCTCGCTAGTAACCTCTACCAAACGGTTAGTTTGTGTTGGCAATGACCAGTTTAGGGTTTCTCCGCCAGTCTGGAAGCCCAGTTCTCTTGTGCGACTTAGTACATGGTTGCTCTGCGTTTGCAACAACCACTCAATGGTCTGTCCACCCTTCTCATATCCTAGCTTTCTTGTGAGCTCAATCAATCTCTTCGTTTCAGATGGAAAAATCCAACCCACTGCTTCTCGCGTAGATTTCAGTTCCAAATTTCTTCTAAGCTCGTCTAATAGTTGTTTACAGTCTGGTGGTACGTGCAATCTCCAATGTTCATTCTTCAGCTCCTGTGGGTGCTTCTGGAAATCGGTTGGACCACCCTCCTGCTTGACCTCTGATTTGACAGACAACTCGGGCACTTTCGCGGAGATATGTTCAGAGCTTCTCAGTGTAAGGCTTTTTTCTTGGTTGTCCATAACGCCCGGAAGGAATTGCAAGGCAGCCTTACAAAGTTAACGCAGAACTCTCCGCAGAAGATATGGCCGAACTGCAAAAGCGCGTAGAAACCACTGGAGTCTTAGTTCGGAAAAGCAGAGGATGCGCTCCGAACAGAAATAGCACCCCACTGAAAGAACGCAGAACGCAGGAGCACGAGATGTCTTTCGCATGTAGAATGGGACATGGGCATGGTTTCAATGTTTCATACGAAGTGCCCCAGGGTTTACAAGGGAATATCGCCCCAAGAACATGGAGCGCGAATCGTCTTCTTCAAGTAAAAGTGGACATGGGCATGGTTTCTTACGAACCACTCAAAACGGATATGGTCGGTCAAGGTTGTAGGTATTTAAAATAATAATAATAAAAAAGGAAACTAGTTAATCCCGTTGATTATACGCCCAACATTGTTTGCCACCGATGGTATAATTATACTATTTTATTGATCTATAAATTGCATCTCATGGGGGCAAGATGCAGAATGTATGGAATAATTATATACGATCTCTATTTTTTTCCATCTTTAATGGATTTTTATGCGGATAAATAGTATTAGAATAATAAAATTAAGAATCCTGATTCAAGTATTTAATGGGTTTTTATGCGGATAAATAATACTCGAATCATACATAAATTTAAGAATCCTGATTCAAGTATTTAATGGGCTTTTATGCCAATAAATAATATTAGAAAAGTAAATTTAAATTTAATAATCCTGGTTCAAGTATTCTTTTTTATCATAATTCTTTTTAAGTAATTTTATTCTCCTTTTAAATTAATTAATAGATTTTAATTATTTTCTAAATTTTGATTTATTTATTGTTGATGAACTTAATTGTACCTGTTTGTAGCTATCTAGATTTTAGAAGAATATATTGTATTTCCACCCAATACACTTTATTATTAAGTTTAATAGATTTAAGATTAAGATTGGTTTTTATTTATATATATATGTATGTATGTATGTATGTATGTATGTATGTATGTATGTGTGAGTTGAATAATTGATATGAAGGAATTATTCATCTTTTTTGGATAATATATCAATAAAATGATTTATTTCTAATAAAAATTTCAGTTTGGATTGTTTTATATTATTATAATTTGAGTAGGTCTAATGATTAAGAGCATGTGTTTCATTATCAAAGAGCATATGTTCAAATCTAAATGATGGTAGATTATGTACAGCTCCATGTGGGTCCCTTGTTCCATAGACAAGGGTGCTTGATATACCAATTTGGTGTGCTTAGAGATGGGTCCCTTGTCCCACAAACAAGGGGGGCCTCATATACCAATTTGGTGTGCATGATGGTTTGCCCTGTGTCCCACAAAGAAGGGAGTTCACATAGGTGGGTGCTTTGTCCCACAATTAAGAGGAAGTCATATACCAATTTGGTGTCTAAGGAGTGTTATCACTTAGGTTGTTCCCTTTGACTCCCAAGGGAATACGGCCGAGGTAACCACAAACCAATCTTTGGACTGCAGGTTCTAGCCCACTTGCAATCAGAGAGGGCTCTTTCTTTATGAGTTAACTTTGTTGATGATGATTTTAGGCTAGTTATTGAGTTCAAGGGGTTTTGTTTGAGTTTGGTGGGATGGATGAGGCTTCCAAGTAGAGAGGTAAGTATAGTGTGAGAGTTTCAAACCATTGGGCATAGAGTGAAGGATTAGGATTGCTGGTGCGTTTTCTTGGTCACAAGAAGAATATGGAGCACGCTAGCTACACATGAAACATTGATTCAAGCTAAAAGGATGGAATGAGGGCTAAGGAATGAGAATCAATTAAGAATTTCTCATTCAGCTTAAGAGAGGGAAGGTGAATGAGCTCTATCTAGGAGCAGTCAAGAATCCCTAGATAACTGTCAAACATGAGCGAATTAGGGGGAATATGAGCCAAAGGGAATTCATATTCATTACCAATTCAGATGAAAACATAAAGAAACAGCAGAAATTGAGCATAGAGTGCAGCCAAGCAAGTTCTAAGCTAATCTTTCTTTCTGCTATTTGGATGGTGATATATGTATGATATAAACATATATGAATTTAAAACAGAGATCAGAAACACTTATTGAGTCATGTTGCAGCACAAGGACTCCATATTTATTCTTCAAAACATTAATAACACAATAGACAGTTTTTCCTCCAAGCTTTTAGCAGTCTTTGATTAAGGAAAACATATCAGATATACATAGCGAGCCTCTCTTGGAGTGCATTAACCAACCAACCCTCTAAACAGTAAATTAGGGTGGTTTTATAAGTAAAATATCTACAAGAATCAAATGTGAGATAGATCTGATATAATAAGTGTCTTTAACCTAACATATGCCTGAAATAAATGCAAGAAAATATCTTCGAGCTACGCTGGGGGTAGTTGTATCAAAAATAGTTAATGTGTTGTCTTTATGGCTCTCTGCTGATCACTTAGCCATAACTGTGCTTTGGGTTTTGATCCCGTGCTCTTGAGTGGTTCTGAGGTGCATTAACTGTGATTTCAGAGTTTTGAAATAGCTTCACCACTTTCTTTGACTTTGCTTGGGGCCTTCAATGTTCTCCTGCTTTGGAAATACAGATTTCCACCAAAAACATTAACTGATAGTGTTTATCGCTTCCTCTGATACACTTTCACTAAAGCTGGGCTCTTTAATGTCTTCTAAATGCTTTAAACTATCCCATCGACAATTTATGGCTGTTGTTCGACCCTGTGTCGCCATTAGAACTGTCTTTGCCCCTTTTCCGAACCTATGTGAAGAAATTCCTGTGAATTTGCGAATTTCGGGCCCGCTGGTAGCCGTGCCATGAGAGGGCTTCCATTTTGGCCTATTTCCCTTAACGATGCATGATTAAGCGCTAATCGCGCATCAAAAACTACCTCGGTTTTTCGTTCTGGGCATCCGTTGTGCAAATTTCGCACTTCGCTCTTTTTGACGATGACGTCAGCAGTACGGCAGTGACGTGGCAAGGTGACGTCATCAGTACGGCCGGGTGATGTGGTGGTACGGTAGGGGTGATGACGTGGCAGTACGGTGGCAGCGACATGGCAATGACGTGGCAATGACGTGGCAAGGACATGGTGGCAGAAGGCCAACGCAGGATGATGACGTCATGATAACATGCTGCTGACGTAGGAGGGCAGAAGGCGGTATCCGGTTTTCTCACACACCACCTTTCGGCACAGGCGGTATTGTGGGAGGTGCCTCCAAACACACGGGGAGGCCGACACGTGGTGGGGGTACAACGGGGAAACCGCCCATCCCTCGGATGTTAACCTCCGGCAGATCGGGGCACAGGGATAACCACCCACTGTTGATCTTGGGTGTTGTCCATCGGATGGTTGGCGGTAAAGGTGAGGTGATAGGGGGTTAGGGACGGGACCCGCCTGACATTTTTTAAATAAAAACACGCCGAGGGGGTCAAAAAACTTGGTTAATGTGGGTCGCAGGTTAATTTAATGTTTAACCAAAATAACTATTAAACATTGGACATTGGGCAAATGATTGCGGAGGTAGAATTATAAGGTTTTTAAGGGTAAAGGGGTGGATATAGGTTATTGGCCTAACCAGAGGTTTAGACCAATCCCAGAGTTATGACACGGATGGGTTCATAATAGTCCCAGGTGGACTATCATATCCCAGAACTGTATGTACATAGTTGTAGTGCTATAGGGTGGGATATGTAATATTTTTTTCGGTTTTATATAGTTTTTTGTAAAATAGGGGGTAGAGAAATGATCTAGGGAGCTAGATAGTAGAGTTAGGAGTTAACATGAACTGGTGAGGTGAAGTGTAGGGGAGAGGCTAAGTTTGTGAGCTGAAACTTAGACATAGGAACTGAATGGACTGTGGAGACATGATTTTTACACAAGAAATGTGGCTACTTTTCACCGAAAAAAGTCAAAGCTTGACTTGGTATTTTACAAAAATGAAGTGATAACAAGACTGGTTGGGCAGATCCCAAGGTCCTCAAGGGGATGTTAGTGAGTGATTTGGGGAATGAGAAGAAGGGGGAGTTAGACATGCCTCACTTGAGCTCCTCCAAATGGGAATTTCCTTGCACTTGTGATCTGAATAGATATAACACTTGAAATAATGAAATGGATCACACAGCTTGATTCTGCAACCACAAAACTACTTACCCAGCCTACTTACCTAGCATTTTTTCTTCATTTTGCATGGGTGCACTTGGACTTGCAGACCCTGATTATCCTTTTTTCTTTTTGTTGTCCTCTTATCTAAATCTACACTTATTTCTTCCAAGGGCCTAGATTAAGCAGTTAGACTCCTTTGTTTCTCTACCTACTTACAAATCTGCCAAGATTAAACTGTTTGGACATATTTTCATTCTCTACATTCTAGAACAAGAAATTGAAACCTATGGAAGCCAAGATTAAGCTGTTTGGCCTTCCCTTAACAGAAAATTCTTCAAAAAGGAATAACTTATCAAAATTGGAATAGAGTAGTGGAATTTCGACTCGCACACTTTCATGGCCTTTTCTTTGGCCTGTTTTGGAAATATGGAGCATTGCAACATGCAAAGTATGACATATTTGGCACTTTCAACTGTTAATCATGAAAGATGGACACCTGTTGCAACAGGAGGCTAACAGTGGCTCCACTTGGGGATGGCTTTTCCTTGTGAAAAGCCAAGAACAACAGGTCAGACTGCCTTGATCTTCTATTGTTGTTGTAGACTGAAGCTTCCCTTATGCTGGCTGTCAAATAATTAAAACTTTGAAACCTGAACACAACATTCTCATCAACTGAATTTTTATAGCATAGCAGCATCGCCTGCTTTCTTCTGCGTGCTCTATTATTACATGCACCTGTGCCTCAGAACCTGCCTTTGAAATAAACACAACATAGGGGAACAAAACTGGAGCACTTCCCTTGATTCTGTCTTGAAAAAGGGTGCTGATGTAAACTGAAAATCCTCTTTTCTTTTAATACCATTGTCAGAAAGAACTGCCTGCTCTTTTGCTGTCATTAATGTAATGACAGAGATTTGAATGGAGGACTTACTTTGGTTCTGCCTTTAAAAAACTTTGCTGCATTGTTTCATTGTTCGGCCTGGTAAAAAAAAACGAAGTGCTGAAAATACAAGTATTTATGTACAAATATAATACAACTGCGTTGTGTTCAAAAATAGGGATCATAATAATGGTTTAGCATTCGGCCATTGATAGGGCCTTCTTCAGTTATATCGTCCTCTACAGATTTGAGGAAATATGTGTTATTGCCCTGCACAGTGCTGATAACAAATGGACCTTTCCATAAAGAATCAAATTTTGCATGCTTTCCCTTGTCTTCTCTTTGTGAGTCCCACCTTAACACTTTATCACCAATAAAGAAATCCTCAGCCTTAACTCTCTTATCAAACATCTTTTTGAGTTTCTCTTGCAAAATTTGAGCTCTGTTATAGACCTGTTCTCTTGTTTGCTGAAGATGAATGGTCTGGTTTATTCTTCTTTGAATATCATTTGGTTCTGCTTAGATCTCTTGTAACAGCTTGATGATAGGAATGCCCAAGGAAGATGGAAATCTGGCCTCCATGCCATACACCAGCTCATAAGGGCTCATCCCAATGGATTTCTTTGTTGAAAGTCTGTCTGCCCATAGGGCATTTGTGAGCTTTCTATGCCAGTTCTTTTTGTTTTCTTCTAGCACTTTCTTTATGATGTCAATGAGGCTTTTGTTGGATGATTCGGCCAAGCCATTACCTTGAGGGTAATAGGTTGTCCAGTGGTCCAAGGTAATGTGAAATTTATGGCAAAAATTGATCATCTTTTTGGATTTGAAGGCAGCGGCGTTATCAGTAATGATCTTCTCAGGGCAGCCAAATCTAGATAGGATGTTAGTCTCAAGGAATTGGATAATGATGGAGTCATTGGCCTGTCTACATGGGATGGATTCAATCCACTTAGTGAAATAGTCAGTGGCTGTTAGAATCCACTTATGCTAGGTTGAGGAACGGGGGTGGATTTCTCCAATGAAGTCAATACCCCATTGTTGAAAAGGCTTTTCAGTTGAGATGGGCTTAAGAGGCAAAGGTAACAGCTTTCTTTTGCCCTCAAATATTTGGCATTTATGACATGAGATAGCAAACTTCTTTACATATGTGAACAGAGAGAGCCAATAGAAACCAGCCCTTAAAATTTTATCCGTAGTGGACTTCCAATATAGATGTCCTACACAGTCCCCTGCATGGAATTCTTTCATGACATTGCTAGTTTCATTCATGGTTAAAGAATTAAGCAGTATGCCTTTATGATTTTTCCAAAATAAAGCACCATCTATGACACAAAACTTTGAAGCCTTCATTTTCAAAAATCTTTTTTTGGTTCTGGACAATCCTGGGGGAGCAAATAGGTTTAACAATACAAAACATATATCATCATACCATGGGGATTGCAAAAAGGTTTCAATGACCTGTGGAGTCGCCAGCTCTTGTTCATTGTCCAGTTGGTTAATGTCTAAGGCTTGAATGTTTGTTTCGGACATCAGTTTGGCTAAACCTTGTCCCTTTATGAGCTTGGTTGGTTTTATTTCTATGTCATACTCAAGGATGTTAGCAATCCACTTGCCTCTTTTTCCTTCTAGCCCCTCTTGGGTTAATATGTCTTTTACAATAGCATTTGGGATATAGGCAATCACATGTGAATATAAAATGTAAACTCGGAAATCTTTGATTGCTTTAACAAGGGCATAGGCCTGGTTCTCCATGATTTGTTACTTCAAAGGGGCATCTCTTAAGGCTCGGCTGAAAAATGCAATTGGCTTTTTAGCTCCTTGATCATCCTTTTCCAAAAGGACAACAGCTATGGTGTGCTCAGATGCAAATGAGAATATGATGAAGTCCCCTATCAAATTGTGGACATGTGAGGACTGGGGCTTGGGTTAATGTAGTTTTGATACTCTCAAAGGCTTGCTTGGTTTTGAGAGACCATTTTACCTTGGCATCATTTTTTAACATGTTGCTTAACAGTCTTATCAGCTCAGCTAGATTTGGGATAAATCTCCTTAGGAAATTGATCTTTCCAAGGAATGCTTGCAACTCTTTTATGTTTCTTGGATATGGGATTTGCAAAATGGCTTGGATCCTTTCCGGATCTATTCTAATACCATCTTTTGATATGATATGGCCTAGTAATTTACCTTCTTCAAGGCCAAAGAGAGACTTCTTGGGGTTCAAGGAAATGCCATATTTCCTACATGTCATGAATATTTGCCTCAAATGTTTTAGGTGCTCTTGATCAGATTTGGAGAAAGGGGTTAAGTCATCGAGGTAGACAACTAGGAAATCATGTATTTCCTTGGCAAATGCAATATCCATTGCCCTTTGAAAGGTAGCACCAGCGTTTTTAAGTCTGAAAGGCATCTTCACATATTTAAATGTTCCCCACGGTGTGGTAAACGCTGTCTTGTCTTGGTCATCCGGGTGAACCAGTATTTGATTGAAACCTAAAAATCCATCTAGCAAAGATATTCTAGATGACCCCACTACTCTTTGTAGGATGTGGTCCATTTTTGGCAATGGGTAGTGGTCTTTTAGGGAGACTTGGTTTAAATTTCTTAGATCTACACATAGCCTAATCTCACCTGTCTTCTTTCTTGTGGGAACAAGATTGGATACCCATTCAGAATATCTGATCGGTGCTATGATACCTGCTTCAAACATTCTTTTCACTTCCTTTTCAATCAACGGGAGAAGCACAAGATTGATTCTCCTTAGTTTCTATTTGAAGAGATTTTGATTTGGTTTTAAGGGAATGGTGTGTTGGATCACTGAGGTGTCATAGGACTTCGAGTCCTCATAACTCCAAGCAAATACATCTTGGAATTCTTTGAACAAATCAACATATTTGAGCTTTTGATCATTGGCAAAGATTGAGATATTTTGATCATTTTGGGCTTCTCTGCTGTCCCAATGTTGTGTTCTTCTATAGCAACGTTTAAGGGCTGCATTTTTGGTTTTTTGGGAACATCATTTGCATCAAACATATCTTCTAATGGAGGGAGGCTAGTAGGGAGAAATTTATATTTTAGATCAACGATCTCGGCCTCTGTTTCGGCTATTTCCTCCAAATGCATATGTTTCGGCTCTTCTATGTTTGCATTGTCAAAAACAGTTGGGTTTAGCATTTGTTTGGTTGTTACAGCGGTTACAACCTGCTGATTTTCATTTGTTTGCTGTTGTTCATCCATCATAGCATCCATGTCAATGTTAATATTTGAAAACTCATGCTGAAGAGTGAGGAAATTGTTAATCTGGGTATCATTTTCAAACACTTGATAATCTTTAAGATTATTTGGGATAGCATGCCTATGTTTTATCTCAGCAGTGAAATGGTGATTTCGCTGAAAGGGCAGCTTGCATGTACTAGCAAAAGTGGCTAGGCTGTGTCCATGAATGTTATGATCTCTTGAGATCTTGGCAAGCTTGGATTCAGTGAATGCATTGAGTATATTAGTGGAAGCAGTCCTATAGGCTCTCATTCTATTGTCATTAGTGACAAAATTGCCTTTTATTTATTGTATGATTAAATCTGAGTCACCTAGAATGGATACTTTCACAGCTCCTAGAGCTTTGAGCAGTTTAAGGCCTAAAAGGAGAGCCTCATACTCTGCCATGTTATTGGTGCATTTGAAATTCAATTTGTAGGCATGGCCTTCTGCATGATTTTTATGTGTATTCTGAATCCATACACCTGACACTGCTCCTAACTTGTTGACAGAGCCATCAAACTCTAAATACCATGTGATTTCTTGCTTGTGGTTAGTATCAAGAGTTTCAGCCATTCTTGTAGTGGGCAGATTTGAATTTTCTATTTGGGGAGGTTCTTCCTGTATGTTGGTTGCCCTAATTGTTTTGATAGTTTCATCAGTACGGGCAACCAATTCTTCATTGATGTGTGTGTCCAGTTCTAAAGCCAACAACTTATCATAAGTGGGAGGACTTGTTTCATCATTAAATAAAATAAAAGAATCCATATCAGAATGGATTGAAAAAATAGGAAAATTTTGGGGCTTGTCCTCACTAGTTAGCACATATTTCATCATTGTTTCTCTATACAGTCTCTTTGTTTGCCCAAAGACAGATATAGTGGCATAAGATAGGTCTAGTTGGAGAGATCCTTAGAGTTTTTCACCCCAGGATCTTGATAATAGCATGCCATACTTTGGTGGAATGTCAGCAACCACCACATCCATGAGGATTGTCTTGTTGGGATATTGGACTAAGGAGACACATAAGTCTTTGATTAAGCCTAAACACTTGACCCCACTTGAGTCAAAGGAAAATAAGTCTTTGTAGGGTCTTGTAACATCAAGGTTTAGCTTCTCCATTATAGCTTTGGGCATAAGGTTGTGTGAGGCACCTGAGTCAAACATAGCATTATGCAATACTTTATCATGAATGTGCAAATTGACATAGAATGGTAACACAGCTCCATGTCCTGTTTTACCAGTGACTTCAGGACCGAAAAGGAGCTCAGGTTGATCATCTAATACATTCACATCATCCTTATTTTCTGGCATTTGCAGCGATCTTTTGGTTTCCTTCCTATAGATATCATGTTTGGCAAGTTCAGATAAAGGGATGGATATCTTCAGTTTACCTATTTCTGCCTCTAAATCAAAAGTTTTTTCTGACTGTGATTTAGTATTATGATTGGCAGATTTTCCCTTTTCAATTGCACTTTCAACGATTTTTTCTTGTTCTTCGTTGATTTCTTGAACTATTTTTAATTTGGAAAGTTTTTTAGGATAGTTGTTCAAATCTTCTTTTGAGGAAGAAGGTGGAAAAGGGTGATGATTAGGGGGCTGCGTGTCTGTGACATCCTCTATGGTGAGATCCTTTGGATTTGGGATTGTTGTATCAACAGTTTCTATGAGGACAGCCTTTTCTTTGATCTTCTTAGGTTGTTTGGTATCACTTGGTTTAACCTTTTCAGGCACATCTATGGTTCTTGTCCTCAGCTTGTACTGTTTGTGGACCTCATAAACAGCTGAATCATAACCCTGTTTAAAGTCAAAAGACTCACGAGACATAGTTTGAAATTGATTAAAGTCATGCTCATCTTGGTCTGCTTGGGTTAGGAAAATTTGTTGCTCAGCCTTCAAATCCACCAAGTTCATGTGAGTGTCTTCTGTCTTTTCACTAGATGTAGATGCTTCAGCATAATTTTCATGAAAAGGAGGCCTTACATCATGGTCTGGGCTAGACCTACCAGCATTTGTGTTTTGATTTTTCCGGAAATTTGGGTTCCTTATGGTATTAGGTTGTTGTCCTTCCCATGATGATTTCCTCTCAACATTCTCCACTCTATCTCCCAGCCTGTGCATGCCACTCATAATAGCATCCAGCTTTTGATCTAAGGCTGAGGGTTCTTCCTTATAGGTAGTTCTTCTCTCAGTTCTAGCTCTGTTTCTTTTGGCAATTAGATTTGCCTCTACGCTAACAGCAACATTTTGCATGTATGCAAGGGTTTGAGGGGCTCTTTTCCTTAACTGATTAGCCATGGCAGTATCAAAACCATCAGGGAATTTATACAAAGCAAGATTAGGTGGAGGTCTTAAGTTCTGTGGTATTGCATTATAAAAATTATTGATTCTTGCACAATAGTCCAAGACAGACTCTTGAGGGCCTCTTTTGATGGTGTCATATTCGGATAATATGTGTAAGGGGTCCTTCTTTTTCCCCCATCTATTGATAAATGATTGGTATAAGGATTCTAGGTCTTCTATGGAATTGGCTGTGAGTGCTCTAAACCAAGCCCTGACATAACCTGTCAAACTTTGGACGAAAATCTTCATTCTCACGCTATCATCATCAATCTCGTAGTTCTCAAAATAGTCTTGCATTTTCTTGGTATGTTGAAGGGCTGTGCAAGAACCAGTTCCATCAAAATATGTGATTTTAGTTTGGTAATCCTGAGGCATAGCCCCTGGATTAGCAGGCAACTGTAACGGAGCATATCTATTCGCCATATTCACAGGGATAAGTGGGACAACAGGAACAACCGGAATAGTTGTAACAACAGTGGTGGTAATGGGAGTATGTGCAGTGAATGGAGGTGTGGAAGGAGTGCTTTGAGAGGTGGATGATGAACCAGGGGAAGTAGGGGTTGAACAAAATAAAACTTTGACAGGGGTTGGAACACATCTTGGCTGGACTGTTTCAGGACTAGAATCAACAAAATCTTCTCTTTGTTCTAGCTTCCTGAGGTTTCTTTGGATCAAATTGGGATTTTCAAAAGTAGCTGGGGGATTTCGGTCTGCATTTGACCTTGTATAACGTGAGTTCCTTTTGGGAGCCAGATTTTGAACTTGTTTTGGTATTTTCTGTGAATGTTTTTAGAATTAGCAAGTAACTGATCAAATGTTGGAATCACTATGTATAACTTAAAACTAGCATGAAGATTGACTGAAGCAGCATTTATTTACTCCTCTAAATGCAAAGCAAGAATAGTTTCAAAGGCTCCCTAGTTGACATTTAGGCTTCATCTGTAGTTTTAAGGAATATAAAACAATTGGAAAATTCATTGGTCCCAAGTGGAGTCGCCATTATGTTATCACTCAGGTTGTTCCCTTTGACTCCCAAGGGAATATGGCCAAGGTAACCGCAAACCAACCTTTGGATTGCGGGTTCTAGCCCACCTGCAATCAGAGAGGGCTCTCTCTTTATGATTTAACTTTGTTGATGATGATTTTAGGCTAGTTATTGAGTTCAAGGGGTTTTGTTTGAGTTTGGTGGGATGGATGAGGCTTCCAAGTAGAGAGGCAAGTATAGTGTGAGAGTTTCAAACCATTGAGCATGGAGTCAAGGATTAGGACTGCTGGTGTGTTTTCTTGGTCACAAGAAGAATATGGAGCAAGCTAGCTGCATATGAAACAATGATTCAAGCTAAAAGGATGGAATGAGGGCTAAGGAATGAGAAGCAATTAAGAATTTCTCATTCAGCTTAACAGAGGGAAGGTGAATGAGCTCTACCTAGGAGCAGTCAAGAATCCCTAGATAGCTGTCAAACATGAGTGAATTAGGGGGAATATGAGCCAAAGGGAATTCATATTCATTACCAATTTAGATGAAAACATAAAGAAACAACATAAATTGAGCATAGAGTCCAGCCAAGCAAGTTCTAAGCTAATCTTTCTTTCTGCTATTTAGATGGTGATATATGTATGATATAAACATATATGAATTTAAAACAGAGATAAGAAACACTTATTGAGTCATGTTGCAGCACAAGGATTCCATATTCATTCTTCAAAACATTAATAACACAGTAGACAGTCTGTCCTCCAAGCTTTTAGCAGTCTTTTATTAAATAAAACATATCAGATATACAGAGCGAGTCTCTCTTGGAGTGCATTAACCAACAAACCCTCTAAATAGTCAACTAGGGTGGTTTTATAATTAAAATATCTACAAGAATCAGATCTGAGATAGATTTGATATAATAAGTGTCTTTAACCTAACATATCCTTGAAATAAATGCAAGAAAATATCTTCAAGCTACGCTGGGGGCAGTTGTATCAAAAAGTGTTAATGTGTTGTCTTTATGGCTCTGTGTTGATCACTTAGCCATAACTGTGCTTTCGCTTTTGATCCCCTGCTCTTGAGTGGTTCTGAGGTGCATTAACTGTTATTTGAGAGTTTTTAAATAGCTCCACTGCTTTCTTTGACTTTGCTTTGGGCCTTCAATGTTCTCCTGCTTTGGAAATACGGATTTCCACCAAAAACACTAACTGATAGTGTTTGCTGCTTCCTCTGATACACTTTCACTGAAGCTGCCTCTTTAATGTCTTCTTAATGCTTTAAACTGTCCCATCGACATTTTATGGCTGTTGTTCGGTCCTCTGTCACCTTTAGAACTGTCTTTGCCCCTTTTCCGAACCTATGTGAAGAAATTCCTATGAATTTGTGAATTTCAGGCCTGCTGGTAGCCGCGCCATGAGAGAGCTTCCATTTTGGCCTATTTCCCTTAGCGATGTGTGATTAAGCGCTAATCGTGCATCAAAAACTGCCTCGATTTTTCATTCCGGGCATCCGCTGTGCAGATTTCGTGCTTCGCCCTTTTTGACGATGACGTCAGCATGACGTCAGAGGTGGGTCCCAGTACAGTGGTGATGTGGCAGGGTGACGTCAGCAGTACGACTGGGTGATGTGGCGGTACAGTAGGGGTGATGACGTGGCAGTACGGGGGCAGCGATGTCGCAATGATGTGGCAAGGACATGGTGGCAGGAGGCCTACGCAGGATGATGACATCATGATGACGTGGTGTTGACGTAGGAGGGTAGAAGGCGGTATCCGGTTTTCTCCCACACCACCTTTCGGCACAGGCGGTATTGGGGGAGGGGCCTCCGAACACACCGGGAGGCCGACACGTGGCGGGGGTACGACGGGGAAACCGCCCATCCCCCGGATGTTAACCTCCGCCAGATCGGGGCGCACGAATAACCGCCCACTGTTGATCTCGAGCGCTGTCCATCGGATGGTTGGCGGTAAAGGTGAGGTGATAGGGGGTTAGGGACGGGACTCGCCAGACATTTTTAAATAAAAATGCGCCGAGGGGGTCAAAAGACTTGGTTAATGTGGGTCGTAGGTTAGTTTAATGTTTAACCAAAAAAACTATTAAACATTGGACATTGGGGAAATGATTGCAGAGGTAGAATTATAAGCTTTTTAAGGGTAAAGGGGTGGATATAGGTTATTTGCCTAACCAAAGGTTTAGACCAATCCCAGAGTTATGACACGGATGGGTTCATAATAGTCCCAGGTGGACTATCATATCCCAGAACTATATGTACATAGCTATAGTGCTATAGGGTGGGATATGTAATATTTTTTTGGGTTTTATATAGTTTTTTGTAAAATAGGCGGTAGGGAAATGATCTAGGGAGCTAGATAGTAGAGTTAGGAGTTAATATAAATTGGTGAGGTGAAGTGTAGGGGAGAGGCTAAGTTTGTAAGCTGAAGCTTACACATAGGAAGTGAATGGACTGTGGAGACATGATTTTTACACAAGAAATGTGGCTACTTTTCACTGAAGAAAGTCAAAGCTTGACCTGGTATTTTACAAAAATGAAGTGATAACAGGACTGGTTGGGCAGATCCCAAGGTCCTCAAGGGGATGTTAGTGAGTGATTTGGGGAATGAGAAGAAGGGGGAGTTAGACATGCCTCGCTTGAGCTCATCCAAAGGGGAATTGCCTTGCACTTGTGATCTGAATAGATATAACACTTGAAAACATGAAATGGATCACACAGCTTGATTCTGAAACCACAAAACTACTTACCCAACCTACTTACCTAGCATTTTTTCTTCTTTTTGCCTGGGTGCACTTGGACTTGCAGACCCTGATTATCCTTTTTTCTTTTTGCTCTCCTCCTATATAAATCTACACTTATTTCTTCCAAGGGCCTAGATTAAGCAGTTAGGCTCCTTTGTTTCCCTACCTAACTACAAATATGTCAAGATTAAACTGTTTGGACAGGTTTTCATTCTCTACATTCTAGAACAAGAAATTTGAACCTAGGGAAGCCAAGATTAAGCTATTTGGCCTTCCCTTAATAGAAAATTCTTCAAAAATGAATAACTTATCAAAATTGGAATAGAGCAGTGGCATTTCGACTGGCACACTTTCATGGCCTTTTCTTTGGCCTGTTTTGGAAATATGTAGCATTTCAGCATACAAAGTATGACATATTTGGCACTTTGAACTGTTAATCATGAAAGATGAAAACCTGTTGCAACAGGAGGCTAACAAGGAGGTAGGTCCCTTGTCCCAAAAACAAGAAGGTCCCAAGAGGTGGGTCCCTTGTCCCATAAGTAAGGGGGTCTCATATACCAATTTGGTGTGCATGGATGTGGTTTCTTTGACCTACAAATAATGACGTGTGATGCACTAATTCGGTGTTTGGATTTGTTGTGCCTTTATGTACAAACAATTAGAAATATCTTGTGATACTAATAAGGAAGATATTTAAATATTAATTAACTTGAATATTGGAATAATTTATTTAAGGTTGTGACCCAAGTGTTAAAGGAGATGAATTTTTCACCATTGGGAAACGTTTAATATCTTTGGTAATAGGTTCTTACCTTGGAAGCGATAGGGATACCTTGAAGTCATGCTTAAATATGTGGTTTCACCCAAAGATATTCCATAAATGGTGTTATGTATGTCTATCCTTAAGAAAATCCCATGGGGCATAGATTAAATTGACAATAAAATATATTGTTAGGGCACTCTAATGAGCACCAGTATTGCAGCAAGAATGTTGCAACTCCTAGGCTACTAACTTTACTTTATCAACCTGGGGTTCATACAAACTTGGAGGTGACAATTTTGTATACACAAGTAAAAGTGATGGCTCTCCCTTTTGTCACTCATTCAGCTGACGAGAGACCACTGGGGGTTTTCAAGCCATACTTCTATGAATTCAGAATGAGCTTGGTTTCTTGATGAAAGAGGGGAATCTACTATAAGAGAGAGCTGATCTATTTCAATAATGCAAAAGACCGAAATTCAATGCTAAATCACATCATTTCCTAATTAACTGCTAAGAAATTATGCTTTGCAATAATGCTAAATTAACATGAACCAAATGCTATTTTCTAAGCATGGAAGTTAAAAGCATCAAACATCACTATTGTGCAAGTAAAGGGACTAAAATAACTTTGTTTTTGTCTTTTTGTTATTTTCATGCAAAATAAAATATGAAAACTAATCTCTTGTGGTGATGTGGCAGGTGGTTTAAGGATTTTGAGGATGGATAGAAGGTTTAGGATATGGTTGGATGGTGTGGGAGAGCGTTGGGTGACCTTTGGGGGCTTCCTAGAGGTTTTCCCTCAATTCGGTCTCAAAACAAGCCAATACAAAAACCCCACAGGATGTACTAGAAACCTACAGGATTCTTGATATTTCTACATGATGCAGCTGTGAAAAAAACGATGGGTGTTTGAGGTGATGGAAACCTTAGGGAATTTGGTTGATGGGTGCAATGGAGTGAGAAGAGACCTAGGATCACTCAAAAGTCAACAACAATGTTAGGAGATGGTTGGATTCACTCAATGTGCTTGGACGAATTTCTATGTAAAATGATGAATTTAGTGAAGGCAGTGGTGAAAGCAAGGAATGATTATGGTGAATGAAGTGGAAATGATTAATGGCTATGAGGTCTCTATCTTCTCCTGAAGCACCTACTCTACATCAAACATTTATAATTTCCAAAAATTCATGTAAATAAGAAGCATTCTCATAAGCTAGAAAAGAAAAATTAATGAACTAGCTGTCTAACTTATGCATGAGGAAAGTAGCTGAAATGAATGGAATCAAGGATGAGATCTACTAAAAAAATGAATATAGAAGAGACGGAAATGCAATCCTACTTTGTAAAAATGATCAAATGCTAGCTTAAATAAAGTAAACTCTAAAGCTTATGAAAGAAATAGAAATCTATGTTTTTGGTGCTGCATAAGGGTCCCTTCCTCAAATCATGATCCCAGAGGAAAGAAGTGAGGTCGAGACTCCCGCTGACAGCCTTATGGTGCTTCTTCTTTCCTTGCCAACCTCCTACTAAAGTAAGGTAGAAATGGAAGCAAACAATAAACAACCAATCAAATCTACACTACCTGCAACGAAAATACCTCTAAAGACAAATTAACAATAAAGCTATGAAACTAATCTAGACATATAGATACAAAAAGAGGAGCCTTGGCTACTAGGGTTGGGCCCTAACCCAAGAGCTTCAGCACTCTGATTTAAGTCAGTGCTAGCTCAAAATAAAACTCATTCTTATTACCAAAACATAAAATTACATCAAAATATTCCACAAGTCTGGAGCTCAAAAATACTTAGAGTTTTACAACAAAAATTTGAATCCTAATGAGGCTCTAGGCCTGATCTAAAATCTTTTGCTTATAGATGTGTTAAATAATTACATGCATAAAATTGTAGCTTAACATAGAAAACTTAATGTGCACATGAGAGAAGAGGAGAAATAGATAAAGCATGAAAGAAGACAACAAGACTTGATAACGGAGTTTGTCCGACTTGGACTACGTCTTAGGGCCCTGCTTGATCAATGGGGAGGCCTTCATTCATTAAGTGGCATGAGAAAGAAGAGTACAAGCATCAGTTACAAAAAGGAGTTTTATACCTCCATACTGAAAAATGGCCAAAAATTGCAGAACTCTGACAGAGAAACGAACAGTGCCATTATTTTCATGGCATCGAGAAGTGCTGAAACCATATAAAATTTGTCAAAATCTGACAAAGTGAAAATTTTACCCTCCTACAAAATTCCACCTCGAAGCGCATGCACTGCCTCATCTGCCTGGGCATACTGCCAAACTGTGTTTAAATAAAAGATGAATGGTGGATTCTTCAAGGAAACCATTATAATGCAGTTGGTGGAAGGTCTAGTTAATATGGCGGAGGTCAGGCGGTCAAACCCTGCCTCCTCCTTTTTACATATAACAAATTCCATTTTTTTACATTTTACAAACGATTTTTTTTTAATTAAAATTTTTGGTTGGGTCGGGCCCACCTTGGGCAGCCCACCCACTGTACCTTTCTCCCACTGGCTCCATGCATTAAGTGGCTGGTGGCTTGTTTTGGGTTGGGTCCATGCCCCAAGGGTTGGCCCACCCATTTCCCCATGTCGTTTGTTTTATGTACCCCCGTGCTCCGTGGGATGGTTTTGGTTCCATGGGAGGGGTTGGGGGTCATGGCCTGCCCCTCCACCAATACACATTTAGTTTTATGGTACGGGTTGGGGTGGCGGGGTTGGTGGCCCACCACCACTTATATATATATATATATATATATAAAGCAAACTGTGTAATTTTGAAAATTTGTTTTTTGACCAAAGAAGTCATTTTAACGAAGCAACAATTTTGCCCGAAATTTGGCCGAAGTTGGCTAGATTCCGTTGGTGAGCACTAGTATTGTAGTAATAATGCTACAACTCCTTGGCTTCCTACTTTACTTTTATCAACCCGGTAGTTCGTAACAAACTTAAAAGCGACGATGTTGTATGCACAAGTAGTAGTTCTTACTGCAGGCTGTCACTTGGTCAACTGGTGCAAGAACACTAGGAGCTCAAGCCAACCTATAGGGATTCTAGAAGAAGCTCTATATGTGATGAAAGAAATGAAAGCTTACTCTACAGAGGCTACTCTACTTGCAGAAAGGAAAAGAAGACTCAAATGTAAAGTAAACCTAGCAAACTCTACTTAACCAACTAATCCTATTTTTGTAGAAAGAGAGATGAAAAACCATGAAATGAATGCCATTACCTACTTTAGGAAGTAAACAACATCTACTCAAGCTATTTCTAGAAGTAAATGAGCGAAGAAAATCTTTTTGGATTTTTATGTGTTTTTATGTGAAATTGTCATGCATGTAATTTATTTGATTGCGAATGTGGCAGAGATTAGGTGGTGATGGAGGGTGGTTTTGGGACTGGAGGAGATGTAGGATGGTGTGAATGGGTCTTATGAGGTCTTAGGTAGCCTTGTGGAGGCTTTTCCTACAATCATACCTCAAAAAGAAACCTACAAGAAAATCTACAAGAGGCTACAGGGGATCTACAAGAGGTCTATAGGAGGTCTACAAGAGAATGTCGAGAGCATTTTTGGAGGTTTTGAAGGGAGGAAAGTGGGTGGAAGGGTATTTGGAGGCTAGGATGATGTGCTAAGGTGTCTAGGTTCCATCAAGAATGATTAGGAGAGATAAATATGGTCAGATTTGTTCAAGGAAAAAGAGGAAAGTCTATGGAAATGTGCAGAAAACTAAGGCAGATTTGTGGTGAACTTTGGGTGACCTGTAGGGCATAGATCAGGGAGAGAAGGTGATGGCTGGTAGGATGACTTGCTGTGAGAAGAGATTTGCTGCAAAAGGACATGAAAATCAAGCAAGGAAACTAAGTACATCAAAAAACAATATTTTGCATCAAGCTAATCTAGATTATGAGCTATAGAAGGAAATGCTGAAAAATGCTATAATGAGAGAAATAATGGAAGGAAACTTATTGTAAGACAGAAATGAGCATGGTGAAAGAGATCTAATGCAAAGTATTAACCTTCTAACAAACTTCAACACTAGAAATCCTATGGAGAAGGAAAATCTGTGTTTTTTGTGACAGCAAGAGGGTCTTGGCCTCAATTCATGGTCCCAAGGGGAGGAAAGGAGGCCAAGGCTCTATTTATGGCCTTTCTTATCTTCTTTCTATCACTGTTCAACCTGCTATAGAAATTTCAAATGGAAAAAACCTTCTAAATCACAAAAAGCAACCTATTCTTAACCAATAAAGAAATTCATCTAACAACAACTAATCCATAAACTGAAACAAAGAATATAAATACAAACAAGAGGATCTTGGTTTCTTGGATTGGGCCCTAACCCAAGTGCTTCAGCCCTCTGAGGTAACTCATTGCTAGCTCAAAGAGGATCTCATCTTTATTATCAAAATAATAATTGGATTACATGAAACTGTCAACAAAAGTAAGCAGAGAAAAGTTGCAACAAAAATTCGAAAATTTGACTAACTTACTAATGAGGCCCTAGGCCTCTCTACTTATACAACTGAAGCTCCCAATAGCTTCCTTAAAATCAGGGAGGATTGGCTCCCAAAACTTGATATAAACAAAAGTTATCCTCCACTGGCTCAGCTACCTCCTAGTGCATTGATGTGGTTGTTTGTGCTTCGGGCAACATGAAGGAGAATTCGAAGTGGGGAGTCATAAATGAAGGGATACCCTCCTATAAATCCTATCCCTTGTCTACCTCAAATTATTGCTATCAAATGTCCATTAAATCTTTGACTTTATCTTCAAAATTCAACAAAACATTTCATTAAACACATATTAGACTCCATAGCATATGACCAACCCAACTCACTCCATAAGCATAAATATAATAAAAAAACATGCAATAAGCTAAGAGAATGGTTGATCAAACTATGTTAGGAGGAAAGATGAGCCCATGTAATTACCCATTTATGCGGCTCATCATCACCCCCCTACTGAAGGTGTTGCTCATCCTCTGAGCAACTTAGTCCATCTCCTCATCTTTGATGGCCCTGATGGCCTCCCTAACATCCCATGCTTCTGATGTGAGCTCCTCTTCTTTGTCATGGAATCCTACCTTTCTGTCCACCTCTTCCCACTGCTGTTGTTCTTCTTCCTCTTTTCTGCCTTCTAGCATGCCTAGCAGCAGTGGGGGACTCAATTTGAGGCCAATCCATTTGACCTTCAAATTTTGCATAGAGTGCTTGTATAGTGGCACTCTCCTTAATGCTTCTTTCATCCTTGTTGGGGAGTGATACTCCCTGATCTGCAAACAGCGTGGTAGAGTGTTCCACCTCCTCATACAAGCATGAATACAGTCATCCCCAAGTAACCTTTCCATGTCCTCAAAATGTGGAATGGCCTGAGCATGATCATTCATATACTTAGAGCAATTTGGGGATTATTTGCAAGTAGATTGTGTGTGATGATGAGAGCCATGGGGTCTGATGGCTCAACTCTAATAATTAAGGGTTCATTCCACTCCTTTATCATCAACTTTGTTATCTCTGCTGTCCTTAATTCCTCATGATTCATCCATGATGCAATGGCCATTAGTTGTAGGTCCCCTAGCCTAGAATTGGGGTCCCACACATTCTAATCAGTGAGGGCCATGTTATGCAAATAGAACTCTTCTATTTTTGCCTTATCTTCTTATGACCTTTCGTTACATAGGTCCATAAACTATCTATAATCTTGGAAAGGCATTGTGCTTCTCTGTGTCAAATTCTCTATCTGAAACTTCAACCATTGGTCCTTGAGGTATACTCCATATGATTTTGTTGGTGTTCTGCACTGTAGTGCCTCCATAGACTAGCTGGCCATGCATGCCAATTGTGTCTCTTTTTCTTGCAGCTGTCTCCTTAGCAACTCATTTTCTGTTTCAAGGTGAGTTCTTGTGATTTCTTCTCTATGTCTGACAGCACTTAGTTCTCTACCCATTTCTCTGAGTTGATTCTCCATTTGGACAATATCCTCAACTCCCTCGGATTTGGTGATTTTCATCCACCTATGGCTTCTTATTCTTTCTTTCTCCAACTCAAAGAAAAGTGGGATTTCAAATTTCTATGGAATGATTCTCCCCCCCTCAAGAAGATTGTACTAAGAGCCCAAACTAGGCTGGGGGTCAGGTTCTTAAGCCTCTATTGCTTCCTCCTTCCCCTGTGACTGTCCTTCTAGTATTTTTTCAAGTTTTTTGGTCTCCTGTAGTCTTGACAGGGTCTCCTATAGAATAGTTTGTGCCTCCTGTAGAACTATTTTTGAGTCCTGTAGTTGCACTCTTTCCTTCCAGGTGGAAGGTCTGGGAGTCCCTCTTTCATATGTGATAGGGGTTTTAGAGAGAGATTCTTCCCCTTTGATAGTGGGTGAATATTCAATTACAATGGACACTTTAGAAGAAGGTTGGGGCTTCCCTTGTTTGATCCTTATGCTTTTCTTAGCCGTGAAATACATTGAGGTCTTCCTCTTACTCTTTTGTTTGGGTTTGATTGGGGTGTTGAGTGTAGAGAGAGCAACTGCTGCCTCCATTTCTAGAGTCTCGGGAGATACTTCTTTCTTTTCTGCCCCTTTTTCCTCTCCTTCTGTCTTTTTCTCTGTCTCTGCTAGTTTTGTTTCCTTTTGTTCTGTTTTGGTTTCTTCCTCCTCTATTTTGGTTTCCTCCTTCTCTGTTTTGGTGTCTTCCTTCTTCCCTACTTGTTCCTCAGTTTCCTCCCCTTCTCCCCCTTGCTGCTCTTCCTCCTCACTATCAGAAGGACTGAGATCATATGTGAGGGCCTTTATATCATCTTCTACTATCATGTTTCAGAATATTTACCATGCTATGGAGATTGTGAAGTTATGTAGGGCTTCTTACACTAACAATTTAATTAACCCATGGTGAGCCAACCGATCTAGAACTCTTGCCTTTAACTTAATGCTGGAGTCTATGAGGGATTGCAGGAGTAAATAGGGGATGCTAAGTTTCTCGAGTGTTGGAGTGTCCATGCCATATCTCAGCTTATGGAGAAGTCTAAAATGGCAACCATAAAATATGCTATACCTCCCTTCACAAGAAATATATTTGATAATTTGGTAACTGACCTAATCCCAAGGGTAAGATATGCTTGTCCTTCTAATTTCATTTTTGTCTTCTACAGGATGTTCATTGTCTTGGAAGAAGTTTTTATTGACATACTGTCTAATTAGCTTTTCATCTTTTCTCCAAGGTAATCCAAGGGGAAGGGTGGTAACCCTACTGATAAATTATGGGGTGATTTCCATGGAGAGACCTCTAAATGTAACAGTGGCATGGGTCCTCGAGTGAGGGACTAAAGAAAGGGCAAACTCCTGAGCCACTTCTTCATCAAACCCTCAGAATTTCTCAAAGAATGGCATCCAATTTGTTCTAGTGAAAATAACTACTACCTCGGGATGTTCATGGAGCCTGGTTGAATTTGTGGGCTCCTTCCTCATGAATCCCCCTATCATTGTGCTTATACCCCTTTTGAACACCGTAGGTAGAGATGGAGACAAGAATTTTGAAGAAACAGGAAAACATAAAAAACTGTGTTTTTTTAAGAAAACAGGAAGAAATTGTTTTATGTAATTCATCTTCTTCCATCGACTTAATTCCTCCTTAAAATTATATATTTCCTTGCACATATTGATAATCAAGGTGGGTGTTCATAAAACCTACCTCCTCAAGCTAGAAATTGAGAAAAAACCACTTGTTTTCTCCTGAAAAACAACATATTGCCCCTCCTATAGAACTGCTTGTAGGTACTCCTTTAGAACCTGTAAGTGCTCTTATAGAATACTAATAGTAGGAGGATGGATGAAAGTGATGGAGAACAATGGTTTCGAGGCTATGGGGATGACAAAGAGCATGTTGCAGCTAAGTGGATGAGGATGAAATGGAAGAAAAGGTGGTGAAGGAGTTTCGAGGAGGAGTACTTATTTCTTCTTTTAGATATTTCCAATGATGGGGTGAGTTGGAAAAAATGTACGTTGCCATATTTGGACTGTTGGTCCCCACTGCCTTGTCATCACGACTCTTTCCCACAATCACTTCCCATCATTGCATTGGAGTTTGCATACCCTCCACTACCTGTCCTTTATATTTTCTCTGAGTTGACTAGGCACACGTGTGGCGGCATCTCCGGGTGAGTGCAGTCAACTGGATGAGGGTGGCCAGTGAACTGGCCACCTTTTCTCATTCAACCCTAACCATCTCATTTTCTTATGTATATTTTCCAATTACACAGATGCAACATAGGAGACGGTTAGTCACTTACCTGCGAGTCAAATGTACGTGCTGTTAGGCATTTTGGTTCCTTTTGTTGTTGCATGCTTGTATTTTAGTTGTTGCATGCCAGTATCTCCTCTGTTGCATGCTCCTTGCTTCCTAATGTGTGGCTTGTTTTCTTTGTATAGGTATCCTCTAGCTGGATCTAGCTTCAAATGTCCCCTTCAACCCCATGGTTGTACTTCTTTTGTTGTCATTGCTTAATTTTAATGGGATCAGCTGCTACAGGAATTCCTACAGGAGCTCCTGTAGCTAATTCTCCCTTTAAAATTTTAGCTGATTTTTGTGTTGGGAGCTGTGAAGATGATGCCAAAGATGCTAATGAAGATGGAGAGGTACTTGGCAAGTTGTAGGTGAGATTTGAGGTGCTGTTCCTTTTTTTTTTAAACTGGTTTCTGTGTTTTGTCAACATGAAGGGAAAAAAATGAGGATGATGAGGTGGTTCAGGTGTGGGATGGATGGCAAGGAGGGTGGATAGCTGTAGGAGGGTCTACATGTTCTTCATGAAACCTCACAGCCCCTCAAACTACTTTTTGGAACCATTTCTGGCTCTCTATGATTTCTACAGGAGCCTCCTGTAGAACACACAGGGCCTCCTATAGAACACACAATGTCCGGAAAAAAACACAGTGGGGTGGAAGAAAGGTTAAAAATGATGGAGAAGAGTGTGGGGGAGATGAAATAGGCTTTGTGGCATCTTCTCTTACTCCCTGTGGTCCACCTATAACCTGCAATGCACATTAAAAGTCAATTCTCTCTTCCTTCTTTTCTTTGTTTTTTCTTCTTCTTCTTTTTTTTCTTTTTTTGAAAGACAACTAGGGTTCCTCAAGGAGGTTTTCACCCTAATTGCCCACCCTAGGCACCTCCAAGGGAGGTTTTCACCCAGGAATCTTATTCTCTCTCTTTTTCTTTGTCATCACTGGGCCGCCTCAAAAGAGGATTTCAACCCAATGATGGGACTCAAGCACCTCATGGCGGTTTTCACTTGAGTCTTTATTATTTTTTCTTTTTTCTCTACTTCTTCAGTGAGTGGGTGAAGTGGAGGCTAAGACCTGCTCCACTACCATTATTGTCTTATTCAGATTGTCTGATCCAGGTGGATATTGGTGGCCACCCGCTAATTCCACTTGGATCCCCTCTAGTGCTTCTTACAGTTTTTTTCAGTTTCCTTAATTATAGCACAGTTTACTATTTTTAGCAGTTTTTCGGGTCCTAAACTTCCGGAGCCGTTTTGAGGCCCTAAATGACGTTTTTTGGGAAATCCACCGCCAGCGATTTTTTTGATAAAAATCGTCTTTTCCTTCGTATTCGTCGAAGAGATCTTTCCAACGGGCTATCATGCACGTCAAACGGAGATAGTACGACCAATTCGCGACCCCGGGAAGTTGATGTACCAACTTACCCAAAAACGGGGCCCACAATTTGGCATTTCATCTTCTAGGGTTAGGTTTTGGAATGTGAAGGGTTTTCCATTGTTTCTCAACAATATATAGGCCTTCGAGCCTCATTGTAAGACAGTTCAGAGGCATGTAGCCACCACATCTCTTCTCAGAGATAAGCTACCATCGCCCTAGCTGGTTTATTTCCATTTCTGTTTGTAAGCATATTTCAATATTTTACAGTAATGAATTGAGGTATTATTTCCGCTGCATATCTGTCTTTATGGTTATCTCTGTATTTTATTGCGTTCCTGTTTAAATCTGGATCATCGTCAATGAACTCTCGCCTGGAGATGGGCTTCTTGTAAATTTTCAACCTATGCCCATTAGCAAGCATGGGGATGGCTTCCTCATCAATAGTTCTGATCAGAACTGAACCATTATCATTGCATTTTTTCATAGTGTAGGGTCCCAACCATCTTGTCCTCAGCTTGCCTTTGAAGCCTTTATACCTTGTGTCATAGAGCAGTGCCCAATATCCCTCTTGGAATTGCTTCTCTTTGATATTTTTGTCATTCCATATCTTCCTCTGAAGCTGAACTACCTCTGTGTGGAGAAGGGCCTGCAATCTTTGTTCATCTAATCCATTGAGCTAGAGTAGTCTTTCCCTTTGTGCATGGCTGAGGTCTAGGTCTAGCTAAGCTGCCACTCTTAGTGTATGGTATTCAAATTCTATTGACAACAAAGCCTTCTTCCCATAGACCAGTTCATCGAGTGTGAACCCTGTGGTGGTCTTCCATGTTGTGTTGTAGGCCCAAGTGGCCTCAACTAGTCTATTTGCCCAATATTTTCTGCTACTGCTCACTACCTTGGTCAGAATTCCTTCCAAAGCTCTCTTAGTGACTTCCACCTACCCATTGGCTTTTGGATGGTAAGGGGTGGAAGTCCTGTTCCTGATTTTATGATGTGTGAGCAGGTCTTCAATCAACTTGGAAGTGAACTGACTACCTTGGTCTGTGACCATTTCTCTTGGATACCTGAACTTATAGAATATGTTTTCTCTAAAAAACGCAACTACTTTTTCCTCTGTTTTTGCTTTGATTTCTTTTGTTTCTGCCCATTTTGTCAGATAATCGGTGCACACAATAATGTATTGCTTCGATTTTTAAGGAGGGTTGATAGGACCCACAAAGTCCATGCCCCACTGTTATAGACATTTTTGTGCCTTACAGCATAGTGCATGAAATGTCAATAATCTAAGGGATCCAAAGTCCCTAAACATGTTGTTCCTACCCTTAGAGGAACAAGGTCAGCAAACCACAGCACTACAAATCAATTCTCCACTGAAAAACACTCAAAAACAGGTCAATTTTGGATCAAAGCAGCTGCTCCAAAGGCTACCTGCGCTGCATCGCAAGTGCAACAAAGGCTACCTGCGCTGGGCGTACTTTGACATGTGGAGGAATCTTTTTCTCAATGTGCCAGTGCCCAGGAAGCTTCCAAAAAGACACTTGATCATAAGATTCACCTAATGATGAGTTAAGAGCTTCTAAAACTCCAAGTGGAAGACAGAAACTCCGAGTGAAGAACTGAAGAACAACTGGAGTCGAAGAGGACAACAAGTCACACATCAAGCTGACTTATCTTCACTCCAAAACTCTATATAAGGATCTCATCCCATGGGATCTGAAGGCCGGAATTGAGCGCAAAGAATTGCTGTTGGTTTACAGTTGTGAGCATTGGGTGATTTCTTGAGGGAGGTGAAGAAGAGATTTCTCTCCGTCAGGAAGGTGATGCTGGATTGGACCTCGCATGGTTGTATCACCGCCTGAACCTTACTTCCATATATTAATAAAGCATTTGAGGTTCTTCTATTCGCATGTGTTTCAATGTGTATTGTCTTACTTGCGTCTTTGATTTATGCTAATCATTGAATCAGTTATGCATGCATGCTTCTTGTAGTTTCCTTTTCTTGTCTTATTTGCAGGATCTCGCCAGTCTGTTGTGGGGGAAAGTATCCAACTCGGAATGACCCTAACCCACCCTAAGGGTGACAGTTCCTTAGCAACAGCTGAAAGCAAAGCTATCTAAAGTTTCTTCTTTATGACATGCAAGAGATAAAAGGGATAGATCCACTTACCGATGTCTTGCGCAAATGGTCGATCCTATCTCCTTTGTTTGCCGCTCGCTCCCAGCTCCAAGTCTTTTCACGGGCCCAGCTACACGAGATCCTGCAAATAAGACAAGAAAAGGAAACTACAAGAGGCATGCATGCATAAATGATTCAAGGATTAGCATAAATCAAAGACGCAAGTAAAACAATTCATCATTGAAACACATGCGAATAGAAGAACCTCAAATGCTTTATTAATATATGGAAGTAAGGTTCAGGCGGTGATACAACCATGCGAGGTCCAATCCAACATCACCTTCCCGATGGAGAGAAATCTCTTCTTCACCTCCCTCAAGCAATCACCCAATGCTCACAACTGTAAACCAACAGCAATTCTTTGCGCTAAATTCCGCCCTTCAGATCCCATGGGATGAGATCCTTATATAGAGTTTTGGAGTGAAGATAAGTCAGCTTGATGTGTGACTTGGTGTCCTCTTCGACTCCAGTTGTTCTTCAGTTCTTCACTCGGAGTTTCTGTCTTCCACTTGGAGTTTTAGAAGCTCTTAACTCATCATTAGGTGAATCTTATGATCAAGTGTCTTTTTGGAAGCTTCCTGGGCACTGGCACATTGAGAAAAAGATTCCTCCACATCTCAAAGTACGCCCAGCGCAGGTAGCCTTTGTTGCACTTGCGATGCAGCGCAGGTAGCCTTTGTTGCACTTGCGATGCAGCGCAGGTAGCATTTGGAGCAGCTGCTTTGATCCAAAATTGACCTGTTTTTGAGTGTTTTTCAGTGGAGAACTGATTTGTAGTGCTGTGGTTTGCTCACCTTGTTCCTCTAAGGGTAAGAACAACATGTTTAGGGACTTTGGATCCCTTAGATTATTGACATTTCATGCACTATGCTGTAAGGCACAAAAATGTCTATAACAGTTGCCCCCTAAAGTATGAGGTCGTTTATCGGGTGAAATGCTTTATTAGGAGGATCCGAAGTTCATTCAATCGCCGGGAGGTGACCTGTAACAAAATACAATACAATACATTATCTTTTCATACTTTCTTTTCATGATCTAGCTGATGCGGGCATTTCCCATGATCAGCTTTATAAATACATTTGTTGTACATAAACAGACGATCGTCTGATAAGAGACGGATAATTCTCTGCTTTTAATTATCATCCTTTTAGTAGGATGCTCATCTGCTGCACATGTCTATGTTTTTATCTCCTGAATATATATCGCAGCCCGGATGGATGAAACTAGATCTGGGGTCTTCAAACTTGTCTGATCTTCACTCTGGTACAAGTCGATCCATGTGAGAACTTCCTGAAGTCGAACATGGAAAGACATCGCTTGATTACCATTCAATAATGTAAACTGTTAACAAGCACGAGAGGAATCACCGATAATGATGATGACCCTCAAGGTACTGCAGCACAATTCACGTGGTGTGAATATAGGATCTGACGTCGAACACCACGCAAAGTCTCCTGGTCGAAGGTCATTAATGTATACCTATCGCTAGGAGTGAGAAACTTGCCATTGAGGCATGCAAGCTTCAAAGTACTGAGGGGGTGTCCCTAGATCAACTTCTTGGATAATGAGCTGATGTCGACAAGAAGTGATCCGTCAAAGGAGGGCCTTAATGAATCCCACATCAGTGACACGGAACGGAGCTAGTGATGATGGTGAAAATGATCTGTGAAATATGATTCAGGGTGGCGGTCATGGAAGGATGAAAGATGATGTATGGTAGTGGATGGGACTCGTTAGACACTTTCTGAATGACATCTCTTGAACATATAACGACACTGATGAGATGGATCGGTAGCATTACCCCATGTATGGATGGTATGGCGAGACCATGGTGAAGGGACCTGTGAATGATAATAACCCAACCCGATATTTACGGAGGCAAAAGTGTCATGTTCAAGAGCGACTTGCTACCATTAAGCTTTGAGGTTCTTCCCAATTTTTCCCCAGTCATTTCTGACCAGTACCTCTTTATTTTTGACAAGCTTGAGGAGGATAACATATGCTTGATCTATAACCTGCCCTTCGGGCAAGCCCATCGCTATGTTTTAACGAGCCTAGCGATAGGGAAACTCGTTCTTGTCTAAAGACAAGTTTGTCGCTATCTAATATTTTTAACGAGCCCAATGACAAAGACAACTCGGTTCTTTTCATTGTTAGAGAGTCTGAAAAGTGTACATAAAGTAGACTCCAGGGGTCCTTTTTCGTCATCTAATCCCTTAAGTCCGAAAAAGTATAAAACAATACAGAAGGGATGAATGTTCGATATCTTTATCGAGCCGAACCAGACAAGCGCTCGATCTTTTTGTGCAATAATCCCTCAGGTCCAAAAAGATTAAAATCTAGAGGAGGGATAGCTCTTCCGGTCCTTTTAACGAGCTGGAAGGCCAAAACTCGACAAACTTTTCATATTTTACGAGTCAGTGAAAAGAGCTCAAAGAAGACTCGTCTTTTGAGGAACGAGTGATAAACAGGGATAGCAGCAGATTCCAGGTACAGGTTGGAATTTTCCAATCACGGCAGTGTCACAAGGATGGCTAGGTGAAATCACTCTTCGCAGCTGTTCCTCAAAATAGGTAAACAATCAAGTGGATGTGAATGATCGGCCAAATGACAAGTGGAGGTGACGGTGCACAAACACGACCAAGGCTTTTATGGCTGATGAATTTACGGTCTCAGATGGTTATTTACCGGTACTGGGTTCATTTTTTAAAGAGCTTGAATGCGCCAAAACACTGCTCAATCTTATGTTTATTTTTTAACGAGCATGAACTATGTGCTAAAACTGCTCGGATATTGCGTTTATTTTTTAACGAGCATGAACTTTGCCAAAACTGCTCGTTTATTTTGCATGCCCCCAGCATCATAATAACGCATGTCAAAGGAGGGTGCCCCCCAAGCTTCATTGCATTCAACTTGGTGGTTGGAATGAAGGTTTACCTTTGAATTTTAAAAAGGGGATTTGTTTCATTTTTTATTGAGGTTGACATAGTAAAAGAACTATCCTCATGACTCCTTGTTTCATTTTTTAACGAGGTTGACACGAGATAAGAACCGTCCTCGGGGCCCACTGTATTTACAGCGAGCGGCAAACAAAGGAGATAGGATCGACCATTTGCGCAAGACATCGGTAAGTGGATCTATCCCTTTTATCTCTTGCATGTCATAAAGAAGAAACTTTAGATAGCTTTGCTTTCAGCTGTTGCTAAGGAACTGTCACCCTTAGAGTGGGTTAGGGTCATTCCGAGTTGGATACTTTCCCCCACAACACCCACTTCTCAAATGGCTCAAAGTTCACTTGAGGTTGCATGGGCATCTCATCCTTTGGAGTAGGTTTCCCCATCCTTTGACACCAATCACATTGGCTGGTATACCTCCTCACATCTTGATGAAGAGTGGGCCAATAGTAACCTGCTTGCAATATTTTGAAGGCAGTCCTCTTTGCTGCAAAATGGCCTCCACGAGGCCTATCATGACAGGTCAGGAGAATGTCAAAAACTTTCTCTTCCCCGACACATCTTCTCAAGATATGATCTCGGCCAAGTTTGAAGAAATTGCCCCCAATCTAGGTGAAAGGGGTGCTTTTCCTCACGATCTTGCTCTTCTCCTTTGAGGACAAGTGTGGTGGGAATTGTGCTAAAACCAAGTAGTTTGCTATATCAAAAAAACCATGGAGAGAGTACTGAGACAGAAAACAGGTGTTAATCTGGGATTTGATCATCCACCATTCCTTCTTCACCTGCGGGCAAATTTACTCTAGAAAAAAATTCAGCAACAACATTTTCATTACCAGGCTTATCAACAATGGTCAAATCAAACTGTTGCAGTAAAAGCAACCATCTAATAATGTGAGAATTTACATCTATTTTGTTCATTAAATATCTAATCGCAACATATTCAGTGTGTACGAAGGTTTGATAGGCTGTGATGTAATGTCTGAATTTGTTTAAGGAATGCACTACAGCTAGGAGTTCCTTCTCAAATTTTTACTTATAAAGTATATGGCATAAGGTAACTTTTCATCAATTTGTCCTAAGGCTGATCCTATTGCTTTGTTCAAGGCATCTGTGTGAATGCGGAAAGGCAGGGCCCAGTATGGCCCTCTCAAAATTTGGGCAGTCACAAGTTTTCTTTTCAAGGTATCTAGGGCTTCTTGACAGTTTTCAGCCCATATGAACTCGACATATTTTCCTAAAAGACCAAAAGAAGAAGAGGCTAACTTACTCAAATCTTTAATGAACCTTCTGTAATATCCAGCTAAGCCTAGGAAACTTCGAACATCTCTCACCTTTTGAGGAGGTGGGACCCTTTGCATGATGGCAATTTTGTTGGGGTCCACCTGCAATCCTTGTTGAGATATTGCATGACCTAGCACAGTCCCTTCATTCATCAAAAATTCACATTTTTTCGGACTGAGGGATAGGTTCATTTCAATACACTTGTCCAAGACTGTTCCTAGGTTAGATAAAGCTTCCTGAAAGTTAGAACCATAAGGAGTAAAATCACCCATATATATTTCCACTGCATCATGAACCAAGTCAGAAAATATACTTAATAATGCTCTCTGGAAAGTGGCTGGAGAATTACACAAACCAAAAAGAAGGACCCAATATGCAAATGCACCCCAACGAAAAGTGAAAGTGGTCTTATCTTGGTCCTCCGAGCTGATTTGAATCTGATTGTACCCACTAAACCCATCTAGGGAGGAGAAAAACTTTTTCCTCGCCAGACCATCTAACACTTGATCTATGAAAGGCAAAGGAAAATGGTCCTTTTTAGTGGCTTTATTTAGTTCCCGATAATCGACACAGATTCTCCACTTACCATTTTTCTTTGGCACTAGCACCAAAGGAGAGACCCATTCACTGTCAAATATGGGGTAGATGAATCCTGCATCAAGTATTTTTTGCAATTATTCCTTAACAACATCTTTAAGGGTTGGATTCATCCTCTTGTGAGTCTTCCTGATTGGTTTGCAATCTTCCTTAATGTATATATGATGAGTACATACGGAAGGGTGCAGTGCCTTCATCTCCTTATAACTCCAGGCGAAGGCATTTAAATGTTTTCTCAATAAGTTGAATAGATCCTTCTCCTGGGAAGTGGATAGGGATGAATTGATTTTCAAGGTTCTTTCTAGGCCAAACACTATATTCTTAACATGGAGAGAGGTTGGGTCGGCCACACAAAGATCAGTTAAGGGATTGTTTTGGGTTTCTTTCACTATACCTTCAAATGGCAAGGTATTAGGGGATGGATTCTGAATTAAATTTTCAATGATATCATCCTCATTTTGCGGTTTCCCCCCCATGATAGTTTCTAATGCACAAAGTGGTGTCGAATAGAATTCATCCTCATCCTCCTCCTCCAACTAGAGAGGTAGATCATGTTCTAGCAAGGGTTAGGAAAGAGTGTTGTAGGGAAAAGTATCCGATTCGGATGACCCTATCCCACTCTAAGGGTGATAGTACCTCAGCAACAACTGTAAAGAAAACTACTTAAGGTTTACTTCTTTACGAAAGCAAGAGAGAATGAGTAAATGCACTAACCGTTGCCTTGCGCTTAATGTCGAATCCAAACTCTTCTCTTTGGCTGCTTGCTCCCAGCTCCTTGCTCTTTTGCTGGCCCAGCTACAATGAGATCCTGCAAAATAACAAAGAAGGAAACTACAAGAAGCATGCAATCATAACTGATTCACGGATTAGCATAAATCAAATATACAATTATCACAACACATCATTGAAACAAGTGCATATAGAAGAACCTCAGTAGCTTTTATTAATGAAGAAGTAAAGTTCTGAGAAGGTTACAACCATTGAAGGCCCCAATCCAGCAACACCTCCCAGCAGAAAGAATTTCTCCTCTTCACCTCCTTCAAGCAATCACCCAATAGCTCTATAGTGAAACCAACAGCATATCATTACTTTGCACAAAATTCCAGCCTCCTGAGCTCATAGGAGAGAGCTCAATATATAGATGAATTGAGAAAGGATGAGTCAGCTTGCAACTGATGTGTAGCTGCCTTGTGTCCTCTCTCTCTTCAGTTGATCTTCAGTTCTTGAGTCCACTTGGAAAACCTTGCTTCCACTTGGAGAAACAGAGCCTCTGACTCATCACAAGGCGAAATCCCTGATCCAAGTGTCATTTTTGGAAGATTCCAGAGCAATGACTCAGTGTGCCACTTGTCCCATCTCGCTCAGCGCAGGTGGCCTTTGTTCCACTTGCTTTGCAACGCAGGTACACCATGGAGGAGTTGAGTTTCAGCGCAGAAGCTTAGTGGAGCACCTGCTTTGATTTCAGGATTGCTTGTTTTTGAGTGTTTTCAGGTGGAGAACTGATCTGAGAGCTGTTGGTTTGCTGACCTTGTTCCTCTAGGGGTAGGAACATCATGTTTAGGGACTTTGGATCCCTTGGATTATTGACAATTCATGCCTGTTGTTGTAAGGCACAAAATTGTCTATAACAGATGCCCCCTAAAGTATGAGGTCATTTATCGGGTGAAATGCTTTATTAGGAGGATCCGAAGTTCATTCAATCTGCTGAGAAGTGTCCTGTAATAAGATACAATACAATACATTATTTTTCATTCTTTTTCATGATCTAGCTGAGGCGGGCATTCCCATGCTCAGCTTTATAAATTCATTTTGGTACATAGCACAGACGACCGTCTGATGATAGACTGATAATTCTCTGCTGAAATTATCATCCTTTGAGAAGGATGATCATCTGCTGCAATGATGTACATATCAAATGTCTTTATATCCTGAATATATATCGCAGCCTGGATGGATGAAACTAGATCCGGGGTCTTCAATCTCTTCCGATCTTCACTCGATGTACAAGTCGATCCATGTGAGAATTTCTTGAAGTCGAACATGGAAAGACATCGCTTGATTACCGGTCAATGATGTAAACCGTTAACAAGCGCGAGAGGAATCACCGATAAGGATGATGACCCTCAAGGTACAGCAGTACAATTCACATGGTGGGAATAAAGGACTTGGCATCGACCACCATGCAAAATCTTCTGGTCGAAGGTCATTGATGTATACCTGTCGCCGGAAGTGAGAAACTTGCCATTGAGGCATGCAAGCTTCAAAGTACTGAAGGGGTTGTCCCTAGATCAACTCCTTGGATAATGAGCTGATGTCGACAAGGAGCGATCCGTCAAAGGAGGGCCTTAACGAATCCCACATCAGTGACACGGAACGGAGCTATTGATTGTGATGAGGTGAAAACAAACTGTGATGTATGATTCAGGGTGGCGGTCATGAAATGGATGAAGGACAATGTATGGCAGTGGATGGGACATGGTTGACTCTTTGCAGAACAACATCTCTTGAACATATAACGACACTGATGTGATGGATTGGTAGCATTACCCCAAATGTGGATGGTGTGGCGAGGACCATGGTGATGAGACCGGTGAATGAAACAACCCAACCCGATGTGATACGGAGGACAAAGTGTCATGTTCAAGAGCGACTTGCTACCATTAAAGCTGTGAGGTTCTCCCAATTTTTCCCCAGTCATTGCTGACCAGTACCTCTTTATTTTTATCAAGCTTGAGGAGGATAACATATGCTTGTTCTATAAGCTGCCCTTCGGGCAAGCCCATTGCTATGTTTTAACGAGCCTAGCGATAGGGAAACTCGTTCTCGTCTAAAGACAAGTTTGTCGCTATTTAATGAGTTTAACGAGTCTAACGACAAGGATAACTCGGTCCTTTTCATTTTTAGAGAGTCTGAAAAGGTACATAAAGTCAACTCCAGAATTCCTTTTTCGTCATCTAATCCCTTAAGTCCGAAAAAGTATAAAACAATACAGAAGGGATGAATTTTCGATCGCTTTAACGAGCCGAATAAAACAAGCGCTCGATCTTTTTGTGCAATAATCCCTCAGGTCCAAAAAGATTAAAATCTAGAGGAGGGATAGCTTTTCGGTCGCTTTAACGAGCTGGAAGGCCAAAACTCGGCAAACTTTTCATATTTTACGAGTCAGTGAAAAGAGCTCAAAGAAGACTCGTCTTTTGAGGAACGAGTGATAAACAGGGATAGCAGCAGATTCCAGGTATAGGTTGGAATTTTCCAATCACGGCAGTGTCACAAGGATGGCTAAGTGAAATCACTCTTCGCAGCTATTCCTCAAAATGGGTAAACAAACATATGGAGATGAACGATTGGCCAAATGAACGGATGGAGGTGATGGCATATAAACACGACCAATGGCTTTTAATATGGCAGTCAAAGGTTACATTTACCAAGGTTATTTACCGGTTCATTTTTTCTGGGTGAGCTTGAACTCTAGGGGAAGATTGCTCACAACTTATGTTTATTTTTTAACGAGCATGAACTATGTGCTAAAACTGCTCGGATCTTGCGTTTATTTTTTAACGAGCATGAACATTGCTAAAACTGCTCGATTATACCAGTCTTAATACAAGAAACGCCTCAGGTGAGATAGCTATTTTTTAAGGAGCTTTATCTCACGAAGCTATGCTCCTATTTGGCAAGTTTTGACTTTTGCCCCACATCCTTTCTTTATGCAAGCTGGAAACGGCTAATCCTACGAGTTTAACGGGTTAGACCTACAGGTTTAAAGGGAGGACCAAAAAATTTAAAAAAATAAATAGTCGTCCCGTGCTTGCACTCCAAAAGGTTTGCATGCCCCCAGGTATAGAGTATAATTTCAAGGCTACCCCTCCTCTGTCCCACCTCTGTTTTTCTACTTGTCGTCTTGCTATATTTTTAACGATACTTGTCTTCTCGTTATTTTTCGGTGCCGACGGTACTTGTCTTCCCATCAGTTCACTTTTTGATTTTTGCAGGATCGCAACAGATAAAACATTGGCGTTACGGAGGGAGGTTTGCCTCTTACTTATTATCCGAAAAATGGTTTTGTTCGCTGCCGCAAACTAAACTCTTTTTCCGGCGATGTCTATTATTAGGTTGCTAAGGATGGTGACTACTTGTTGCAGCAATTTCATCTCTTTCTTTGGAGGCTGCCCCTACTTATCCTTCAAAACATATGTTTTAATGGGTGAGGCTTGCCTTCAAAGATGGTGGCTACTTGCCGCCACAAATGGATCTCCTTCCTCAGGAGAGCCTATTTTTTAGACAAAGGGAGCCAATTATTTCGCTCGCATAACTTTGACAAAAGAACTTTATCCTAGAACAACCCTCTCTTCCTTCCTTCGGACGGGGTACAGACTAGTCCCATTCTTCTGCGGAAATTAACTTTATACCCAAGGTTTTCTCCGCCCAAGGCAGGCCAGGGTGCATGCCCCCTGGGTCCCAGTTCTTTCTTCCGAATCACTCGCATTCATCAGGAAGTAGAACCGAGGGTGGAGGCATTCCTTGAGTGAATAAACCGTTAAGGGATGGTATTTGACTATTTGCGATGCGTGATCCTGGAAATGAAAGTTGGTCTACGAGCTTGACCATTCTTCCTTCGTGCGGAAAACACATAACTCTAAAGAGTGAGGACACTATCGCCTCCATGCAATATATATAGTCTCGTCCAAGGAGTAAGTTATACACCAAGGGTCCCTAGACGACCATGACGTTCATATGAACTGTCTTCCCTTTCAATGTAATGGGAACATTGGGGAGAATCCCTAACGGGTGACTGGTTCCTTTATCAAAACCTGATAGATTTCTCATCTCAGGTAAAAGCGCCGGGGAACCCAGTGCTTTCCAAGCAATAGAGGAAAGGATACTCACAGATGCCCCTTCATCAATGATAGTTCCAGCCATCACCATTCTGTAGATTTGGACGATGATTCTGAATGGGATACTGGCTGGTAACCGGGGTCTGCCTAGTTGATTCCAATCAAAGGATACAACTAGGTTGCTTGGTGGTGGGACCGAATACACGGCCGGATACGACCCTGACGATGTTCCTTCCTGCGATAAAGGAATGGGCGCATTGCCCTGATGCTCATCAAAGTCTGTGTTGATGAAAAGAATATGGACGGTGTCATCCTTATCCTCTTCAGTGAGGGTGTCATTTGAAGATGGGTCTTCAATGACGGAGTCATTTGAGGATGAAACTTCTGAAGGAAGAACCGGGTCAACTGCCGTTTCGACCTTTAGACTTTCGTCTAGTCTGGATTCAGTAAGTTCATTCTCAATGACCGACACTTCAGCTGACCACTTGATCAGGTCAGCTGGATTTTCAACTATCGAGGGACTTGGCACGAGTTTTTGGTATCCAGGAGGAAGTCGTAACGGTGAAACCAGACGATCTTCCAAAACTCTCTTCGCCTCATCTAAGAATGGACATCGGTGCATGGCGTGATCGCCTTCACACAACATACAGGGTGATCTTGGTCTCCCTTTTCGTCCTTCACTCTCGCTAGTTGACGGACTACAATCAACATGACTACCAGAGGTTGATGCTACCGGATTGTGCAACCTAGGGGACCAGTCCCTTAGTATCCGGGGAATACAAGGACAATCACGATGGAAGTGGGTCCCTTTGCAAATGACACATGGCGATTTAGGCCCGGTCGGTGCAGTGTGTGGATTTTTGTCAGATGTCTTTTGCTTGCCCCCAGTCGCCTTCGCCATAGGCCCCTTCTGCTTCTTTTCTCTCTTCTTCTTTTCCTTCTTCTCCATGGGAGGCTGACTTTTGCCGGCTCTACCTCGCGAAGATGAAGGATCAGAGGAAGAATTGTAAGAAGTGGAAGGCTGGTGGGTAGTTCTAGATTGGTCTGACTGTTGATTCGACTGCTCAGGATTAGTGGCGATCTGAACTACATTAGTTGAAAAGAGCCATACAGGTAGGCCAATTGTCAATCCTGGAAGTGACAATGTGGCCATATGAGGCGCACCAACATCTCCCCAAGAGGAGAATGGATTGGGACTTCCGCCAAGGTGACTTCCTTGGTTGGTGGGCTCCATACTTTTCAACTGAAAGATCAACGTGGGAATAACAGGTGATTATGTTCCGATTAAAATAAATTTTATTAACGACGCTTTAGACACAACTTTGCTTTTTCATGTTTTAAGAGTCGAGAAAAAGCTAAAGATGACTCTAGTCTCCTTCGATGTTTTAACGAGCCCGAAGTGACAAATGCTCGGATGGACTTTTTCAGTTACAGAGTTTGAAAAAGGCCAAAAGAAACTTCTCTGGAGTTCTAGGCAGAGGGTGTGCCAAACTTTTCGTGAAACCACAGAATACGTTTTACGGTACGGGTGGTCGATCTTCGTGAATGCTGTGTTCACTGCATCGCGATCAGTAGGGCGGCCGACACGGCTTCCTATGGATAAAGGCTTTGTTCCTATAGGGGTCTCCCAATATATACGCGACGGTACGTGGGAGCACAAGTCTGTATTAGTGCCACCGACTCTCAGGAGGAATCACCCACCTTCGTAGAGATCGACAGTCACTATGTTTAACGACGCCGGAACACGTCTCTACCTAGACCTCTATGTGTTTGCGTTATGTTACAAAGCGTTGTTATGTAAATTGAATTTATTTTAATGTTGATCTTGTTTAGCAGTTTGCCTTTAAGGATCACCACGAGATGTATGTAACAAATTCCTGAATGCAGTCTAAGATGAGAAGCAAACTTTTCAATCTTTCAACTTTGAAAATCTTAACTACTGAGGAGAAGAAAGGCAAATCTTTTCACGCAGATCATAGAGCACACACTAATGCAAAATTTCCTAAATCGTCATGCAAACAGTCAAATGCAAAATGCACAATGCATGTATTTTCTTTTCCCTTTCTTAATGTTGATGTATTACAAAAAGAAAGTTGTTATATAACTTTGATTTCGATTTAAAGCGAAAGTAAACAAGCTAGTCCAAAATCAAAAGACACCTTAAGATTTACTTGTTTAATCACTGGAAATACATGAAATCAAACCATAATGACGAAAGTAAAAAGACTAATCAGCTATGGACAGCAAACAAGCTAACTCTTTAGACCAGCAAAATGCCTAACACAGGTTCAGATCTAAGAGGCCAAAGCACGACTAGTTTACTTTTCGCTATGGGAAATTGTAAATGACGGAAGAAATACAAAAGAACAAGTACAATTTCATTATATAACAGAGGCAGAATGATGGCAAGTAAGGTTGGTTTCAGAATAGGCACAAGAAAGACAACTTGCAGCAAAAACTATAGTGAAAACAGGCAAGAAAAAGGGAGGAAACCCCAACTGCACAAGGCAAAATTGGGCCAACGCAGGTGCTGCTCAGCCAGTCTGGCTCTCAGCGCAGGTAGCCCCTTCGGGACCTGCGTTGCAAAGCAGGTAGCCTGTGTACTACCTGCTTTGGAAAACGAAAGTTGCGTTTTCTCAGTTTCCGGGTCACAATTTTCTCAAAAACTCACGGTTTTTGCTCAAATCAGAAGCTATCAGTCAAGCACACACAAAGGGATGAAAAGGAAGATGAAAAGCTATCACTAAGAGCTTACAAGGATCCTTGTAGATCAGCTCTTCAAATCATGTACACGCTCAGAAATGAGCTAGAGTAGCTGCCCTCTACTTCGCTTTTGATATAGTCAAAAGCTTTTCGATTTGGTACTCTTTTGTTCAGGAAATGAATAGCAAAATACTACAAACAATCAAACAGATACGATCCCCAGCGGAGTCGCCAGTTTGTTGTAGGGAAAAGTATCCGATTCGGATGACCCTATCCCACTCTAAGGGTGATAGTACCTCAGCAACAACTGTAAAGAAAACTACTTAAGGTTTACTTCTTTACGAAAGCAAGAGAGAATGAGGAAATGCACTAACCGTTGCCTTGCGCTTAATGTCGAATCCAAACTCTTCTCTTTGGCTGCTTGCTCCCAGCTCCTTGCTCTTTTGCTGGCCCAGCTACAATGAGATCCTGCAAAATAACAAAGAAGGAAACTACAAGAAGCATGCAATCATAACTGATTCACGGATTAGCATAAATCAAATATACAATTATCACAACACATCATTGAAACAAGTGCATATAGAAGAACCTCAGTAGCTTTTATTAATGAAGAAATAAAGTTCTGAGAAGGTTACAACCATTGAAGGCCCCAATCCAGCAACACCTCCCAGCAGAAAGAATTTCTCCTCTTCACCTCCTTCAAGCAATCACCCAATAGCTCTATAGTGAAACCAACATCATATCATTACTTTGCACAAAATTCCAGCCTCCTGAGCTCATAGGAGAGAGCTCAATATATAGATGAATTGAGAAAGGATGAGTCAGCTTGCAACTGATGTGTAGCTGCCTTGTGTCCTCTCTCTCTTCAGTTGATCTTCAGTTCTTGAGTCCACTTGGAGAACCTTGCTTCCACTTGGAGAAACAGAGCCTCTGACTCATCACAAGGTGAAATCCCTGATCCAAGTGTCATTTTTGGAAGATTCCAGAGCAATGACTCAGTGTGCCACTTGTCCCATCTCGCTCAGCGCAGGTGGCCTTTGTTCCACTTGCTTTGCAACGCAGGTACACCATGGAGGAGTTGAGTTTCAGCGCAGAAGCCTAGTGGAGCACCTGCTTTGATTTCAGGATTGCTTGTTTTTGAGTGTTTTCAGGTGGAGAACTGATCTGAGAGCTGTTGGTTTGCTGACCTTGTTCCTCTAGGGGTAGGAACATCATGTTTAGGGACTTTGGATCCCTTGGATTATTGACAATTCATGCCTGTTGCTGTAAGGGACAAAATTGTCTATAACAAAGAGGGTATAGGATTAACTGCTTGGACATATGCCCGTTCTTAATGGTCATGTTCCCAGGTCGACAGCTAATGTAGGCATCAGCAGTATCCATCCAGGGTCTCCCCAGGATGAGAGGATATCCAGTGAGCCTTGCCTTTGACTAGAGAACTAGGAAATTAGCAGGGTACTCCCAAGAATCAATGGAGACCATCACATCTTCCACAATCCTTTCAGGGGTCACGGTGGAGCGGTCTACTAGCTGCAGTACTATCATGGTCTTCCTCAAGGAGCCCTCGAGGTTAAGTTTGAAGATGGTGTCATTTTTCATCACATTAATGGCAGCTCCGAGATCAATCAAGGTATGTCGGATCATGGTGCCATTGATGTGGAAATCAACTACTGGGCTTCAAGTGTCCAGATATTTCAAATAGATTACCTGCCCCAACATCAGGTCAGACAGTTCTCCTATGACATTGATGGTTGGGGCATCTCTCTTGTGCATGCCTAGATGCCTAAACCACTTTTCTTTGATCATCCTATTGTATATAGGCACATCGTTTATGGCTTGGAGAAGTGGTATCTTTACACATAACTGTTTTAATTCTCCCAGAATCTCTGTTTCTTCTGGGGTGGGCTATGTTGTCTTGGATAGTCTCTCAGGAAAGGGTCGAATTGCTTTAGGTTGACTTTCCTCTTTATCTTCCTCAACATCCTTAGGGGGAAGCTAGATATCTGGGAGAACCTTCCCAGATCACAGGGTAATCTCTTGAATCTCCACAACATAAGTTGGGCATGATGGTTCCCCACTATATACTTGTTGAGCCTGTCTATTGTTCGGGTTTGGGTTCGACTATGCAGGCATTTGGGGTTTCCTTGGTGGAGTAGGAGGTAATGGTTGTGGTTGAGTAGGTGGTGGAGGCAAAAGAGCGAGAGAAGAGTTGTACTGGGGCCTCCACCCCTGATGAGTTGCATTCCACTGAGGTTGTGGCGAAGCATAGGATTGAAATGAATGAGTGGCTGGTTGGGCATGATACTGAGATGGACAGGACCAAGGAGGAGGTGTGGACCAGGAAGGATGAGCAAGAGGGCCCTAAGAAGGTATGGGAGTAACTTAGTTGGGGTTGTAGTATGCCTGGGATTTCCCTTGCATCCCTTGCTGGTATGGTCTAGGTCCATGTGGTCTCCTCTACTTCATGAAATAGAGCAGTTCAGTGGCTCCATCAGCCCCCTGGTATACAGCTTTAAGTCTGGGCATGGAGGGGAACTTATCTATAGAATGATCTTCTTCACAGACTGAACAAACCTTTATAGAGTTCAATGGACATTCATTCCTAGGATGCCTCTTAGTGCACCTAGGAAAAAAAAGGGCCAAAGCCCTCTCTGCTTCCTCTTGTTTCCTTTTGATATGAAAGATATCCATTTGCATGGCAAGAGTCTGTAGCATCTCACTCTTAAATTCTTCCAGCATGTTTCCAAGTTCACCTTTGATGGATGAATTGGATGAGGAGGTACTAGCTATGGGTTGACTCCCCCTACTTTCTGGCTACTCTAAAATGGTTTCTAAAGACAATCTTTATGTCCTGATAAGGTAGTTGGTAGGTGTCTCCCCTGGCCAGTAAATGGAGGGTGTCTAGAAGGTCTTCCGTGATTCCCCTGAGAAGGACCAACTTCAGAGATTCAGGGGCAAGTGTACACCTAGCCCTTTTGTAACTGAGCTGGAAGCTCTCTTCATAATCTTCCAAGGATTCATCACTTCCCATGGTCATTCGGAAGATTTCTTCCTTGGTATCTTTTGATCTACAGTAGTCTCCATATTTGTCATTAAAGGCTTGCTACAGCTGATCCCAAGTTGTGATGTTATTGCCAGGTAACCCCATGAACCAGCACAATGCTGCATCCTTGAGAATAGAAGGAAATAGTTTCAACTTTTTCTCATCTTCTGCATAGTCATAGGTTCAACAGATGACAACAAACTCAAACAAGAAGGTGTCAGGATCTTCTATGGACAAACCATGGAAGTGAGGTAGGGCTGAGGGACTTATATTCTTTATTTTGGTGTCCCCAATGGTCTCCTGGATGGGAAAGGTACTCTCTATTCATTCTCCATTCCCCCTAGCATTTCTGCTTTCAGCCATTGTCTCACGAGGGATATTTTCTTCTTATTCTTCCCTATAGGTTCTTCAAATATCTCTGGTTGTTTCCCTAAAGTTTCTTCTTGATCACTGCCACCAAAGAAGGGAGAAGGGTGGCTATGTGATGTAGTGGGGGTGTTGGGCAAGAATTTTACTGGCTTATCTCTGTTCCTACGAGGCATGAAAGGAAATATTTTTGGTTGGCTTTTATTTTTTTCACTAATTTTACCTGCAAAACTGAGATTGATTGAACAAACAAATTGCAGCTAGCTGAAATGAACTTGTTGAAATGAAATTGTAGAACTGTAAAGGAAAGCAAATGGAACGTAGAACTGAAAGCAAGGAAATGACTAAACTACTTTTGCTGAAATGGAAATTGCAAAATTGAGAATGAAAGTAGTGAAATTGCAGAAATGGAAATTACAGAATCGAAAAGGAAAGCAAATGAAATGCAGAACTGAGAGTAAGGAAATGACTAATCTACTTATACTGAAATGTAAATTGTAGAATTAAAAATTAAAGTAGGGAAATTGCTGAAATGGAATTTGCAGAATTGAATATGAAAGCAAGGAAATGCAGAAACTGAAAGAAACAACTACTTTACTTTTGCTGAAATAAACTACTTAGCATAATGTTGCGATAGAAAATAGAAGAAAGCAGTAATCACAAAAGACTCTGACGCTTCCCCAGTAACGACGCCAAAAAGTGGTGAGCAGCAATATTGCAACATTAATGCTGCAACTCCTGGGCTTCCTACTTTACCTTTATCAACCTAGTAGTTCGTAACAAACTTGGAAGCGACGGTGCTGTATGCACAAGTACTAGTTCTTACTGCAAGTTGTCACTTGGTCAGCTGGCACAAGATCAGTAGGAGCTCAAGCCAACTTCTATGGATTCCATAAGAAGATCTATATGTGATGAAAGAAAGGAAAGCTTACTCTACAAAGGCTACTCTACTTGCAAAAAAGAAAATAAGACTAAAATGTAAAGTAAACCTAGCAAACCCTACTTAACCAACTAATCCTACTTTTGTAGAAAGAGAGATGAAAAATCATTAAATGAATGTCATTACCTACTTCAAGAAGTAAACAACATCTACTCAAGCTATTTCTAGAAGTAAATGAGCAAAAAACAACTTTTTGGATTTTTATGTGTTTTTATGTAAAATTGTTGTGCATGTAATCTATTTGATTGTGAATGTGGCAGTGATTAGGTGGCGATGGAGGGTGGTTTTGGGACTGGAGTAGATTTAGGAAGGCTTGGATGGGTATTAAGAGGTCTCAAGTGGCCTTCTTGAGGCTTTTCCTACATTCAGAATTCAAAAAGAAACCTACAGGAAAATCTACAAGAGGTTGCAGGGGATCTACAGGAGGCTGCAGGGGATCTACAGGAGGTCTACAAGAGGATGCAAAGAGAAATTTTGGAGGTTTTGAAGGTAGGAAAGCAGGTGGAAAGGGTAGTTGGAGGTTAGGATGATGTGTTAAGGTTTCTAGGGTTCATCAAGAATGATTAGGAGAGAGAAAGATGGTTGGTTTTGTTGAAGGAAAGATAGGAAAGTCTATGGAAATGTGCAGAAAACTAAGGCAGATTTGTGGTGAACTTTGGGTGACCTGTAGGGCATAGATCAGGGAGAGAAGGTGATGTCTGGTAGGCTGACTTCCTGTGAGAAGAGATTTTCTCCAAAAGGACCTGAAAATCAAACAAGGATATTAAGCAAGCAAGGAAACTAAGTACATCAAAAAATAGTATTTTGCATCAAGCTAATCTAGATTATGAGTTGTGGAAAGAAATGCTGAATAATTCTATAATGAGAGGAATCATGGAAGGAAACTTATTGCAAGATAGAAATGAGCATGGTGAAAGAGATCTAAAGCAAAGCATTAACCTTCTAACAAACTGCAACACTATAAATCCTATGGAGAAGGAAAATCTATGTTTTTTGTGGCAGCAAGAGGGTATTGGCCTTAATTCATGGTCCCAGGGGGAGGAAAGGAGGCCAAGGCTCTATTGATGGCCTTTTGATATCTTATTTCTATCATTGTTCAACCTGCTATATAAAACTCAAATGGAAACAACTTTCTAGATCACCAAAAGCAACCTATTCTTAACCAAGAAAGAAATTCATCTAACAGCAACTAATCCATAAACTGAAGCAAAGCATATAAATACAAACAAGAGGAGCTTGGTTGCTTGGATTTGGCCCTAAGCTAAGAGCTTCAGCCATCTGAGGTAACTCAGTGCTAGCTCAAAGAGGATCTCATCTTTATTATCAAAATAATAATAGGATTACATGAAATTGTGAACAAAAGTAAGCTCGAAGTTGAGTAGAGCAAAGCTGAAACAAAAATTTGAAAATTTGACAAACTTCCTAATGAGGTCCCAGGCCTCTCTACTTATACAACTAAAGCTCCCAATAGCTTCCTTAAAATCATGGAGGCTTGGCTCCCAAAACTTGAGATAAACAGAAGTTATCCTCCACTTTCTTCGCTGCCTCCTAGTGCAATGATGTCGTTGTTTGTGCTCTGAGCTGCATGAAGGAGAACTCGAAGTGGGGAGTCATAAATGAGGGGGATACCCTCCTATAAATCCTCTCCCTTATCTACTTTGAATTATTTCTACCAAATGTCCATTAAATCTTTGAATTTATCTCCAAAAATTCAACAAAAATATGCATTAAACACATATTAGACTCCATGGCATATGACCAACCTAACTCACTCCATAAACATAAATATAATAAAAAAACATGCAATAATATAAGAGAATGGTTGATTAAAGTATGTTAGGAGGAAAAATGAGCCCATATAATTACCCATTTATGGGGCTCATCATCCGTCTGCCAGAAAAAGTCCAAATTGTTCCTTCATTAATCCTACCCAATCATCAAAAAGTGAACCCAACTTTGACTACCTCTATCGCCTTCATCTAGACTTGGATTGGAGTGTCATTCACATCGTTGGAATGAGGGTGACAAGCACTTCGATCTGCTGTCAAGTTCATCTTCTTTCCACCACTTTGAATTTTGAGCCTTTTCCATGCCACTGGTAACTGGAGATCCACCTAGATCAATCCTCCCCATTGAGGAGCTTTTGGACCACCAAAAGCTTTATCATTCAATTGGAAAGTGAGGGGTTGTTCCCTCACACTTTCCTTTTCCATCCATTTTTCCTTGCTAGGGTGCATCCCCTTGAAACCAATTTGAAGGTGTTCCACATCTCCCCATCGTGAAGTCTTGGCTCTTCTGTCAAGGATGATGTCTTCAGGTAACTCATCAAGATTCTCTGGCACAAAGTCATCAACTGTAGGAACTGTGCCCACCTCCTCAGTGCCCATGATCAATGGTGTCTCATACATCTTTAAGTTCTCCACATTCACTACTCGCATACATTTGCATATATATCGACAAATCGAGACGAAAGGCATTGTTTCCAATCTTCTCCAAGATGGTGAATGGACCATACCAGATTGCTCGCAACTTCTTCCCTTCTCCTTTCATCTTGTCCTATCTGATATGGAACCACACTTTTTCGCCCACTTGAAATTGATGGTTGACTCAATGTTTATCATGTCGAGCCTTTTACCGGGCTTGACGTTTCTCCAACTGCTCCTCTACTACTTGGTGAATCAATTGGATCTACTGAATGAATTGTTTTTCTTTGTCCCTATCATCACGTCCACTGGATTCATCTCTCCTTCTAAAGACCATATCAAAAGGGTATTTTGGCAGGTAGCCAAAACATGTCTCAAATGGTGAATGATGCATGGATGAGTGCACTGCTCAGTTGTAGGACTGTTGCAGGTATGGAAGATTCTCATCCCACAACTTAGGATGTTTCCCACAATATCCTCGCAACACGTGTACCACGACACGGTTGAAAACCTCTGTCTGTTCGTCAGTCTGTGGATGGAATGTCATGCTTCTTTTCAACTTGGTTTCCATCATCTTCCACAAGTTGGTTCAAAACTCTCCGAGAAAGCAAGAATCCTAATCTGACACAGTTGATGTGGGTAGCCCAAAATGGACCCAAACATGCTAAAAAAAAGATAAGCAGTCTTCTCTGCAGTGATCTGCTTCTTGCCATGAATCAAAATACACATCTTACTAAAATTGTCAATGACGACATACAAATAGTTTTAGATAGAGGAGGAATGACCTGTTATAGAGTTTTGTGAACCCAATTCTGATACGCTATCCATCCTATTCCTTCCATGGTAGGATTTGATGCTGTTAAATAATGAATCCATATAGGTGAGGATAGTTTTAGATAGAGGATGAATGACCTGTCTCTATAACAGGTCATTCCTCCTCTATCTAAGACATACAAATAGTCGTGACTTTTCCTAGACAAAGGCAAACCTCCTACAAAATCCATCGATACACTTTCCCATGGATGACTCGGAATAGGGAGTGGTGTGTAGAGCTTGAGTTTTCTATTAAAGGGCTTTGAAATAGAACACATCACACAACCCTTTGCATAGAGACTCACAATGTTCTTCATATGAGTCCAAAAACAAAATATTTGTACATAGCACAAAGCTTTTTCAACACCAAAATGACTAGACACAAGGGAGGTGTGGGCCTCCCGGATTACATGTACCCTTTCGCTTGTGGGTATGCACAATTTTCCAAGGTGACACAATAGCTTCCCCTACAAGTGATAGTTTTCCACCTATGAACGATGGGTTAGTTTTGCATAAATCTCCTTAAATTCATCATCGTTAGCATATTGTTCAACATAACTTTCAAAATACAACGAATCATTATGCAAAATAACAGAAGTAGAAATAGGAGGGCAAGATAGAATATCAACCACTTTGTTGCTAGTGCCATTCTTATACTCTATTACTCGATGAAACTGATAAAGAAAACCCATCCACCTAAAATGATGAGATTTGTGCAACTTGGTTTGTGACTGAAGATACTGCAAGAGTAAATGATCCGTATGGATGACAGTCTCCCTGCCGATCAGGTAGTGTTTCCACTTTTTCTCACTCTAGAAAAAGGCATATAATTCATTATCATAAGTGGGATATTTTATCATAGCCTGAGAGAACTTCTCTGAATGGTAACATATTGGCTTCTTTTGTTGCATCAATACAACTCCCATGGCATATCCGCTGGCATCTATTTCAATCTTGAATGGTTGTTGGATATCTGGTATGGTTAACACCGGTGTGGTGTTGATCTTTTATTTCAATGCTTCAAAGGACTTATGCTGCTTTCCTCCCCATTGAAAGACTTGCTTTACACTTGTCAATGTGTGTAAAGGTGCTGCAATAATAAAGAAATCGGCAATAAATCTCTTCCAAAACTGTATTGCACCCAAAAAGCTGTGAACCTCAGCTACACTAGTACGCTTAGGCCAATTTATAATTTCTTCAACTTTAGAGGGATCAAGTTTTAGCTGACCATGACCAACAATATGACCTCGGTAAACCAAAGAGGTTTTCCCAAAAATCACACTTTGACAATTTTACATAGATTTTTTCATTTTTCAATACATCAAGCACTTTCTTCACATGACATACATGTTCATTCCAACTTTTACTAAAGACAAGAATATCATCTAGATATACAAGAACAAATTCATCAATGAAAGGCCTAAAGAGATCATTCATGACCCTCATGAAAGTTGTTGGAGCATTGCAAAGTCTGAATGGCATCACCATCCATTTGAACAACCCCTGTTTGGTCTTGAAGGTGGTTTTCCACACATCCTACTTTGCAATTCGGACCTGGTGATAACCACTACGCAAATCCAATTTCGAGAAATAGATAGCATTATTTAACTAATCTAATAAGCCATCAATGCAAGGAAGAGGGTAACAATTTTTCACCGTGATTTTGTTTAGTGCTCGATAATCCATGCGCCATCCTTCTTCAGCACTAGACAATCGGTGAGTCGCATGTCGAAGTGCTCAGTCTAATGACCCCTTGGTTCAATATTTCTTGCACCTGCTTTTTGGTATCCTACATCTCAATTATCGACATCGTGTACATGCCAATATTTGGTAAAGGAGCGTCATGCTACAAATGGATCTCATGTTGGATTTCCCTCTTCGGAGGTAATCCCCTTGGTTCCTGAAAGATCTAATCATAGTTAGAAATTAATTCACATAAATCCTTTTTATGCACATGATCACAACCCTGGAAAGCATCGGATAATTCTGCATCTTTTCCCCTTACAACCATAAGCATGCAACCCTTATGGAATTCACCAACCTCTTCATTTGTCCTGCACTTACAAGGCTAACATTGGTTTTAGTTTGATGAACCCTTATAATATATTCTACCCCATCTTTGTGATTTGGTATTTTTTTTCATGATGGAAGAAGATTTCCTTTCTATCATATAGATATGGACTCCCTAACACCATGCCATAGATGTCCAATGGTATCACATCAAGTTTTACCTCATCCACTAACTGAGAAGCGATAAAAAATTTAACCTTACACTCCTTAGTTACGTTCAGTTTTTCTTTATCATGTATCCATCCAAGTGGGTAAGGTTTTGGATGTGGTTTGGTTTCCAAGTCCAACTTCTTTACCAAGGACTCTAAAAATAAGTTTGCTTGGGATCCGGTATCGAATAGAGTTTCCACTTTTGTATGATTTATGATAATTCTAATATGAAATAGTTCAATTCTCTTTCATTCATTAGGAAGAGACTCATCTATTGAACTAGTACCTTCATGTGATTCAGAATTAACATGAGGTGTAAGAGTACCTTTTGTTCCTACTGTTGTGATCAACATTTCATCTCCGGAATCAAATCTAAGGACTTGCTGCACAATTTCCACTGTCTTGTACTTGCCTTTTCCTCCATACTTCTTTGATCTCTTTTCCAGATATTGTTTCCAGCAATGATCATCGTCATGACCTTCCTTTTTTCAATTAGTGCAATAAGGTATTTCTCCTTCATATTTCTTGGTTGATGTCATCCTCTTCTCCTTTCCTTTTCCTTTCGTTTTGGGTTTTCCATTTGGAGGTTTGAAAGGTGGTTTCTTGAAATGATCATCTCATTCATTTTCGCCCCAGTGTTCTCCAGATGAATTTCCTTCACACTCGCGGAGTCAATAGTAGTTGGTTCAAACAATAATAATGAATGTCTAAGGTAACTATGTAATGATCCAATATACATAGTTACTACTTCAAGTGAGTCAAGTGCAATGCCAAAATTAAGTGCCTGTTTTCTAAATTCCTGTGTAAAGCTTTGAAGATACTGACCTCTACATTGCCTTAAGTATTTCCAATCCATTAAGGTTTTTTGTTTATAACCCAAGGGATAGAATTTTTCCTTTAATGGAGAAATGAAACTAGGCCGTGAGGAAATAAGATTACCCACACTCTTACTACTTCACAATTTGCTCTCCCACCAAATGAGAGCGGTGAAACTCAGCCAAAGAGAGGCTAGTTGAATCTTTGCCTTGTCCTCCTCGATCTGTTGAATCCTGCAGTAGATTTCAATCCGCCTAATCTAGTTTTTAATCTTTTCTACATTACTTTCACCGTTAAACATGGGAAGATTGAATTTGACATCTAATTTAAAGAAAGGTTTCTTAGATGCATCCCTTGAATTTCTATGATGATGGTGATGAGAGGAAGAATAACCTTCACTCGTGTTAGGAGAAGGAGGGGATTATTCTCCATCATTTCCATGCAATGAGCCTTGTTCTTCTAGATTTCTCTCTTCTGCTTTCTCTAGCCTTGAAATCAACTCATCGACATTCTGTGCCATTATATAGAAGGTTTTGTGGAAATTGTGCTCCTCTTCATGACGAGCCTCTTCATCTGCCATGTTTATCCTTCGATGTGCATGCCCCGCTTTAGGATCGAAATACTTTAGTTTCCCTTCGACTCTTCGAAGACTATTTCACAAAAAATCAATTCACATCTAAAAAAAGACCTGCTCTAATACCACTTAATCCAAAACATTTTTCTTATAGATGTGTTAAAGAATTACATGCATAAATTGTAGCTTAACATAGAAAACTTAATGTGCACATGAGAGAAGAGGAGAAACGCATAAAGCATGAAAGAAGACAACAAGACTTGATAATGGATTTTGTCTGACTTGGACTATGTCTCCCGACCCTGCTTGATCAATGGGGAGGCCTTCATTCATTAGGTGGCATGAGAAAGAAGAGTACAAGCATCACTTAAAAAAAAGGAGTTTTATCCCTCCATACTGAAAAATGGCTGAAAATGCATAACTCTGATGGAGAAACAGACAGCGCTATTGTGTTTGTGGCATCAAGAAGTGTTGAAACCATATAAAATTTGTCAAAATTTGATAAAGTGAAAATTCAGCCCTCCTGTAAAATTCTGCCTCGAACTATGTGCACTGCCTCCTCTGCCTGGGCACACTACCAAACTGTGTTTAAATAAAACATGGATGGAAAACTCTTCAAGGAAACAATTATAGTGCATTTTTTTGAAGGTCTGGTTAATATAGAGGAGGTCAGACAGTCAAACCCTGCCTCCTCCTTTTTACATATAACAAATTTTTTTTTTTTTACATTTTACAAATGATTTTTTTTAATTAAAATTTTTGGTTGGGTCGGGCCTGCCTTGGGCGGTCCACCCACTGTACCTTCCTCCCACTAGCTCCACGCATTAAGTGGTTGGTGATCCGGATATAAACAGGAACGCAACAAATTACAGAGATAACCATATACACAAAGATGCAGTGGAAATAATACTTCATTTCATTAATGGAAAATACTAAAATATGCTTACAACCAGAAAATTGAAATAAACCAGCTAGGGCGATGGTAACTTATCTCTGAGAAGAGATGTGGTGGTTACATGCCTCTGAACTGTGTTACAATGAGGCTCGAAGGCCTATTTATTGTTGAGAAACAATGGAAAATCCTTAACATTCCAAAACCTAACCCTAGGAGATGAAACGACAAACTGTGGGCCCCGTTTGGGTAAATTGGTACATCAACTTCCCGAGGTCGTAACTTTGGCATACGATCTTCGTTTCACGCGTACAATAGCTCGTTAGAAAGATCTATCTGAGCACTACCGCTTTGGGAAGTGCAACATCGGTCCATGGACCCATGTTGCCCCGAGATTTCCCAAAAAAACGTTGTTTAGGGCCTCAAAATGGCTCCAGAAGTTCAGGACCCAAAAAACTTCTAAAAATAGTAAGTTGTGCTACAATTAAGGAAACTGAAAATGCTGAGAGAAACAATGGTAGGGGTCCAGGTGGACTTGGCAGGTGGCCACCAATATCCACCTGGATCATTCATCCCCCCTTAGGAAGCAATGGTCCCCATTGCGTTGAGTTCCTCCATGAGATGAGGAAACTTTTGCTGAACTTGTTCCCTGGTGAGCCACTTGCCCTGCTGAAGGAGTTGGCCTGCTTTGACAACTCAATACAGTTGGATATTCTGTTGGCGAGTGTTCTTGATCTGTGTGTCCATTATCCGATCAGTTGCAGCTTGTTCCATGCAATCTGGATTTAATTCTGTGGGTTTGAGCTGTTCTGCAATGTCAGATGTGTCTAGCAAGGGTGGAAAGTATGGCCGAAGGCGGTTCACATTGAACACTGGGTGCAGGCCAAGGAATGGGGGAATGTTGAGCTCAAATGCATTGTCTCCCATAGCCTTAGTAATGGTGTAAGGACCATATCGGAGTGGTCTCAATTTCCGATAGGCACTAGTAAGGCGTTCCTTTTGCAAATGCAACCAGAATTTGTTGCCCACCTGAAACTTTTGTGGCACCCGATGTTGATCATGTCGCTGCTTATACTTGGCATTTGATTTCTCAAGAATGTCATGGACCTGCTAGCGAATATGTTGGATGTGCTCAATGAAGCAAGTGGCCTTATCTGTTTCGGACTAGACATGAGCTGAATTTATGTGGGTAGATGCAAGTGGCATGGCCACATCAATGGGGCATAGTGGTTGGAATCCCAAACCCACCTAAAAAGGGCTATGGCCAGTGGAGCTGTGAAGAGCTCGATTGTAGCTGTGCTGAACATAGGGGAGGCTCTTGTCCTGTGTGCGTGGATGCTTTGAGTTATACATGTGCAGAATGTGCACAATCATCCTATTGACAACCTCTGTCTGGCCATCAGTTTGAGGATGGAAGGTTGTGGACTTCGTGAGTTTGGTGTCCAGCATTGACCAGAGACTGGACCAAAATGTGCTGAGAAACCGACTGTCCCGATCTGAGATGATAGACTGTGGGATCCCAAAGTGCACCCACACTCGTTCAAAGAAGAGTTTAGCAGTGGCTTCTGCTGTGATATTCTTCTTGGAGGCCGCCATAATGGCCATCTTCGAGAACCTGTCGACGACCACAAAAACACAGTCATTTCCATGCTTAGTGGAAGGAAGGCCTGACATGTAATCCATGGAGATGGATTCCCAAGGTTGACTAGGGGTAAGAAACGGGGTATAGAGGCCGTGCTTCTTAATGGTCGATTTGGCAATGGCATAGGCAGTACATGATCTGATGTACTTCCAAATCCTGTCGAAGATTCGGCCAATAGAAATAATTTTGCAGTACTGCCACTATTTTCTCGACCCCAAAATTCCTAGCAGTCCGACTATAGTGTGCTTCCCAAATCATCTTGGAACGCTCGCTTGAAGGAACACAAAGGTGACCCAGGTGGCATAACAAGGCATCTTGGAGGTGAAAATCTAGAACATGTCGACCCTCCAAGAGTGTCTGGTATGTGTGGCTGAATTCTGGGTCGCTTTTGTAGAGAAGTGGCCAATCAGAAGTCTCGTGCCCACAAGAGTTGAGCACGGTGGTTAACGCCATGATCGGTGGTCGACTGAGGCAATCTGAAACATTATTGGTGCTGCCCTTCTTATACTTGATATTCAAGTGGAACTGTTGCAGGTATGTAGACCACTTCTGATGGCGATCATTCTACAATTTCCCTTGGGTCTGTATGAACTACAAGGGTCAGTGGTCTGTGTGGATGACCGTTTCCTTCCCCAAAAAGTAATGCTTCCATTGTCGGCAGGCCTGTACAATGGAATACATCTCTTTATCATAAGTGGGGTACTTCCGGACTGTGTCTGAAATTGTTTCACTGTGATATGCCACTGGATGTCCATGTTGAGTAAGGACTACCCCAATAGCATAGTCAGAGGCATCTGTCTCGACCTCAAATGGTTGTTGTAAATCTGGTAATGCGAGCACTGGTGCTATGCAGAGGCGATCCTTCAACTCCACGAATGCCTTCTGTTGAGATTCAGACCAAAAGAATTTGGATTTCGCCTCTCCCTTGGTGACTTGACTCAAGGGCCAAGTAATATGAGAAAACCCTAACACAAACCTGCGGTAGAATAGAGTGGTTAGAGATGGCCAATCCCGAATGACTTGGATCTTGGCTGGATCGACATGCACCCCCTATTCATCAATGATGTATCCTAGATACTGAACCTGGGTCATGCCAAAAGTGCATTTCTCCAAATTGGCACATAGCTTGGGTTGCCGCAGTGTTTGGAGAACCTGTCGGATGTGGTGGAGGTTCTCTTCCCAACTCTGGCTGAAGATCAGAATGTCATCCAAGTATACTAATACAAAGGAGTTGGTGAATGGCCGCAAGATATCATCCATTAGCCTCATGAAGGTTGCAGGAGCATTCGTCAATCCGAAAGGCATAACCAACCATTCGAAAAGGCCCTCCTTGGATTTGAAGGTAGTCTTCCACACATTAGAGGGTTCGATTGGTACCTGGTGATATCCTGACTTCAGATCGATCTTGCTGAAATATTTCGCCTCCTTTAGTTGGTCCAGGAGGTCATCAATCCGCGGGATCGGGTACCTATTACGGACAATGATCTTGTTCCGCACCCGATAGTCAATACAGAGTCTCCACGTCCTATCCTTCTTCTGTACCAACACGATCGGGCTCCCACAAGGTGATGAACTCGGATGGATGTGACCTTTCTGCAAGAGCTCCTGAATTTGCCTCTTGTTTTCATTGTTCTCCAGAACGGAGCGCCGATAAATTGGTCCATTGGGTAGCGGCGCACCTGGGCTCAGATCAATGGAGTGCTTGACCTGACAGTGCAGAGGAACCCCTGCAGGGGAGGTGAAGATTTCCTCGTACTCCTCCACAACCTCGTCCATCTATAGCTGTCGTGCAGAGGGACCCCGTCTGGAGGCCGCGACCACCATCTTCTTCTTTCCTTGAGGGTGTATCATCAGGAAAACAAATTTCCTGGTTTTGGAAATGATCTTACTACATTGTTTTGCAGTAATCAAAGAGATGGTGGTAGGTGGTGCTACCTCTGGTATCCTGTACAACTTATTTCCCAATGTAATAATAATAGCACAAGGCCTTGATTCATACACAGCATGTCGCTTCCACAAGTATGGTTGTCCTAATAATACATCACAAACTTCAAGGGGAGAAATTTCACACAATACCTCATCCATGAAGGGCTTGATGTTGTATGGAAGGCGACACTGCTGGCTCACATGAAGATCTCATCCTTGGTGAAGCCACCCAATGGTGTATGGTTGTGGATGTGCTGTGGTCGGTAAGCCCAACCGCTTCACGACCTTTGCCGAAATGAGGTTCTTTTGACTTCCACTATCAATAATGAACTGTATCGGGGAGCCCTTTACCCACATCTGGGAGTGGAAGAGACGCTCCTCCTCCTCTGGATCTTCAGATTCATTTTTCTGGATCTTGGCAGTAGCAACAGTGGCGTTGGGATCCGCATCAATGATCTGCTTCCCTTTTTCATTCCCCTTATCGGGTTCTGACTCAGAGTCAGAACATGCATCTAATTCTGAAACCTTTAGCTCAGCCACCAGTGACTGCTTGGCCCGACACTCACTTGTGTTGTGAGTGGAGCTCTGATGGAACTCACAGCATTTTCCAATGTCCTTTTTCGGCTTCGCAGTGCTGTTCTTTGATTGCAGCTTCAGCGGGTTGTCTTGGGTTGTCCCACCTTGGCTTTATCCTTTGTTTTTTGGTTTAGGGGCACCTTTCCCCTGCTTTGGATTCACAGATCCAAAGTCTCGCTTCTTTTGTTTAAACTTGTGATCGACCTTGACAGCATATCGGTATGTTGCGCCGAGCGAGGAGATGTTCAGGAATTGTATTTCTTCTTGGATGTACTTGTGTAGGTAGCCACGATATTTGAGTATCAAATGTTGCTCCGAATCCTTGATACCCAACTTTGTGCGAAGGGTATGGAAAAGATTGGTGAACTTCGGCACGTCTTGGTCCCTTCCCTGCAGCAGCGTGGTCCACTTTATGTATTCATCCTCATAGCTTCCGACAGGGTAGTACTGCTCCTTGATGGCATCCCAAAATGAATTCCAGGTGGGTGCGGCTAAAAATAGTGAGCCAGTACTTTCATCCTTCTGCTCGCAGTAGGTTTCCCACCAGTCCTTGACGTGGGGGGCTGCTTTGAGAAGAGCAAAAACAATCTTTTCCCGACTAGAAAATTCATGAACAGAAAAATAACCCTCTAGAAGATTTAACCATTTACCTATGGCATCTGCGTCTATCTGACCCTCGAATATGGGGATTTCAAAATTAACTTGTACCTTAAAGGGCGTGGCGTTTCTAGAGTAGCTGCTAGAAGCCGATGCGTCGCTTCTGGGTAGCCGCTGAAGGATCTGGGCAAAGCTGTCCATCATCGCATTCCATTGTCGCTCGAGGGATTCTTCGAGCAAGATTTTGATGGGATCTCCTACCCCCTCGTCTTTCTTCTCATCCGCCATGGGAGGCCGTCGGGATTTTCGAGGCTAGCCTTGCAAAGGTTCAACCAGTTCAAGCCCTAACTCCTTATATCCCGACCTTGTTGGGGACATGCTAAGAAAAATAGAGAAAAAGCAAACCGCTCTGATACCACTGATCCAGATTTAAATAGGAACGCAACAAATTACAGAGATAACCATATACACAAAGATGCAGTGGAAATAATACTTCATTTCATTAATGGAAAATACTGAAATATGCTTACAACCAGAAAATGGAAATAAACCAGCTAGGGCAATGGTAGCTTATCTCTGAGAAGAGATGTGGTGGCTACATGCCTCTGAACTGTGTTACAATGAGGCTCGAAGGCCTATTTATTGTTGAGAAACAATGGAAAACCATTAACATTCCAAAACCTAACCCTAGGAGATGAAACGACAAACTGTGGGCCCCGTTTGGGTAAATTGGTACATCAACTTCCCGGGGTCGTAACTTTGGCATACGATCTCCATTTGACGCGTACAATATCTCGTTAGAAAAATCTATCTAAGCACTACCACTTTGGGAAGGGAAACATCGGTCCATGGACCCATGTTGCCCCCAGATTTCCAAAAAAACGTCGTTTAGGGCCTCAAACTAGCTCCAGAAGTTCAGGACCCGAAAAACTGCTAAAAATAGTAACATGTGCTAAAATTAAGGAAACTGAAAATGTTGAGAGAAACAATGGTGGGGGTCCAGGTGGACTTGGCAGGTGGCCACCAATATCCACCTGGATCAGCTGGTGACTTGTTTTGGGTTGGGTTCATGACCAAAGGTATGACCCACCCATTTCCCCATGTTGTTTGTTTTATGTGCTCCCATGCTCTATGTGATGGTTGTGGCTCCATCGGATGGGTTGTGGCCTGCTCCTCCACCAATACACATTTATGTTGATCGTACGGGATGGGGTGGCAGGGTTGGTGGCCCGCCATCCCCCTTTTTTTATATTTTTTGTTTTTTAAAAACAAACTGTGCAATTGTGAAAATTTGATTTTTGACTGAAGGAGTCATTTTAACGGGGCAACAATTTTGCCTAGAATTTGGCCAGATTTCGTCCGCTGGAAAAATTCCAAATTGTTCCTTCTTTAATCCTACCTAGTCATCAAAAATTCAACCAAACTTTGATTTCCTCTATCTCCTTCATCCGTACTCAGATTGGAGTGTCGTTCGCATCGTTGGAATCAGGGCGATGAGCACTACGATCTGGTGTCAAGTTCATTGTATTTTTGACACTTTGAATTTTGAGCCTTTTCAATGCTACTATTGTCTGAGATCCACTTGGATCAAGGCCTCTCTATTTATACAACTAAAGTTCCCAACAACTTCCTTAAAATTAGGGAGGCGCGGCTCCCAAACTCGAGATAAACTAGCTCTTTGCCTCTCACTTGCTCGACTGCCTTCTAATTCTCATGACTTGGTTGCTTGCCCTCCGAGCTCATGTGATAAATGGAGGAATATTTGAATGGGGGAGAAGTAAATGAGGAGAATTTACCTCTTACAATCCCTCTCCCTTGTCTTAGTCAAGTTTCAACCTTAGTCATTGCCAAAATTCCTTAATTTCCTCCTTCAAACCTACATTTAATGCATATTAGTCCACTAGGCATGATATCCCACTCTAACTCATCTCATTAACAAAATATAACAAAAATCATGTAATAAGTTGTGAGAAACGTTGGTTTGACTAATCTAGGAGGGGAATTAAGGCCCATATAATTACCCAATTATGAGGCCTAGCATCACCCCCTAATGAAATTGTTGCTCATCCTCTGAGCAAGTCAATCAATATCCATATCCTTCATAGCTCTAGTGGCCCCCCTGACATCCCATGCCTCTGTTGTGGTTTCCTCTTGTTGTTCATAGAAACCTTATTTCTTTTCTACCTCCTCCCACTGCCTCTTTTCTTCTTCTTCCTTCCTTCCTTCTAGAATTCCTAAGAGTAGTGGTGTAATGAGTCTCAAGCCAATCCAATTGACTTTGAGCCTTTGCATAAATTTTTTGTACATGGGAGTCTTGTTCAGTGCTTCCCTCATTCTTTGAGGAGAGTGGTATTATCTTATCTTTAAGCTATATGGAAATGTATTCCATCTCCACATGCAAGCATGTATGTTGTCATCCCTTACAAACCTGAACATGTCCTCAAAATGTGAAATTTCTTTCTCTTGGGTAGCAAGATACCTGGGTGCAAGTTGAGGATCATTTGCAATTAAATTATGTGTGTTGATGATAGTCATTAGATTGGACTACTCAGCTCTGATCATAATAGGTGATATTTGTTCTCTTGCCAATATCCTTTTCATTTCTGCAATCCTTGCTTCCTCATGGTTCATCCATGATGCCAAATCCATCAACTGTAAATCTTTTAGCTTGGCATTAGGGTCCCATACATTCATGTTTGTTAAGGCCATATTATGCAAATAAAACTCACACATCTTGGCCCAATCTTCTAGTGTGCTATGATTACAAAGATCAATGAACTTCATGTAGTCCTAAAATGGCATAGTGCACCTCTGTGCTAGGGTATTAATTTGGAACTGAAACCACTATTCCTTAATGTATAAGGCATAGGATTTAGCTATCATCCTACATTGGATTGCTTCTAGAGAGAAACTGGAAATACATGCCAAGTGGTTCTCTATTTCTTGCAGTTGTCCTTTCAACCATGCGTTTTTTGCCTCTAACTGATTTCTCATTATGGCCTCTCTATCCCTTAAGCTACTTAATTCTCTGCCCATATCCTTGAGGTTCTCCTCCATGTGACCAATGTCTTCCACCCCATTGGATTTGGCAATCTGCATTCATCGATGAGTTCTGGCTCTCTCCTTCTCAAGCTCAAAGAATAGTGGAATAGCAAATTTTTGTGGAATGACGCTGCCCCCTTCAATAAATCTGTAGTAAGAGTTAAGGTTAGGTTGGGGGCTAGGTTCCTTTAACTTTCGGTCCTCTTCTTTGGTTTCTTGCTCTAGGCTTCCCTCCTTATCCAATTTTTTAGAATCCTGTAGGTTCAACATAGTATCTTGTAGGACTACTTAAGCTCCCTGTAGATCCTAGATTGTATCCTATAGGATTTCTTTTCCTTTGGATCATGTGGACCTAGTTATAGTCCTTCTCACATAGGTGATAAGAGACTTAGGAGGAGTCATTTTCTCCTACTGTTTAGGTGAGTCCTCAATCACAATGGGAATTTTGGTTGGTGTTTGTGGTTTCCCATGCCTAATCCTTGTTCCTTTCCTTGTCCTTAAATATAAGGGGGGTTGCCTCTATCTTTTTCCTTTCTGTTTGATAGGGGTGCTAAGAGTAGTGAGAGAAGTTGTTGCTTCTCTCAGTGGCCTCTTGAGACACACTAGGTGACTCCTCCTTGTCTTATGCCTCTTCTTTTTCATTGTCCTTTTCCTCTCTATTTTTCCTCTCCTCTTCTCCTTCTAGCTCCTCATCTTGTTTATCACTCTCTTCTTTGTCATCTTCCTCTATTTCCTCATCATTCTCTTTTTGTTTCTCCTCTTCTTCTTCATCTTCCTCATCATCTATCTCATCTTCATTATGCTCTTCTTCTTCCTCCTCTACTTCAGTCTCTTCCTCAGCCTTTTCACTCACAGTAGGACTAACATCATATGTGAGAGCCTTGATGTCCTCCTATGTCGGCATGTCTCTGAAAATTGACCATTGGATAGGAATTCTGAGGTTTTGGAGGGAATATTCTATGATGATTTTGATTAGCCCATGATGAGCTAATTGTTGGGAATTTCCCTCTTTCACCTTTATGCTTATGTCTATCAGTGATTGTAGAAGGAAGTATGATATGTTGAGCCTGTGGTGAGGAGGTGTTTCTTCTCCAAACTTCAACTCTTCAAAAAGCCTAAAGTGATAGTCATAGACCACATTATACCTACCCTCACATGATATGTATTTGATAAGTTGGTAGATCACGTCATTCCAGGGATATGGTAGGCTTTCTCTCCTTCATTCTTGTCCTCAATAGGTTCCTCACCCTCTAAAAATAATTTCCTCATGGAAATCTGGCTATCTCCCTTGTCTTCCTTCCTCCATGGTACTCCTAGGGGAAGTATGGTAACTCTGCTGATGAGTAATCTGGTAAGTGTAATGGAATCTGGGAAGTAGAATGGAATCTGGTAAGTGGAATGGAATCTGGTAAGTGGAATGGAATCTGGGAAGTAGAATGGAATCTGGTAAGTGGAATGAGGGAGAGATCAAACTCTTTGGCCACTTCATCATCATACCCTCTTAAGTTTTCGAAATACCCCATCCAATTATGCCTTGTGACGATTTCTAGCACCTGAGGGTGTTGTTGAATTCTCACAGTGTTAATGGGCTCCCCTCTATTAAACCCTCCTGTCATCTTGGTTTGTGAAGTTTGAGGAAATGAGAGGAATGATAAAATTGTTAGATGCAGTAGTAAATAACTGAAATGATTGTGTGTACAATTCCCTTAAACAACTTCCAAATTCACTCAAACTAGAGGATTTCTTGTTCAATTCACTTGGAAAAAGGGAAGTAATTACAGAGCCTGCCTCTTCATAGTGTTTTTTGTGGCCAACCCCCATGTTTACCGCTATGAAACTCCTCTCAGCCAATCCTATAGACTATCTCTGTGTATCCTATAGGAATCTTATGTGCAATCCTGTAGGATTTCCTGTGCAATCCTGTAGGAAGCCTTTTGCAGAAAAACGATGGAGTTTTCCTCTTCTGTGGGTGGCCTAGGTATGAGAGTGACTTTTGTAAGTGTGAGCCTCGAGGAAATACATGCATGAGTGCATGGGGATCAATGTTATAGACATATTTGGGAACTGCAACCCCAAACTAATATGTCCATAAACTAAGGGCTCTTTAGTCCCTAAAAGTGTTGTTTCATACCCTAAAGGATCATGGTCCGCTGATTACATCATCTCTCGAAAGTTCCACTTGAAAAACTACTCAGAACTGACCAAAATTGGACCATACTGACTGCTCCATCAGGGTGCGCTGCATACTGAAAAGGCCTTCTATAGGGTACAATGAGCGAGAATAGACAAATGGCAGCGACAGTTTGCTAAGTGGATGATCATGGAATCTTCCAGAAACTTCTCATTTGACACTTGCCTCTCTAAATTCGCCCAGGGATGAGTAAGAGATCAATGAAATCTCCAAGTGGAACCAAGAACTATCAATGGGATGACACTAATCAAAAACCCAGAGCTGACTGACACCCTTGCAAGACATCTATAAATGGATCCCTCATCAGAGAGATCTAGAGGTTGTAATTTTGTGTAAGGAAATGCTAATGGATTCTCTTTGAGACATTATATTGTTGGGTGATCTTGCTTTTTATGAGGTGAAGAGGGATTTCATGCTGGGAGGATAATGTTGGATCAGAGAGCTGGGTTGTAGTCCTCTCTTCCACTACTTCTATCGATAAAGATATTTGAGTTTTCCTCCATATACTTGTATATTTTGGAATCTTGTATTTGTGTATGCATTTGTATGGTTAATGCACATCTGATTCTGCATTGTTTATGGTTATATATCTCTATGCTTTGATGGTATTTTGCTGCTTTGATTCTAGAGGTGTTCTTTGAAGCAGGACAAGTGAGAAAGGAGTGGTGAAGCTTTATCAAAGGAGAGAGGAAACAAGTAAGGAGCCAAGTGAAATATTGAGGTTGGTACTCTCTACTTCTCTCTCATCTATCTCTCATAAAGGAAAACACAAGTTAGTTTGAATTGTTTGTTTCTAAGATAGCTAACTGTCTTAGTGGGACTAGCAACTCTGGATAGACACTAGTTTTCTTGATAACAAAATGGCGACTCCGCTGGAGAGTTAATAGTTTGTTTGTTTTGTTACTATTTTTTGCTTTATAAACTATAGACGGAGTCTGAAGTTAAGCCAGCTAGCCTTCGAACTGATTTTGCTATGCAACTGCAAAGTAGATCAATGCTACTTCAGTCAATATATCGGTTGGTTTATGAATTGAATATCTAACTTGAAAACATCCTAAGTGCCTTGGTGGTAGCTCAATAACCTCATTAGATTAGCCCCTATACTTTGTATTCACTCTCTATCAAAAGCTCAGCCTAAAACCCTAAACTTAGCTGCAAACTATGAGTGAAAACCAAGCTCAGTCTCGTCCCTGGACCATCGCACTATCTCTCATTGGCAACCTGGATGCATCGCACCTCCCATGTGTTGCAGGTGAAATGCATCCGTGTTTCCTTGTGTTACAGGTGTGATGATTGAGTGAGACTATTTCTGCCTCCAGATTTTGGTTTTTTCTTCATTGTCTCCAGCTTTATTCAGTAGTTTTGCTGTGTATGATCAGTATATCACAGTGGAAACCTATAATATGATATCTTCTACATCATCAAATACTAAGAAGGACTCTGAACATTTTGATAGAGTCAATCACAACGAGTTTTCCATAGTTGAAAATCTGACTGACATGAATCAATTAAGTGATGTGGTACAATATGTACTAGGGGCATTGGAAATATATATTTCCTTCATGACCCCTTATGAGTTGTGATTAAAGGTTGCCAAAGGATAGTTCATTGACTGGTGTCAATCTCGTTAAAAAATGAAACCAACGATCTGACTAGAATTCCTTGTCTTGTGTCAAGCTCATTAAAAAATGAGACAAGGCTGAGAAAAGTTCCAAGTTGAGTCTTTCACTTGATCTTGTAAAGGAACCTTCATTCCATCCACCTAATTACTGCGAGTAGTCTGGTGAATGTAACGAATCTTAGGGGGCATGCACCGTTGTCTATTTTGTGGAAAAACCCAGCTATAGAGATAAGTTTGCCTATAAGTTATGTGATCGGTCCGAATGACCATTCACCTTTGTCTATTTGGCGAAAAAAGCGCATGAAGTATTTTGTCTAAGTATTGACAGAAAATCATCATGCTTAACCACAGTAAGTTTCCATATGGTTATTGAAGACATTTTTTATGTTGGGGGCATGCAAACCTTTTTATACATGCAAAAACGACCAATTTCATTTTTTATCTTTTTAGCTTTATAGTTTGGTCGTTCCTAGCTTACATAAAAATGAAAAAGAGAAATGTTCCCGCAAGGTTCAAGCTCATTAAAAAATCAACCTGCACTAAGAACATGTTGGCACAAGGTTCAGGCTAATTAAAAAATCAACCCGCCTTTGGTAAATAACCTTTTGTGATTACTTTGCTATATGCCCTTTTGAACTTTGGTTGTGTTCCTTCAACCACCTCCATTTCATTCAGCAGACCATACGCTTCCACTTGATTGTTTACCCTTTTGAGGAACATCTATGATGAGTGATTCTTTTGCCACCCTCCTCACACTGCCATGTTTTGAGAAGTTCCAAACCTACCTGGAACCAGCTGCTACCCAAAAATATCACTCGTTCAAATAAAAAACAAGCCTCTTTTAAACTCTTTTTAGAATCATTAAATATAAAAAGATCGTCGATCTATTAGCCATCCAAGCTCGTTAAAGTAAAGGTAACGCTATCCCCCTCATATATTTTAATCTTTTTGGACTTGAGGGATTATTAAACAAAAATATCGAGCGCCTGCCTTTGTTGGCTCGTTAAAACTGTCAAAAAGTCATCCATTTCGTACTATTTTACATTTTTCGGACTTAAGGGATTATGCCATGAAAAAGGATTGCTGGAGTCTCCTTTTCATCTGTTTTCTGACTCTCTAAACAAGAAAAGGACCGATTATCTTTGTCGTTAAACTCGTTAAAACAATAGCGACAAACTTGTCCGCCCAGACAAGAATGAGTCTCATTGACGCTAGGCTCGGTAAACACAAAGAGACAAGTTTTCCCAAAGGGAAAATTATAGACCAAGCATATGTTATCCTCCTTAAGCTTGTCAAAAATAAAGAGGTATTGGTCAGCAATGACTGGGGAAAAATGGGAAGAAAACTTGAAGAACTCTATTGGTAGCAAGTCGCTCTTGAACATGACACTTTCACTCCATCACCGTGATTGAGTTGGGTTTGGTTTCTGCTGACCGTCACCATCGTGCCATCCATGGGATTAATGTTACCAGTCCATATCAGTGTCACCAATACTTTCAAGAGAAGTCATTCAGATAATTCACCATCCAGCAAACGCCTCATCCCCTGCATTACATCCATGCTTCATTTTTCATGACCACCATTCCTGAACCTCATATCATTAGATCGTTTTCACCTCCACAAAAATCATTTGCTCCATTTCGCATCGTAGATGTGGGATACATCAAGGCCCTCCTACGACAGGTCACTTCTTGTCAACATCAGCTCATTATCCAAGAAGTTGAATTAGAAACAACCCTTTCAGTACTTTGAAGCTTGCATTCCTCAATGGAAAGTTTCTCACTTCCGGTGATAGGTTTACATCAATGACTTTCGACTAAAAGACTTTGCATGGTGTTTGACATCAGCTCATATATTCACACCACGTGAATTTACTGTAGTATCTTGAGGGTCATCATCATTATCGGTGATTCCTCTTGCGCCTGTTAACAACTTACATCATTGGCTGGTAATTAGGTGATGTCTTTCCATGTTCAACTTTAGAACATCTTTTTACATGGATTGACTTGTACATCGGGTGAAGATTGCACGAGTTTTGAAGGCCTCGGATCTAGTTCCATTAATCTAGGTTCTGATATATTCAGGAACATAAAGACATCAAACGTGCACAAAATCTACACAGATAGTCGTCTAAGCAAAAGACGATGACTCTTCATGGGAAGAATCACCAGTCTACAACAATAGATGATTGTTTGTCTTATGTACATGAAAATGAATTTATGAAGCTGAGCATGGGAATGCCCACCTCAGCTAGATCATGAAAATAATATGATGATGATGTATTGTATTGTATCTTATATAGGTCACCTTCTAGTTTGAATACCTCGGATCCTCATGATAAAGCATTTCACTTGACATCAGAAGATTTACGACGTCATGCCCAATGGGCAGCTGTTATAGACATATTTGGGCACTACAACCCAAAAATCATAATTCCATAAACCAAGGGTTCTTTAGTCCCTAAAAGTGTTGTTTCATACCCTAGAGGATCATGGTCATCTAATTACATCATCTCCCAAAAGTTCCACTTGAAAAACTACTCAGAACTAGCCAAAACTGGACCATACTAACTGCTCCATGGTCAGGGTGTGATGCATCTCACCTTTTACACATGGGGGGTGTGATGCATACTAAAAAGGCCTTCTGTAGGGTGCGATGAGTGAGAATAGAAAAATGGTAGAAATATTTTTCTAAGTGGATGATGATGGAATCTTCCAAAAACTTCTCATTTGAAACTTGCCTCTCTGAATTCGCCCAGGGATGAGTAAGAGATCAATGAAATCTCCAAGTGGAACCAAGAACTATCAGTGGGATGACACTAATAAAAAACCCAAAGCTGACTCACACCCTTGCAAGACATTTATAAATGGATCCCTCATCTGAGAGATCTAGAGGCTGGAATTTTGTAATTTGCAAGGAAGTGATGTTGGTTTCTCTTTGAAACATTGTATTGTTGGGTGATCTTGCTTTTTATGAGGTGAAGAGGGCTTTCATGTTGGGAGGATGGTGCTGGATCAGACAGCTGGGTTGTAATCCTCTCTTCTACTACTTCTATTGATAAAGCTATTTTAGTTTTCCTCCATATGCTTATATATATCTGAATATTGTATTTGTGTATGCAATTGTATGGTTAATGTACATCTGATTCTGTATTGTTTATGGTTATATATCTCTATGCTTTGATGATATTTTGCTTCTCTGATTCTACAGGTGTTCTTTGAAGTGCGACAAGTGAGAAAGGAGTGGCAAAGCTCTATCAAAGGTGAGAGGAAACAAGTAAGGAGCCAAGCAAAAGACTGAGGTTGGTACTTTCTACTTCTCTCTCATCTATCTCTCATAAACGAAAGCACAAGTTACTTTGAATTGTTTGTTTCTAAGATAGCTACCTGTCTTAGTGGGACTAGAAGCTCTGAATAGATGCTAGCTTTCCCGATAAAAAAATGGTGACTCCGCTAGAGAGTGAATATTTTGCTTGTTTTGTTACCGTTGTTTTCTTTATAAACTACAGACAGAGCCTGAAGTTAAGCTAGCTAGCCTTTGAACTGCTTTTGCTATGCAACTGCAAAGTAGATCAATGCTGCTTCAGTCAATCTATGGGTTGGTTTATGAACTGAACATCTGACTTGCAAACATCCTAAGTGCCCTAGTGGTAGCTCAATAACCTCATTAGGTCATCCCCTATACTTTGTTTTCACTGTCTATCAAAAGCTCAGCCTGAACCTTTGAACTTAGCTGCAAACTGTGAGTGAAAACCAAGCTCAGTCTCGTCCTTGGATCATCACACTGTCCCTCATTGGCAACCTGGATGCATCACACCTCCTGTGTTTTGTAGGTGAGATGCATCACACATCATCAAAGATTAAGAAGGACTCTCTCTATTTTGATAGTGTTGATCACAGCGAGGTTTTCATAGTTGAAAATCTGACTGACATGACTCAATTAAGTGATGTGGTACAATATGTATTGGATGCATTGGAACCAAATATTTCCTTCATGATCCCTTATGATTTCTGATCAAAGGTCACCAGAGGATAGTTCATTAACTAGTGTCAACCTCGTTAAAAAATGAAACCAACGATCTTAGCAGAATTCCGTGTCTTGTGTCAAGATCATTAAAAAATGAAACAAGGCTAAGAAAAGTTCCAAGTCGAGGCTTTCACTTGATCTCATAAAGGAAACTTCATTCCATCCACCTAATTACTGCAAGTATTCTGGTGAATGTAACGAAGCTTAGGGGGAATGCACCTTTGTCTATTTTGTGGACAAACCCAACTGTAGAGATAAGTTTCCCTGTAAGTTATGTGATCGGTCCGAATGACCTTTCACCTTTGTTTATTTGGCGAACAAAGTGCAGGAAGTATTTTGTCTAAGTACTGACAAAAAATCATCATGCTTAACTACAGTAAGTTTCCATATGGTTACTGAAGACTTTATTTATGCTGGGGGCATGCAAACCTTTTTATACAAGCAAAAATGACCAATTTCATTTTTTAGCTTTTTAGCTTTATAGTTTGGTCATTCCTAGTTTACATAAAAAGGAAAAAGAGAAATGTTCCCGCAAGGTCCAAGCTCGTTAAAAAATCAACTTGCACTGAGCACATGTTGGCACAAGGTTCAAGCTCATTAAAAAATAAACCCGCCTTTGGTAAATAACCTTTTGTGATCACTTTGCTATCTGCCCTTTTGATCTTGGGTTGTGTTCCTTCCATCACCTCCATTTCATTCAGCCGACCATACACTTCCACTTGATTGTTTACCCTTTTGAGGAACATCTGTGGTGAGTGATTCTGATTGCCACCCTCTTCACACTACCATGTTTTGAGAAGTTCCAAAATTACCTGGAACCAGCTGCTACCTGTGGAGTATTGAATAAGGTATGTTTTCATTGACCATTTTGTCATCTTTTCTTTAGAACTCGTAACATCTTTGCATCATGAACTAGGTAGATAATGGGAAATCATGACAAATCTATAAGATTTATATGTAACATGAAAACACTAATAATTGCCATTACTTATGCAGGAAAAGGGAAAAACTAAAGATTTCCACTCTAAAGAAAAAGATAGGGCCAAGATAATTGTTGTCCCTTTGGCGGGGAACCATATGCAAACAAGATGATCTAAATTAACACATCTCATCCAAGGAAAGGAGAAGGATATAGCGACTCGGCACAAGAAAATGACTAGATAACTAAGGATTAACAACTTGGCGAATCCCTCAGGATCATTTGATCCTGAGGGATCGCTGCTTAACTATTTTTGCATCCTTGATATCTCCGCTTTAGTTGTTATAAGTAGGGGCAACACTGCTAGCCCGGGGGACGGTTAATTTTCATGTAACGTTGCTCTATATTCGAAACTTTGATCATTGACTCTCGTTGAGAAGTGATCCACTGTAACTCTGTCTTGATGCTTTAATATAAATCTGGTTGTTGTTCTATCTATGATTCTAGAATAACTTCAAGTGGTGTATCCCTGGAGGCTAAGGGCCCAGCCCTGGTGGAACACTTGCTCCTGTATAAGTTCGTGTGTGGTTTGTATTATCATCTTTAATTGGTAATCTGGTGTGTTTTGTTATGTTATATCACAGCTCTGTTATATTTTTATATATCTTCCTCTGCAACAAGAAAGTCGTATTATGCATTCTGATCTTGCAACGCATTACTGTTCCTTTACAATCATTAATATAACATCACTGTTCTTTAAGGAATGCTATTGCTGTTCAATTGCAAAGTAACCGAGTTGTAACCTTCCTAAGTCGGTATTATTGTATTCATCTACGATTTATACTTCATACGATTATTGTTCAATTGACATTGTTGTTCCATTTTGAATTTCGATTGTTATCCTTTCTAATCGGGATCAATACTTGCAGTATCAGATTCAGATTACTATTTTTATTAACATCTCTGCGTGCTCTGTGTATTATTTCTTTCGGTACTGTAAATTCATAATTGGCTCTAAGTGTTGTTCTATATTCCATTGGTAATTGCTTTCCGTTCCATTTCTATTTACCCTTTGAGTAAAGATTGACATTTGATTTCTGTAGGATAAGATTACTGTACTAGTTTCTGTAGATTAAGGTGTTGTTGTTCATCAGACTTAGTTGTTGTTACATTTTCTAGTTGTTGTTCCATTGCTTAATTGCTGTTCCATTTCCTGTTATGTGCGTTAGTGTTGCTTTGGTGTGCAGAACGATCTGAAACTGTAGTGGGCGTTGGCATTTTTTGTCTAGTACCCAGATTGATGATTTGTTCCTTGATTACTTTTAGCTATATTAGTTTCCAAAGGGATGAGTTATTGTTACTGGGCCCTTGACTGATAAATTTCTTAGTTTTTCGAGTGCATGATTTAAGCTTCAAAGTATTTGCTGTAAGTAGATTTCCTTTTAAGAATCCGTTTACTCTTGTATTTTCTTGAGCACTATACTACTAGCATTACTCTGATAAATGACAGCCTCAAATTGAGTACACTCTTTGAGATAATAGATCGTTCCTGTATTGACAAGTTAATGTGACGTAATTAGAGGTGAAAAAGACCCTTTTTATGGTTCAACATTTTGGCACCATTTCCGGGGAAGAGTGTAGCCATTTGTTTCCTTTTTGGGATAGTGTAAGAACCTGTTAGGAAAGAACTGGGTTTTAAAAACAGAAGGTAAGAACCTGCATAAGGAGTATGTAATAGCCCTGCTCCCCTGCTCACTTTCCTATAGATTTGTTACCGTTTTGTTCGGGTGGAACCTAGGAGTTTATTTGTGTGCATGACTAAGCAGAAAAAGCCAGAAAAGGATCCAAAACCTCTACCCAATCCTGATAAAGCTAAGGGGCCGGTGAACCTTGGTCGATCGACCTTTATAAATGAAATCCTTAAGAAAGCAGAATCTCAGCCTTCAGTAGGACCTAGAAAAGTTACTTCTAGACAGCCTACTAGTTCCCTTCAGGACATAGGATCACCATCTGTAGCCTTTGATGAGGTGAATAGTTAAACTGAAGAGCAAGATTTTAAAGAAATTGAAAATTCTAGCCCAAAATCATTGCAAGAAGGGAACCTTAGCAATCTCTGTGAAGGAAGGGGAGAAACAGGAGAAGCAAAAGAGCCAAAATCTCCTCTTATGGTAATTCAACCATTAAGTAGCCCAGATAAGGGAAGTGTTGCAAAAATCATTTATAACGAAATTTGAGAACCTGAATCCCCTCAGACATTAGGCACTCTCATCATCCCAAAAAAAGGAAGTACTGTCAAGGCCATCCCCATTAGAGCCATTCCCCCTCGACAACCTAGGAATACCCTCCTAGATATCCTAGAAGGCATTGGCACATATTTGACCAAATGGCCCAGAATCAGCCTAACACGCAAACATCTACACCGCAATTCCCCATTGTGAATACTGCAGCCAATGCAGGTATGAAAGAAATTCCCCTCCAGCATATCCCTACATTCCATGGCCTTACATCAAAAGATCCAGATGCATTCTTGTTTGAATTCGATGTGCTGTGTAGAGGATATTAATATACCACCGATCCCAAGAAATTGAAATTATTTCCTTTTACATTAAATGGAGTTGCTTTAAGATGGTTTATGGGATTAGGTGGTAGTGTTATAAATCATTGGGATCAAATGAAAGAGTCTTTTCTAAAAAAATATCAGGACTATTGCAGGTCCCGAGTGTTAAAAGATGAAATATTTGAGATGATAGCTAAACCAAATGAAACATTAGAAGAGTATGTTGAAAGATTCCATTATAGTCCTCAAAGATCTCCTTATGCATCATTACCCTTACCTGATAATATATTAAAAACAACATTAATTAGGGGAATGAAGGAACAATGGATTGAGACATTAAACATTATGGGGAAAAAAGATATTTATCAAGAAAATTTTGTTGACATTATTGATTTATGTATCAGGAGTTCGAGAGGTAGCACAAGACTAAAACCAGCAGAGCATGATCGATTTGTAAGAGATAATAGAATTTTGGCAGAAGGAGTAACTCATGCAGAAATTAGAAATTTATTAGAAAATTTTAAAACTGACATATTGGGGACGCTGACAACACAACTTGATATTATGCCGGCTAAAAAAAAGCAAGCAGAAGTAGAACAGAATTTAACAATCTTCTGTCCCAGATGCAGAAAGAAACACAGCCATAAGGAATGTCCATTATATGCAGTTCAAGTTTATGCCATTTGTACAAAAGATCACTGTACGGAGAACTGCCCTTCCCTTCCTAGATTAAAAGTAGTATACAAGGAAGCAGAAGAAGAGCCAGAACCAGTGTATCTACTTAATCAGCGTCGTCAGTGGCAGCCGCAACAAATAGGTATGTTTTCCGACCCAACTTTTTCTTTCCAGCCTCAGCAACACCATGCTCAACAATATAACTCAATGTGGAAAAATCAACCTCCCTTCCCGAATTGGTCACAACAATCATTCCCTTCATCATCTCCATGGCTGAGTCAAGCAAGCCAATCCAATTGGCCAAATTTTCGCTATACCCCACCATATTGGCAAAATAATGTTTTTCCACCACAATGGACTCCTCCTACTTCACAAAGTCAAACCTGGCAGACAAACTGGCAAAGACCAATGACTCAGCCAGTAGGAACCATCCCAATAACTAAACCTACACTACCAGCCTTACAGCAAAACCCCCAGTCTAACTTAAGGCCGCAACTCCTAGCCCAACCCAATCCCAATCCAAATAATAGATCGGTCCAGTTCATTCAAATAATTTAAACACCATAGATAGGAACCAATCTAATAGAGTGTAATGACCTTCAATTAAGATCTAGACGTATCATTGTAACAAAGGGAGATAAAATAGCTCAAGTTGAAAATCAATTGCCTATAGAACAACCATCACACAAAGAGAACGTGACCAGACAACAAATTCATGATCCAGAAACCAAATCCTCTCCTCCATTCCCAGAACGTTTAATCATACCTTGACCTATACAATATCCTGATTTTGACATTCTGGGAGAATTACAGAACCTATACATAAAAATCCCGCTCCTCCAAGCCATTCAAGGCATCCCGATATATGCAAAGACTATCAAAGAACTATCTATAAAGAAATGAAGGAGGACAATAACAAATAATCCAAAAGTCCAAGTAGTTGTCACTTTATCTGACTTATTATCAGGAAAAGAAACACCTATTAAATATGAAGACCCAGGAAATCCAATAGTAATAGTACAAATTTATGGTCAAACTTTCTCAAATGCCTTAGTTGATCTAGGAGCTGCAATTAACATCTTAACAACTGCTAATTGCCAAAAACTGGGCATTACATTAGTAGAACCGACCTCCACTTTATTAGAACTGGCTAATCGATCTGTAGTTAGGCCAGAGGGCACACTACAGGATTTCATGGTATCTGTTGATTACTGGGAGTATCCCGCCAATTTTCTGATAATAAACCCCAAAAACCAACTTGATGGACATCCATTGATCTTAGGCAGACCTTGGCTCACAACAGTGGATGCTTATATTGGCTGTCGACAAGGTAATATGACCATTTCTAGGGGGACAAATATTAAGAATCTAGCCTTATACCCCCCAGTGCCGCTAAGTGTCACGATAATAAAAACTAACAAGCACCCTATATCATATCTCACCGAAAATATTAGATCTCCATTAACCATACAAGAGGCCCTCGATTTCAAAGACCAAACAGAAGATGATGCCATTAATAATTTCATTAGCCTAGCTGAACCCAGATCCCATGTACAATGTCACATGATAGAAGTGGCATTTGATAATGAATTAGAAGAGGATATTCTTAAAAATATGCATGTTCAACCAATACCTACTACCTCTGTCTCGAATAGAAAAATTGTGGAAATTGAGCCAGGAAAGAATTTAAACATTAATTCCAACCTGACTTTAGAAAAAGAAACGAAACTCATCCAGTTATTGAGGAAACATAAAGAGGCATTTCCATGGGACTACCCTGATATGAAAGGAATTGATCCCCGGTTATGTGCACACCACATTTACATAGAAAAGGATGCGAGACTTGTTCGCCAAACACAAAGGAGACTTAATCCTCATCTAAAATACGTTGTAAAAGATGAACTTCAAAAACTTTTAGATGTTAACTTCATTTACCCTATATCCGATAGTAAATCGGTCTCTCCACTTGTTGTGGTACCAAAGAAGAATGGAAAGTGGAGGATTTGTGTAGACTATAGAGAATTAAATAAAGCAACACAAAAAGACCACTTTCCCCTTCCATTTATTGATCAAGTATTAGACACTTAGCCAGGAAAAAAATTCTTTTCTTTCTTGGATGGCTTCAGTGGATACAATCAGATTCAGATTTCCCCTGAAGATCAAGACAAAAATACTTTTACTTGTCCTTGGGGAACATTTGCTTACAGAATTTTACCTTTTGGCTTATTCAATGTTCCTACCACATTTCAAAGAGCTACCCTCAACATCTCTTCAGACCTAATAAATGAGGGGCTCAAAGTATACATGGATGATTTTACACCATGCGGAGATGATTTTGATCCAACATTGGACACACTGCAAAAAGTCCTGCAACGCTGCATTGCCACTAGGCTTTGTTTAAGCCATGAAAAATGCTATATGATGATGAATGAAGGACTTATTCTAGGCCATTATATCTCGACAGCTGGCATACAAGTAGACCCAGCCAAAATTCAAATAATTTTTCTAATTCCTACCCCTACCACTCAAACAGAGGTACGCAGTTTTCTTGGATTTTCTGGTTATTATAGAAGGTTTATAGAACATTATTCACATATTGCTCCACCTCTATATGCACTGACAGGTAATGTTGATTTTCTTTGGACAGAAAAATGTGACCATGCCTTTTAGGATTTGAAGAAGCTGGTATCCACAGCTCCAGTCCTTCGAGGACCAAATTGGAACCTGCCATTCCAGATTTCGTCAGATGCCTCAGATACAGCTATTGGAGTAGTACTTGGGCAGGAAGAAGATAAAAAACCATATGAAATTTATTATATTAGCAAGAATTTATCCCCTACCAAATTGAATTGTACTATTACTGAAAAAGAATTTCTAGCTATAATACATGATATCAATAAGTTCAGCCATTACATTACTGGATATTCTGTTATTTTATATACAGATCACTCTGCCATAAAATATTTAGCAAATAAACCAATCACAAATGGTAGAATAACTAGATGGCTGATTTTATTGTAGGAATTTGATATTACAATCAAGAACAGACCCGGAAAAGAAAATCTTGTAGCTAACTTTCTCTCGCGAATGCCAAAACCAGAGGATGCAGTAGTAGTTGAAGATCAATTCCCAGATGAGAATTTGTTTGTTGTCAGTGTTAAAACACCCTGGTATGCTGGTGTTACGAATTACTTAGCAGTAGGTAAATTACCAAAACAGTTAACCCCCAATGAACGAAAATAGATTGTCCAGAGAAGTGTTCAATTTTCCTGGATTGGGGACTACCTGTTCCATACATGAGAAAATATGCACATCAGGAGATGTGTCTGGGAGGATGAAATTTTTGATATTTTGAAATCTTTTCATGATGTACCATGTGGCAGAAACTTTTCTGACAAGAGAACTGAACATAAGGTGCTTCAAATAGGGTATTATTGGCCTACAATCTTCAAAGACGCAAAGAAGTTCGTTCAAGATTGTGACAGCTGTCAAAGAGCAGGATGCCCTGGTCAGGCCGATGAAATGCCCCTGAAACCACAACTGGTTGTTGAACCATTCGGGCGATGGGCACTTCATTTTGTTGGTCCAATCAACCCATCCTTGAATCAGAAAACATATATTCTAGTGGCAACAGAATATGTTACCAAATGGGTTGAAGCAGAAGCATTACCGAGAGCTCCAGAGGATTCTGTCATACAATTCTTGTTTCCTATATTTGTGTGATATGGGCTTCCAAGAGACATAATTACAGACGATGGACCATATTTTTCTAGTAATACGATTGTTGTAGCACTTAAAAGCTATCATATCTAGCATAAAATTACTACTCCATATCACCCACAAGCAAACGGTCAACTAGAAAGCAACAACAAAATAATAGAAGCAATCCTGACAAAAACCATTGCGTCACATAGACGAGATTGGGCTGCATGACTACCAGAAGTCTTGTGGGCCTATAGAACAACGTGGAGAAGCACTATTGGCTATTTTCCATACCAATTGGTATTTGGAAGGCAACCCATTTTCCCCATAGAGTTCGAAATTCAAACACTGCGAACAACATAACGAGTCGGCCTAGATCTAAACGAGGCACAGATTAATAGATTACAGCAGATCAATGAGTTAGATGAAATTAGGCTCTCTGCCCTTCAACATACTGCATTGATCCAACAGTAGTGAGCTAAATGGAATGACACTCTCATTAAAAACAAAGTCTTCTGCGAAGGATACTGGGCGCTCTTATACGACTCCAGGTTTCAGGACTTTCCTGGGAAACTTCAGACTCGCTAGTTGGGGCCATATGAAATCCAGAAGGTACATGATAATGGCACCTTAACTTTACTCATTATTGATGGATTTGGACATACCTTTAAGGTAAATGGCCACCAAGTTTGTTATACCGCAAACCACTTACTCGGGAACCCTTCTGTCGGCAACTACGCGAGGACTCCGATATGAAAATTCTACAAGAGGAAGAGCAATCTTCCTCACCTGTGATTCATTAACTGATTCACCTTTTTTATACTTTGTACATAATTTCTTTGTTCTGTATATATTTCTGTATTTGCATTTTTTTTTCTATTGTTCCTTTTCTGAAGGGACAGCATTTGTGTGCACTTTTTCCATCTCTGCTGTTCCTTTTTCCAAAGAGACAGCATTTTTGTTTGTTGTTCCTTTTCCAAAGGAATGGCATTTGAGCGTTCTGTTGTTCCTTTTCTAAAGGAACAACACTTTTGATTTTTGTTGTTCCTTTTCCAAAGGAACGACACTTGTTGATTTTTCTTGTTCCTTTTCCAAAGGAATGACACTTTTTGACATTTGATGTTCCTTTTCCAAAGGAATGGCACTTTTTGATTTTTGTTTTTCCTTTTCCAAACGAATGACACTTTTTTATTTTTGTTGTTCCTTTTCAAAAGGAATGACACTTTTTGATTTTTGTTGTTCATTTTTCAAAGGAAAGGCACTCGTTGATTTTTGTTGTTCCTTTTCTAAAGGAACCACACTTTTTGATTTTTGTTGTTCCTTTTCCAAAGGAATTGCACTTTTTGATTTTTGTTCCAAAGGAATGACACTTTTTTATTTTTGGTGTTCCTTTTCCAAAGGAATGACATTTTTTTATTTTTGGTGTTCATTTTCCAAAGGAACGACTCTTTTTGATTTTTGTTGTTCCTTTTCCAAAGGAACGACACTTTTTTATTTTTGTTGTTCCTTTTCCAAAGGAACAACGCCTTTTTTTTCTGTTCCTTTTCCTAAGGAAAGGCATTTACATTTTTGTTGTTCCTTTTCCAAAGGAACGACACTTTTTAGCACTTGTGTTTCTGCTGTTCCTTTTTCAAAGGAACGACACTTTCAGTTTTTGTTGTTCCTTTTTAAAAGGAACAACACTTGTATACCTTTGTGTTATAGACATTTTTGTGCCTTACAGCTCTAAGCATGAAATGTCCATAATCCAAGGGATCCAAAGTCCCTAAAAGTGTTGTTCCTACCCCTAGAGGAACAAGGTCAACCAATTACAGCTTCTCCTAGACGTTCTCCACCAGAAACTACTCAGAATCAGTCAAATCAGGATCATTTCAGCTGCTCCACTAGCTACCTGTGTTGCATAGCACCCAAGTACACTAGCTAGGTGCATTGCAACACACCTAAATGCACTACCAGGGTGCGCTGAGTGGGAAATGCCAAATGGCAGTGTCATTCCGCGAGGTGGACAGACCATGGAAGCTTCCAGAATCTTCCTCAATGACACTTGCCTCACTGAGTTTGACCAAGGATGAGTAAGAGGCTCTCAGCCTCCAAGTGGAAGCAAGAACTGACAGAGAGAAGCCACAAGTCAAAACATAAGCTGAATCATCCTCTCTGCTTACATCTATATATGGATCCCTCATCGCAGAGATCCAGGGGCTGGAATTTTGTACTTTGCAGAGAATTGTTGTTGGTTTTGAGATTGAGATTAGTGCATTGGGTGATTTATGCTTTGTTGGAGGTGAAGAAGGGATTCCTTTGCTGGGAGGTAGATGCTGGACCGGGACTCACTTGGTTGTATCTCCTCCTGGATCTTCTTATTATATCAATAAAACTATTTGAGTTTCTCCTACATGCTTGTGTATCAATGATGTTTTGTTATATTTACATGTTTAGCTTAAATCTGATCCTAAGCTATTTATGAATGTAAATCTATGTCTTTGTGTAGTTTTTCTCTTCTGTGATCTTGCAGGAACTTGGTGAAGCTGGGCAAGTAAGGGAGCAGGTAGCTGGAAGCTGTCAAAGAGGAGAGCGATTGGATCAACAAACTAGCGCAAGGCACATGTTAGTTAATCCTTCCTCTTTGTTTACATTTCATAAAGAAGAATACGAAAGTAGTTTTCCTCGTTTGTTGCTAAGGCACTGTCACACCTTAGAGTGGGATAGGGGCATTCTGAGTAGATACTTTTCCCAACAAAAAAATGGCGACTCCACTGGGGAACGTGTCTAGTTAGTTTGTTTTTGTTTCTCTTGTTCTTTGCTTCAGAAACACAGAAGTAGCAATCGAACTGCATTTGCCATTATCAAATGCAAAGTAGCTGCTACTTAAATCCACCCACTGTATTTGTTTATGATTTGAACAGCGGATCCACAAATGCTCTAATTGCCCTTTGTGATAACTCTTAGTCCTCCCTTAAATCATCCCTCTGATTGTACCTTACTGATTGCTTTTACTCGGCCAAAATCCATAGATTAAACTGCAAACCGTGACCCAGAACCCGGATAGAAGTCTCGTTTCTGCCCCAGCGCAGGCTCTGTGAAGAGGTTCTGCATTTCAACGCGGGTCCCGAGAGGGCTACCTACGCTGCAATTCAGTTTCTCTGTGCAACAGGTGCGCTGATCAGCCCTTTCCCTGTGCAGCTGAGGTTCTTTGCTTCATTTTGTTCAGTTTTATCTCTGATTTTTGCATCCTGTTATCAGTGTGTGTACCTATCTGAAAACCCCTTTTCTTTGCCTTAATTCCGCCTCCTTTGTACAAAATGACTGTAGGTGTTCTTTGTGTGTTTGTTACATCATTTACAGTTTTCCATTGAAAAGTAAAATAGTCATACTGTCGTCCTTAGATTTAGATCTGTTGTAAGTGTCGATTTTGATCTTAGGAGAAAGTCTGTTTGTTGTTGACAGTTGATTATACCTTTTACTTTTACCTTTGGTTTGAATTTGTCACTTTCTAGTGTCGAAACGAGTGTTTATTTCAAAATCATAAAGTGTCGTAATCTTCTCTACCTTTTTGATTTTGAAAAGAAGCTTGTTTGTGTTTTTCACTTGAAAGCAAATTCAAATTTGTACATCAACTTTCTTTTTAGGCATCAATATTAAGAAAGTGAAAAAAAATACATGCATATGTGCATTTTGCATATTGATAGTTTGTATGGTTTGATTTAGGAAAAGTGCATTTACAGTGTGCTCTTTGCTCTTTGAGAAAAGATTGTGTCTTTCTTTTCCCCTTGTAGCTAGGATTTTCATTGTTGAAAAGAGATAAAAGCTTGCTTATCATGTTTAGATTGCAGTTAGGAATTACATCTACATCTCGTGGTGATCCAAAAAGGCAAACTTCTAAGAAAGATCAACTTAAAATAAATTGAATGAATCTAACAACGCATTGGAACTTAATGCACAACATCGAGGTCTAGGCTAGAGACGTGTTCCGGCTTCGTAAAGCCTGGTAACTGTTGTCCTCACTGATGGTTGGGTGATTCCTCCACTGTGAGATGATAAGTGCCAGTACGGATTGTGCTCCCACGTACCGTCGAGTATATATTGGGAGAACCATATAGGCTTAAAACCTTTTATCCATAGGAAGTCGTGTCGGCCGCCCTACTGATCGCAATGCACCGAACACAGCATTCGGGAAGATTGACTGCCGTACCGTAAAACATATTCTACAGTTTTGTGATTGGTTTGGCACACCCTCTACCTAGATCTCTAGAGCAGTCCCTTTCGTTCCTTTTCAGACTCCTTAACAGAAAAGGTCCATCTGAGCACTTGTCACTTCAGGCTCATTAAAAATCGAAGGAGACTAGAGTCATCTTTTGTTTTTTCTCGACTCTTTAAAATTGAAAAAACAAGTTGTGTCCAAGCGTCGTAAAATTTATTTTAAACATAATATTTATACCCTTTTCCTACGTTGATCTTAGGTTGAGAAAATGGAGTCTACCAACCAAGGAATTCCCCTTGGTGGAAATCCTAGTCCCTTCTCCTCTTGGGGAGATGTTGGTGCACCCCATATGGCCACATTGTCACTTCCAGGACTGACAATTAGCTTGCCAGTCTGGCTCTTCTCAACCAATGTCATTCAGAACACCACTATTCCTGAACAATCGAATCAGCAGTTAGACCAGTCCAAAGTTACCCATCAACCTTCTACTTCCTATAATTCTTCCTCTCCTCCTTCCTCTTCGCTTGATGGGGCTGGCAAAGCCAAGAGTCAAGTTCTTAAGGAGAAGAAGGAAAAGAAGAAGAAAGAGAAGAAGAAGAAGGAGCCAAAAGCGAATGGGGGCAAACGAGTGTCGTCTAATGAAAATCCACACACTGCACTAACCAGGCCTAAATCGCCATGTGTCATTTGCAAGGGGGACCACTTTCACAGAGATTGTCCTTGCATCCCTCAGATACTAAGGGACTGGTCTCCCCGTTTGCACAATCCAGTGTCGTCAACCTCTGATGGCCATGTTGAAAGCACATTGTCAACTAGTGAAAGTGAAACCCCAGGACAAAAAGGGAGAGCTAGATCTCCCTGTAAACTGTGCGAAGGCGATCACGCCATCCACCGTTGTCCCTTCTTAGACGAAGCTAAAAGAGTTTTGGATGATCGTCCGGTTTCACCGTCACGACTTCCTCCTGGATATAAAAAAACTCTTGTCGAGTACTTCGTTAGTTGAAAATCCAGCTGGCCCACTCAAGTGGTCAGCTGAAGCGCCTGTCATTGAAGATGAACCAGCTGAATCCATACCCGACGAAAGTCAAAAGGTCGAGGCGGCAGTTGACCCGGTCTTGCCTTCAGAGGTTTTATCTTCGAATGACACAGTCACTGGAGAGAACAAGGATGACACCGTCCAAATTCTCTTCATCAACACAGACTCCGACGAACACGGGGGCAGCCTACCCATTCCTTTACCGCAGGAAGGAAGTTCGTCAGAGTCGTACTCGGCCGTCTACTCAGTCCCACCTCCAAGCAACCTAGTTGTCTCCTTCGACTGGAATCAACTAGGCAGACCCCGTTTACCAGCAAGCATACCATTCAGATTTATCGTCCAAATATATAGAATGGTCATGGCTGGTACCATCATAGATGAGGGGGCTTCTGTGAGTATCCTTTCCTCTACTGCTTGGAAAGCGCTTGGTTCTCCATCGCTTTTGCTTGAGATGAGAAATCTGACAGGCTTTGATAAAGGAACCAGTCGACCTTTAGGGATCTTCCCCAATGTGCCCATAACATTGAAAGAGAAGACAGTTCAAATGAACGTAATGGTCGTTCAAGGACCCTTGGATTATAACCTACTCCTTGGACGAGACTATATTTATTGCATGGGAGCCATCGTCTCCTCACTATTTAGAGAAATGTGTTTTCCGCACGAAGGAAGAGTGGTCAAGCTCGTGGACCAGCTTTCATTTCTTGGATCACACATCGCAAATAGTCATATACCATCCCTAAATGGTCTCTTCATGCAAGAAATGTCTCAACCCACAGTCCGTCCTCCCGATGAGCGCGAGTAATTCGGAGGGATACGACTGGAACCCAGGGGGAATGCATCTTGGTCTGCTTCGGCGGGAAAACTTCGGGTATAGGGTAGGTTTCCACGGGAGAATATGACTAGTCTGTACCCCGTCCGTCAGTGGAAGAGGGGTTATTCTAGAAAAAAGATTCTCTTGTCAAAGTTATGTGAGTGGTACTCGCCTCTGCTCACCTTTGTTTATTTCGGTAGACATCGCCGAGAAGTGTTTCATTTGTAACGCGAATGAGACAATCTTTGGTAACCTGAAAGAGGTAAGCCTTTCCTGATAGAAAAAATGTTTTGTCTGCAAATTGAGGGGTAACCTTGAAATCGTATTTTATACCTGGGGGCATGCAAACCTTTTGGAGTGCAAGCAAGGGGTGGCTATTTATTTTTAAATTTTTAGGTCCTCCCTTTAAACCCATAGGCTAACCCTTTAAACTCGTAGGATTATTCGTTTCCTAACTTGCATAAAGAAAGGATGTGGGGCAAAAATCTAAATGTTGCCATTTTATATGAGACATTCTTATCATATGACTGGATTATCGAGCAGTTTTAGCACATAGTTCATGCTCGTTAAAAAATAAACATAAGACCGAGCAAGTGTTTCAATCCGCGTTTAAGCTCGTTAAAAAATGAACTATCCTCCGGCAAATAACCACCGTGAATGTAATATTATCAGCCATTAAAGCCTTGGTCGTGTTTGCACCGTCACCTCCACTTTTCCATTGGCCGATCATTCACCTCCATTTGATTCTTTACCCATTTTGAGGAACAGCTGCGAAGAGTGATTTCACTAGCCATCCTTGTGACACTTCCATGCTTGGAAAATTCCAACCCTTACCTAGAATCAGCTGCTACCCATTTTATCACTCATTCCTCAAAAGACGAGTCTTCTTTAAGCTCTTTTCATCTGACTCGTAAAACATGAAAAGATTGCCGATTTTTGGCCTTCCACCTCGTTAAAGCGACCAAAAATGCTATCCCTCCCCTAGATTTTAATCTTTTTGGACCTGAGGGATTATTGCACAAAAAGATCGAGCACTTGTTTTATTCGGCTCGTTAAAACTATCGAAAATTCATCCCTTCTGTATTGTTTTATACTTTTTCGGAATTAAGGGATTAGATGACGAAAAAGGAATCCGGGAGTTAACTTTACGTGCCTTTTCAGACTCTCTAAAAATGAAAAGGACCGAGTTATCTTTGTCGTTAAACTCGTTAAAAACATTAATAACGACAAACTTGTCTTTAGACAAGAACGAGTTTCACTATCGCTAGGCTCGTTAAAACATAGCGATGGGTTTGCCCGAAGGGAAAATTATAGAACAAGAATATGTTATCCTCCTCAAGCTTGACAAAAATAAAGAGGTACTGGTCAACAATGACTGGGGAAAAATTGGGAAAAACTCAAAGAATCTTTATTGGTAGCAAGTCGCTCTTGAACATGACACTTCCACTCCGTGCCTGAGTCGGGTTGGGTTGTTTCATTCACCGGTCACATCACCATGGTCTCGCCATACCATCCACATTTGGGGTAAATGCTACCAATCCATCATATAAGTGTCGCCGACATGTTGAAGAGAAGTCATCCAGAGAAGTCACCCGTGTCCCATCCACTACCATACATTATACTTCATTCCTTCATGACCGCCATCCTGAACCATATATCATCAGATCATTTTCACCTCCACCAAAATCATTTTCTCTGTTCCGTGTCATTGATGTGGGATTCATCAAGGCCCTCCTTTGACGGATCGCTTCTTGTCGACATCAGCTCATTATCCAAGAAGTTGATCTAGGGACACCCCATTCAGTACTTTGAAGCTTGCATGCCTCAATGGCAAGTTTCTCACGTCCGGCGACAGGTATACATCAATGACCTTCGACCGAAAGATTTTGCGTGGTGTTCAATGCCAAGTCCTTTATTCACACCACGTGAATTGTACTGCAGTACCTTGAGGGTCATCATCCTTATCGGTGATTCCTCTCGCACTTGTTAACAGTTTACATCATTGACTGGTAATCAAGCGATGTCTTTCCATGTTCGACTTCAAAACATTTCTCACATGGATCGACTTGTACTTCGAGTGAAGATCAGATGAGATTGAAGACCCCGGATATAGTTTCATCCATCCGGGCTGCGATATATATTCAAGAAAAATAAAAACATTGACATGTACAGCATTGTAGCACAGATGATCATCCTACCAAAAGGATGATGACTTCATCAGAATCATCAATCTACCATCAGACGATTGTCTGTCCTATGTACATAAAAATGAATTTATAAAGCTGAGCATGGGAATGCCCGCCTCAGCTAGATCATGAAAACAGTATGAAAATAATGTATTGTACTGTATCTTATTACGGGTCTCCTCCAAGCATTGAAAGAACTACGGATCCTCCTAATAAAGCATTTCACCCGATAAACGGCCTCATACTTTAGGGGGCAACTGTTATAGACATTTTTGTACCTTACAGCTCTAAGCATGAAATGTCCATAATCCAAGGGATCCAAAGTCCCTAAAAGTGTTGTTCCTACCCGTAGAGGAACAAGGTCAACCAATTACAGCTTCTCCCAGAAGTTCTCCACCAGAAACTACTCAGAATCAGTCAAATCAGGATCATTTCAGCTGCTCCACTAGCTACCTGCGTTGCATAGCACCCAAGTACACTAGCTAGGTGCGTTGCAACGCACCTAAATGCACTACCAGGGTGCGCTGAGTAGGAAATGCCAAATGGCAATGTCATTCCGCGAGGTGGATAGACCATGGAAGCTTCCAGAATCTTCCTCAATGACACTTGCCTCACTGAGTTCGACCAAGGATGAGTAAGAGGCTCTCAGCCTCCAAGTGGAAGCAAGAACTGACAGAGAGAAGCCACAAGTCAAAACATAAGCTGACTCATCCTTTCTGCTTACATCTATATATGGATCCCTCATCCCAGAGATCCAGGGGTTGGAATTTTGTACTTTGCAGAGAATTGCTGTTGGTTTTGAGATTGAGATTAGTGCATTGGGTGATTTATGCTTTGTTGGAGGTGAAGAAGGGATTCCTTTGCTGGGAGGTAGATGCTGGATTGGGAATCACTTGGTTGTATCTCCTCCTGGATCTTCTTATTATATCAATAAAACTATTTGAGTTTCTCCTACATGCTTGTGTATCAATGATGTTTTGTTATATTTGCATGTTTAGCTTAAATCGGATCCTAAGCTATTTATGAATGTAAATCTATGTCTTTGTGTAGTTTTCCTCTTCTGTGATCTTGCAGGAACTTGGTGAAGCTGGGCAAGTAAGGGAGCAGGTAGCTGGAAGCTGTCAAAGAGGAGAGCGATTGGATCAACAAACTAGCGCAAGACACAGGTTAGTTTATCCTTCCTCTTCGTTTACATTTCATAAAGAAGAATACGAAAGTAGTTTTCCTCGTTTGTTGCTAAGGCACTGTCACACCTTAGAGTGGGATAGGGGCGTTCTGAGTAGATACTTTTCCCAACAACACTTTGCCCTGCCTTTTTCAAATGACAACATTCTTGTATTCCTTCTACTTATGCCTAAAGATACCAGTTGTTCCTCTTGTTTCAGGTGTTTTGGAGCACAACTATACACTCATGCAATGGATACAAAGCTAGAGCATATTGAAATCGGAGAATTATATAAACTTTCTATATTTACAAGAAATTGTTGTGAATTGATAACGAGGAATGAAGGAAGGACACAATCATTCATTACTTTTGCTGTCATTACCCTACTAATACGGACATGATTGATCATATTTATCATGTTGTTCCTTTTTAAATTCCCATAATCTTCTTTGATAATTATTAAGGAATAAGAAAAAAGGGTTTATATTTTTCTATTGAGATGTTAAGACTTATTCCACCATTCCTACTCTTAAGGAGGGCTGAACCACCCTTTGTGTATAAATGGGAACGCTTGTTATTAAAAAAAAAGACGATTTTTTTGAATTGTCAAATGCAGGATAGGGGGTCTCATCAAGAGCCAGCCTACCATGATCATAAGGAAGAAAGTGAAGTGGCATTCCCACTATGGGCACCACACCAGGATATGGTCCAAGAGGCACATCAGAAAAAAATAAAGAGTCCTTGAAACATGAGGTCTCATCACGAGCCGGCCTGTCCATCTTTCACTCCTTCCTGGTGAATGGCATCATGATTTAACTGCTTACCAAGCCAGCATAATGACCTCCATTTTGACACTGCATAGAACTTCCTACGCATACATAAGGATCATGGTTCCATGGGTGAAACAAACAACTCTGCCAAGGTTATGGACACCTGTCGGCAGCAGAGCTCTGTTAATGGCATTGAAGTCATATTTCTTATATGCCAATAGTCATCATTAATACCCTTCTCGGTCTTATACCTTTGTAATATGTCAAATAGGATTATGCATATCCCTTCCCCAAGCCATTAAACGCATGAAAATCCATTATAACCAATCATGATGGAAAAAGTGGACAATGACCACATTACACTCGTTGTGCACGTCAGTTGTCCTATCCTCCCAGCCTTGCATCATGTAACCGCATTTTCTTATTTATTAAGAGATCTGATTATACACCTCGATTTCGGTAACCTGCTACTTTTGTAAACATGGCATCGTTGCATATGTTGTTCCTTTATGACCCTGTACCAAAACATATCGGCCCGCCGCTCCTTCATTTGATGGCTGAGGATGGCCTATCACATTGCTTTGGGGGGGGCTGAATTCATAATTTGCTGACATATGTGTCAGGCTATCATTCGTCAAATTCTTACTCGCGAATAACAATGTTTAACGGTATCTCATTTTTCAATTTGAAGGCCTTGTTGTTCCTAAGATATTTCCGTCTGCAACAACTAGGAAGATTTGAATGAGCCTTGCGATTTTGTTTTTTTCCTCTGAGTTTTTAACAGTTCGAAAAGCTTGATGTTCCATTGCTGTTTCTGTATTTTTACAATGAGCTAAAGCATGGGATGAAGGTCAATTTGAAGAGAACCACAGGTATTGACAGTTTTCGACGCTGCACGGGAAATCTTGGCAAGGGCAGGATGGTTAGTTTATCTTAATCGCATACAAGAATCCAACAAGACTGTGGCAATAGAATTCTTGCAGAATTTACAAGAAAATCACTCCACAGTAAGGGGAAAACATATAGCAGTCACCAATAACGTAATTGTATAGGTCTCGGGACTACCAGCCACTGGACCTGTATGGACCCTGAAGAAGGAGAGATTGCAAAAGATCATGGAGATCTTCTACGATGAAGGCCAAAACTTGACAGTTAGAGAAAAGGGAGCCCTACCAGTAGCATTAGGAGAGTCGTGGGCAGAATTGGTGAGGATCATCTAGAGCTAGATCACCTATGAAGGCAGGAAAGATGTGGTAAGACCACGACACCTTAAACTCTTAGCTGTATTAAAAGAGAAATGCTCTGTGAACCTACCTGCACTTTTAAATTCATTACTACATGATGTTGCCTGAAGCATGAAAAAGTCACAACACGTGGAATCGGTAGTGAGTCACCATGGACTGATATGGCTGATATTTAGCCACAGTTTGGCTCAGCAATAGAGCAGCTGGGAAGAACTAATTCCTATAATAGATGGTGCACTAACTCCGCCAGCCCCAAAACGCAAACATACTGTCAGTACACCAGATAGACCATCAAAATGGAGAAAATTAGTTAGATTGGCACAGATTAGAGGGAGATTGGAAAATCCCTAAGGGAGTACCATCCAGCCTGTGGAGATTGACAACTCAGGGGATGAGCAACCCTTGCAAATGGAAGCAGAAGAGAATGAGAAAGAAGTGGAAGGAAATGAGGAAGGAGAGACAGAGGAAGAGACCGAGCAACCTAAGCAGGTGGAGGCAAAGGCAGAACAACATGAAGAGAGTCCTTTGCAAAATCCATTGCAAGAGGATGAATTGGCCAAAATTCTGGCCAATATGGGTGAATATGGCTAGCCCCTCAGCTCGCCAGGCGATCGAGGAAGAACCCAAAGAGAATTCTGCTCAAGATAAAAATGCACCCGAGGAATTGTGCGATGGGGAAGAAAACGAAGAGAATCATTCTGCAAGTATGACAGGAGAACAAAACGATGAAGATATGGGAGGGGAACAATCCGCTCCCAGCCAAACTACACCAGAAGAATTGCATGAAGAAGAAGGGGTGGACAAGGAAGTTACCCAGGAAGTAACAGAGCCAGCTAGGGTTCTACTCCTGAACAACCTGAACCAAACATCGAGGGAGCACCTCAAGAGGAAAACCAAGGAATTCGTCAGGATAATAGTCTAGACCTTAATAAATAGACAGCTGTTCCTTCTAAGGAAACAGAAGAAATCAAACGATTACGAAAATAACGGCAAAGGTTGTTAAATGTGATAGCTCGACTTCGACATCAAATCAGGGTTTTAAGAATGAGAAAAAGAGCAAAGAAGACCCCAGGGGAAATACATGCAGCTACTCCAATGAGAGCCCCCAAGAAAAAGGTTCAAAAGACCCCTATTCAGCTTGCTGTTCAAAATCTTGTCAAAGAACAGTCTGTTGTTCAAACCGCCGTTCAAGAACAGTCTATTGTTCAAACTCTTGTTGAAGTGCAGACTGCCATTCAAAAGCAAAAGGAACAACATTCCACTGTTGCTCAAGTTGAAGTGAAAACAGACGATATATCGACCTGTGACAAGGAAGTTCAGACAAAGGAACAATCCTCTGAAAGGATACAGACTATAAATACAAGGCGACGCAATAGGAAGATTCAAGTAAATATTCCACTGGCCACTACTATGTGGGACAACGATCTGAGGACAATAACCCTACAAGAGGGTTTGATGCAAGCCCAGCAAGCAGTTGAAAAACTCACAGAACAATTGGTTTCTCGAGAAAGGTATGAAGAATTACAACAACAGCTAAGGAATGTCAATTTATCTGAGAGCCAAGCCTTTGAAGGATGGCAAAAATAACAAGAACAAGTCACAAAGGTAACTCATATATTAGATGTAGTCATCAGACAGATGGATACCTTATGCTCTTTGTACACTGACGTCCTAGCATGTAGAGCCCCTACCAAGAATTATGCCTTGTTTTTAATGGAAAGATATTTGCAATTGAAAATTAAGGCTGTCAAAGCAGGAGCCCCCATCCAAATTGATACCATTGATTATTTTATAAATTTTTGTAAGCATTATCGAGTGAAGGTTCAAAGACTACTGTGTGAATTCTATCTTCATAACCTTGTGCTAGATCAAGACACAGAGCAAAACCCTGGCCCTTTCATTGGGTATATCCAACTGTAGGCATTTATTTCGTTTGGAGTTAATCAAATCAAATGGCTTAAAGCCTATAATGTCTTCCAAAGATAAGAAAATGGATTAGACTTATGGGTAAGAGCTGAGCCTAGAGATCCATTACATCTATGGAACAAACACAGGAGCCTTATAAGGACTCCAGGCATGATTGACGCGTTAAAAACCATTCATATAGCGATCAATCGGCAAGGGATAGAATACTTTTTTACCATTAAGGACCTTGCCATTGCAGCCGCTAAATTTCGATATCACACCTCTAATCCGAACATCCAACTTAGGGAGCCATTTAATTACGAGAAATTTAAGTTAGACGTTGATCGTTTGGACCTCTATGGCAAAATTATCTTGAGGAAAAGACCATCTTGGTTAGGATATAGGTTTTGAAGTCTGATTATTTGGCACCCCGCACCTGGATACCAAGCCCTTTATGAAATTCCTGAGGGTCAGACAGGCCATCGTTTTGAACACCTAGTTAGGAATCATGGCTGTAGGCCACCACATGAGATCCCATATCCAGCCTACTCTCTCACTGCCTTACATGTCAACTATAATGTTTTCATGAGGGCATGAAAAAGGGTAAGCAGGGGGGTGTGTGGAGTATTGAACAAGGTATGTTTTCATTGACCATTTTGTCATCTTTTCTTTAGAACTTGTAACATCTTTGCGTCATGAACTAGGTAGATAATGGGAAATCATGACAAATCTATACAGATTTATATGTAACCTGAAAACACTAATAATTTCCATTTCTTATGCAGGAAAAGGGAAAAGCTAAAGATTGCCACTCCAAAGAAAAAGATAGGGCCCAGCTAATCGCTGTCCCTTTGCCGGGGAACCATATGCAAACAAGACGATCTAAATTAATACATCTCAGCCAAGGAAAGGAAAAGGAGATATCAACTCGGCAAAAGAAAATGATCGGATAACTGAGGATTAACAACTTGGCAAATCCCTCAGGATCCTTTGATCCTGAGGGATCACTGCTTAACTATTTTTGCATCGTTGATATCTCCGCTTCAGCTGTTATAAGTAGGGGCAGCATTACTAGTAATTTTCATGTAACTTTGCTCTGTATTCAAAACTTTGATCATCCACTCTCATTGAGAAGTGATCCACTGTAACTCTGTCTTGATGCTTTAATATAAATCTGGTTGTTATTCTATCTGTGATTTTGGAATAACTTCAAGCGGTGTATCCCTGGAGGCTAAGGGCCCAACCCTGGTGGAACACTTGCTCCTGTATCATTATCTTTAGTTCATGTGTGGTTTGTATTATCAGCTTTAATTGGTAATCTAGTGTGTTTCGTTATCTTATATCACAGCTCTGTTATATTTTTAGATATCATCCTCTACAACAGGAAAGTCGTATTGTGCATTCTGATCTTACAACGCATTGTTGTTCCTTTACAATCATTAATATAACATTGTTGTTCTTTAAAGAATGCTATTGTTGTTCAATTTCAAAGTAACCGAGCTGTAACCTTCCTAAGTCAGTATTATTGTATTCATTTATGGTTTATAATTCATATGATTGTTGTTCAATTGACATTGTTGTTCCATTTTGAATTGTGATCATTATCCTTTCTAATCAGGATGAATACTTACGGTATCAGACTCAGATTACTGTTTTTCTTAACATCTCTGCGTGCTATGTGTATGATTTATTTCGGTACTGTATGTTCATAATTGGCTCTAAGCGTTGTTCTATGTTCCATTGGTAATTGGTTTCCATTCCATTTCTATTTACCCTTTGAGTAAAGATTGACATTTGATTTCTATAGGATAAGATTACTGTACTTTTTTCTGTAGATTAAGGTGTTGTTGTTCACCAGACTTAGTTGTTGTTACATTTTCTTGTTGTTGTTCCATTTCTTAATTTCTGTTCCATTTCCTGTTATGTGTGTTACTGTTGCTTTGGTGTGCGGAACGATCTAAAACTGTAGTGGGTGTTGGCATTTGTTGTATAGTCCCTAGATTGATGATCTATTCCTTGATTACTTTTAGTTACATCAGTTTCCAAAGGGATGAGTTACTGTTACTGGACCCTTGACTGATAAATTTCTTAGTTTTCCGAGTGCATGATTTAAGCTTCAAAGTATTTTGTTGTAAGTAGATTTCCTTTTAAGCATCTGTTTACTCTTGTATTTTCTTGAGCACTATACTACTAGCATTACTCTGACAAATAATAGCCTCAAATTGAATACACTCTTTGATATAACAGATCATTCCTAGATTAACAAGTTAATGTGAGGTAATTAGAGGTGAGAAAGACCGTTTTTATGTTTCAACACTACCCAGAAATATCACTCGTTCCTCAAAAACGAGCCTCTTTTAAACTCTTTTTAGACTCGTTAAATATAAAAATCGTCGAGCTATTAGCCATCCCAGCTCGTTAAAGTAAAGGGAATGCTATCCCTCTCATATATCTTAATATTTTTGGACTTTAGGGATTATTAAAAAAAAAGATCGAGCGCTTGTCTTTGTTAGATCGTTAAAACTATCGAAAAGTCATCCCTTTCGTATTACTTTGCACTTTTTTGGACTTAAGGGATTATGCCATGAAAAAAGGACTGTTGGAGTCTCCTTTTCGTCCATTTTCAGACTCTTTAAACAAGAAAAGGATTGATTTATCTTTGTCGTTAAAATCGCTAAAACAATAGCGACAAACTTGTCCACCCAGACAAGAATGAGTCCCACTCACGCTAGGCTCGCTAAACACAAAGCGACAGGTTTGCCTGAAGGGAAAATTATAGACCAAGCATATGTTATCCTCCTTAAGCTTGTCAAAACTAAATAGGTACTGGTCAGCAATGACTGAGGAAAAATGGGAAGAAAACTTGAAGAACTCCATTGGTAGCAAGTCACTCTTGAACATGACACTTTCACTCCATCACCATGATTGAGTTGGGTTTGGTTTCCATTCACCATCACCATTGGTCCACCGTGCCATCCATGGGGTTAACGCTACCAGTCCATATTAGTGTCGCCAATATGTTCAAGAGAAGTCATTCATAGAATTCACCATCCAGTAAACACCTCACCCACTGCATTACATCCACGCTTCATTTTTTATGACCGCCATTCTTGGACATAATATCATTAGATCGTTTTCACCTCCACAAAAATCATTTGCTCCGTTTCGCATCGTAGATGTCGGATACATCAAGGCCCTCCTACGACAGGTCACTTCTTGTTGACATCAACTCATTATCCAAGAATTTGATGTAGAAACAACCCTTTCAGTACTTTGAAGCTTGCATGCCTCAATGACAAGTTTCTCACTTCCAACGACAGGTTTACATCAATGACCTTCGACCGAAAGACTTTGAATGGTGTGCGACATCAGCTCATATATTCACACAACATGAATTTTACTATAGTACCTTGAGGGTCATTATCATTATCGGTCAGTCCTCTCATGCCTATTAACAACTTACATCATTGGCTGGTAATCAGGCAATGTCTTTCCATGTTCGACTTCAGAACATCTTTTCACAAGGATCGACTTGTACATCGAGCGAATATTGCACGAGTTTTGAAGACCCCAGATCTAGTTTCATCCATATGGGTTGCAATATATTCAAGAACATAAAGACATCAAATGTGCATAGAATCTACACAGATAGTCATCTAAGCAAAAGAAGATGACTCTTCATGCAAAGAATCACCAATCTGCAATAGCAGACGATTGTCTGTCCTATGTACATGAAAATGAATTTATGAAGCTGAGCATGGGAATGCTCGCCTCAGCTAGATCATGAAAATAATATGTTGATGATGTATTGTATTGTATCTTATATAGGTCACCTTCTAGTTCAAATACCTCGGATCATCATGATAAAGCATTTTACCCAACATTAGAATATTTACAACCTCATGCTTTAGGGGGCAGTTGTTATAGACATATTTGGGCACTACAACCCCAAACTCATATGTCCATAAACCAAGGGCTCTTTAGTCCCTAAAAGTGTTGTTTCATACCCTAAAGGATCATGGTCAACTGATTACATCATCTCCCAGAAGTTCCGCTTGAAAAACTACTCAGAACTGGCCAAAACTGGACCATACTGACTGCTCCATGGTCAGGGTGCGATGCATCTCACCTTGTACACACGGGGGGTGCGATGCATACTGAAAAGGCCTTCTGTAGGGTGCGATGAGTGAGAATAGACAAATGGTAGAGACAGTTTGCTAAGTGGATGATCATGGAATCTTCCAGAAACTTCTCATTTGACACTTGCCGCTTTGAATTCACCTAGGGATGAGTAAGAGATCAATGAAATCTCCAAGTAAAACCAAGAACTATCAGTGCGATGACACTAATCAAAAACCTAGAACTGACTCACACCCTTGCAAGACATCTATAAATGGATCCCTCATCTGAGAGATATAGAGGCTGGAATTTTGTAATTTGTAAGGAAGTGTTGTTGGTTTCTCTTTGAGACATCGTATTGTTGGGTGATCTTTCTTTTTATGAGGTGAAGAGGGATTTCATGCTGGGAGGATGATGTTGGATCAGACTTTTGTGTTGTAATCCTCTCTTCTACTACTTCTATCGATAAAGCTATTTGATTTTTCCTCCATATACTTGTATATTTCTAAATCTTGTATTTGTGTATGCATTTGTATGGTTAACGTACATCTGATTTTGCATTGTTTATGATTATATAGTTCTATTCTTTGATGGTATTTTGTTACTTTTATTCTACAGGTGTTCTTTGAAGCGGGACAAGTGAGAAAGGAGTGGCGAAGCTCTATCAAAGGAGAAAGGAAACAAGTAAGGAGCCTAGCGAAAGACTGAGGTTGGTACTCTCTACTTCTCTCTAATCTATCTCTCATAAAGGAAAACACAAGTTACTTTGAATTGTTTGTTTCTAAGTTAGGTACCCATCTTAGTGGGACTAGCAGGTCTGAATAGACACTAGTTTTCCCGATAACAATCAACAAATATTTCTTCTTATGATCTAGTTATGTGAGGTGGTGTGCTAGCAACGGAGGTACATTTTATATTTTTGGAGCATTGGTCCCCACTACCACCTCATCATTTCCCCTCCTCATAATCAAATCCCAATTCATGTCTCCATAGACTTAATTGTTTTTGTCCTACTCTTCTCCTTTTTTTGACTTGACTGTTACCACATGTGGGAGGACCAATTGTTTTGTCTTTATCGACTAAACACAGGTGGCCAAGTTAACTGGCATCCTTTCGCTTATAAACCAACTTACTTGTAACCTTTACATCTTTTGACTACATTGTGAAAATGAGAGAGTGAGCGAGATACTTACCTGTGTTGTTAACCCTTGCTGCAGTTGTTGAAGACGGGAGGTGTTTGTTGTGTGTTGGTTGCATGCTACTTTTTCCTCTCTTTTTTTTCAGTTTTTGATTGCTCCCTAGTGATTCCTTTGATGTGTAGGTACCTAGTGTTGAAGATGTTGGTGGTACTGCTACTTTGGAGCTCCTTCTGCTCTTGGGTCATTATGCTAGAAGCTTGCTGCAATCATGATTTGTATTCTGTGGGATAGGATTCTATAGGATTTTGTACAGGATGTCATCTAGCTACTTCTCCCTCAGAACTCTTAATCATACACTCTGCTGGGATTTTGAGGATAGTGACATGGATCGAGAGGAAGACTAGGAGTGTGGAGAAATGAGACATACTCAGGTGTTGCTCCCTTCTTCTCTTTGTTTCATGTCTTTTATTTTTTCTTTTTCTTGAAGATTGTGAGAAATATATGCACTTTTTTTAAACTGATTTTTTTGATGGTGACTGCAGGGGTGATGAAAGTGGACATACGTATGGTAATGAAATTTTGGTGTAGGGATGTCATTTCTTTGACATAGCAGGTCATTTTTTTCCCTAGGGTCACTTCCTATAGGATTCTCGAACCACTGTAATTCCTATAGGATCATCCTGTAGGTTTTCAAGGGATCCTATAGAAAACACAATCCCCTTGTAAACTGAAGCAAAGGAGGGAAAAAATGGAAGAAATAGTAGAGTTATGAATGAAAATGTGTGGAAAAATAACAATGTGAGTGAAATAGGTCCCTTTTTTATGCTCCTTTGTTCTCTGATTTTCCTCCTTGCTAACCTGAAAGTAGAAATTTTAATGATTTTTTTCTCTCTTTTTTGTTTTTTTGAAAACAACTAGGCTGCTTCTGAGAGGTTTTCATCCCAATTGTTTTCCCTGGGCACCTCAAGAGAGGTATTCATCAAGGGATCATTTTATTTTCCTTTCTTTTCTTCTTTTTTTTGGTGAGGGGGTGTGTGGGGGGTTCCATTGGGTCACCCCAAGAGGTTTTCAACCCAATAATGGGAATTAGACACCTCATGGAGGATTTCACCTGAGTCCTTATTTTTATTTTTTTTCTCGGTGATTTAATGAGGTAGGAGCTGAAACTTGCTCCACTACCATCACTGTTTTATTGATACCATCAATGAACTCTTGCTTTGACAATGGTATTTTGTAAAATTTCAATCAGTCTCCATTAACATGTAAAGGAATGACCTCTTCATCTATGGTTTTGATCTGCACTAAACCATTATCATGACATATGTTTATAACCTAAGGTCCTAGCAATCTTGTCCTCAACTTGCCCTTAAAATCTTTATATCTAGAATCATATAACAAGGCCCAATCACCTTCTTGAAATTGTTTATACTTGATGTTCTTATCATACCATATCTTCCTCTAAAGTTGGGTTACCTCTATGTGCAGGAGGGCCTCCACTCTAAACTCATATAAACCATTTAACTGAAACAATCTCTCTTTTTGTTCATTGCTGAGATCTAGATATAGTTGGGTTGGCATCCTTAGTGTGTTATACCCAAATTCAATGGACAACAGGACCTTTTTCCCATATACCAGCTCATAGGGTGTGAATCCATTGGTGGTCTTTCAGGAGGTATTATAGGCCGAGGTGGACTCAACTTGTCTATCTTACCAATCTTTCCTGCTATTGTTAACCACTTTGGTCAAGATGCCTTCCAACACTCTATTGGTCACCTCCACTTGCCAATTAGCTTGTGGGTGATAGAGAGTGGAGGTCCCATGCTTGATCTTGTGATGGCTGAGAAAGTCTTCAATCATGTTGGAGGTAAACTGGCTGCTTTGATCTGTGACCAGTTCTCTATGGTACCCAAAATTGTAAGGAGGGTCAGATAGTTAGATAGTCAGTGCACACAATGATGTATTGGTTTTTCTTGGAAGGAGGGTCAATAGGTCCAATGAAGTCCATGCACCACTTGTCAAATGGCTCGAAATTCACTTGAGGCTGCAAAGGAATTTCATCCCTTTGGGTAGGCTTTCCCATCCTTTAGGACCGATCACACTAACTAGTATATCTTTTCACATCCTGATGAAGAGTGGGCCAATAATGTCCTCCTTGTAACACTTTTAATGTTGTCCTCTTTGCTGCAAAGTGACCTCCACAAGGCCCATCATGACAGGTCAGAAGGATGTCAAAGACTTCCTCCTCCCTAACACACCTTCTCAATATTTGATCTGTGCCAAATTTGAAGAGATTGCCCCCAATCCAAGTGAAGGGGGTGCTCTTCCTTATAATCTTGCTTTTCTCTTTGGAAGACAAGTTCAGTGGGAATTGTGCAGATACCAAATAGTGTTCTATGTCAACAAACCATGGAGAGAGAACTGAAATGGAAAATAAGTGCTCATCCGGTAACTGGTCATCAACCATTCCCTCTTCACCTATAGGAAAACTCAATCTGGACAAAAACTCTGCAACAACATTTTTCTTTTGAGGATTATCAACAATAGTTAGATCAAGCTGCTATAATAAAAGCAACCATCTTATAATATGAGCATTCACATCGGGTTTATTCATTAAATATTTGATTGGAGCATGGTCAGTATGAACAAATTTTTGATAGCGTATAATATAATGCCTAAATTTGTTCAATGAATGCACAACAACCAAGAGCTCCTTTTCGGTCACTGTGTAGTTTAGTTTGGCCTTTGGCAGATTCTTACTGATAAAGTAAATGGCAAAAGGAAATTTTTCATCTATATGAGCTAGGGTTTCTCCTATGGCTTTGCGTGAGGCATCAACATGAGTGTTAAAAGGAAGGGCCCAATTTGGGCCTCAGAGAATTGGGGTAGTGGTTAACTTGTTCTTCAAGATGTCCAAGGCCTCTTGATAGCTTTTTGACCATATAAACTCAGAGTCCTTGGCAAACAACCCAAATAAAGGAGAGGCCAAATTGTTGAAATCCTTTATGAACCTTCGGTAGTATCCATCTAATCCTAGGAAACTTCTGACATCTCTCTACTTCTAAGGAGGTGGGACCATTTGGATAATAACTATTTTGTTGGGATCTAGGTGCAGTCCTTGTTGAGATATTGAATGACCCATCACAGTCCCTTTAGTCATCAAGAATTCACATTTCTCAAGACTAGGATACAGGTTCATCTCAATGCATTTGTGTAGTAACTTACCTAAGTTGGACAAATCTTCCTCGAAATCACCCCCATTAGGTGTGAAATCATTCTTGTAGATTTCTACCGCATCATGGACAAACTCAGCGAAGATACTCAAGACTTCTCTCTTAAAGGTGGTAGGAGCATTGCATAGGCCAAAAGGAAGGACCCTATAGGAAATAGTTCCCCGAGGACAAGTGAAGGTGGTTTTATCCTGATCATCTGGGCTAATCTGGATTTGGTTGTACCCACTGAATCCATCTAGGAAAGAGAAAAACTTTTTCCCCACCAGGCCATCTAGTACTTGGTTGATGCAAGGTAGAGGGAAATTGTCCTTCTTTGTGGCTTTGTTCAGTTCCCTATAATTGACACAAATCCTCCACTTACCATTTTTCTTGGGAGCTAACACCAGACGGGAGACCCACTCACTTTCAGAGATAGGATAATTGAATCTTGCATCTTACAATTTTTGGAGTTCCTCTTTGACTATATCTTTAAGAGCTGGATTCATCCTCCTTTGGGGTTGCAAGACTGGCTTGCAACCTTCCTTGATATAGATATGGTGAGTACACATTGAGGGGTGTACTCCCTTCATTTATTTGTAACTCCAAGCGAAGGCATCAAGATGTTCCTTTAGCATGTTGCACAACTTCCCCTCTTCGAGAACATAAAGAGATGGATTGAGTTTCAAAGTTTTATCAGGGCCAAATTCGATGGTTTTGACATGGAGAGGATTGCAATCGGCCAAGTACAGATTAATTGGATGGTTTTTTTAGGTTTCCTTTATTTCTTCTTCTAGAGACAATGTACTGGCAGTTGGATTTTGGAGCAGGTGTTCAATCAAATTGTCTTCATCCTGTGGTCCTCCTCACATGGTTGTTCTAAGGTATACATTTGGGTAGTATAAAATTCATCTTCCTCCTCCTCTTCTAGCCATAAAGGTAAATCATGTCCTAGAGATGGTTGAGTAGGAGGGTATAGGACTAACTCCTTGGACATATGCCCATTCTTGATGGTCATATTCCCAACTATGCAGCTGATGTAAGCATTGGCAGTGGCCAACCAGGGCCTCCCAAGGATGAAAAGATAACCAGTAAGCTTAGCCTTAGGCTGGAGAACTAGGAAATCTACAGGGTATTCCCAAGAGTCAGTGGCAACCATCACATCCTCCACAATCCCCTTAGGGGTCACTCTGGAGTGGCCTGCAAGTTGCAAGACCATTGTGGTCCTTCTCAATGAACCTTGGAGGTTGATCTTGAGCATGGTGTCCTTCGTCATCACATTAATGACAGCGCCAAGATCAATCAAAGTGTGTGGGACAATGGCACCATTAATGTGCATATCTACTACAGGGCTTCTAGGGTCCAAATAATTTAGACGGGTTACTTGCCTCAGCATTAAGTCAAACAACGGTCCACTGACATTAATGGTAGGGGCATCTCTTCTTCACCTCCCTGGATGTTTGAAGCACTTCTCCTTAATTAACTTATTGCAAAATAGGAAGATATTTTATTGCTTGGAGAAGTGGAATCTTTACACATAGATTTTTCAACTCTCCCAGAAGTTCAGCCTCTTCTAGGGTCAGATGGAGTGATTGGGTTAATCTCTCAGGAAAGGGTAGATTTACTTTAAGAATTCTTTCCTCTCTTTCTTCCTCAAACTCCCTAGGTGGAGTTGGAGGTTGGTTATCCAAGAGAACTCTCCCAAATCTCATGTTAATTTCCTGGATTTCCACAGCATAAGCTGGAAATGATGTCTCTCCACTATATATTTGTTGAGCTTGTATATTGTTTGGGTTAGTATTTGACTAAACATGCATTTTGGGTTTCTTTGGTGGAGAAGAGTGTAATAACTATGGTTGGGCAGGTAGTGGAGGCAATAAAGCTGGAGCATTCTTGTATTGGGGCCTCCATCCCTAGGGCGGTGCATTCCACTGAGGTTGTGGCAGAGCATATGGTTGAAATGACTGGCTGACTGGCTGGGAGTGATACTGAGATGAAAAGGACCAAGGAGGAGATGTAGACCAGGAAGGATGAGAAGGGGGGCCCCAAGAAGGTATGGATGTGGTCTAGTTGGGGTTGCAGTATGCATGGGATGACCCTTGAATGCCCTGCTAGTATGATCTAGGCCCATGAGGTCTCCTTTGATTTATGTAGTAGAGCTGCTCAGTGACCCCTTCATCTCCATGATATACATATTTGAGTCTTGAAAAAGAAGGGCACTTGTCTATGTAGTGGTTTTCTTCTCAGACTGAGAAGATTTCAGTAGAATTTAATGGACATTCATTCCTAGGATTCCTCCTGGTGAACTTAGGACAAAAAATGGCCAAGGCTCTCTCTGCTTCCTCCTACTTTCTCTTAATGTGCATAGCGTCCATTTGTAAGGCAAGGGTTTGTAGCCTCTCACTATTGAAATCTTCCAACATGTTTCCAATTTCACCCTTGATTGATGAGTTGGAAGAGGACGTATTGACCATAGGTTGACTACCCCTACCCTTTTTCCTGGCTTCCATAGAATGGTTTCTAAGGACAGCCTTGATGTCCTCATAGGGTAACTGATAGATATCTCCTCCTGCTAACAAGTGTAGGGTATCCAGAAGATCTTCCTTACTCCCATAAGTAGGACCAACTTTAGTGACTCGAGGTCAAGTGTGCATCTGGCCCTTTTGCAACTAAGATGGAATCTTTCTTCATAATCCTCTAGGGATTCATCATTGCCTAAGGTCATCCTAAAAATTTCTTCTTTAGTATCTGTTATATACATTTTTGGGCACTGCAACCCGAATCATATATGTCCATAAACCAAGGGCTTCTAAGTCCCTAAAAGTGTTCTTTCATGCCCTAAAGGAACAAGGTCAGCTGATTACATCATCTCCCAGAAGTTCTCCATAGGAAACTGCTTAGAACTGGTCAAAACTGGACCATATAGGTTGCTCAGTGCTAAGGGTGTGATGAATCTCACCTACCCAATGTAAAAGGTGCGATGCATACTGGAAAGCCCTTCTGTAGGGTGCGATGGGCCAGAATGGACAAATGGCAGAGACAGTTTGCGAGGTGGATGATCATAGAATCTTCTAGAAACTTCTCCTGTGACACTTGCCTCTTTGAATTCGACCAGGGATGAGTAAGAGATCATCAATCTCCAAGTGGAATCAAGAACTATCAGAGAGAAGACACTAATAAAAATCCTAGAATCTAACTCACCTCCCTACAATCATCTATATATGGATCCCTCATCCCAAAGATCTAGGTGCTGGAATTTTGTATCTTGTAAGGAAGTTCTGTTGGTTTCCTGGTGGAATATCATAGTGTTGGGTGATCTAAGCTTTTGATGAGGTGAAGAAGGGCTTTCATACTGGCAGGATGACACTGGGTCAGATCAATGGGCTGTAATCCTCTCTGCTAATCTTTATATCAATAAAGCTATTGAAGTTTTCCAACACATTCTTGTATGTCTGACAATATATGCATTTGTGTGGTCAATATATATCTGGTCCTATATTGTTTATGATTGTATATCTCTGCACTTTGAAGGTATTATGCTGCTTTGACTTTATAGGTACTCTTTGAAGTGGAGCGGTCAAGGGAGAAGCGGCAAAGACCTATTGGTGAGGAGAAAGAACAAGCAAAGAACCAAGCGCAAGATCGAGGTTGGTATTATTTGATCCTCTCTTATCTACTTCTCATAAAGGAAAACGAAAGTAAATTTAATATGTTTGTTTCTAAAATAGCTACCCGTCTTAGTGGGACTAGCATTTCTGCATAGACACTAGATTTCTTGATAAAAAAATGGTTACCATACTGGGGAGCGAATAGATTGTTTGCTTGTCTATACTTGTTTGCTTTATAAACTTACAGACATAGCCTGAAGTTAAGCCAGCTAGCCTTCGAACTGCATTTGCTATGCAAGTGAAAAGTAGATCAATGTTGCTTCAGTCTATCTTTGGGTTTTGTTTATAAACTGAACAATTGATTTGCAAACATCCTAATTGCCCTAGTGGTGGCTCTAGTAACCTCATTAGATCAGTCCCTATGATTTCTATTTACTGACTATCATTAGCTCGGCCTAAATCCCTGAACTAAGCTACAAACTGTGACCAAGAACCAAGTTGAAGTCTCGTCCCTGGACCATTGCACTTTCTCCTCTTGGGAATCTGTATGCATCACACCTCTCGTGTGCAGTAAGTGTGCTGCACCGCACTTTCCCTGTGTTGCAGGTGCGCTGATCAGATAAGAGCTCTTTTGCTTCCAAATTTTGGTTTCTTTGTTCACTCTCTTCAGCTTTATTCAGGAGTTTTTCTGTCTGTGATCAGTATACCACTGTGGAAACTCCCTTCCTTTGCATGATTCTGCCTCCATAGTACAAATCATTGTGAATGTTTTTATGTATTGTGCGTCATTTACAGTTCTCTTTTACGAAAAGTAGCGTAATCAGGCTGTCGTCTATTGATTTGGAAGTGTCGCAAGTGTCACTTTCAGTCAAAGAAAAGAATTCTATTATTCTTGATGGTTGATTATATGGTTACTCTTGTATTTTATTTGAATTAGAATTTTTTCAACTTTCAAAAGCAGTTTTCAATTCAATGTCACAAAGTGTCCTCATTATCTTCCTTTCATTTTTGAAGAGAAATTTGTTAGTACTGTCACTTTGAAAAGATAATTTAGATTTGTACTTAGCATTCTTCTTTTCATTCACACATTAAGAAAGCTGAAAACAAATACATTCATGTGCATTTTCATTTAGACTTCTTGTTGGTTTGATTTAGGATAGTGCATCTAGGTGTGCTCTCTGCTCTATGTTGAAAGAATATCATCTCTCTTTCCTTAGTAGCTAGGATTTTCATTGCAAAAAGAAGATTAGACGATTGTTTATTATCTTAGATTGCATTTTAGGAATTGTATATCTACATCACGTGGTGAACCTAAAAGGAAAATTTCTTAAGAAATATCAATTGTAAAATAAATTCAATGAACATAAAAACACTTCGGAGCCTAACGCACAACATTTAGAAGTTTAGGCTAGAGATGTATTCCGGCGTCGTAAATCCCGGTAACTATCACTTTCATTGTTGGTTGGGCGATTCCTCTTCTTTGAGACAACAAGTGCCAGTATGGACTTGTGCTCCCACGTACTGTTGAGTATATATTGGGAGACCACAATAGGCTATATCCTTTATCCACAGGAAGCCATGTTTGCCACCCTATCGACCACAATGCACTAAACACAGCATTCGGGAAGATTGACTGCCGTACCGTAAAAAGTATTCTGTAGTTTTGCGACTTTTTTGGTAATCCCTCTATCTAGATTTCCAGAGTAGTCTCTTTCATTCCTTTTCAGACTCCTTAAAGGAAAAGGTCCATCTGAGCACTTGTCACTTCATGCTCATTAAAAATCAAAGGCAACTAGAGTCATCTTTTGTTTTTTCTTGACTCTTAAAAAGTGAAAAAACAAGTTGTGTAAAAGCGTCTAAAATTCATTTAATTCAGAATCATTTTCCCCTTTATTTTTAGTTGATCGAGTAATCCGCAACCGTGGAGGAAAGTCAATCAAAACCCCATCGTTCGCGAAGACTTACGAGTCAACCATCTTTGTCTCCAGAAATAAAACTATTCTAGACAAAGTGAACTCATTTAACCGGATCAAAGTCTCTTGGTTTGGTTGGAACAAGTGTTCTGACACCCTTGGAGACTCCGGTTACTCCAAATGTTTCTAGTATCCCTGCCTCTACAGAAGAAGTTCCGCAACCACAAGAGGACAATAGAACTGATCCTAGTGTGAAGGTAAACACTTCTATTCCTGAACTGGCCCCATCTACAGCTGATTTAGATTGTGTTATTCCCCAAACATCTGTCACTGCAAACTCTATACCATCTTCGGCACCATAAATATTTTACAAACCTGACGGTCTACCTCTTCCACCTGGATTGATTTCTATAAAAGAGATTGGGAGGATCCCCCATCTAGTACTCCTTCTTCATCAGAAATTAATCTGCCATCATCGGAAGTTCCTGTAGGATCACTAAGAAATCTTTTGAATAGACTAGATATGTCTGAACAACCGTCGACATCTAGGACTGTGTCATCTGACACAGCGGTGACATAACTTCCTACTGTTACTCCAATAATGTTCACCGGCGTACCGTCTATCCCAACTAGCTCTCAATCGCTAGATGAAATCCATCCAACGGTTGTTTCGACAGTATGATCTGTTCCCGTTTGTTCATCTGGAATAATATCTAGAATCTGTTATGTTGATTCTCAACAAATTGATCCTTCACAGTGTCAATTTGGGCAGTCCGGTCCTCAAAGGCAGATCATTCCTTTGAGTACTGGATTTCTACTATATGGGGGGCAATATACCCTTTCATTGTCTCCTCCGGGAGAAAAAACATACGAGAGCTCACAACAGAATTTAGGTTATGTTGGAATTACATCCAGTGGTTGGGTGCCAATACTACCTCAACAACCAAGAGTTGTATACTCAATGCAACAAAGTCTACCTGTGTCAAATATCCCCACTACACTGGCTATTATGATGGTGTCGCAAGTTCAAGTGTTGCCTGTTGTATGCCAACCTCAAGTCTCTCAGGTTGCAATTCAACAGCCTCTTGTCTCTATGACGCCACCACAGTCATCGATTAATGGCTCCTTAACTGGAATGACCCAGGCTCAAACGGGTATCATCACCCCTCATCTTGGTCAAACGACCAGTATTGGATAACAGAAAATGGTTTCACAACCATGGCTGGTGCAATATCAACAATCTCAATTCCAACAAGTTTACCAAGGATGTGAGCACCAAATCGTTTTAAGTAATGGGCAGCCGTATATTCAAAATGGTCAACATCAACCATTTCATAATGGTTATGCCCATCAATCTTACGAAAGTTATCAGCATAAAATGCACTATGCTGGTATGCAAAGACCTACTGCTCAAGCAATCCCATCTTATCTTGGGTATGCTTCACCAAACCTGAATCAACCGTTGCCCTTCATGGCAACTTTAGAGTTACCAGATCTAAATCGGCTTACAAACGATCCAATTTCTTACACCCCTTGGTGCCCAGCGATTCCACATAAACTTCCGTCAGATATTCCTAAATTTAATGGAAATCTGGGTGAAGACCCGTCGAATCATGTGATCACTTTTCATATGCAGTTTTCATCTAACACTCTAAATGATGATTCGATTAGGCTTCACCTTTTTCAGCAAACGTTAACTGGTTCGGCAGCAAAATGGTATTTCAAATTACTTAGAGCTTCATTCGATAACTTCAACACCCTAGCCACAACCTTTTTAACCCATTTTCAGTTACCCATAAGGTACAAAATAGGAACAGAGCTTCTTACCAATTTCAAACCGACAACGACCACTCACATATCTGATCATATTCATGAGTGGCGACATCATCGTAGAATGGTGAAAACATATATCCCTGATCAGCTGCTAGCTGAATGGTTTGTTAAGTCATTATTACCTTCTATTATGGAGGATGTGGCAAAGGGAGGAGTCATCACTGAAGAGCAAGTCATTGCTCGTGCGCAATATCTAGACTTGATATATACTCAGTCTGGCATGCTCTATGATAAAATCTCAGATGCTCCTAGATCAGAATTCTTCGTTCCTCCCCCTCCTAAATCAATCAAAGGCTCTCATGCCGGCAATGGCATGATAGGTGCGACTAGCATGAAAACCAAAAAAGATACATCAAAGAAGGCTCATATGGTTTCAAGTCAAAATGAAGATGAGGAGCTTCTCACCTCATAGGTAAATACCATGTCGACTGACAAAGGCAAAGAACCAAAGCAACCAGGGGGCAGGAAGAAAAAGGAAGGGAAGAAGAAAAAACAAGAGGAGTCGTCTCCTAAAAATACTTCTACAAACCCTTCTAGAGATAGGAAACCAAGTCATCCATGCTTCAGATGTGATGAGGATCATTGGACGAAAGATTGTCCACATAAAGCCAAGCTTAGAAAATTCTTTAACAATTCAAAAACCTCGGCGGTATTGACTGATCCATTTCCAAATCCAGGAACAAATCTGGTTTCTAGTAACGATGCTTCCTTGTCCCAAGTGCTAATGTTGTCTGTTTCGTAGCAGCAAAATAATTCTTTGATATGGACAAGGAATAAAGATTATGGGAATCCATAGCTGTCGGACAACAAGGCTAATGATAAACCTAGTAGTTCGACAACAAATTCAACCAAAGTTGTGCCACCCATCATTCCTGAACTAACGATAAAGCCACCAAATGGAGTAGTACACAAATTGACATTTAGCCCTCGTGCCAGAGCTGCACAACATTATAATATAGTAGAGGATCTGGCCCAATCGTCGTCCGCTATGTCGACACTTGAGGTACTGCAAAATTGCCCCTCCCAAAAACAGGCTTTATTATCAGCAATAGGTGGGATTGACCCAACGTATTCCAATATTGTGGCCTTTATTCATAAAGGATATGACCCTCAGTTACTAGCTCAACTAGCTTTCCTTATTCAAGTGAAAGCCCTCAACAAAACTATTCATCGAACAATTATTGATGAGGGGGCATCTACATGTATTATGTCGATGAGTTGCTGGAAAACTTTAGGATCTCCACCCTTGTCATGATCTTCAATGACATTAAAAGCATTTGATGGACAAACATACACTCCATATGGGATTTTAAGTAACTTGCAAGTCGAACTGGGGGGAAAGATAGTAGAAATTGATGTTGAAGTGATCGACGAAAACCTCGATTACAACATACTACTAGGAAGGCCTTGGATATATGCTATGGCTGCTGTTGTGTTGACCTACTTCAGGAAGATTGCATTTCCTTTCCAAGAAGGTATTACAATCATCGACCAACAAACATTTCTCCCCAACAGTTCACAAGTTACGGGAAGCATTCTGATGATCCATTGAAGCCCTCATTCGCTTCAAAATATCGGAGTAGGCCTACTAAAAGACCATATATTGATGGGGACATTTTTCCTACTGCCTCCAATCAATTTGGCGGAAGTGGAAACGGTGGGAACCTACAATATGATATCTTATATTCAAAGGATTTCTGAAAACAATATTAGCATGGATCATCTGCAGGTATTGCCTCCAAACCCAATAGAAATATTGTAGCAATAAATGTTTTTGGCATGGGAGGCAAACCCAAATCAATGCTCATCAAGCGTTTGGATAGATAGGTCTAAGGAATATGGCACCCATTCAGATCCTTGGTCGCAAGTACATACTACAGACGCAGGAATTGTTCAGTCAATGATGATTGACGGGGCACCATGGGAAGATTACCACCATCGTTCTCGTCTTTCGGATTACAAGGAACATAGTTCCAGTGACCTTCATCATCCATCAATTTTTGATTTTCTATCAAATACTGTAAACACGGTGGATTCCAAATGAAACTTGTCTAATATTGAAGAGACTATTTCCATAAATATCTCGACCAAAACAGATGTTGTAGAGAATATTCATGTCGGTAAATATTGTTCTTCTTCAGAACTGGAAATATATTACGCTATTTTTAACGAGTTCAAAGATGTCTTTGCCTGGTCGTATGATAAAATTCCAGGCATTGACTCGAGCATAGTTGAACACAAAATTAAGATGTATCTAGATGTCAAACTGGTACGACAATGGCTACGACAGGTGCACCCCAAGAAAGCTGCTGCCATCAAGGCAAAAGTTGAAAAACTTCTCCATGCTGGATTTATTTACCCGGTTCCCCTAACCGATTGGGTATCAAATATTGTTCCTGTAATGAAAAAACAAGGAATGCTTAGAGTGTGCATCGATTATAGGGATGTAAATCAAGCTTGTCGGAAAGACAACTACCCTACACCCTTCATTCACCAGATAATTGATGAATGCGTCGGATGTGAAATCCTTTCATTTATGGATGGATTTTCCAGGTATAATCAAATTAACATCCACCCACAGGACCAGTCAAAAACTGCATTTATTTGTCCATGGGGCACATTTGCATATCGCAAGCTACCCTTTGGTTTAAAGAACGCAAGGGAAATATTTCAGAGGGCAATGAATTATGCCTTCCATGACATAAAGAACATCATTAAACCATATATCGATGATCTTCTCGCTCATTCACGAAAGCGGACCGATCATCCGCGACATTTGAGAGCCATATTTCTACGTTGCTGACACTACAAAATACAACTCAATCCACACAAATGCATGTTTTGTATCAGTTCTGGTCGTTTACTTGGCTTTGTGGTCTCAAAGGATGGGATTTGTTTTGACCCATGTAAGGTTCAGGGAATCATTGATTTGCCTCCACCTTCAAATTTGCTTCAGATTTAGAAACTCCAAGAGAAAGAAAACATTCTGAGGAGGTTCATTCCAAATTACGCCGAAATTGCTAAAGGTTATACTCCTCGATTGAAAAAAGAAGTACCCTTCATCTGAGATCAGGTCGCACAAGCTTCCTTTGATGCCTTAATGGAATCCCTAATAAAAGCATCATTAATGTATGCTCCTAATTATCAAAAAGACTTTAACCTGTATCTCACTATAGCAGATACAACCATCGCAATGGTTTTAGTTCAAGAAGACAATGGAATTGAGCATCCTACATATTATTTGAGTAGAAACTTAAACAATACAGAAATAAAATACTCCTACGTTGAAAATCTAGCTCTAATAGTTGTTCAAGCGATATAGAGATTTCAACACTATGTCCTCTTCCGAAAAACTACCATTTTGTCAAATTGCAACCCCATGATTTATATATTGTCGTGACAGTTGCTGGGGGGCAAATATTCAAAATGGATAGCAATTTTATAAGAGTTTGATCTGGAATTCATAAAATCCAAATTGAAGAAAGCCCAGTTTTCGCGGAGTTACTATGCGATCTCCCATCGTCGTCCAATGATGCCACATCAGAAGAAACGATCGTGGACGAATCTTTGTTTCTGATATCTTCAGGAAATCCGTGGTATGGAGACATAATAATCTATCTCCAAACCCAAACATATAGGTCTAATACCTCTTGCTCAGAACAACGACACATTCGATACGAAGCAAAGGACTAGATGATCATTAGTGATACACTTAACCGTCGTGGTGTCGATATAGTTCTGCGAAGGTGCCTTACCCACGAGGAGGCCGAAAAAGTCCTGAATGATTGCCATTCAAGTGCATGTGGGGGGCATCAATCTGGTAATTCTACGATGCAAAATATTATACGAGTAGGATACTTCTGGCAAAAAATCTTCAAAGATTTCATAACAACAGTCAGAGGCTGCCATGCCTGTCAAATCTTCGATCACAAAACCAAAATACCACCCGCACCTCTGCAACCAGTAGTTGTTATTGGGCCATTCGCAAAATGGGGCATAGATTTCATGACATGTAACCCCACCTTGGCCGGGGGGCATGGGTATATCATAGTCGCAGTAGACTATTTTACCAAATGGGCCGAGGCAATGCCTACATTAAACAACAGCAATGAAACAGTTGCCCTCTTCTTTTTCAATCATGTAGTCTCTAGATTCAGCATTCCACAGGCCATAGTCACAGATCATGGATCAAATTTTTGCAATCACATGATGGTTGAGTTGGCTGCCAAATTAGGGTTGTCCCACAACAGCTCTACTCCGTATTATCTGCAAGCTAACAGACAAGTTGAGGCAATCAACAAGGTCCTGAAGCAGATGCTGCAAAGGATGATTGGAGTCCATAAAAGGAGTTGGCACCTGATCCTGTACTCAACCTTGTGGGCATGCCGAACATCAGTGAGGAATGTGACCAGGTTTATACCCTTTCAAATGGTGTATGGCAAGCAATCCTACCGGTTCAATGTGAAATATTGTCCCTCAAGCTCGCAGTCGACCTTCTCCCCGGAACTTCAGAAGAGGAGGCTCATTTCTTGGAACTAATCTGATTGGATGAAACCTGTCGTGATTATGCTTTGGCTAATGAAGCCCATAAGAAATGAGTCAAGGCGCAGTTTGACAAGAATGTCAAACCCCGTGTCTTCTCAGAAGGTGACTTGGTCTTACTTTACGACCAGGAGTCCGATAAATTGGGAGCAGGTAAGTTCAAGTATTTATGGATGGGCCCCTATATTGTTAAGCATGTACTAGCAAAAGGAGCCTATGAGTTAGTGGATTATGATGGTATTCCAGTGGCTCAACCCTGCAACAGGTTGTACCTACTTGACTCAAGATAGTAACTCCTATGCTTTTGGTACATTTTTTTTTTCACTAAAGGTAATTGTTTTGGTTAGGTGATCCACTTTGGAATTTGTTGCAGATGTTGAACCTATTGGAATCATTTGTTGGATATGCCGATAGAGTGAGTCATAGTTCGTGGAACCTATCTTCTACGGCCTCGGCCATCTTTGATCCAAGCGGTGAGTTAGTGAGTTTCAGAGGGGTATGTATTTATCGATCAACGAACAACATTGCTAAATAAAACATGTTGATAGAGTTCCTCTCTAATGCCATCACACATGGCATACGCCGACTTGTCATTAGGCTAGACTCACAACTCATCATTCTACAGTTCACCGGTATCTATTTCGTACGGAATCTAGCTATCTTTCGCATGTTCCTAAGGGTCCAGATTTTGGAAAGGCAGTTTGATTCCATTCAATATCAGCATATTTCCATAAACTTAAACACATTAATGGACTCATTGGCAAATTATGTGTTAGATAGACATTTGCAACATTTATAAAAGAAGCATTTCATCAATATTTGCGTCAAGATCATGTAACTTAACCAAAATAAAACTTCGAAAATCAAAGAAAAATATATATATATATATATATATATATATATAATTTTTATGGTTTATATATAATGTTCTGTAACCGAGACAAAATCGTTCAAATGACCCAGAACTCAAAATGCTAGGGGGCACCCTAGTCTAATGATGCTAGTGATAACAAGTCACCACCTGTGCAATCATGCGTAAAAGCCTAGTCCATCGACTCGACACGCCGGTAGTATGTCGTTGTAACCTCAGAGGTAGCTTGTCGGTCCTCACGTCCGGAATACCAAGAGTGAGACCTTTGACCTGATCCTACAATGCTGAAAAAGTCTCGGCCACATCAAGGTCGGGAAGGACAGCCCTCCCCACAACCTCTTCTGCTGGAATGACAATTGGTGCTCTCAGACGTACCGCTAGCTAAACTGGTCCAATATCTGCATGATCACGTGATTTTTGATTAGTCTCGATAGAAGAAAGAACGAGAGCATTATAAAAAACAATAAACAAAGATATGGTCAGAGATTTTACCTATAGCACCCCATTGCTCACCAGCCGGCAACACCAAATCCGAGTCACCCGGAAATTCATACCAGCATATGGACACTCGGAAAAAACCATCTCCTCACGGTTGAACCACTCGAAGAAGGTATCAGAGAAGGAAACTTGGGACTGACTAGCATGTCAGGCCATGAGGTTAATCCATCTCCGCATCCGTGGCTCAGTCAGTGGAGGTAAACCAAGTGAAATTTATTGCAGATGCATCAGTGGGATCTTTTCCAAGGCGAAAGTAGTCAAAATAGAACCGTAGCCGAAATTCTTGGATCTTCCGCTTTTTACCTTGGTTAGTTTTTCTTTCATCACATGGAGTACTGCGTCACACCAGTTGAACAACTTTCATTCAAGGCATTCTAAGGCATACTGCATATAGGACCTGTTAGCCACGTGAAGAGCCGCACTACTAGCCAGTCTAGAAAAATTAAACAGAATGGTCCTCAAGGACCGGTCAGTGACATCTCGGATGTTGATCTTGCCGTCCCTTCTCAGCTGAGATCCCTCTCTGCAGTACTGGCGAATGTAATCTCTCACGGATTCGCCCCCACGGGTGGAACCTGATAATGAGAGAGGGGCAACATGCCTCGATAAACCGGTCAAAAAATATGTCCACGATAGTCAAGGGGATGGATTTGCCTCTAATCTAAAACACCTGCTTGATAGGATCCCATGCATCGAGGAAATATTGCAACAAGTTGATTTGTTGCCTCATGCTAGAGATGCGGAAAAACTTGAGCATGCCACAGTTCCGCAATGCAGTTACCATACCTAGATCATGTAAAGATACCATGTCCTCTTCTTCATGCTTGCGATCTCGCCATGTAACAATCATTTTGCTTCGATGAATCTCTGAAAAACAAAAAAGAGAAGAGGCGGGGTCCTGATTTGGAAAAAAACATGCAAAATTCCATGATAAAACAGTGCAAAAGTTTCCTTTCTTGCGCCCATTGCACCCCAGCAGTGTACTGGGTGAGATGCATACTGATTGGCCAATGGCCAAGCTAGTATGCATCACACCTTTCGATATAGGAAGGGTGCGATGGAGCCAGGGCGAATTTTTCAAACCCTAGAGGCTCAGAAAAATAGAGAAACATGCTCATAATTCAAAAGGGAACGAATATAACTGAAGAGATTAGGTTTAGCTCCTACCTGGTCCAGACGGCACTGAGAATCATCCATAGAATCTCCTAAAATCAGCTAGTGAATATCAAAGGGGGGAAGGCACCTCCAGAGCTCCAATAAACTAAATTTCAAATGAAATGGTAAAATGAGGGGTAAAAACCACTTTTAAATTACTTTTCACCTAATGCGAGTAAAGTATTAGTTTTTTAACTCATTTTTCAAGCATGTATTGTTCATTTCTAATCATTTTGATGAAGCAATTGAACAGGCAGTACGACCGTCGAAGGAAACAAAGTGTTAGCGATGAAATCAAATAATCAATGACCACTATCATGAGCAATTTTTATGTGAAGTTCAAGCTCATTAAAAATTAAACCTAAGCAATGAACAAATGTTTCCCCCAAAGTTTAAGCTCATTAAAAAAGGGACCAATCTCTGGTAAATCCATGGTGAATGCATTATCATCAGCTCCTGAGCCTTGGTCGTGTTCTCATCATCACCTCCACTTTGTTTTAGCCAATCATTCACCTCCAATTGATTGTTTACCCCGTTTTGAGGAACAACTGTGAAGAGTGATCTTGTTAGCCATCCTTGTGACACTTTCGTGACTGGAAAATTCCAATCCTTACCTGGAATCAGCTGATACCTGAAATTATCACTTGTTCCTGAAAAAACGAGTCTCTGTTAAGCTCTTTTCGTCTAACTTGTAAAATATGAAAAGATTGCCGAGCGGTTGGCCTCTCCAGCTCGTTAAAGCTACCAGGAGTGCTATCCGTCCTCTAGATTTTAATATTTTTTGACCTAAGGGATTATTACATAGAAAGATCGAGCGTTGTTTTTGTTCGGCTCGTTAAAATTATCAAAAATTAATCCCTTTTGTATTATTTTACACTTTTTCGGACTTAAGGGATTATATGAAAAAACGGATTATTGGAGTTTCCTTTACGTTACTTTTCAGACTCTCTAAAATTGAAAAAGGATCGAGTTATCTTTGTTGTTAAACTTGTTAAAACCAATAACGACAAACTTGTCCATATAGACAAGAATGAGTTTCACTGTCACTAGGCTCATTAAAATGTAGCAATGATTTTTCCTGAAGGGAAAATTATAGAACAAGCATATGTTATCCTCCTCAAGCTTGATAAAAGTAAAGAGGTATTGGTCAGCAATGACTGGGGAAAATTGGGAAGAAAACTTGAAGAAAATTTATTGGTAGCAAAGTCACTCTTGAACATGACACTTTCACTCCATGTCTGAGTCGGGTTGGGTTATTCCGTTCACCGGTCATATTACCATTGGTCCACTGTACTATCCATATTTGGGGTTAATGCTACCAATCCTTTCAAGTGTCGTCGATATGTTCAAGATAATTCGATTAGAGAATTCACCAACCCATCTTGTGTCTCATCCACTGCAATACCTTTACGCTTCATCCTTTCATGACCGCCACCCTGAACCCTGTATCATCAGATCGTTTTCACTTTCAAAATTCATTTGCTCTGTTCTGTGTCATAGATGTGGGATTCATTAAGGCCCTCCTATGACGGGTCACTTCTTGTTGACATCAGCTCATTATCCAAGAAGTTGACCTAGGAACAACCCTTTCAGTACTTTGAAGCTTGCATGCCTCAATGGCAAGTTTCTTACTTTCGGCGACAGGTTTACATCAATGGCATTTGACCGAGAGATTTTGCATGGTGTTCAAAATCAAGTCCCATTTTCACACCACCTGAATTGTACTATCATACCTTGAGGGTCATCATCATTATCGGTGATTCCTCTCGCGCCTGTTAAAAGCTTACATTATTGGCTGGTAATCAGGTGATGTCTTTCCGTATTCAACTCGAGAACATTTTTCACATGGATCAACTTGTACTTCGGGAAAAGATTGGATGAGTTTGAAGACCCCGGATCTAGTTTCATCCATCCGGATTGCGATATATTCAGTAAAATAAAGAAATAAAATGTACATCAGTACTGCATAGATGATCATCCGAATCAAAGGATGATGGCTCTATTAGAATCATCAGCCTGCCACATAGACGATTGTCTGTCCTATGTACATGAAGATGAATTTATAAATCTGAGCATGGGAATGCTTGCCTCAGCTAGATCATGAAAATTTTATGAAGATAATGTAATGGATTCTATCTTATTACAGGTTGCCTTCCAGTTCAAAAAACCTCACATCCTCAAGATAAAGCATTTCACCCGACATCAAAAGATTAACGACCTCATGATTTATGGGGAAATTGTTATAGACATTTTTGGGCATTGCAACCCCAATCATATATTTCTATAAACCAAGGGCTTCTAAGTCCCTAAAATTTTTGTTTCATACCCTAAAGGAACAAGGTCAGCTGATTACATAATCTCCTAGAAGTTCTCCACGGGAAACTGCTCAGAACTGGTCAAAACTGGACCATACAGGTTGCTTAGTGCTAAGGGTGTGATGCATCTCACCTGCCCACTGTAAAAGGTGTGATGCATACTGGAAAGCCCTTCTGTAGGGTGCGATGGGCCAAAATGGAAAAATGGCAGAGACAGTTTGCAAGGTGGATGATCATAGAATCTTCCAGAAACTTCTCTCGTGACACTTGCCTCTCTGAATTCGCCTAGGGATGAGTAAGAGATCATCAATCTCCAAGTGGAATCAAGAAATATCAGAGATAAGACACTCATCAAAATTCCATAAGCTAACTCACCTCCCTACAATCATCTATATATGGATCCCTCATCGTATAGATCCAGGGGTTGGAATTTTGTATCTTGTAAGGAAGTGTTGTTGGTTTCCTGGTGGAATATCATAGTGTTGGGTGATCTAAGCTTTTCATGAGGTGAAGAAGGGCTTTCATGCTGGGAGGATGATGCTGGGTCAGATCAATGGGTTGTAATCCTCTCTTCTAATCTTTATATGAATAAAGCTATTCAAGTTTTCCTCCACATTCTTGTATGTCTGACAATATATGGATTTGTGTGGTCAATATATATCTAGTCCTATATTGTTTATGATTTTAGATCTCTACACTTTGAAGGTATTATGCTGCTTTGACTTTACAGGTGCTCTTTGAAGAGGAGTGGTCAAGGGAGAAGCGCAAAGACCTGTCGGTGAGGAGAAGGAACAAGCAAAGAACTAAACGCAAGATTGAGTTTGGTATTCTTTGATCTTCTCTTATCTACTTCTCATAAAGGAAAACGAAAGTAACTTTAATCTTTTTGTTTCTAAGATAGCTACCCGTCTTAGTGGGACTAGCAGCTCTGCATAGACACTAGATTTTGCGATAACAATATCCTTAGACCTACAATAGTCTCGATACTTATTGTTGAAGGCTTACTGCATTTGAGCCCAAGTTGTTATGTTATCCCCAGGTAAACCCATGAACCAGTGTAGAGTTGCATCCTTGAGGGTAGATGGAAATAGTTTCAACTTTTGCTCATCATCTGTATAGTCATAAGTTCGGCATATAACAAAAAACTGAAATAGGAAAGTATCGGGGTCTTCTATGGTCAGGCCATGGAAATGAAGAAGGGCAAAGGGGCTTATATTTTTCATCTTAGTGTCCCCATTGGTTTCCCTCACGAGGAAGGTACCCTCAACTCTCTCTCTATTCTCTCTGCCATATTTGTTTCTAGCCATTGGCTCAATAGGAATGGGTTCTTCTTCTTCCCCTCTAGGTTCTTCAAATATGTCTAGTTGCTCACCTAAGGGTTCCTCCAATTCACAAACATTGAAGAAGAGTGAAGGTTGGTTGCTGGATGTAGTGGCAATATTTGGAAAAAATTTCCCCGAGTTATCTCTATTCCTATGAGGCATGAAAGGAAAATTTTTTGGTTTGGTTTTGTGATTTTTTAAATTTTGAAAATGATTTACATAACTAAATTTGCAGATGGAATGAAAACTATTAATTGAATGAAAAACTAATTGTTGAATTGAAATCTAACTTCCAGAATTAAAATTGCAGACTGAATGAGAACTACTGACTGAATGAAAAGATTAGCTAATTCCTTGAAATCTAACTTGCAAAATGGAAATGAAATCAAAGAATGCAAAATGAAAAGCAAACTAAATTATGTTTTCGTAAATGATACTAATGGTAGATGTGGAGTACCAAAAAGGTATGCTTTTGATGATCATTTCAATAGCTTTTCAGTAGAATTTGTAAACCTTTTTGCATCATGAATCCGGAAAACAATAAAGAATCATAACAAAACATGTGAATTAATATACAAAGACTTAATCACTGATAATTGTTATTCTTCTGTGCAGGAAAGGGTGAAAACGAAGAGTTGTCGTTCCAAAGGAAAAGATAAAGACGAGATAACTGTTGTCCCTTTGAAGGGAAACCAAATGCAAACAAGGCTAAGCAGATCGAAGCAAATCGGCCCGGAAAAGGAGGAGAAGACACCAGCTCGGCGGAAAAGAAAAGAAAAGATTAAGGACTGATAGTATGGCGAATCCCTCAGGATCTTTGATCCTGAGGGATCGCTGCTTTATTTATCTTGTTACTTAGACATCTCCGTCGTCACCTTTATATAAAGGGACAGCACTGTTAACCTGGATATATGTTTTTTTATGTAATTTTCTGTAAAAGATCAACTTTGATCATTGAGTCTTGTTGAGAACTGGTTCGTTGTACTTTTGTCTTATGTGTTAATATAAAACTTGGTGATTACCGTACCTCTGCATCTGGATTAACTCAAAGCGGTGTACCCTTGAGGCTAAGGGCCCGGCCCCGGAGGACACTTGCTTCTGTACCACTACGATTTGATTTCTGCGTGGTTTGCTTATTGTTGTTATCTGGTAATCTGATATGCTTTATGAATCGCCATTACATGCTCTGTTAAGATTAATTCATTAAGGTTTCTACGGATAGAATTGTGTATTGACTCTACACCATATTACTGATCCTTTCAAGAGTTGATTGAATGATTATTAGTCTTGGCCGAATATTATTACTGTTTCGTTACAGAGCTCTTGTACTGAACATTTACGACATAGATTTATTTGGAGTTGTATTCAGAAATGATGTTGTTAAATTAGGATTGATCATATTACTGTTTCAGAGTGTTATATGTGTATGATCTATTGGCACTGTTCCATAACTTATCGATAGTTAGTGCTGTTCCATTAGTGAGTCTTGCTTGAATTGCCTTAAGAGTGAGAGATTGAGATTTGATTGAGAAGAGTGCATTTGGGTTAATAGATTAAGTCTGGTTATGACTCGCGAGACTTAGTTGTTTGATTGCTGTTCCATTTTATTATTGCTGTTCCATTTCAGATTTGTTGTTCAATTCTTTACTTGCTGTTCCATTTCGCTATTTGCTGTTCCATTTACTTGCATTTGTTATTTTGGTGTGAGAGACGATCCAAGGCTGTAGTGAGCCTCGGCATTCACTGCCTCGCTCCCAGACCTATGATCCATGCTCTAATTTCCTTTCCATCAGTTTCCAAAGGGATGGGCTATTGCTGCCGAACCCTTGACTGGTGAGTTGCTTAGTTTCCTGAATGTGTGATTTTCCTTTCTTTTATTTCCTTACCGTCAGTTTCTAGAGGGACAGGTTCTCGTCACCAAACCCTTGACTAACCAATTGCCTAGTTTTAAGAGTGTGTGCTTTAGTCATTTGAAGTAATTTAGTTATAGGCAAGCATCCGTTTACTCTTGTATTTTTAAGAACACTGTACTACTAGCATTACTCTGACAAATAGCCTCGGATTGAGTCACTCTTTGTAATAACCAAACGCTCCCGGATTGACATACTAATGTGGGATAACTAGAGGTGAAAGAGACCCTTTTTATAGCTCTACATTTTTGGCGCCGTTGCCGGGGAAAAGAGTGTAGCCATTTGTTTTTTTCAGAGTAGTGTACGAACCTGCTAGGGAAGAGTTGGATTTTAAAAACGGAAGGTAAGAACCTGCGTGCGGAGCATGTAAAAGCCCTGCTCCACTGTCCACTTTCCTAACAGATTTGTTCTTGCTTTGTTTGAATAGTAGTTCATTTGAGTGCATGACTAAGCAGAAAAAAATAGAAAAGAATATCAAACCTCCATCCAAGCCCGAAAAAGCTAAGGGGCCAGTGACCCTTGGCCGAACGACCTTCATAGACGAAATCTATAAGAAAACAGAATCTCAGCCATCAGTAGGCCCTAGGAAAATCATTTCTAAACAGCCTACTACTTCCCTTCAGGCCACATGATCACCATCTGTAGCCTTTGCTAAGGTGCATAGTCAAACTGAAGAACAGGACTTTCAAGAAATTGAAAATTCTGCTCCAGAACTATTGCAGGAAGGGAATTTCAGTAACTTTTGTGAAGGAGAAGGAGAAACAGGGGAGACCGAGGAACCAAAATCTCCTATTGAGACAAACCAGCCATTAAATAGCCCGGATAAGGGGAGTGCTGCAAAAATCATTGTTGAAGGAATCCAATCTCCTCAGACAACAGGTATTCTCATTATCCCTGATAAGGGAAGTGCTATTAAAACCACCCCAACCGTTCCCTCTCAACCTAGGAATACCCTCCTAGATATCCCAGAAGGTTATTGGCATATATTCGATCCTATGGCTCAGAACCAGCAGAGTGCTCAAACCTCTACATTAAAATATCCTATAGTGGATTCTGCAGCAAATGTGCCCATGAAAGTTATCCCTCTTCAGCATATCCCTACATTTCATGGTCTCACATCAGAATATCTGGATGCATTTTTATTCGAATTCGATGTGTTATGCAGGGGATATGATTACACCACCGATCCCTAGAAATTGAAATTATTTCCCTCTACATTAAAATGGGTTGCTTTAAGATGATTCATGGGATTAGGTGGTGGGGTTATCAACAATTGGGATCAAATGAAAGAATCCTTCCTAAAGAAATATCAGGATTATTGTAGGTCCAGAGAATTAAAAGACGAAATATTTCAAATGACAGCCAAACCGAATGAGACATTAGAGGAATATGTGGAACGCTTTCAGTACAATCTACCAAGATCTCCTTATGCATCACTACCTTTACCTGATAATGTATTAAAAACTGCATTGATAAGGAGCATGAAGGAACAATGGATAGAAACATTAAATATCATGGGAAAAGGGGATATTTATCAAGAGAATTTTGCTGACATCATTGACTTATGTATCAGGAGTTCGAGAGGTAGCACGAGAATAAAACTGGCAGAATATGATCAGTTTGCAAGAGACAACAAAGTATCAACAGAAGGAATAACACGAGTAGAAATTGGAAATTTATTAGAAAATTTTAAAACTGATATTCTGGGGACACTAACTACACAACTTGATATTGTGCAGGCTAAACAGAAGCAGATGGAGGCAGAACAGAATTTGGTGATCTTCTGCCCCCGATGTAAAAAAAAAACATAGCCACAGAGAATGCCCATTGGATACACTCCAAACATCTGCCATCTGTACAAAAGATCACCCTACAGAGAGCTGCCCCTCACTTCCTAGATTGAAAGCGGTATATAAGGAAGCAGAAGAAGAACCTGAATCAATGTACTTAGTCAACCAGCGTCGCCAGTGGCAGGCGAGACAATCTGGTATGTTTTCAGACCCAACCTCTTCTTTTCAGCCTCCACAGTATAATGCTCAATAATATGGTATGTGGCAAAATCAATCTCAACCGCCATTTTCAAACTGGTCACCATAATCGTTTCCTTATTCAAACCCATGGCTCAATCAGACAATCCAATCTAGTTGGCTGAATTTTCCTTACACTCCACCATATTGGAAAAATGGCCCATATCCTCCACAATGGACTCCCCCTACTTCACAAAGTTCACCTTGGCATACAAACAGGCAAAGACCGATGCACCAGCCAGCAGGAACTATTCCGCTTCCTCAACCTACTCTGCCAGCCTTACAACAAAATCCCCAGTCTAATTTGAGACCGCAACTTCCAGCTCAACCCAATCCCAATCCAAATAACAGACCGGTCCAATCTCTCCAAATCATCGAATCACCAGAAATAGGATCCGATCTGAGGGAGTGCAATGATCTTCAGTTAAGATCTGGACGTATAATTGGAACTGAGGGAGATAAGACAGTTCATATTGAAGATCAGTTACCTAGAGAACAACAGTCACAACAAGAGGATGTAAACAAGCATCAAACTTATAACCAAGCAACCACATCCTCTCCTCCATTCCCAGAACGATTGGTCATTCCTCGACCCATACAATATCCCGACTTTGACATTCTGGGAGAATTACAAAATCTGTACATAAAAATCCCATTCCTCCAAGCCATTCAAGACATCCCTATATATGCAAAAACTATCAAAGAATTGTGCATCAAGAAACCAAGGAGGAATACAACAACTAATCCAAGGGTCCAAGTAGTCGGTACTTTATCTGAAGACCCAGGAAATCCAATTGTAACTGTTCAAATTTATGGTCAGACTTTGTCTAATGCCTTAGTTGATCTAGGAGCCGCAATTAATATTTTAACAACCGCTACTTGCCAAAAGCTTGGCATTACATCTGTAGAACCCACTTCTACCCTGTTAGAACTAGGTGACCGATCTATGGTGAGACCAGAGGGTACTCTACATGATGTCATGGTCTCTGTAGATTCCTGGGAAAATCCAATCGATTTCCTAATAATCAATCCAAAAACCCGACTTGATGGACATCCGCTAATTCTAGGTAGACCTTGGCTCGCCACTGCCGATGCTTACATTGGCTGCCGGCAAGGAAATATGACTATAACCAGAGGACCAAATATCAAAAATTTAGTTTTATATCCTCCAGCACAGCCAAGTGTCACAATAATCAAAACTAATAAACACCCTGTATCATACCTCACTGATAACATTAGATCTCCATTAACTATACAAGAGGCACTTGATTTTAAAGACCAAACAGAAGATGATGCCATTAATAATTTCATCAGTCAAATTGAATTTAGATCCCGCCCACAGTGTCACATGATAGAAGCAGCATTTGATAATGAATTAGAAGAAGATCCTCTGAAGGATACGCATGACCAAACGATACCCGTTACTTCTGTTACAAATAGTAAAATTGTGGAAATTGAACCGGGAAAAACTTTAAACATCAATGCCAATCTCACACCTGAACAAGAAACGAAGCTCATCCATCTGTTAACAAAATATCAAGAAGCATTTGCATGGGATTACCCTGATATGAAAGGAATTGATCCCCAATTATGTACACATCACATTTATATAGAAAAAGATGCCAGACCTGTTCGTCAGCCGCAGAGAAGACTTAATCCTCATCTAAAGGATGTGGTAAAAGCTGAACTTCAGAAACTTTTAGATGTCAATTTTATCTATCCTATCTCTGATAGTAAATGGGTCTCTCCACTTGTAGTGGTACCAAAAAAGAATGGAAAATGGAGAATTTGTGTGGATTACAGGGAACTAAATAAAGCAACACAAAAATATCATTTTCCTCTCCCATTCATAGACCAAGTATTAGATACTTTAGCAGGAAAGAAATTCTTTTTCTTTCCTGGATGGCTTCAGTGGATACAATCAGATTCAGATTGCCCCTGAAGACCAGGACAAAACTAGTTTTACTTGTCCTTGGGGAACATTTTCCTATCGAGTTCTACCCTTTGGCCTATGTAATGCACATGCCACATTCCAACGGGCTATGCTTAGCATTTTTTCAGATTTAATAAATGATGGACTAGAAGTATATATGGATGATTTTACACCATATGGAGATGATTTTGATCCAACACTAGACACCCTAGAAAAAGTCCTATAGCGTTGTATTGCTACCAGGCTTTGCTTAAGCCACGAAAAATGCTACATGATGATGACCGAAGGAATTATCCTAGGACACTATGTTTCAGCAGCCGACATTTAGGTAGACCCGGCCAAAATTCAAATACTTTTGCTTATTCCCACCCCTACTACTCAAACAGAGGTACGTACCTTTCTTGTATTTTCTGGTTATTATAGACGATTTATAGAACATTATTCGCACATTGCTGCACCTTTATACGCACTGACTGGTAATGTTGATTTTCTTTGGACAGAAAAATGTGACCGTGCTTTCGAGAATCTAAAGAAGCTCGTATCTACAACCCCAGTCCTTCGAGGACCAAACTGGGATTTACCATTCCAGATATCATCTGATGCCTCAGATACATCCATTGGTGCAGTCCTTGGGCAGGAAGAGGATAAAAAACCATATGCTATCTATTACATCAGCAAAAATTTATCCCCTGCTGAATTAAATTACACTATTACTGAAAAAGAATTCCTAGTTGTGATACATACCGTCAATAAGTTTAGACATTATATTACAGGCTATCCTGTTATTTTATATACTGATCATTTTGCCATTAAATATCTAGGAAATAAGCCTGTCACAAATGCCAGAGTAACTAGGTGGTTGATTTTATTGCAGGAATTCGATATCACAATCAAGGATCGCCCTGGCAAAGAAAACCTTGTAGCCGATTTCCTCTCAAGAATACCAAAACTAATCGATGCAGCAGCAGTTGAATATCAATTTCCAAATGAGCACCTGTTTGCTGTTGCTGTTCAAAAACCATGGTATGTTGATGTTGCCAATTACCTTGCAGTAGGTAAGCTACCAAAACACTTAACCCCTAATGAGCGTAAGCGGATTGTTCAGAAGAGTACTCGATTTTCATGGATTGGGGGCTATTTGTTTCATACAGGGGCAGACATGCATATCAGGAGATGTGTTCGAGAAGATGAAATCTTTGACATCCTAAAAGCTTGTCATGAAGGACCGTGTGGTGGACACTTCGCTAAGCGTAGAACTGGACATAAAGTATTGCAGACAGGATACTACTGGCCCACGATTTTCAAAGATGCAAAGAAATTTGTCCAAGCCTATGACAGCTGCCAGTGAGCAGGACGACTTGGTCAAGCCGATGAGATGCCTCTAAAGCCACAATTAGTCACTGAACCATTCGAGCGATGGGATCTTGATTTCGTTGGCCCCATCAACCCATCATCAAATCAGAAAACATATATCTTGGTGACAACAGAATATGACACCAAATGGGTTGAGGCAGAAGCATTGCCAAGAGCCACAGAGGACTCTGTAACACAGTTCCTGTTCCATCTATTTGTACGTTATGGCCTTCCAAGGGAAGTAATTATAGATGGAGGACCAAAATTTATTGGAAATAAATTAGCCGCAACACTCAACAATTATCATGTCTAGCATAAAATTACTACTCCATATCATCCACAAGCGAATGGGCAGGTAGAAAGCAGCAATGAGATAATATAATCAATCCTAATGAAAACTGTTGCGTCACATAGGCGTGATTGGGCTGCTAGACTACCTGAAGCGCTGTGGGCTTACAGAACAACATGGAGAAGCACCACTGGTTACTCACCTTATTAGGTAGTGTTTGGAAAACAACCTATTTTCCCCATAGAATTTGAAATCCAAACCTTACAAATCGCACAGAAGTTGGCCTAGATCTAAGCGAGGCACAAATTAATCAACTACAACAGATCAACGAATTGGATGAAATTAGGCTCTCTTCACTACAAAATACAACACTGATTCAACAGCAGTGGGCTAAATGGCATGATGTGCTCATCAAGAACAAAGTCTTCCATGAGGGAGATTGGGCTCTGTTATATGACTCTCGATTTCAGGACTTCCCTGGGTAACTCCAGACTCGTTGGTTGGGACCATATCAAATCCAGAAGGTGGATGAAAATGGGACCATTACGTTAATCACCATTGACGGTTCTAGATACGCCTTCAAAGTGAATGGCCACCGAGTTCGTCTCTATCGCAAACCACTTACTCGGGAGTCCTTCTTCCAGCAGCTACGTCGAGACATTGATATGGAGATTTTAGGGGAGGAAGAGAAATCTTCCGCACCTGTAATTCATTAAGGAATTCACTCCTTTATTTTTACAGTATGTACATAAGTTCTTTTTTTAAGTTGTTCTTGTATATATGTTTGAACTCAATGTTTTTTCTTCTTGTTTTCTCAAAATGTTGATTTTTGCCGTTCCGTTTCTAAAAGAACGACATTTGCGTGTTTCGCTGTTCCTTTTTCAAAAGGAACAACATTCTGGATTTCTTTTGCTGTTCCTTTTCAAAAGGAACAACATTCTTGACTTTCGATTTCTGCTGTTCCTTTTTCAAAGGAACAACATCTTTGATTTTCTGTTGTTCCTTTTCAAAAGGAACAACACTTTTGATTTCTGTTGTTCCTTTTCAAAAGGAACAACACTTTTGATTTCTGTTGTTCCTTTTCAAAAGGAACAACACTTTTGATTTCTACTGTTCCTTTTCAAAAGGAACAACACTTTTGATTTCTGTTGTTCCTTTTCAAAAAAAACAACACTTTTGATTTCTGCTATTCCTTTTCAAAAGGAACAACACTTTTGATTTCTGCTGTTCCTTTTCAAAAGGAACAACACTTTTGATTTCTGTTGTTCCTTTTCAAAAGGAACAACACTTTTGATTTCTGCTGTTCCTTTTCAAAAGGAACAACATCTTTGATTTTCTGCTGTTCCTTTTCCAAAGGAACAACATCTTTGATTTTCTACTGTTCCTTTTCCAAAAGGAACGGCTTTGCTTGTTCTGCTGATCCTTTTTCAAAAGGAACGGCACTGCGGTATGTTTGCTGTCCCTTTTCCAAAGGAACAACATTTTTGCCTCTTTTGTTGTTCCTCTTTCAAAGGAACAACATTTTTGGTTGTTGTTGTTCCTTTTTCAAAAGGAACGGCATTTGCATTTGCACCATTAGTATACTTTTTCTCTCCTTGTGAAACAGCTTACTCCTTTTGCTGATCTCAATGAGAGGATGCTTCTTGCCCATATTCTTTCAAGTCTTTAAAATACAGCTATGCACTTATGCAATGAATATAAAATCACAACATACCGAAATCTGCAAATCATAAATCGCTATATTTATAAGGCTCTGTATTGGTAAGAGGACAAAAGGAAGGATATACTTATTTCTTAACTTTTGTTGTCATTGTTTTACTAATCTTGGTCTGATTGGTTATTTTTTTTATCATGCTGATCCCTTTAACCCCCTTTGATTATTATTTAGGAATAAGACCAAAGGGCTTGTATCTTCCTATTGAGATAATAAGACTTCTTCCACCATTCCTACTCTTAAGGAGTGTTGAACCACCCTTTGTGTATAATAGGGAAAAGACTCTATGAAAAAGAAAAAATGTGTGTGAACATGATTCATGAGATGTCAAATGCAGGATAAGGGGTCTCATCAAGAGCCAGCTTACCATGATCATGAGGATGAAAGTGAAGTGGCATTCCCACTATGGCCACCACACCAGGGATATGGTCCTAAAGGTATATCAAAAAATTGAACCTTGGAACAGGAGGTCTCATCACGAGCCGGCCTGCCCATTTTTCACTCCTTCCTCGTGAATGGCATTATGATTAACTGGTCATCAAGCCAGCATAATGGCCTGCACTTTGACATAACAACATTCCTAAGTATACACAAAGGATCATGGTCCCAGGGGCGAAAGTAACAACTCTGCGAAGGTTATGAACACCTGTCGGCAGCAAAGTATTGTTAATGGTATTGAAGTCATATTAGTTATTCCAATGGGTAAGATACTAATACTCTTTTGTTTCTTATATCCTAAGGAACTAATCATATATTATTTCCTGATTTATACATCTCATGAACATTTATTACCACCAATCATGGCAAAGGAAGTGACAATGACCACTTGAGATTTGGCAAGTACGACAGACGTCCTATCCCCTAGCCTCATATCAAATCATAGTAGCCTCTTACGTAATATGCAATCAACTCTCCGCCTCGATTTCGGTAATTCGTTGTCTTTCTAAAACATGGCATAATTCCACATGCTGTTCCTTTATGACTTGGTTGTAAATCAGGTGCTGCTCCTTTATTTGACGGCTGGGACAACCTATCACATTGTGGGGGGAGGGGAGGTTAACCTCATTATTCCCTGAACTACGTGTCAGCTCACTATTCAGGAAAGATAGCGTACAACGACATGGCATGGCTTAACGGCATGACATTTCTATTTTTACGCAAGCTGCTGTCCATAATCCATTTTTGTTGCATGCTCTGTGTTTTTTCTGTGTTTTTTTGCGATTGGCACCCTCTCTGTGTTTCAAATAGCACAAGCAGTGCTATTCCATTGAGGATCCACAGTGAAACCATGGGAGGAAGGGCAATTAGAAGCGAACCTCCGAAGTTGACAGTCTCCGCTGCTGCCCGGGAGATCCTGGAAAGAGCAGGGTGGCTGAATTATCTTAGTCGCCTGCAGGAGTCTAATGAAACAATAGCGATCGAATTCTTGTAGAACCTGCAGGAGAACCACTCCACAATAAGGGGAAAGCGGATAGTGATCACCGACGACATAATTGCAGAAGTCTCGGGACTACCAACCACCGGACCAGTATGGACACTGAAGAAGGAAAGATTATAGAAGATCTTGGAAATTTTCGAGGATGAAGGCCAGAGCTTGAGAATTAAGGGGGAGGGAGTTCTTCCAGCAACCCTTGGAGAACCCTGGACCGAATTAGCGAGAACAGTTCAGAGTTACATTACCTGCGAAGGGAGGAAAGACATGGTAAGGCCACGACATCTTAAGCTCTTAGCTGTTTTAAAGCAAAAATGGTCTGTAAATTTACCTGCACTTCTGAATTCATTACTGCATGATGCTACACGAAGCCTAAAAAAGGCACAACATGCAGAGTCAGTCGTCAGTCACCTTGGCTTAATTCGACTAATAGTTAGTCATAGTCTTACCCAGTAGCAAAGCAGCTAGGATGAACTGATTGCAATGATTGAGGGGGGAGTGATAGCACCATCCCCAAAACAAAAACATTCCACAAGCACACCAGAACGTCCAGAAAAACGCAGAGAATTGGTAAAACAAAAACATGTTGCTAGTGCATCTAAACAACCAGAAATACACCAGGAATCGGCAAAGCGTAGGCATGTCACCGATACACCCGAACAGCCAGAGAGGCCCAGAAAATCAGCCCGGTTAGCTCGAATAAGAGGAAGGCTGGAAAAGCTCCAGGGGAGCACCAGCCAGCCAGTGGTAATCGAGGACGAGCAACCTTCACGATTAGAAGTAGAGATAGAACAATCTGAAAAGGAGGCTGAGCAATCTGAAGAGAGGCCTGAGCAATCCGAAAAGGAAAATGAGGAAGCAGTTGAGAATTTCGAAACAGAAGCTGAGCATTCCGAATCTAAGCAAGAGGAGGAAATAGGACAGCAGGAAGGTAGCCCACCACAAGATCCAGTGGGAGAAGACGAATTGGCCGCAGTTTTGGCCAATATGGGTGAGTATGGCCAACCTTCCAGTCCAGCAGACCTCCATGGCGAACCCCAAGAAGAAAATGTGTCTGAAAAATCACATGTAGTAGAGGCAGAAGAAGGAAAACTGCCTGGTCATGATGAAGCGGAGATAAGAGATACTGAACGGGAACACTCTGTCCCCAAGTCACCAGAGGAAATTCCGGAGGGAATAGGAGCAGAACAAGTAGTTGTCCAGGAAGAAACGAAACCAGCTAAGGTTCCTACCCCAGAACAGCCAGAACAGAACAGCGAAGAAGCACCCCGGGAGAAAGATCTAGAGACTAGTCCAGACCACAGTAGACAGCCTGCTGCCCCTTCTAACGAAACGCTGGAAATTAAGAAATTACGAAAGGAACGACAGAAATTTTTTAATACAATAGTCCAGCTCCGACAGAAAATTAGAATTCTGAAAGCAAACCAGAAAGTGAGGAGGACCACAGGGAAGAAAAAGAGGGCCACTGCAGTAAAACTCTGTAAGGCAAAAAGGCGAAGGACCAACGATCGACCTGTTGTGCCAAACCCTGCTGAAGAACAAACTGCTGTTCCAAACCCTGCTGAGGAACAGACGGATGTTCCAAATAATGTTGAGGAGCAGACTGTTGTTCCATTTGAAAAGGAATAGTAGCAAGCTGATATTTGTGTTAAAGAAGAAAAGGAGAACAAGGAAATCCAGACAGAGGCACCACCCTCAGGGGTAATAAGGGTTCTGAACTCCAAACAGCGTAATAAGAAAGTTCAGGTAAAACTCCCGGCCTCCACTGACCTATGGAAAAGAGATCCAAAGACAAGAACCTTGCATAAGATGATGAAGCAAGCCCAGCAAGAAGCTGAACAAATTAGAGAGCAGACGGTCCCCCGTGCGAAATATGAAGAGTTATAGTAGCAACTAAGGAACGTCAATCAATCCGAAAGCCAGGCCTTTGAAGGATGGTGGAAGGAACAAGAGAAAGCTGCAAAGGTAACCCGTAGGCTAGATACTGTTATCAAGCAGATGGATACCTTATGTTCTTTATACAATGACGTTTTAGCATGTAGGGCCCCTACCAAAAACTATGATTTGTTTCTACTAGAATGATATTTACAATTAAAAATAAAAGTTGTTAAAGCAGGTGCCCCTATACAAATCAACATTGTCAATGACTTTATAGACTGTTGTAAACATTATGGGGTGAAGGTACAGAGATTGCTGTGTGAATTTTATTTGCATAACCTTGTGCTAGATCAGGAGACTGAATTGAACCCTAGTCCTTTCGTTGGGGACATTCAGTTGCAAGCATTCATCTCATTCGGGGTTAATAAGATTAAATGGCTCAAAGCCTATAACACTTTCCAGAGGCAGGAAAATGGCCTAGACTTGTGGGTAAGGGCTGAGCCTAGGGACCCAGTGTAGTTATGGAAAGCACATAGAAACCTTATGAGAACTCCTGGTGTCATTGAAATGTTAGGACCTATGCATGAGTCACTCATTCGACAAAGTTTAGAGTATTTTCTTTCTATCAAAGACCTCGCCATTGATGCAACCACATTTCGGTACCGAATCTCTAATCCAAACATCCAGCTCAGGGAACCATTTAAGTATGAGAATTTTCAATTAGCTGCTAACCGTTTAAACCTCTATGGCGAGAGCATTTTGAAAGCAGGGCCATACTGGTTAGGATATAGATTTCACAGTCCAATTATTTGGCACCCTGCACCCAGATATCAAGCCCTGTATGAGACGCCTGAGGGTCAAACAGGTCAGTTCTTTGACTATTTAGTCACTCATCATGGCTGTAGGCCTCCGCATGAGATTCCTTCGCCAGCTTATTCTCTCACTGCCTTGCATGTCAAGTACAATGTTTTAATGAGGGCATGAAATAGGGTAAGGAGGGGGATGTGTGGAGTACCTAAAAGGTATGCTTTTGATGATCATTTCAATAGCTTTTCAGTAGAATTTGTAAACCTTTTTGCATCATGAATCCGGAAAACAATAAAGAATCATAACAAAACATGTGAATTAATATACAAAGACTTAATCACTGATAATTGTTATTCTTCTGTGCAGGAAAGGGTGAAAACGAAGAGTTGTCGTTCCAAAGGAAAAGATAAAGACGAGATAATTGTTGTCCCTTTGAAGGGAAACCAAATGCAAACAAGGCTAAGCAGATCGAAGCAAATCGGCCCGAAAAAGGAGGAGAAGACACCAGCTCGGTGGAAAAGAAAAGAAAAGATTAAGGACTGATAGTATGGTGAATCCCTCAGGATCTTTGATCCTGAGGGGTCGCTGCTTTATCTATCTTGTTACTTAGACATCTCCGCCGTCACCTTTATATAAAGGGACAACACTGTTAACCTGGATATACGTTTTTTTATGTAATTTTCTGTAAAAGATCAACTTTGATCATTGAGTCTTGTTGAGAACTGGTTCATTGTACTTTTGTCTTATGTGTTAATATAAAACTTGGTGATTATCGTACCTCTACATCTGGATTAACTCAAATCAGTGTACCCTTGAGGCTAAGGGACCGACCCCAGAGGACACTTGCTTCTGTACCACTACGATTTGATTTCTGCGTGGTTTGCTTATTGTTGTTATCTGGTAATCTGATATGCTTTATGAATCGCCATTACATGCTCTGTTAAGATTAATTCATTAAGGTTTCTACGGATAGAATTGTGTATTGACTCTACACCATATTACTGATCCTTTCAAGAGTTGATTGAATGATTATTAGTCTTGGCCGAATATTATTACTGTTTCGTTACAGAGCTCTTGTACTGAACATTTACGACATAGATTTATTTGGAGTTGTATTCAGAAATGATGCTGTTAAATTAGGATTGATCAGATTACTGTTTCAGAGTGTTATATGTGTATGATCTATTGGCGTTGTTCCATAACTTATCGACAGTTAGTGCTGTTCCATTAGTGAGTCTTGCTTGAATTGCCTTAAGAGTGAGAGATTGAGATTTGATTGAGAAGAGTGCATTTGGGTTAATAGATTAAGTCTAATTATGACTCGCGAGACTTAGTTGTTTGATTGTTGTTCCATTTTATTATTGTTGTTCCATTTCAGATTTGTTGTTCAATTCTTTACTTGCTGTTCCATTTCACTATTTTCACTACCTCGCTCCCAGACCTATGATCCATGCTCTAATCTCCTTTCCATCAGTTTCCAAAGGGATGGGCTATTGGTGCTGAACCCTTGACTCGTGAGTTGCTTAGTTTCCTGAATGTGTGATTTTCCTTGCTTTTATTTCCTTTCCGTCAGTTTCCAAAGGGACAGGTTCTCGTCACCAAACCCTTGACTGACCAATTGCCTAGTTTTAAGAGTGTGTGCTTTAGTCATTTTAAGTAATTTAGTTATAGGCAAGCATTCGTTTACTCTTGTATTTTTAAGAACACTGTACTACTAGCTTTACTCTGACAAATAGCCTCGGATTGAGTCACTCTTTGTAATAACCAAACGCTCCTGGATTGACATACTAATGTGGGATAAATAGAGGTGAAAGAGACCCGTTTTATAGCTCTACAGTAGAATATTAGAAACAATAAGTAGAAAAAAGAAAGGAGTAATCACATATTACTCAGACACCTCCCTGACAACGATGCCAAAAAGTGATGAGCACCAGTATTGCAACAAGAATGTTGCAACTCCTAGGCTACTAGCTTTACTTTGTATAAATTTTGAATAATATGACACTTATTCACAGAGATTATCTTGATTATACACGATTGCGGAATACATGCATAATACATAACCTCCTCTACGTTGATCATCAATTTTGTGGAATTAAAAACAATGAAACATCAATCACATGCGCACATTAACACATTATGTAACCTGGGGAAAGAATATATCTGAAAACCCCACACTATCTATATATTATAATGATTGAGAACATGTAACAATACATAGTACAATACTCCTCACGAGTACTCAGTACTATCTCCACCTACTACACACAAACTAGCTCAGATCTGAATCAATCACAGGTTCAAATCTCCTCCACTACTTTCCTGCCTCCATTGCGCAATCCTGCATGTGAATAATAATGAATGGCTAAAGCAAACTCGTATTTCCTTGGCTGAACCACGCAATACTCATTGGCATTACTCAATCCCATTGATTGTGCAAGATCTCATGCACAACTATAGTCACAACTGATAGCAATCTCAACCTCTAACACCTGTCTCCACTGAATTGTCCATGCACTGAGTTAACTAATGTATTCTTTAGTTGCTTTATGAGTTAATAATTAGTGAATTAATTAACAATTAATTCACATCACTCATCACTAGTGTATTTTGCAGTTAGACTAAATACAACTAGTTTAACCAAGTCAAACTGCACACAACTCCATCAACTCCTCAATCAACTCCATCAAACTCAACCACATGAGTTCTAACTGAAGTCCTGCATGCAATAGCTCAACTGACCCACAAGAAAAGTGTATTTCCTTCTGACAGCTACATGTGCCACATCTGTAGCTCAAACTAAAGTGCTCCAAGAGGATAAGATAATGTTTATAGTCCAAATATTATTATGAGCTAATAATATTCGACTTTCTATTTTTTGCCTGGCAGTCTAAAAATAGAAACCGCCCGTATGTCTAAAAATATAAGTCCATCTATTTTTACCAACATGACCAATCATCCACCAATAGCATCCTGCAACTCATAGACCATGATCCATATGTCTAAAAATAGACATAGTCTAAAAATAGACTTTGCGCCAAAAATAGCCTGCGGGCCCACTTAGTGAAGGCGAGTTATTTTCACTAAGCTCCATCATCTTGTTGCATTTTCAACATACTTTATCAACCCGGGGTTTGTACAAACTTGGAGGTGACAGTGCTATACACAAGCAAAAGTGATGGTTTTGCCTTTTGTCACTTGTTTAGCTGTTGAGAGACCACTCGGGGTTTTCAAGATAGACTTCTATGAATTTAGAAGGAGCTTAGTTTCTGGATGAAAGAAAGGGGAATCTACTCTAAGAGAGATCTGATCTATTTCAATAATGGAAAAGACCGAAATTGAATGCTAAATCACATCATTTCCTAATTAACTACTAAAAAACTATGCTTTGCAATAATGCTAAATTAACATGAGCCAAATGCTACTATCTAAGCATGGAATTTAAAAGCATTAAACATCACTATTCTGCAAGTAAAGGGACTAAAATAACTATTTTTGTCTTTTTGTTATTTTCATGTAAAATCAAATATGCAAAATAATCTCTTGTGGTGATGTGTGAGATGGTTTAAGGATGTTTTAGGATGGCTTGAAGGTTTAGGAGATGGTTGGATGGTGTGGGAGACCATTGGGTGACATTTGGGGGCTTCCTAGAAATTTTCCCTCAATTTGGCCTCAAAACAGGCCACTACAGGAAAACCTACAGGATGTACTAGAAACCTACAGGATTCCCTATATTTCTACAAGATGCAGTCGTGAGAAAAATGATGGGTGTTTAAGGTGATGGAAATCTTAGGGAAGGTGGTTGATGGGTGGAATGGAGTGAGAAGAGACCTAGGAACACTCAGAAGTCAACATCAACGTTAGGAGATGGTTGGATTCACTCAATGTGCTTGGAAGAATTCTTATGTAAAATGATGAAATAGTGAAGGTAATGGTGAAAGAAAGGATGATTATGGTGAATGAAGTGGAAAGTGATTGTAGACTATGATATCTTTGTCTTGACCCGAAGCACTTGCTTTTCATGAAACATGTAAAATTTCCAAAAAGTCATGTAAACAAGAAGCATTCTCATAAGCCCGAAAAGCAGAATTAGTGAACTAACTGTCTACCTTATGCATGAGGAAAGTAGCTAAAAGGAATGGAATCAAGGATGAGATTTGTTGCAAGAATGAAGATAGAAGAGATGGAAATGCAATGCTACTTTGAAAAACTTATCAAACTCTAACTTAAATACAGTAAACTCTAAAGCTTATGAAAGAAATATAAATCTGTGTTTTTGGGGTTGCATAAGGGTCCCTTCCTCAAATCATGACCCCAAAGGGAATAAGTGAGGCCAAGACAACAGTTGATAGCCTTGTGGTGCTTCTTCTATCCCTACCAACCTGCTACTGAAGTAAGGCACAAATGGAAGCAAACTAATAAACATTTTAAGTATGGGGGATTACGCAGTGCATTATATTAGATATCATTTTTGGGATTCAACTGCGTTAAGTAAGTCATTCAAACGTATGACCATTTCCATGAGAGGTAGTCGTAACTGACTAATTTCTCATGATTATTGAATAGTTCACTTAGCAATCATTGCATCGGGTGATGCTCACAGGGGTGAAGAAGTGGGATTGAAACTAGTGAAATGTGGAGAACGAATCACATAGCATCAATCATCACTTCCGGGGCTTGCACCCGGTAACCAGGACTTCCCAGGAGGTCACCCATCCTAGAACTCCTCTGGCTCAAGCACGCTTAAGTGTGGATTTTTTCCCACAATCAAGCCCACTTAGCTTGCTACCCCATTTGCAAAACCTTAGCAAGTATTGTGCCTCATGAACCATTCAAGTAGAGATCCCTTGACTCTTTTTGAATTTAAGTATGGGGGATTACGCAGTGCATTATATTAGATATCATTTTTGGGATTCAACTGCGTTAAGTAAGTCATTCAAACGTATGACCATTTCCATGAGAGGTAGTCGTAACTGACTAATTTCTCATGATTATTGAATAGTTCACTTAGCACTCATTGCATCGGGTGATGCTCACAGGGGTGAAGAAGTGGGATTGAAACTAGTGAAATGTGGAGAACGAATCACATAGCATCAATCATCACTTCCGGGGCTTGCACCCGGTAACCAGGACTTCCCAGGAGGTCACCCATCCTAGAACTCCTCTGGCTCAAGCGCGCTTAAGTGTGGAGTTTTTCCCACAATCAAGCCCACTTAGCTTGCTACCCCATTTGCAAAACCTTAGCAAGTATTGTGCCTCATGAACCATTCAAGTAGAGATCCCTTGACTCTTTTTGAATTTAAGTATGGGGGATTACGCAGTGCATTATATTAGATATCATTTTTGGGATTCAACTGCGTTAAGTAAGTCATTCAAACGTATGACCATTTCCATGAGAGGTAGTCGTAACTGACTAATTTCTCATGATTATTGAATAGTTCACTTAGCACTCATTGCATCGGGTGATGCTCACAAGGGTGAAGAAGTGGGATTGAAACTAGTGAAATGTGGAGAACGAATCACATAGCATCAATCATCACTTCCGGGGCTTGCACCCGGTAACCAGGACTTCCCAGGAGGTCACCCATCCTAGAACTCCTCTGGCTCAAGCGCGCTTAAGTGTGGAGTTGTTCCCACAATCAAGCCCACTTAGCTTGCTACCCCATTTGCAAAACCTTAGCAAGTATTGTGCCTCATGAACCATTCAAGTAGAGATCCCTTGACTCTTTTTGAAAGTATGGGGGATTACGCAGTGCATTATATTAGATATCATTTTTGGGATTCAACTGCATTAAGTAAGTCATTCAAACGTATGACCATTTCCATGAGAGGTAGTCGTAACTGACTAATTTCTCATGATTATTGAATAGTTCACTTAGCACTCATTGCATCGGGTGATGCTCACAGGGGTGAAGAAGTGGGATTGAAACTAGTGAAATGTGGAGAACGAATCACATAGCATCAATCATCACTTCCGGGGCTTGCACCCGGTAACCAGGACTTCCCAGGAGGTCACCCATCCTAGAACTCCTCTGGCTCAAGCGCGCTTAAGTGTGGAGTTTTTCCCACAATCAAGCCCACTTAGCTTGCTACCCCATTTGCAAAACCTTAGCAAGTATTGTGCCTCATGAACCATTCAAGTAGAGATCCCTTGACTCTTTTTGAAAGTATGGGGGATTACGCAGTGCATTATATATTCAACTGCGTTAAGTAAGTCATTCAAACGTATGACCATTTCCATGAGAGGTAGTCGTAACTGACTAATTTCTCATGATTATTGAATAGTTCACTTAGCACTCATTGCATCGGGTGATGCTCACAGGGGTGAAGAAGTGGGATTGAAACTAGTGAAATGTGGAGAACGAATCACATAGCATCAATCATCACTTCCGGGGCTTGCACCCGGTAACCAGGACTTCCCAGGAGGTCACCCATCCTAGAACTCCTCTGGCTCAAGCGTGCTTAAGTGTGGAGTTTTTCCCACAATCAAGCCCACTTAGCTTGCTACCCCATTTGCAAAACCTTAGCAAGTATTGTGCCTCATGAACCATTCAAGTAGAGATCCCTTGACTCTTTTTGAAAGTATGGGGGATTACGCAGTGCATTATATATTCAACTGCGTTAAGTAAGTCATTCAAACGTATGACCATTTCCATGAGAGGTAGTCGTAACTGACTAATTTCTCATGATTATTGAATAGTTCACTTAGCACTCATTGCATCGGGTGATGCTCACAGGGGTGAAGAAGTGGGATTGAAACTAGTGAAATGTGGAGAACGAATCACATGATTGATGCTATGTGATTCGTTCTCCACATTTCACTAGTTTCAATCCCACTTCTTCACCCCTGTGAGCATCACCCGATGCAATGAGTGCTAAGTGAACTATTCAATAATCATGAGAAATTAGTCAGTTACGACTACCTCTCATGGAAATGGTCATACGTTTGAATGACTTACTTAACGCAGTTGAATCCCAAAATGATATCTAAACTAATAAACAACCAATCAAATCTACACTACTTGCAATGAAAATACCTCTAAAGACAAATTATAAATGAAGCTATGAATCTAAGCTAAACATAGAGATATAAAAAAGGAGCCTTGGCTACTAGGGTTGGGCCCTAACCCAATAGCTTCAACCCTCTGAGTGAACTCAGTGCTGGCTCAAACAAAACTCTCATTCTTATTACCAAAATAGAAAATTACATCAAAATCTTCCACAAGTCTAGAGCTTAAAAATACTTAGAGTTTTACAACAAAAATTCAAATCCTAATGAGGCTCTAGATCTTTCTACTTATACAACTGAAGTCCCCAATGACTTCCTTAAAATTAGGGAAGCTTGGCTCCCAAACTCGAGATAAACTATCTCTTTGTCTCTCACTTCCTTGACTGCCTTCTAATGCTCATGACTTGGCTTCTTGCACTATGAGTTGGTGTGATAAATGGAGGAATATTCGAATGGGGTAGAAGTAAATGAAGAGTATTTACCTCCTACAATCCCTCTCCCTTTTCTCATTCGAGTTTCAATCTTAGTCTTTGCCAAAATTCCTTAATTTCCTTCTTGAAACTTGAATTCAATGTATATTAGTCCACTAGGCATGATATCCCACTCTAACTCATCTCATAAACAAAATATAATAGAAATCATGTAATAAGTTGTGAGAAAAGTTGATTTGACTAAGCTATGAGGTGAATTAAGGCCCATATAATTACCTACTGATGAGGCTCATCACACTCTTTCTGTGAAGGTAGAAAATATTATGTTAATTGTCTCATGATTAACATCAAAAAATTACTGATATGGTGTGTTATTCACACACCCCTTGTGTGTAGATAAATTGCACCCAAATAAATTATATATTGATTGTCTCATGACTCCTACAAACATAAGCATATGAAAGCCCACACACATGTCCTTCTTTATTAGATGAATGTACTATTAAAATTGTTTTTTTTTGTGGTAGAGTGCACCAAGAGAGATTATATTAATTGTCTCATGACCCATGCAAACACAATTAGATCAAATTGCACTCTATGTCGTTCCTTAGGAGAATCTAGTGTGGTGTAGAACAATAGATGATAGGATGTATTGTTAAATAACAAATTGTTTGAAGGTAGATTATAGTATCAAGGAACTAATTATGTTAAGTTCATTAGTTTAGTGATAGAGTGTACTATTAAAAAACTCTTTTTAGTGAACATACAGTAAAAAGTTTCAAGTTTGGGGATAAAGTGTAACATTAGGGAGTATTGTTAAAGAACAGCTTGGGTGAACATAGATTTTCCTATTAAGGAACTCCTTGTGTTAAGTTCATTAGTTCAATGATAGATTGTACTATTAAAGAACTTTTTTTATGAAGGTACATTAAAAAGTTGGAGGCTTGGTGATAGGGTGTAATGTTGAGACACCCTTTGTATGAATGTTGCCTCCTCAAAATCTGATTGTGTCTAGCTAGCCCCAAAAGAAAATTTTATTTAAGACACTCATTGAAGTACTTGTAAATAGTGATGAAATGACATGTCTCCCTAATACTCAAACATAAAAATATAAAATTACTTTCGATTACTTTATCTCTCTATATGATTTATATATGAATATATTATTTAATATGAAAAATGAAATATTTTATAGAGACCTTTTTCTTATCAATAATATTTATTTTGTGGGTGAATATACACTCTACAACCCACTATAGGGGAGAGTAGTGTCAATAAATGAGTGTAAACATTTATGTTTTTGCTTAATAAAAAATTTGTATGGGGGAGATGTTGTAATGCTTCTTAATGAGTGTAAACATTTACATGATGATTCAATAAAATATCTTTGAGGAACAATAGCTATATATCACATTCATAGTTATATATTTTAGTGGAAAACAAAAATGTGTAAATTTTGATAGATGAACCCAATTCCTCCATTTTTCTATTGATTTTCACTATAATAAGAATAATAGATGTCAATGAGAAAATAATTCATACATAAATTTATATTTTCTTACTATGGTTGAAATAAAATGGCTAGTAGCTTTTATGGCCACAATAAAATCCCAAGTTATGTTTCCACTAGATCCATACTAGGATATACAAATAAAAGGACCATTTACTTCACATTTTTTTTTGCAATAGATGCATTGATTTTAATGTAAATGTTATTTTTTAATATGATATAAATAGATCGATGATGTGAATTTATTTCAAAGTAATTAGATTAATAATGTGCATTTATTTCAGTGTATGCACAAAGTAACTAATGCATTCATTTATGTGTTACAATAACCAACAACATAGATATATTTTTAATAGAAATGAGCAACAATGATTCTAGATCCATGGTAATATATACAATAAATCCATATTGAAAAAATGAACAACAAATAGTATATCAAAGAGCATATTGAAAAAGAAGAGTATAGCATATGACAATTGAAGAGTGACTAAAGCAAATAATACAACAAAATGCAAAATGAAGAGGAAATCATGAAAACTTGAACAACAGAGAGAACAATACCCAACCAACTCAAACATACTATAATACAAGATGCAAAATAAAATTCTATGAGAAAAAGAAATTAAAGGTGTCTATTGCCAAGCTTAATTTCGAACTCTTTTGAGTATGAATATTGCACATCATAAATTTAGTGATAGGATTTATCTATTAGGTCATGTTTAAATGTCATGTGTGAGAGAAGTCATATGTTGGAATTTATGAATTTTGTACAAATACATGTCTAGTGTTAAGATGTAATAAGATGTAGAAAAGAAGGAACTCATCATATTAATATTACACATATTCAAAATGATTAGATTAGGCATATCTTCAACAAATATTGCTTGGCAAAACATGAGATAAACCAACCTAGATTCTTATCAAATCTTGATCTAAAGCATTGAGAGAGATTAAACCTCTCAAAGTTCAAAACATTTCTTAGGTTTTATACTCAAAATGAGGTTTTCACCTTATTGCTCAATAAATCCAAAATTGAAATGGATTTAGGTTCTTTAAACATCATATGTAAACTATATTTTAACCAAAGATAGAGTTACACATCTCTTTTATAATATTATTTCAAATGTTATTTATGAGATCCATAGTGAATGGTAAAGCATTTACACAAATATCTTATACCAAAAATAGAATATAGTTATCCAATAAATTAATTTTTTATTATTATTTTTAATGACCTCATTTTTATATATAAAATTAATATAAAAATAGACATTAAAATATTTTATTTATTTTAAAAATTTTAAAATCTATGTATGATATAAAAAAAAAAAATTTTATCATTAATATTTTTTAATTTTTAATGTTATATGAACATTTCTCTGGTCTATAGTACCTCTAATTCTAATAATACAACCTCATTTGCTAATTGATAATCTTTAAATGTTCTTTCAAACACTCAACATAAATAAGTATGTTTAAATAATAGCATAAACATAAATAATAAAGTAAATGTGTAAATTTTCAATTTAATAGTTCCTTCGCAAAGAAAATTAAGATTGGGATATAAACTTGAGTTATAAATGTAATTCAAGCCTCATAAGGAGTATTTATATAAAAATTTATAAAATAATTTCTCAAGTTGATAATATTCCAATCCAACACTATTGGGTTCACGAATAATCATGTTATCAGTAGTAATAGTTATCATAATTTTTGAAGTACATATGAGCCTTTGTCGCTACATTCAAATTCGTTATAATCATTCGTACTATTATAACGAGAAACGTTTATGTTATTCCAACTACTTCCGCCTCCGTGAAGAATTATTGTACTATATAGCGTACAACTAGTAATGGTTTCAAAAGGTACAAGGAGAGAATTATTGTACTATATAGTATACAATTAGCAATTGTTTTTAAAGGTACAAAAAGAGGTCTATAGGATTTTCTAGGAGAGATGTTGGGTCAAGCTTAATTAATGAGCAATTTGCGCTCGCTAAAGTCCTTCTAATTTTCTTTTATTATGGTAAAATTATATTGATAATTCATTGGTTTCACTTTCAAAAGCTTGAAGGGATTTGAAGAGCAGGTATAGAATTACTTTGTGAGATTTGATCCCAAAATCAATTATTTGTAAATACATACTCAATGAAATTTTAATTGATTGAAACCCTGCACAAATGTTTGATATAAGAAAATAAGCTCAAAAGGTTGAAACACTTAATTGGTTTGTGGAAAACCTTGTTTTCTTGGAGTAGATTGTGGAATTGCTTCTTTTAGATGTTTTGTTTATATCTATATTACATTGAACACTAATGTCTTATTTCATTTTAGAGTAATTTAATTTCCCAAAATCAAGAAACCTCTACAAATGGCCAAGCATCTAGGAAATTTTCTAGTGACCAAGGCAATAACCACCATGACTATGCCATACCATTTGACAATGTTTCTCTACCCAGCCTCATTCAATACTTAGGGAGGGAGAAGCAAGCTAATTCCATGAACAAATTGCCTTTGGAAAAAATTATGCACACACATAGAGCAAAATCCAAATACTCTACCACAAAGAAAGAGAGTTGTCCACACAAATTTGTTAAATGGATCTACTTTGTGCACTGGTTCAAAGTGAAAAGTGAAAATAATGAAGAGTGGTTTATATGTAATGAAAAATGGCTTTATGTAAAGAAATAAACATTAAAAATTAATAAATCTTGATGAAAAAATAATAAATATATAAATACTAAAAAATCTCAACTTTATTTTTCATTAGAAAACTCAAACCCTATATGTTTTAGAGGTAAAAATAGCTTTAATAGTGAGTAAATGTAACCTAAGCAAATAGTTATACACAATTACATGTGAATGGTTGTAGAATACACACATAGGGCCATTATCATAGACAAAAGAAAGAAACCTTAAGCATTATAAAAAATAGCTATACAAAGTTACTTTTGAATGGTTGTAACTTATACAATCATATCCATTAGAAATCTAAAACTCCTAGTATACACTCAAGTCCATTAGAAATCTGAAGCTTCCAGTTACTTTACAAAGAATAGTGCCGCTGAGGTGTCTTATACAACTAATTCAAATCAAACTTTAAATAATTATCCTATTTTTTTTATACAACTACTTCAAATCAAGTAGTGTTATATGTAGGATATTGAGTTATCCAAAAAAAATGGAACCGTGTCATAACCATAACTTTACATTAACTTTACAGTTCTTGGGGGCAACAGGTGCGAGGATACCAAAAGGAAAACAATAAACATCATATGCCTCGTTAATTGGAGATACTCCAAATAATCATGCCCATATATGAGCCTAGATTTTTACTTACTCTTCTTGTTGAATGATCACAATAGCAATGCTCACAAGCTGCAATTCAAGTACTATCCTATTAAAATGTCGAGATGGGATGGCGCAAAGCATGAGACACTCTTTATTATCACTGGGAAAATGTCCAGATGGGATGGCACAAAGCATTGTTGGAATATTAATTCGAACTGCCGTGCAGGGACAGCGACCGCAACCTATCAACTTCTGAATCCGCCATCACACAGCAAGAAAGCAGCTCCAGAAAACTGCTACCTTATCGGACCACTTTTTCTCAGCAAGTGGTTTCAGTACAAATGACTCCGATGCAATGAAAACTTGACGCGTGTCCATTGTACGTTTTACAATACAGCTCTCCATCGGGACGTAAAGGTCAGTCAGAAAAGGTCGCGCGATATTGTCAACAATCGTCCGATTGAAAGCAGTGTTGTCCACCGTCCGATTGAACCAGGGCTGCGTACAGGTCTGCACCATAACTTGCGTGAAGTGAAATTTCCTTGTTTGACCTCCGTATCACTGTTAAAACCGTATGCAAGGCTGAATAAATTAATTGACCGCCATAGGTGAAAAAATTAAGTTTGGTGTTTTGTTTGTTTTACGCATGTGGTTTTTATTTTCACGGAACAAGTAAAAAAAAAGATTTATTATTTTGATTGCATATGATATATATGCATTATTTTTTTGTTCCGTTGACTTGTGTGAGGAAATGGTGAAATGCACAGCTGGTGCAAATGGGATTGGTATGAGAGGATCGCACAGCAGTGCGAAAACAATTTTTTTTTTATGAATTATATGCATTGTAATGCAAAGCAAGGAGATCCACACATTAGTGCGAAGGCAGAACAAAAGGCAAGGGATGAAAAGTGAAATGGTTCGCAGCAGCGAATAAAAACCCAGGGGAGACAGAGTCTATGGTTATGGGTATGCACAACAGTGCATAAGAAAAAGGCAGCAGCGTGATGGCAAGAAGGAGAAGCACGACAGTGCGAATGTAAGCAGTGTGAAGACACAGCAGACAACAAGATTTTGTTGAGATGGGAAATACGTGCAGCAGCGTGAGATGAAACAGCATTGCAATATACAGCAGTGTGAATATAGAGGAACAGGCCAGCATGGGAATTTTTTTGTTGAAAGAAAACAGAGCAGCGCCTGTATATATTTTTGAGAATATGAAATTGCCATACACAGCAGCGGAGAGGTAAGTTTTGTTGTTACTCGTTGAGATAAAATGAGAAGGAATTTGCAGCAGAGCATGAATGTAATATTTTGTTGAAAGAGAAATGTGTGGGATGCAGTAGCATATGTAATTTTTTTTTATTGCAATGTAAATGTGAAACTCACCGCAGTGAGAATGAAGAAATGTGTTTTTACACAGCAGTGAAAAGGGAAATCGTGAATGAAGCAAGAGGATTTTTTTTACAGCAGTAAATGTAAATGAGATTTTTACACACAACAGTGTAAAATGGAGACAGAGTAATATTTTTTGTTGTTTTGGAACTGCATCTAAAGCAGTGTCTGGTTGTAATCCCTCTGTGAGAGGAAGTGAAGCTCTTGGTAAATTCCTCTGTTAAAGAGGAAGGTGCTCTTCATCACAGTCTCTTGGTGAATCCGTCTGTTAAGAGGAAGATGCTTTTGAGCATAGACTGGTGAATCCCTCTGTGTGAGGAAGATGTTTTTGTAAAAGCAGTGTTGGTGAAATCCCTCTGTTAAGAGGAAGACCCATTTTGTAACAGTAGCTGTTTCTTTTCATGAATACAAGTTTTTATGTGTGTGGGTAAAACTCTGTGTTCTGGAAACATTCTTTTGTTCCGCTGTGTTAAAGATCTTGTGGCAAAAATAGAGCATTGTCTCTATGTTCAGTTTGTTTGTTTTTGGAATTTTACCAGAAAAATTCCCAACAGTGGTATCGGAGCAGATCTAGGCTCTTTGAAGGTGTCAAAGAAGCTGAAGGAAGGAGTTTTTTGCTGCAACAGCTTCTCCAGCAGAGTGAAGACTCAGTCAAGGTATTTCTCAAAGATTTTTTTCCTGTGTTACTGTTGAAGAAACAGTCAGTTATTTTAGATACACAGTCAGTTGTTTTAAAAACAAAGTCAGGTATTTGAAGCATAGTTAAGAATGGCGAGGTCAAAGAAGAAAGTCACCAATCCTCATAAAAATGTTTCTCCCTCTACTACTAAAATAGAAGACAATCTATTTGAAAGCATTCTATTTGAGGCTACAAGGTTCAATGGGAACTTTGATATATGGGAAATAAAAAATAGGACTTTCTTAAAGTCTGAAGGGATTGAAGTTTGGGAATCAGTGATTGATGATAGCAAGATGGATAGAGAATCCAAGGAGTACAATGCAAAAGCAGCAAAGACAATCTTGGATGGGCTCCCTGATTCTGTAAAGAAGAATCTAGGAAAATATTCATCAGCAAAGGATATATGGGATAGACTTCATGACCTTCACGCAAAGAGAGCAATGACCATGACCATCAGTCAAGAAGGAAATTCTGAACCCATCATAGAAGATGGAAATGAGAAGGTTGACCTCATCAAGCTTCAAGTACAAGAAAGGGATGAAGAGCTTGCCAAGCTTAAGAAGGAACTTAATCAAAGCAAAAGGAAGCATCATGAAGAAGTCATATCCATGACAAATCAATTGAACAAAGCAAAGAAGCATGAAGATGTCTTGTCAAGTCAACTTGAACAAAGGCACAAGAGAGTGAACAAACTTGTAGAAGAGATTGGACAGTACAAGGTAGAGGTCTCCTCCCTTAAGTCTAAATTATAAGAAGCCAAGAAAAACGCACAAGAAGCTGAAAAGAAAATGGAGAGCAGTCAACCAAAGAATGAGAAATCTCCAAAATGAAGTCAGATATCATCTCCCTTAAAATAGTAGCAGCTGAAGCTACTCGTAGCAAGGAAGAAACCAAGGAACAACTTGTAAAGAAGAATAATGAGTGTGAAAGATTGGAAGAAGAGATTGTCCTCCTCAGGAAAAAGGTTGAAGGGATGAACAAAATCATGAAGAGCTCTCAAGCCCTGGATGACATGCTCAGATATCACAGATCTCCACCTGATAAATCAGGACTCAGGTATGTAAGTGAACCCTCAAACAAGAATGAAAATGCTTTAAGCAAGAGAGATGTGAAGAAGCCAGAAAGAAATTGTGATGCTCCTAGTTCCAGCAAAGGCAAGGAGAAAAATCAAGGCTACAATAGAAGAAATCCTACTCCAAGTAGAAAACCAACTCCAAGAAGAAATGTTGATGATGTCAAAGAGGCAAGAGGGAAAGGTTATCATCAAAGGATCTCAAGGCAGAAAGGCTTCAGAAGTACATCAAGGAAACCTCCATCTCTCAAGTACCAAAGTTCATTTTTTGGTTATTGTTATTCTTGTTCAAACTTTGGTCATATGGCAAAAGACTGTAGAGCATCTCATAGAGATAGATGTTATGGTTTCCGACAATCTCCAAGAAACAATTTTACAAGAAGAAATCATGAAATATTATTCATGAACAATGTAGAATGTTTCAAGTGTCATAACATTGGGCATATGGCACGTGATTGTAACTTAACATGGGGTCTTACACAAGCTAGACCCATGCAAAAGAAGAAAGTTACACAAGTATGGAGAAGGAAGGAAATATAGTATGAAATTCCTTTGAGCTCTCAAGTCGATCTAAGTTTCTTTTGAGAAAACTTTGCTAAAAAAAAGATGATGCATACACTTAGGGCGAGCCTGTATTTTTTGATAATTATTGTTGAACTATATTAACAGTCATTCTTTGATGAAGATCTTTTTATAGTGGAAAGATATGAAATTAAATATTCCATAAAAGCAGAGAAGAAAAGGTTGCAGGATAGCTTGGAGATGCAAAGATTGGAAATATTTCCTAAGGCAAAGAGAAAGAATATATTACATGATTTGAGTACCTGAGCATAGCAGTGAAAGCGATGAAAGCAAAGCTGATATGAATAGGTAGAAAAGCTTTGAATTTTTATGAAGTGTTTGGTATGACTAAACGCCCAGCAGTTGAAATTAAAGGGGAGTGTTGGAATATTAATTCGAACTGCCGTGCAGGGACAACAACGGCAGCCTGTCAACTTCCGAATCCGCCATCACGTAGCAGGAAAATAGCTCCAGAAAACCGCTACCTGATCGGACCGATTTTTCTCAACAAGTGGTTTCTGTACAAACGACTCTGATGCAATGAAAACTTGATGCACGTCCATTGTATGTTTTACAATACAACTCTCCATTGGGGCGTAAAGGTCAGTCAGAAAAGGTTGCCCGATATTGTCAACAACCGTCCGATTGAAAGCAGTGTTGTCCACTGTCCGATTGAACCAGGGCTGCATACAAGTCTGCACCATGACTTGCGTGAAGTGAAAGTTCCTTGTTTGACCTCCGTATCACTGTTAAAACTGTATGCAAGGCTGACTAAATTAATTGACCGCCATGCTGAGAATTAAATGGCGTTCGTAGATATAGGTGAAAAAATTAAGTTTGGTGTTTTGTTTGTTTTACGCATGTGGTTTTTATTTTCACGGAACAAGTAAAAAAAAAATATTTATTATTTTGATTGCATATGATATATATGCATTATGTTTTTGTTTCGTTGACTTGTGTGAGGAAATGGTGAAACGCACAGCTGGTGCAAATGGGATTGGTATGAGAGGATCGCACAGCAGTGCGAAAACAATTTTTTTTTATGAATTATATGCATTGTAATAAACAGCAAGGAGATCTGCACATTAGTGCGAAGGCAGAAGAAAAGACAAGGGATGAAAAGTGAAATGGTTCATAGCAGCGAATAAAAAACCCAGGGGAGACAAAGTCTATGGTTATGGGTATGCACAGTAGTGCATAAGAAAAAGGCAGCAATGTGATGGCAAGAAGGAGAAGCATGGCAGTGCGAATGTAAGTAGTGTGAAGACATAGCAGACAACAAGATTTTGTTGAGATGGGAAATACGTGCAGCAGCGCGTGAGATGAAACAACATTGCAATATACAACAGTGTGAATATAGAGGAACAGGCCAGCGTGGGAATTTTTTTGTTGAAAGAAAACAGAGCAACGCCTGTATATATTTTTGAGAATATGAAATTTCCATATGCAGCAGCGGAGAGGTAAGTTTTGTTGTTACTCGTTGAGATAAAACAAGAAGGAATTTGCAGCAGAGCATGAATGTAATATTTTGTTGAAAGAGAAATGTGTGGGATGCAGTAGCATATGTAATTTTTTTTTATTGCAATGTAAATGTGAAACTCACCGCAGTGAGAATGAAGAAATGTGTTTTTACACAGCAGTGAAAAGGGCAATCGTGAATGAAGCAAGAGGATTTTTTTTTACAACAGTAAATGTAAATGAGATTTTTACACACAGCAGTGTAAAATCTCAGGAGGAGACAGAGTAATATTTTTTTTTGTTTTGGAACTGCATCTAAAGCAGTGTATAGTTGTAATCCCTCTGTGAGAGGAAGTGAAGCTCTTGGTGAATCCCTCTGTTAAAGAGGAAGGTGCTCTTCAGCACAGTCTCTTGGTGAATCCGTCTGTCAAGAGGAAGATGCTTTTCAGCATAGACTGGTGAATCCCTATGGTTAAGAGGAAGATTCTCTTCAACATAATCTTTGGTGAATCCCTCTGTGTGAGGAAGATGTTTTTGTAACAGCAGTTGGAGAATCCCTCTGTGTGAGGAAGATGTTTTTGTAAAAGCAGTGCTGGTGAAATCCCTCTGTTAAGAGGAAGACCCATTTTGTAACAGCAGCTGTTTCTTTTTATGAATACAAGTTTTCATGTGTGTGGGTAAAACTCTGTGTTCTGGAAACATTTTTTTGTTCCACTGTGTTAAATATCCTGTGGCAGAAACAGAGCATTGTCTCTGTGTTCAGTTTGTTTGTTTTTGGAATTTTACGAGAAAAATTCCCAACAAGCGTGAGACACTCTTTATTATCCCTGGTAAAATGTCTAGATGGGATGGCGCGAAGCGTGTAGGATTAAGTGAAAAGGAAAATCACCAAAGCCACAATCCATATGATCAATATGACATTAAGTATAACTTCAATAATTTAAACCTGAAACTTTCCAAATGCCAATGAGCTTATTGGTCAACGTATTTAAGCCCTCTGATATACATTCATAGAATTTTGACTTTGGTTGTGTCACAAAACATAACACAATGTTTTTCTATCTGCTCTGTAAATTGAAAGCTTTGACATGAGGGACATAAATCACTGCAAGCAAACAAATTATAATGATTCCCTATCTTCTTTGGAAATTGAGAATTCTAATGCTGGAATCAAAAAATTGTGCAAATAAAACGGGGAATGACACTGAAACGACTACAACTTGTCCCATAAAATCATTCCATTATCCAAAGTAGCACCTCAAGAATTCCTTCCCCTCTTGTTTCCCACCATCGGCCATCGCCATTTCATTTGAAATATCCACGAACTGAGATGCTACCAATCAATGCAAAGGGGGAGCCAAATAATGCCATCTCCACCACTCAGAAATCCGCTGCCACACTCTGAAAAACATAAACATGAGAGATTGTCTTTATTAAGTACCTTCATCGAATATAAGAAGACATTAAATCTCAGTGGACGTAGAATTATGATGGCAGAGATTGCTCTACCATGCCGTTTCACATGTCCACCATTCCAAAGAGGTTTCTTGCATAAGCTCTACTGCCTTTATTATCCTCTGAAACCCCTGAATGCTTCCATCCCAATGTATGACTTTCACAGTGCTGGAAGGTATAGAGTTCGAAGCCCAGAAAACAAAATTTCCCATGGCTTCCCCTATTCCCTGCCTTTCTGCAGTTCTATGAATGGTCTGCAACTGTATGCATGGGGTACAAGGCATTTATGAAGTATGCCTCCCTCCATTTGATATATAGGCTAAAATAATGTGAATGTAACAGCTGGCTACAACGCAATTCTCTCCTGAATCATTTTAAGTATGACATAAAACTGACATAATAAGAAACATAAAATCATTCGTTTATGTGAAGTTGAGACCCACATGCATTCACTCATTTGTTGTAATCTACCCAACAGCTACATCAGTAATCTTCAACTACAGATTCCAACTGACCTGTCATTTCTTTTTGTTCAGCATCCTCCTCATTCTCTGCCTCGGCATTCTCAACTGATCTCTTTCCTAAATCACCTTGTTGTGACCCTTCTCGAAGCTCACGACAATACGACAAACAAAGATCATACTTACAGACTTCACAGCTTCTGTGGAAAATTACTAAAGATGTATTGTAGTTGTCATAGTAATGACGCTCATTTTCTTCCTCGCCAATAACCTCGGGAATCTTTAGGGCTTTTACTAGTTTACTTTGAATCATGGCCTTTGCCTCAAGTTCTAGCATTTGCTCAAGATGAATCTTAGTGACCACGAGGAGGCTGCTGCTCCAATTGATGTTTCTGAACATTGGTGGGTTGAAGCACTACAACTGCATAGCTTCCTACCCTGGTGGGTTGAAGCACTACAACTGCTTAAAATGGCAGAGGACATCCAAGCCGGTCTTTGTCGCTGGCACCCCATTGCTCTGATTTTTCTCCCAGTAATTCTCTCCTACTTGCGAGCATTCTCGTGTCCTCCATGTTCAGTGCCATAAACTCCACTAAGAATTCAAACAAACTCTCCAAGCACTGTGTCCTCCATGTTCAGTGCCATAAACTCCACTAAGAATTCAAACAAACTCTCCAAGCACTATGGTGTAAAAATGTAATAATGGTGCACCCACATATGTGTAATAATGGTAGCCAGCTAGATGTCAAATAGTGAAAGCCAGATATGTAGCCATATGCGAGAGGTCCAAATGAAAGTATATACTACTAAACTGATTCAAAAGAAAGCCTATGGGCCTAAAAATTCTGACACTAGTGGGTTGAAGCACCATAAATTCATAGCCCGGGGCCTGCCTCACTTCCTAACCTAGTGGATTGAAGCAATGCAACTGCTTAAAATAGTAGAGAGCATCCAAGCCGTCTCTCCGATTGGCACCACATTGATCTGATTTTTTTTGCCAGAAATTCTTTCCTACTTGCAAGCATTCTTGTGTCCTTCATGTTCACTGCCATAAACTCCACTAAGAATTCAAACAAACTCTCCAAGAACTTTGGCATAAAAAACAAACTCTTCAAGGCTCACTGTGGTGTAAAAATGTAATAATGGTGGAGGCACTGATGTCATGTAAAAATGTAATAATGGTAGCCAGCCAGATGTCAAACAACAAAATCCAGATATTAAACAATAGAAGATATATAGCCATGTGCCACATGTCCATCCAAAAATGAAAGTATAGACAAAGAAATTGATTCAAAAGAAGGCCTATAAGCCTAAAAATGAAAAATGGATAGCTTTTCAATTTGAATAATTTTCGTATTATGATTACACATTTGGAATTACGAATAAAACGTTATCAAAATTCATGGAATTTTCTTTTAATAATTATATTACCTCCCAAGGCCACATCAGGGGCCACGATAGATTTGTTTCATAATACTTCTATTATGAAAGACCTTGAATTATCACAATTCAATTCATTTGCAATTTGATATCGTTAACCATATTCCAAATTACTTGCAAATACTAAATCAAAAGATGATGTGAAAGTTTGAGGGAGATATAAGTTGGGGTTCTTTAGTTCTCATAATAATCGTAATGATGGGTAATTTTTATATATATGGATATTTTTAAACCAATGTCATCATGATTCAAGAAGAGAATCTCATAACATAACAACCTTACTCTTAGAAGAGGGATATGCATAGTAAAATTAAAAAGCATATGCTTAGGGCTAAACCCGTGGTTTATTAGTCTTTGGTTTTACTAGGGACACTCACCTCCCATTGATTTTTAGATTAAAAAAATTATTTTTTTAAAATTTATATATATTATTTTGTTGGGTGAAAGAGCCTTGATGTGATATAATCTCTTTAGTGAAAGGAAATTTAACTTTAATATTTGTCAATTTCTAACAAACAAATTTAAAATGATTAAAAGATTAATTTTTTAAATAGTCATTGTTAATAGTAAATTTGTGAGTAGCTCTACTATTTTTATCACTAGTTACTAATCCACTTAACCAATAAAAAAAGAAAAAGGAAAAAGCTACAAAACATTTAGCAATAACCTTCATATATGCAAAGCATTGTTAGAGAAAACTTGCAAAAGCGTTCATGAGATCTAAAATTACATGCCAAAAATTATAGAAAATAACACAATGCAATTTTTATTTATTTTTATTAGCATTAGCTTTGGAGCCGAACATAAATGACATCACTGGGTCCTTTAACAACCTCCTCCAAGGGGGGATTATTTTGTGCCCCTATGCTTCAAATAGCTCATTTCTCTCTCCTCTAGTTGCAAATGGGTAAAAGAATAAAAATGGTAGAATTCAATGTTGAGAACTCAAGAGTTATGCGACCACAACAATAATAGTGATCATGTGTGTAATTTGAGGAAAAAACTTCTCCATTTATAATAAAATTCTAGCATACATTGAGATATGGTCAAACAATAAAATATTACTAGACTAAATCAAAATCCCACTTTAATGAGTATTTTATTATATTTATGAGAGCTCTAGTTAATAATCTTTATTTCACTAACTAGCTAAAAAAATTATGATTAATTGAGTTAATGAAGAAAAGTGGGTGAAATAATTAATAAATGAAAATAGTTTATTTCAAGGAGATAAGGCTTGAAGTCGTCTACCAAGGCAAAGGAATTACCCGAACGACCACTTTTGGCTAGAATCTGAGCAAAAAAAATTCAAAAAATCTTGTAGATGTAGTGTTTGAATCGTGTTTTTGATAGTGGAAATGGATTCAACACCATGAAAAACTTCTAGGAAACCTAAAATTTTAAAGTTTAACAACTATAACTTAGATTTACAAAAATCGTTGCCAGATTTTCTCTAAATATCACCAAAATTTCCATAACGATAAGGTTTATGTAAATTAGTAACAATTACTAAATAATAATTTAGTAATTCTTTCATAGGAGAAAACTATAATTATTAAAGAATAATAAATAAATAATGATTTATTTAATTATTATTGAGTGACATGGTCAAAATGGGTTAGATATAATTAATATATAATGATTTAATAATTTTTTTTAAGGAGAAAAGTTAAATCATTAAGAAATAATAAATAAATGGTGTTTTATTTAATTATTCCTCTGAATGGGTTTTTTAATTAATTTTCACAAAATGGGTGAAGGTGAAAAGAAATTAAATTAATTAAGTGAATTTCTAAGTTATTTTAAGGTAGGTGAATTAATTAAACAATTTTTTTTAGGTAACTAGTTCTCTAAATTATTTCCTAAGGTGAAAGTGAGTTTTTGATGTGTAAAACCCATACTATATAGTGTATTTTGATCATTGTAGTGGAAAAAGACTAGTTGATCACTTTTTGAGGTGATAACATTCATTCTATTAGTGATTTTTCTAATATTAACAATGAGGCTAACATATGAGTTTGGAATTAACAATGTTAGCTTGATACTCTTAGTGATTTGCATAGGTCCTTTAGATAAATGACCCGTGGGAGGCATGAGTGGGTGGGGAAAGTGTTCAGCACTATATTAAAAATTTATTTTCTGAAATAATCCTACCCATGAGGTCACTCATGATAGTTAATAACCACGTATTTCCCACTCTATATTCATTGTCATATATGTATGCATAAGTGAGAATGTGTGTGGAAAAAAAACAAGTGAAAGAGACATCCACACCTTCCCCACATCAACACTTCACAATTAACATTCATCACCTTCCACAGTCTCTAAGAACACCATGTTGTTCAATATGGAATCCATGAAGGATGGGGAGCTCTCATTGATGATGGGAGCATGGTATTGAAGTTTTATATCTCCACCCATGATCTATCATTGACACCACGTCAAGAATCTCAAATTCCATGGGTAAAATGGAAACCCATGGAATTGATTCCCACCAACATACACAATTTATATGAATTTCATTGTTCACCAATATAATGCACATCATAAGTGAAATATTAGACTAGGAATCTCAAATTCCGTGGGTAAAATGGAAACCCATGGAATTGATTCCCACCAACATACACAATTTATATGAATTTCATTGTTCACCAATATAAGGCACATCATAAGTGAAATATTAGACTAGGATAAAGGAAAACATGGAAGATACATGTGTGACCATTGCATATGAAAGCAACCTAGATAGTGGCGTTCAAGATTATTGTAGTAATTAATGATAATGTAGTGACTATTATACATGTACGGTAAATTAACTCCAAAATGTCCATTAACATTGATGTCTAACATTCTGTTATAGACATTTTTGTGCCTTACAACTCCAAGCATGAAATGTCCATAAACCAAGGGCTCCTAAGTTCCTAAAAGTGTTGTTCTAACCCCTAAAGGAACAAGGTCAACAAATTACAGCTTCTCCCAGAAGTTCTCCACCAGAAACTGCTCAGAATAAGTGAAGACAGGATCATTTGAGCTGCTCCACTAGCTAGGTGCGTTGCATAGCACCTAAATACACTGGCTAAGTGCATTGCAACGTACCTAAATGCACTATGGGGGTGCGTTGGGCGAGAAATGACAAATGGCAATGTCATTCCGCGAGGTGGAGAGACAATGGAAGCTTCCAGAATCTTCTCCTATGACACTTGCCTCACTGAATTCGACCAAGGATGAGTAAGAGGCCTTCAGTCTCCAAGTGGAAGCAAGAACTGACAGAGAGAAGACACTAATCAAATCACAAGCTGACTCATCCTCCTTACACACATCTATATATGGATCCCTCATCCCAGAGATCCACAGACTGGAATTTTGCACATTGTAAGGAATTGATGTTGGTTTTGAAACAAACATCAGAGAATTGTGTGATCTATGCTTTGTTGGAGGTGAAGAGGGGCTTCTTTGCTGGGAGGTTGATGTTGGGTCAGGAATCATCAGTTGTAACTCCTCCTGGATCTTCTTGTTTATCAATAAAAACTATTTGAGTTTCTCCTCCATGCTTTTGTATCATTGATGCTTGTTACATTTGTATGGTTAACTTAAATCTGATCCTAAGTTGTTTATGAATATAGATCCATGTATTTGTATAGTTTTCTTCTTCTGTGATCTTACAGGTACTTGGTGAAGCTGGACAAGTAAGGCAGCAGGTAGCTGGAAGCTGTCAAAGAAGAGAGGGGATTGAATCAAAGGATTAGCGCAAGACAGAGGTCGGTTCTTTCTATTCCTCTCTATCTATCGTTCATAAAGGAAATACAAAAGTAGTTTTCTTTGTTTGTTTCTAAGGCAGCTGTCACACCTTAGTGGGATAGAGCAGTTCTAAATAGACACTTTTCCCGGTAACAAAATGGCGACTCCGCTGGGGACTGTCTAATGAGTTTGTTTGTGTATCTCTTGTTGTTTGTTTCATAAACTTATAAGTAGCATTCGAACTGCATTTGCCATAACAAATGAAAAGTAGACATCTGTTGCTTTAAGCCATTCACAGGATCTGTTTATGATTTGAACATCTGATTCACAGACTATCTGATTGCCCTTGTGATAGCTCTTAGACCCTCCTTAGATCTACCCCTGCTTGTGCATTACTGATTGCTTTTACTCGGCCAAAAACCAAATACTAAACTGCAAACTGTGACCCAGAACCCGGACAGATTCTTGTTTTTGGCCCAGTGCAGGTACTGTGAAGAGATCCTACATTTCAACGCACTTCCAAAAAGGGAAACATGCGCTGCAATGCAATTTCTCTGTTTTACAGGTGCGCTGATCAGACTAGCCCTGTGCAGCTGAGGTTCTTGTGCTTCATTCTTTCCAGTTTTGTCTCTGAATTTTGCAGCCTGTGATCAGTATATGACTGTTTAAAACCCCTTTTCCTTACTGTTGTTCCGCCTCCTTTGTACAAAAGAACTGTAGATGTTTTTGTGTGTTTGTTGAGTCGTTTACAGTTTTCCATTGTAAAAGTAGAATAGTCGTACTGTCGTCCTTTGATTTAGAGCTGTCACAAGTTTCGATTTCGATCATAGGAGAAAGTTTAATTGCTGTTGATGGTCGATTATAATTTTTCTATTGCCTTTGGTCTGAATTTGTGATTTTCTAGTGTCAAAACGAGTATTCATTTCAAAATCGTAAAGTGTCGTAATCATCTCTATCTTTTGATTTCGAAAAGAAGCTTGTTTTTGTTTGTCGCTTGAAAGCAAATTCAGATTTGTAAATCAACTTTCTTTTTAGCATCAATACTAGGAAAGTGAAAAACAAATACATGCATGTGCATTTGCATATAGACAGTCTGTTTGGCTTGATTTAGGAAAGTGCATTTACAGTGTGCTCTTTGCTCTTTGTGAAAAGATTGTGTCTTTCTTTTCCCCTAGTAGCTAGGATTTTCATTGCAGAAAAGAGATAAAAGTTTGTTTATCATATTTAGATTGCATTTTAGGAATTACATCTACATCTCCTGGTGAACCCAAAAGGCAAACTTCATAATCAAGATCAACTTAAAATAAATTCAACGAATCTAACAACGCTTTGGAACTTAACGCACAACATTTAGAGGTCTAGGCTAGAGACGTATTCCGACGTCGTAAAACCTGGTAACTGTCGTCCTCACTGATGGTTCGGTGATTCCTCCACTTTGAGATGATAAGTGTCAATACGGACTTATGCTCCCACGTACCGTCGAGTATATTTTGGGAGACCCCTATAGGCTTAAATCCTTTATCCATAGGAAGCCATGTCTGCCGCCTTATTGATCGCAATGCACTGAACACAGCATTCAGGAAGATTGACTGCCGTACCGTAAAAAGTATTCTGCAATTTTGTGATTGGTTTGGTACTCCCTCTACCTAGACCTCCAGAGCAGTCCCTTTCATTCCTTTTCAGACTCCTTAACAAAAAAGGTCCATCTGAGCACTTGTCACTTCAGGCCCATTAAAAATCGAAGGAGACTAGAGTCATCTTTTGTTTTTTCTCAACTCTTAAAAACTGAAAAAACAAGTTCTGTCAAAGTGTATAAAATTTATTTTAAACGGAATATTCATACCCCTTTCCTACGCTGATCTTGGGTTGAGAAAATGGAGTCTACCAACCAAGGAATTCCCCTTGGAGGAAATCCTAGCCCCTTCTCCTCTTGGGGAGATGTTGGTGCACCCCATATGGCCACATTGTCGCTTCCAGGACTGACAATTGGTTTGCCTGTATGGCTCTTCTCAACCTCTGTCGTTCAGAACACCACTATTCCAGAACAATCGAATCAGCAATTAGATGAGTCCAGAGTTGCCCACCAACCTTCTACTTCCTCTAATTCTTCCTCTCCTCTTTCCTCTTCGCTTGATGGGGCTGGCAAAGCCAAAAGTCAAGTTCCTAAGGAGAAGAAGGAAAAGAAGAAGAAAGAGAAAAAGAAGAAGGAGCCAAAAGCAAATGGGAGAAAACGAGGGTCGTCTAACGAAAATCCACACACTGCACCGACCAGGCCTAAATCGCCATGTGTCATTTGCAAATGAGACCACTTTCACAGAGATTGTCCTTACATCCCTCGGATATTAAGGGACTGTTCTCCTCGTTTGCACAACCCGATGTCGTCAACCTATGATGACCATGTTGAAAGCACACCATCAACTAGTGAAAGTGAAGCCCCAGGACAAAAAGGGAAATGTTGATTTCTTTGTAAACTGTGCGAAGGCGATCATGCCATCCACCGTTGTCCCTTCTTAGACGAAGCTAAAAGGTTTTTGGATGATCATCCGGTTTCACCGTTACGACTTCCTCCTGGATATAAAAAACTCTTGTCGAGTCCGTCATTAGTTGAAAATTTGGCTGGCCCGCTCAGGTGGTCGGCTGAAGCACCTATCATTGAAGATAAACCATTCGGATCCATACCAGACGAAAGTCAAAAGGTTGAGGTGGCAGTTGATCCAGTCTTGCCTTCAGAGGTTTTATCTTCAGATGATACAGTCACTGAAGAGAACAAGGATGACATCGTCCAAATTCTCTTCATAAACACAGACTCCGATGAACATGGGGGCAATTTACCCGTTCCTTTACCGCATGAAGGAAGTTCATCAGAGCCGTACCCTGCCGTCTATTCGGTCCCACCTCTAAGCAACCTAGTTGTCTCCTTCGATTGGAATCAACTAGGCAGACCTCGTTTACCAGCAAGCGTACCATTCCAAATTATCGTTCAAATATATAGAATGGTTATGGCTAGTACCATCATAGATGAGGGGGCTTCTGTGAGTATCCTTTCCTCAACTGCTTGGAAAGTGCTTGGTTCACCATCGCTTTTGCGTGAGATGAGAAATATGACAAGCTTTGATAAAGGAACCAGTCGACCTTTAGGGATCCTTCCCGATGTGCCCATAACATTGAGAAGGAAGACAGTTCACATGAACGTAATGTTAGTTCAAGGACCCCTGGATTACAATCTACTCCTTGGACGAGACTATATTTATTACATGGAAGCAATTGTCTCCTCACTCTTTAGAGTAATGTGTTTTCCGCACGAAGGAAGAGTGGTCAAGTGTTAGAAAATTATATATTATGGAGCAATGAACACATAAAATATTGCAGAAATATAAACACATAAAACGCACAAAACAAGAGAGACACAGATATACGTGGTTCACCCAGTTTGGGCTACGTCCACCCCGAACAGCCAGTCCTTCCTTTCTATTATCCAGCAAAATGAAGAGACACAACCTATAACAAATCCGCTGTAATATCCTCTGTTACAGTCTCACCTCTCTATTTCTCGCTCACTAAATACACATCTATCCCACAGCCTCAAATACAATACCCTCGTACAAAGAGAGGGGTTGCCTTCTAGGGCAAAAAACCCTAAACTAAACATAAGTTCTACCGTCAGATCATCCGCCTAATGAACGGCCCAGATTGATTAGAAATTACTATACTTTTACAAGGCAATTTTACAACTGTTTTTAGCTTCGGGGGCGCTGCCCTGAAACCCCCCGCCCCCCCCTGGACCCCCCCTGTAGTGAATATTTTACGGGCGGCGTTGCCGCCCCCATTTCGATCTGGGGTCCTATGTGGCGATACCTTTGAATATAGAAGATAATCAGGCTCCACACCCAACATCAAGCTCGTGGACCAGCTTTCATTTCCTGGATCATACAGAGCAAATAGTCATATACCATCCCTGAATGGTCTATTCACGCAAGAAATGTCTCAATCTCCGGTCCGTCCTCCTGATGAGCGCGAGTAATTCGGAGGGATATGAATGAAACCCAGGGGGCATGCATCCTGGTCTGCTTCGGCAGGAAAACTTCAGGTATAGGGTAGGTTTCCGCGGGAGAATATGACTAGTCTGTACCCCCGTCCGTGATTGGAAGAGGGGGTTATTCTAGAACAAGATTCTCTTTTCAAAGTTATGTGAGTTGGCGAGCGCTGCCACTCACCTTTGTTTATTTCGGTAGACATTGCCAAAGAAGTGTTTTGTTTGCGCGGTGAATAAAACAATCTTTGGGTAACCTGTAAGAGGTAGGCCTCTCTCGGGAAAACAAATTTTTTGGTGGATAGAAGTAGAGGTAACCTTGAAACTCTGTTTTATACTTGGGGGCATGAAAACATTTTGGAGTGCAAGCAAAGAGCGACTATTTATTTTTTTAAAAATTTTAGGACCTCTAACCCTTTAAACCCGTAGGATTGTTCGTTTCCTAACTTGCATAAAGAAAGGATGTGGGGAAAAACTCTAAAAATTGCCTTTTTTATATGAGACATTCTTATCATACGACTGGATTAATCGAGCAGTGTTACCGCAAGGTTCAAGCTCGTTAAAAAATAAACCCGCACCGAGCAAATGTTTCCACCCGCTTTTAAGCTCGTTAAAAAATGAACTATTCCCTGGTAAATAACCACCGTGAATGTAGTACTTCAGCCATTAAAGCCTTGGTCGTGTTTGCACCGTCACCTCCACTTTTTCATTGGCCAATCATTCACCTCCACTTGATTGTTTACCCATTTTTAGGAACAGCTGCGAAGAGTGATTTCACTAGCCATCCTTGTGACACTGCCGTGATTGGAAAACTCCAAACCTTACCTGGAATCAGCTGCTACCCATTTTATCACTCCTTCCTCAAAAGATGGGTCTTCTTTGAGCTCTTTTCAACCGACTCGTAAAATATGAAAAGATTGTCGAGTTCTTGGCCTTCCAGCTCGTTAAAGGGACAGGAAGTGCTATCCCTCATCTAGATTTTAATCTTTTCAGACCTCAGGGATTATTGCACAAAAATATCGAGCGCTTGTTTTGTTCGGCTCGTTAAAACTATCAAAAATTCATCCCTTCTGTATTGTTTTATACTTTTTCGCACTTAAGGGATTAGATGAAGAAAAAGGAATTTTGGAGTTACCTTTACGTACCTTTTCAGATTGTCTAAAAATGAAAAGGACCGAGTTATCTCTGTCGTTAATCTCGTTAAAAAGATTAATAGCGACAAACTTGTCTTTAGACGAGAACGAGTTTCACTATCGCTAGGCTCGTTAAAGCATAACGATGGGTTTGCCTAAAGGGAAAATTATAGAACAAGCATATGTTATCCTCCTCAAGCTTGACAAAAATAAATAGGTACTGGTCAACAATGACTGGGGAAAAATTGGGAAGAAAACTCAAAGAATCTTTATTGGTAGCAAGTCTCTCTTGAACATGACACTTCCACTCCATGTTCGAGTCGGGTTGGGTTGTTTCATTCACCGGTCACATCGCCATGGTCACACCATACCATCAACATTTGGGGTTAATGCTACCAATCCATCACATCAGTGTCGCCGACATGTTCAAGAGAAGTCATCCAGAATGGCCACCTGTGTCCCACCCACTACCATACATTATACTCCATTCTTTCATGACCGCCACCCTGAACCGTATATCATGAGATTGTTTTCACCTCCATCAAAATCATTTGCTCCGTTCCATGTCATTGATGTGGGATTCATTAAGGCCCTCCTATGATGGATCACTTGTTGTCGACATCAGCTCATTATCCAAGAAGTTGGTCTAGGAACACCCCATTCAGTACTTTGAAGCTTGCATGCCTCAATGGCAAGTTTCTCACTTCTAGCGACAGGTTCACATCAATGACCTTCGATCGAAATATTTTGCGTGGTGTTCGACGACAAGTCCTTTATTCACACCACGTGAATTGTACTGCAGTACCTTTGAGGATCATTATCATTATCGGTGATTCCTCTCGCGCTTGTTAATAGTTTACATCATTGACTGGTAATCAAGCGATGTCTTTCCATGTTCGACTTCAAAACATTTCTCACATGGATCGACTTGTACTTCGAGTGAAGATCGAACGAGATTGAAGACCCCGGATCTATTTTCATCCATCCGGGCTGCGATATATATTGAGGGAAATAAAGACACTAAAATGTATAGCATTGCAGCACAGATAATCATCCTACCAAAAGGATGATGATGGCTCTATCAGAATCATCAGTCTACAATCAGACGATTGTCTGTCCTATGTACATGAAAATGAATTTATAAAGCTAAGCATGGGAATGCCTGCCTCAGCTAGATCATGAAAACAGTATGAAGATAATGTATTGTATTGTATCTTATGACAGGTCTCCTCCCACCATTGAAAGAACTTCAGATCCTCATAATAAAGCATTTCACCCGATTCACGGCCTCATACTTTAGGGGGCAACTGTTATAGACATTTTTGTGCCTTACAACTCCAAGCATGAAATGTCCATAAACCAAGGGCTCCTAAGTCCCTAAAAGTTTTGTTCTAACCCCTAAAGGAATAAGGTCAACAAATTACAACTTCTCCCAAAAGTTCTCCACCAGAAACTGCTCAGAATAAGTCAAGACAGGATCATTTCAGTTGCTCCACTAGCTAGGTGCGTTGCATAGCACCTAAATACACTGGCTAAGTGCGTTGCAACGCACCTAAATGCACTATGGGGGTGCGTTGGGTGAGAAATGACAAATGGCAGTGTCATTCCGCGAGGTGGAGAGACAATGGAAGCTTCCAGAATCTTCTCCTATGACACTTGCCTCACTGAATTCGACCAAGGATGAGTAAGAGGCCTTTAGTCTCCAAGTCGAAGCAAGAACTGACAAAGAGAAGACACTAATCAAATCACAAGCTGACTCATCCTCCTTACACACATCTATATATGGATCCCTCATCCCAGAGCTCCAGAGGCTGGAATTTTGCACATTGTAAGGAATTGCTGTTGGTTTTGAAACAAACATCAGAGAATTGTGTGATCTATGCTTTGTTGGAGGTGAAGAGGGGTTTCTTTGTTGGGAGGTTGATGTTGGGTCAGGAATCATCGGTTGTAACTCCTCCTGGATCTTCTTGTTTATCAATAAAAACTATTTGAGTTTCTCCTCCATGCTTTTGTATCATTGATACTTGTTACATTTGTATGGTTAACTTAAATCTGATCCTAAGTTGTTTATGAATATAGATCCATGTCTTTGTATAGTTTTCTTCTTCTGTGATCTTACAGGTACTTGGTGAAGCTGGACAAGTAAGGGAGCAGGTAGCTAGAAGCTGTCAAAGAATACAGGGATTGAATCAAAGGATTAGTGCAAGACACAGATCGGTTCTTTCTATTCCTCTCTATCTATCGTTCATAAAGGAAATACAAAAGTAGTTTTCTCTGTTTGTTTCTAAGGCAGCTGTCACACCTTAGTGGGATAGAGCAGTTCTAAATAGACACTTTTCCCGGTAACACATTGGTCGAATAAGAAAACTTGCTAGAGAAAGATGACTTGGTCAGCTTGGTTGGATCGACAGACACTTTAGAGAAAGGTTAGTTTATCGGTAAATTTCTGAAGGGCTTCGCTTGGCCTCTAAATATATGGCGGAGATCAAAGTTCGTATATCTTTAGCATGTGTTGACATGGTAATCGAAACTAGAAGCATAAAACGCATAAAGAAAATATCTTATTAAAATTAAAATAAGAGACGTTAAAAAACTCCCAAGTTTTTCATTAGAAAAAAGAAAGGTACTACTGGGAGAAGTGGTTAGGGCTGTGAAGGGAATGGTCATATTCACTCGAAATTTTTCAAAATAACACAAAGCTTGGAATTCCATCTGTATTATTCATGTTCGCAAAGGATAGGGGTTCAGACATAATAGCCTTACCTTTATACTTGTCAAGTGGCTCTGTTTTAACTCTACATAAACTAGGGATGCTAAGGACCAAGCATTGGTTAATCAACTGCATAGGATTGTTGGTGGTGATGTGTTAGGAAAAAAAAACCAACTCTGTCGTGAATGATTTTTTTATGCTACAACATAACACTCCTTATTTGTACTACCCATGGGCACACCATTGCTCATTCCCGTCATGATATTTAGTCATGGCTTCAAATCCATTAATTCAATGGAATAAACCGAGGATGAATCATCTCCCACCTCATTGATCCTAGTAACCAACCAACAATGCCACAAGGGACTAGCCTTATTGTAGCCCTACACAAATACTATCTGGGTTTGGCCTTATATGGGCCCCGCACAATGTCGTTGGGACGTGAACTCATTGAAGCCCCACAAAATTTTCTTCGAGCGTGGCCTCCTTCAAGCCCCACATAATTGTGTTTGACCACAATCATCTCTCACTAGGTTTGTCTCTACCATGCCCATAATCCATGGCACTATTAATATACAATTTAAACATTTTTATACCCACCCCCAAGGCATCCTCTATACACTTCAAATAAAATAATAACTAATATCTATATATCTATATATATATATATATAAAACCCAACATGTTTATTAAATAATATATATACAATAAACATATATATATATATATATATATATATATATATATATATATATATATATATATATATATATATATATATATATATATATATATATATATATATATATATATATATATATATATATAGATATATATATATATATATATATATATATATTCCTCCTTTTACCCAATCAACCACTTAGCTATAATACGAAAATCTCATGGCTAAAAATAATTACATGGCCTTCGTTGTGATGTGAGCAAGGAGGGCGGGTCTGCTATCCTGGTCCCATCTCTAAGTTTCAGGCCCAACATCTAATGGTTAGTGATAAAGGACTTGATTAAATGATAAATGGTGGTACATTGTGATGTCACCTAAAGGAGCAAGGGTCAATTATTAGGGTTCCACCCCCTCCCATCAATGTTTCGTCACTTGTGGCTGACCTCCATGGTGCCACTACATACTACCTTCATGGATTATGACCCACGACCTTACAACCTATAACTCTGACCCTATCTCCATGGCCTGTGGAACTAATATATGATGCCTCCGCTTATTTGGTCATGAAGGCTATTTTACCTAAGATTTTAAAATTTATGCCAATTTATTTTACATAATATATCAACAACAATTGAGCATTGCATTCCCTTTAAATAAACATTATGCTTTAGATGTCCCTATTAATTGTTTGGTTCACCATGTATGCATTCCAAAGAGAAAATGTACACTAAAATGAGATATTATATATTTTATTGCAAGAAAAAAAAGGGATAGACATATTCCTACAACTTATTTATGGAAGGCTACAAACTGCAATACGTGAAACACAATATTAATGTCAAGCAAAAGAATCCAACATGACTTACCCACAAAATTATTTGAAGTATCCTTCTTGTGCTCACACCTTGCCATATCTCTAAGACAAAGAAAAACTTGATATAAATATAAACCCAGAATATGTGTACCTTATAGTGATGGTATTGATCTACTATAATATCACCATTTTTTCCATCAACAATTTTCCCTCGTCTAAACAACAAATAAATAAATATGACATTGCATGTCAATGAGTAATATGTAATATCAATGATGTTGTATCTATATCTATATGTAGTGTGCATAGTGTGGATTGAACCTTTAATATGTGATAATGTATCGTAGATTTTAGGGCCTTTCCCACCCTTGTTGGTAACTCCTTCAACCTATAAAACAGATATAATTTATCTAAGTTTATATTTAATTAGATGATGGGTTACCTTGGGTAAACATGAGATGAGGGGTTACTATGATATGGCTCAACCTCCTAGATGACCTTAATGAAATGGAGTCAACACAACAAGACCTTACTGACTTCCCACAAGTGCCACAGGACCTACAGGAGTAACCCGACCCCAACAAGTGTCAACCCCTCAGATAACTCACCTTTTCCCTAAGTTAGAGCCCCAGTTTCTCCCTTTCGAAGGCCTCCATGCGATTATGGGTATCTAGTCAGCCCATAGGCTCGAATGAGTGCGACTGTAGCATTTTTTCTGTGACTCTTGTACCAAAAACTATGGGAATTAAGGCTGATTTCCAGGGTTAGGGTTTAGACTCTGCCAGAAAGCTATGAAGCTTCCAGAACTCATAAAATACATGAAGACAATACTTTCAAACCAAAAAAATGGAATGAGGACTTGACCTGACCATCGCCGATTAGGATTGACATTATGTCAAACACTTGGTAGATATGAAACCTATAGGTCATGAATGCAAGTATGAACATAAGGGATTGAAAACTTGTCTAGGTTTAACACGGAGGGTCACTACCTTATCTCATTAGTTTTATTAACAACAATTAGGTCTTGCATTCATTATTCATTTAATTATGACTCAAAACACGAAAATAGCCATGACTAAGTTCTGTCATAAAACCATACTTATCACCAGCATAAAACTGGATAAATAACCATAAGAGAAAAACATTAAAGCCACATAATAACCAATAAATTTCCTTACCAAAAGAAATAGAAACATATCTTTTATTAACCACAGGCAATTTCCAATCAGGTTTGGGACATCCACATTCGACCTGACCATAGATTGGATGAACCAAATCTTCTTTTAGACATTCACCCCTGTGCCATATTCCAACCATGAATGTGGAATCTCATGGGGTAAACCAATCGAAATACAACCAAGGGGATTAGGAGGTTAAACCACCTCCAGCCCCTCCATATCGTGATCACACCTAAACTAGTGCTGAGATCACAAAACTCAATCATGATTGGATGCCTCATAATTTCTTCACCATCGTTAAAGAATTTTCTTGTCTCCACCCTCGAGCTTTACCATGTATCTCGTCATTACTGATTAAGGTATTCCTATCCATTGGGAATTTTCTAGAGATGATCTCACCCCAGTTTCCAAAACCATTCAGTAATCCAAAGTTCAAATTAATAACAATCCCATCACACCATGGCTATCCAGAAATTGAAAAGCTAGGGTACAATCCACTGTCAAATGCCGACAAAATCCATGACAATGACAATAAAAGAACCATATACCGACATGCACATACCATGCATTTCAAAACCAACTATGATATCACACATGCAATTTGTTACTTACAAGTATTCCCACTGAAGCTGCTTCATCCTTGCTTTCCTTTCGTTTCCTTGTCCTTCGTTGATTTTCCTCCTTTCCTTGCTTGATTAATTTATTTCTCCTCTTGGTGCTTTCTCCTCTCTGAGAAAAAATCTAATACTAAATTGATAAAAGGCTAACAGAAGCTACCAACTGATGCTTTGAGGTATTTTTAATGATGAGGCCTCTAATTTATTCAATTTCCATTATTTTCCTTCATTGTCCTCCTCACATGTAGCCTATGACCTTTCACCTTCATGTGTCTAAAGTTGGACAATTTAGCCTACCAACTGTCGTCACATAACCTTTACCTGCTGCAAAAGAACTTAAAAAAGGGAGCATTCTTTCAGTCCTGTATTTGTATGCTAATTCTTGCTTTCACTCTTTTCCTCTTCTTTCCTTGAGCCTTCTTGAGCCATTTGGTCACCTTTCTGAGACGACTATAGAACTTTGATGCTCGAAATTTCCATATCTTCACTTGGTGTTTTTTCTCCTTCACTTCTCCTTCCATCTCTGTTTTCTTTTATTTCTACACTATGCCTTGTACTTTCAAAGTTTGGTTTAGTACCTTCAATCCATAGATATGTTGCTTAAGCTCTTCTATATGACTATTCAAGTGGAGAGTGGGGTCTTCCTTAAAAAAATATTCTCGTGAAGGAGTTTTCTCGACAGTTCACTTCAAACCAGTGTCGACATCATCGAGGTCGATATCACCGTGGCCATTAACCTCCTGAATTTCAATATCATGAAGGGTTTTAGCACCTTATGCTTCAACATGCATTATATCCTCTGTCGAGCCTTTATCTGCACTTGCACTAGGTGTCGGCGTCATTTTCATTTTCTTCATTTTTCCAAGAAAAACTGAAAAGAGTGTGATGTATTGTTAGGCCCCTATACTACTAGTGTAACCCCTTATTGTTATTAGTACAACCCACTTATTATATTGATGTACCCATGTAGTGCCTTATTGTTATTATTGTGCCCTTACATTATTATTGTTATGTCGGCTCTAATTATGTTATGACTCCTTAGACTCCTATATATAGAAAGGAGGTCTTTTCATCTGTATCATCCAAGAATTGTTCATTTACATAATGTAAAGGAGGTTTCCCCCTCGAAAAGGCTAAATTCTAAGGCATTGATCTATCTTTTCTATCTTTTCCTGAGCTGGTTTCATAACATTTGGTATGAGAGCTTTGGATTCTAGGGTTTTGCTGCTCCAAACAAGTCATCGTGGAATTCTCTCTATAACTTTTTTCTGTGATGTTTCAGAAGTTGCAAAAAAAAACCCATTTGAGAAAAAATCGTGCTAAACCTTGGGTCTGAATTTCAGAGCTTTTTGCGCTATATTTGCGGAGATATGATCTGAGGAAGTTGGTCTTTTTGCAGACTCCTGAATTACATTCCAAACAGGTGACATAGGGAAAATCATCATAACTTTCTCTGTGAGCATCAGATTGAAATTTCATAAAAAGGTATAGAAAGAGGACGGACTTTATTTTCGGGTAGATATTTTTTAGAGCCAAAGGTTGAAACAGTGACACGTGGCACTTCATACAAATTTTCTCTTCTGGAAAGGTCTATAATCAGGTCATCTTGGGAGATTGTGCATCTCTCTTTCTTGGAGAATCCAATTTGGATCAGACTAGTGGCATTGGAAGGAGGACACAGAGGGCTATTACAAATCACAATTTCAGAACTTAAAGATTCAAAAGTACAGAGTTACAGTTGTTTCAAGATCGAGCTCCTAAAATCAAGAAAAAGAAACATGAGGATGTTTGATGGGAAAGATCCGGTAAATTGGATACTTCAAATGGAACAATATTTTGATCTACATGGTGTACCACTGTTACAGAAGGTATGTATTTCATCTTCATATTTAGAATCGGATCAATTTTTATGGTACAAAGGGCTTTGTTCTCACAAACAACTTTTTAAGTAGTCAATTTTCACGGAGGAAACGGTAGCACATTATGAGGATACAAAGAACAACACCTTCTTTAGAGCAACAACACAACAATTGGAAAGAGTAAAAGGGCTTTGTGACATAGTGGAAAGAAAAATTATGGAAACCAGGAAGCATACCCCTCACAACTATAAAGATGGAAGTGTTGTTTCTCCTAGCATTCCACAACCTACAAGGGTTACACCACAACAATTGGAAGAAAAAAGAGAAAAAGGGCTTTGTTATAATTGTGATAACAAATGCACTAAAGGTCATAAGTGTGCTGAGGAGAAATTATTTTACATAGAATATGAAGAGGAGGAAGAAAAGGATCAAGAAACATCAAAAGAAGAAGATATACGCCAAGACCCCACACCAGAGAAAGAAGAAATGAATCATACCATATCTTGTAAAGAATTGGCAAGAATTACCACTCCTCAAACTCTGAAGATGGAAGGACATATCAAGAAGAAAAAGGTGCAAGAAGTGAAAGATCACATCGAGAAAGAAGAAATTAATCCAATCATATCTTGTAATTCATTAGTTGAAATTACCACTCCTCAAATTATCAAGATAGAAGGACATATCAAGAAGAAAAATGTTCAAAAAGTGAAATATCACCTCGAGCATCAAGAAATGAATCCAACCATATCTTGTAAAGTATTGGAAGAAATTACCACTCAAACTCTAGAGATAGAAGGACATATCAAGAAGAAAAAGGTTCAAGCAATGAAAGATCACATCGAGCATCAACAACAAATTCTCCAAATTTTAAAGGATAACGCCACCTCGGTGAAAAATCAAATGAAACAACAGGTAGATCAACATCGTAGTGAAAAATGTTTTGATGTAGGTGATTCGGTATTTTTACTACTACATCTCAAGAAAGCTATTTATGAGAAGGAAATGTTGGCAATACTACATGCACTTAAAAAATGGCGATCGTACCGAATGGGAAGACTCTTCAAGGATGAGGATGTGGAAGAATTTTTTTGTGCTATTTCTATTATCCAACTAGATTGGATAAATGAAGCAAGGGATGAATGGAGGAAGGACGAAGATGTATGGCCACTTATTCAAAATTTGCAAAGGATCCCAATTCAAACAATATTACCAGAAATTGAAGAGGAAGGTAAAATCATATTGGAACCTGGAGAAGTCACAGAAAAAAGAACCCGACAGCTGTGAAATCGATCAATTTCAGAGTATCTCATCAAGTGGAAGAACTTACCCACTGAAGATTCCACATGGGAGGACAAGAATTTTATACAGAAGAATCAAGAACTACTCAAGCAAGGGATGAATGGAAGAAGGATGAAGAAGTATGGCCACTTATTCAAAAGTTGCAAATGATCCCAATTCAAACAATATTACCAGAAATTGAAAAGGAAGGTAAAATCATATTGGTACCTGGAGCAGCCAACGAAAAAAGAACCCAACAGCTACGAAATCGATCAATTTCAGAGTATCTCATCAAGTGGAAGAACTTACCCATAGAAGATTCCACATGGGAGGACAAGAAATTTATACAGAAGCATTAAGAACTACTCAAGAATTGAGGACAACGCTTTTTGAAGGAGAGGGGCATGTTAGGCCCCTATACTACTAGTGTAACATCTTATTGTTATTAGTAAAACCCACTTATTATATTGATGTACCCATGTAGTGCCTTATTGTTATTATTGTGCCCTTACATTATTATTTTTATGTCAGCTCTAATTAAGTTATGACCCCTTAGACTCATATATATAGAAAGGAGGTCTTTTCATTTGTATCATCCAAGAATTGTTCATTTATGTAATGTAAAGGTGGTTGCCCCCTCGAAGAGGCTAAATTCTAAGGCGTTGATCTATCTTTTCTATCTTTTCTTGAGCTGGTTTCATAACATGTATTCTTCATCAATATCCCCCCTCGTTAACCATTATATGGGACACAACATTCACAAGCATTGTAATGTTGTCTGCGACTGGTTAAGGAGGTGGGGAGTTGTCCAAATTGATTAGGGAAGTCAATTCAATGTGGGCTTGCTTCGAGGAGGTAGTCCTCTTGACTGAGATTTGGGTCCTCCTTTTTGATGTAGACAGGATTTGAACAACGAGCTCTCACTCCTCTACCTGTACTTACTCTTCTTTGTCTTTAGTCTTGGTAGGGCGTAGGGTTAGGGTTTTAGGCTTACCCTTCTAGCTTGCACTCTTCTTGCTAGAGGATTTCCCTGCACCTCTTTTCTCTAACTTGTTCAGGAATACTACCCAAGTCATATTCTTGACCTCCAAATCCTTCTTAACTAAAATTGCAATCAACGCATGATGGTATAACTTGCATGCGTCTTTGCTCATCTTACCTTTCTGAACTCCTTTTGACATTTTCTTCAAGCTCCTTAGCATAAAATAAGGAAAATTGATAATTTTACCTAACTCAAAATGTAGCAACATATGAATATGATACAAGAAGGTCAATGAGAAGCAACCCTCGCAGGTGAGGAACTTCTGTAATATGCACAACAGGTCATTCCCTTTTCCTTGCATGGCATTGTGTGGGAGTCCTTTCTTCCAATCCACTTTTTTTTCTGTCAACTACAAAACGACGCCACTTTTTCTTCTCGATATTCTCCTTTTTGAACCACTTCTGACCTTCTGCTGGTAATCCCGTGGCTTGTGATATAGAATGTTCCGTTACTTCAAATTCCACTGATCCTACCTTAGCTGGGCTTCCATCAAAGGTTTGAGCAAACTCTAATGTTAAAGCCAAGTCAAAGTCATTAAATTTCAACAGAAATGGGAGGAATCAAGATTCCTGCAATAGTTGATGACTATTGTGGTATTCAGCCATTTTTTCTAACTCTTTCATGGAATATGGTTCAATTCTCACGGGTGGCATACTTAATTAATTGAAATCTATTTAAAACTTTTTAGAAATATAACATAGTCAAGATTTAGGACATCTATCTAAAGTAAACCTTGTGATAGCTGAGCTATCCAACCGCCACTATATTGGCCACCTCATAAGGGTCACGCTCCATCATTAAATGTAGGCCTTGGGATTGATGCAATACGGATAGGTTGTGGTACAAGTATAGATGATCATTAGTGAATGTGGCTATTAAGGTGCCATGATTAATATGATAGTCATGTGCGGTATGGTAGGAGGTCGGTTGTCATTAACAAGTAACGAGATTTTTTTCAAAAAGGTAAGTATCGGATGATGGGTTAAACCATACACATCTCGCAATCACTTCATTATTTCACACAAGGTGTACATGGTACTTAAAAAAAAATTAGTTCATAACTTAACTATCCCTGTACTTAAAATATTTCCTTCCTATTTTAGCAGATGATAAAACAAAGCTTAATCTTAATAATTTTTTTTGAATGCTATCAATATGGAAGTGGTGCAATTATTCTACCTACACACAATTTTCAATAAATAAGAATAAACTTTCAAGATGTGCATTCTTGCACTAGGTAATCCTACGCCATATTACACATTTTTTCACTAAAGACTATTGTTCTTACACCAGGACATGTAGTTTTGTACTCCTAATGTAAAGGAGGTTGCCCCCTCGAAGAGGATAAATTCTAAGACGTTGATCTATCTTTTCTATCCTTTCTTGAGTTGGTTCCATAACATGTATTTTTCATCAATATCCCCCTTGTTAACCATTGTATGAGACACAACATCCACAAGCATTGTAATCTTGTCTACGACTAGTGAAGGAGGTGGGGAGTTTTCCAAATTGATTGGGGAAGTCAATTCATTGTCGGCTTCCTTCGAGGAGGCAATCCTCTTTACCAAGATTTGGGTCCTCCTTTTTGATGTAGACAGGATTTGAACAACGAGCTCTCGCTCCTCTGCCTGTGCTTACTCTTCTCTATCTTTAGTCTTGGTAAGGCACAGGGTTAGGGTTTCAGGCTTCCCCTTCTTGCTTGCACTCTTCTTGCTGGAGGATTTCCCTGCACCTCTTTTCTCTAACTTGTTCAAAAACACTACCCAAGTCATATTCTTGACCTCCAAATCCTTCTTCGCTAAAATTGAAATCAACCCATGATGGTATAACTTGCATGCGACTTTTCTCATCTTACCTTTCTGAACTCCTTTTGACATTTTCTTCAAGCTCCTTAGCATAAAATAAGGGAAATTGATAATTTTAACTAACTCAAAATGTAGCAACATCTGAATATGATACAAGAAGGTCAATGAGAAGCGACCCTCGCAGGTGAGGAACTTCTGTAATATGCACAGCAGGTCTTTCCCTTTTCCTTGCATGGCATTGTGTGGGAGTCCTTTCTTCCAATCCACTTTTTGTTTTCTGTTGACTACAAAACAATGCCACTTTTTCTTCTCGATCTTCTCCTTTTTGAACCACTTCTCACCTTCTGCTGGTAATCCCGTGGGTTGTGATATAGAATGTTTCGTTACTTCAAATTCCGCTGATCCTACCTTAGCTTGGCTGCCATCAAAGGTTCGAGAAAACTCTAATGCCAAAGCCGAGTCAAAATCATTAAATTTCAGCAAAAACATGAGGAATCCAGATTCCTGCAACAATTGATGACTATTGTGGTATTCAGCCATTTTTTCTAACTCTTTCATGGAATATGGTTCAATTCTCATGGGCGCCATACTTAATTCATTGAACTATGTTTAAAACTTTTTAGAAAGATAACAAAGTCAAGATTTAGGACCTCTATCTAAAATAAGCCTTGTGATAGCTGAGCTATCCAACCGCCACTATATTGGCCACCTCATAAGGGTCACGCTCCATCATTAAATGTAGGCCTTGGGATGGATGCAATATGGATAGGTTATGGTACATGTAGAGATGATCATTAGTGAATGTGGCGATTAAGGTTCCGTGATTAATATGATAGTCATGCACAGTATGGTAGGAGGTCAGTTGTCATTAACAAGTAACGAGATTTTTTTCAAAAAGGTAAGTATCAGATGATGGGTTAACTCATACACATCCCACAATCACTTCATTATTACACAGAAGGTGTACATGGTACTTAAAATAATATATATATATATATATATATATATATATATATATATATATATAGATATATATATATATATATATATATATATATATCATAACTTAACTATCCTTGTACTTAAAATATTTCCTTCATATTTTAGCAGATGATAAAACAAAGCTTAATCTTAATGATTTTTTTTGAATGCTATCAATATGGAAGTGGTGCAGTTATTCTTCCTGCACACGATTTTCAAAAAATAAGAATAAAATTTCGAGATGTGCATTCTTGCACTAGGTATTCCTACACCATATTACACATTTTTTTACTAAAGACCATTGTTCTTGCACCAGGACATGTATTCTTGTACTCAGCAGTGCGGATTCCTACACTGAACATATCTGCACTTGAACGATCCTGCACTAAACATTCTTACACAGAACATTTCTGCACTCAAACAATCATGCACTGAACATTCCTGCATTGAACATTCCTACACTAAATACATATACCTGCACCAGGGATATTGTGGCAAAAAATTTCTGATAAAGTTCATAGGTTGGATTTTGAAGGATTTTTTGAATCATAAAGGAGGTTTTATTCTCTAGCTTTTCTATATCAATACATGCCTTTTGATCTGCTTCATAAGCTTCAATCAGATTCTGCAATATGATCCATGAGGGTGAAAAGAAGTGGGAAAGGGGATAAATTTTCAGAATGGGAGGTAAATTATGCCAGGGAATTCAAGAGTGAGACTACCATGAGGGACATATCGAAAAAGGGATTTGGGAAAAAACTTTCAAGGGAGAAAGGGGGAAAACGAAGTTGGATAGGGGAAGTTTCTTTTGTAAGAAGGGGAAGGTTCATTTTCATATGACGAACAAGAAGGAAAAAATAGAAGGGAATTTACAAAAAAGGAAATAGAATAAGGGTGGAATTTTAGCTCAAAAATCTACTTGGATAGTGATGAACCAAAAGTAAATGCAGTGGGAATTGAGTGTTGCTTGCATAAAAATTAATGTGTCAGCTATCCGAAATGTGGATAAGGGCTCAATTCCTACACTTAAAACCCTGCGTCTTCTTGGTGATAGTTAGCACATATAAAGATCAAGCAACATTCCCATTTTATTAAAATTTCAATCGTCGTGTCAGCATGTTGGTTTTTATGTTGATCCTTCTATGACCATGTCCACAAATTAATTTTCACAATCACAGGAAAATATTTTTTTATTTGTTTTTTTTATTTTTAGCTTTTGTCATTTTTTTTTTTTATTGTTTTTTTTTTTTTAAAAGATAAAATCAGATCTGTAATAGGTTGGCATGGCCACCTACCATCTCTAGTTTAGGTTGTTGTTGTACTTGCTGCATGAAGTCCTCCTTTATGAGGGGTTGAAAATATAACTTGATTCTACGTTTGTTCAAAAGGAATAATGAAATTTTCCCATCAATGGTTTTTATCTCTACAGCCCCATTATCGAAAATTATGACTACTTCATAAGGTTCCATCTAAAGTGTATGGAATTTTGCTTTGCAATATTTAAATCTAGAGTCATAAAGAAGTACCCAATCACCTGGATGGAATTTCTTCTTCTTGATATATTTTTCATGCCACATTTTGCTTTGTTGGTGTATTAACATGTTCTGTTGAACAACATCTCTTCAAAATTCATCTAACTCATTTAACTATAATAGACATTGTTGTTGTGCTTCTAAGACATCTAATCCCAACCGAACTGCTATTCGAAAGGTTTTTATATGGAACTCTATTGGAAAAAGAACTTGTTTCTTGTATACCAACTCATATGGTGTATGTCCTGTGATATTATGCCAACTAGTTCGATAAGCCCATAAGACCTCAAGTAACTGGCTAGCACAAAAGCTATGCAGATTTACTGTTTTGGTGAGGATGGATTTGATCCTCTTGTTGGTAGACTCCACCTGGCTGTTTGCTTGTAGGTGATACAGAGTGGAATTTCTAAGCCGAATTTTGTATTGATCCATAACTTCCTATACTAGAATATAAATAAACTATGGTCCTTTTTCAGTAACAATTTTTCTAGGAACACCAAATCTAGTAAAAATTTCACTAAACAAAAATTCAACAACAACTCTTTCTATAGCAAACGAAACAACTTTAGCCTCTACCAATTTTGTAACAAAATTAGTGCAAAGCAATATATACCTTTTATTCATAGATGTTGTATTTATTGGTCCTACGATATCGATAACCCATTTTTCAAAGGGATCAATCATAATCTGAGGACATAAAGGAATTTTGTTTGCTTGAACAAGTTGACCCATTGGTTGACAGTTATCGCATCGCTTGACATATCTTTTGGCATCCTTAAACAAATAAGGCCAAAAGTATCCATCGTGTAAGATTTTATATGTAGTTCTATTATCAGCGAAGTGACCGCCACAAGGTTCATCATGGGTTAATTTCAGTATATCAAACACGTCTTCTTCTCTTACACATCTACGAATGATAAGATTTGGTTCAATGTAAAAGAGGTCTCCTTGGACCCAAGAATATGCAAAACGTTTTAATATGATATTCCTCTTTTCACGAGCAGATAAGTGATGTGGTGTTTTTCCAGTGACTATATAGTTAGCTATGTCAAAAAAACATGGAGATTTTGTTGACGTAGCAAAAATATGTTCGTCAGGGAAATTATCATGAACAAGAATTACTTCACGAGGATTATTAAATATAGAAATATAGTCAGCTACAACATTAGATTTTCCTGGTCTACCAACAATAGTAATATTAAATTCATGTAATAACAGCAACCGCCTAGTCACTCTATCGCTAGTCAATGGTTTATACATTAAATATTTTATCACAGAATGATCAATATGCAAAAATAATTCATATCCTGTGATGTAGTGTTTGAATTTATTGATAGCAAAAATTACAACCAAAGACTCTTTATTAGTCATTGTATAGTTCAATTTAGCGGGTGACAATTTTTTAATGATGAAGTAAATAACAAAGGATTTTTTGTTTTCTTCTTGTCCTAAAGTTGCACCAATGGAAGTATCTGAGTCATCGGACGAAATGTGAATGGAAGGGACCAGTTGGGACCTCTCAAAACTGGTCCCTGCACTAATTTTTCCTTTAGTGTCTCAAAAGACTATTGGCAAGTTGTGGACCAGAGAAGCTCAGTATCCTCAGCTAACAATCAGAAAAGGGGGGTAGTTATCCTAGAAAAGTTCTCAATTAATTTCCTATAATAGCCCGCATGTCCTAGGAATCCTCTTACTTCCATTTGTGTTTTGGGTGCAGGAAGACGCAAGATAACTTATATTTTGGTCGGTTCTATGTGGTTACCTTTGTTGGAAACCAAATGTCCAACTACTACTCCTGCTTTGCACATTAATCTACACTTATTACCACTCAAAGCAAGGTGAGCCTCTTGGCAATGTAAAAAGACTTATTCTAATTTTTTGAGGGCTTCCTTGAATGAGTTACCAAACACTGAAAAATCATCCATATAGATCTCAACGCACTCGATATCAGAAAAAATGGCTAGCACAACGCTTTCAAAGGTGGCCGGGGCATTACATAGTCCAAAGGGAAGCACTAGGTATGTAAATTTACCCAATGGACATGTAAAAGTGCTCTTACCTTGATTTGCGGGTGCAATCATAATTTGGTTGTATCCACTAAGGCCATCTAAAACTAAAAAGTAATTTTTACCAGCAAGGGTATCTAGAACCTGATCAATGAAAGGAAGGGGAAAGTAATCGTTGAGAGTGGATTTATTATGTTCTTTATAATCAGTGCAGATGTGCCATCTTCGATCCTTTTTTGGGACTATTACCAATGGGGACACCCGCTGGATATTAGATATATGATATATAAAGTTAGCATCTAAGAGTTTTTGTAATTATTCTTTCACAACATCGCTTAGCGTAGGGTTCATGTGCCTTTGGGTTTTATGAACAAGTCAGGCTCCCTCCTAAACATGAATATGGTGAGTAAATGTTTCAGGAGTTATGCCTTTCATGTCCTTGTAACTCTATGCAAATGCATCAAGGTGATCACGCAACAAATCAACAAGCTTCTCTCATTGAGATGAGTCTAGGTTTGAACTGATATGTAAGGATTTTCCTGGACTAATTTAAATAAGAGTAGCGTTGGGCTCAAGAGTGCAGGAGGATGCTACTAAGACCGGTGATGAGGAGGGTTGAGAATCAAAAATTTCTTGAAAATATGGACTAAATATTTGACAAAACATGTCAAAATTAGGCATTGTGTCCATATTATTCAAGAAATCTTGTAATTTACCCTCGTGTGTAAACTCTATACAAAGGTGGATCAAAGAAACAGGTTGATTCTCCTCATCATTGTTGTCGTAATCTAACCAAAAAGTGTCCTTGAGCTGCTGAATATATCTAGCAGGCGGGTATAAGGTGACTTTCTTCTTAGAGTCTCCATGCGAAATATACATATCACCAAAGCGACATCCAATGTAAGAATCGGTTGTGGCAAGCCATAGTTGCCCCAGAATCAATGGATGTCGACCCACATGATTTTTTGGCTGAAGGACAATAAAGTCTGCAAGGTATTCCCAAGAGTCTATGGAGACAACCACATCATCCAGTACACCTTATGGCTTGATTTTTTATATATATATCCAAGTTCAAGCATAGTAGGGGTAGGACAAATATGGACCAACCCAAGTTGATCCATGGTTTTCCTAGTCATGACATTGATGGCTACACCCAGGTCTATTAACACATTAGGGACAAGGATACCACCTATATGAATAGAGAAAATAGAGTTTCCAGGATCGATATACTTTTCAATTTGTGCACATCCTGTCATTATCTCGGTTACTTGGGTAACAAATTGAATGGCCTGAGGTTCTGCTCTCTTCCTCCCTATATTTTTGAGACAGAGTTCCCTAATGATCTTTAGGTAGATGTGGATCTCCCTATTGGCCTTAAGGGAAGGTTTCCTTATGTAAAAATTCCTTAGCTTAGAAGGAAGAATGGACTCCAGGTCACTCCTCTCCATAACTAGCCTCTCTAGGTAGGGAGGTTGGTTTGAAGAAGATGGTAACTCTAATGGTGCGGGAATGGGCTGAATTGTCATTGTTTTTCGAATGACTAGGAGTTTCCTCCTCATTTTTCTCATCAATGGTCAACATGGGTGTTTGTTTTTTATTTATTTATTTAACTACCCTTATTGATCTCAATTGAAGCTCATGTATCCCAACCGACAACGTTTGATGAATAGGAGAAGCAGGCAATTTAATAGAATGGATCGATTGCACCACCTTATTATTAGGATTTGGTACTGGTTAAGTAGGTAGTTGGGGTGGTCAAAAAGGTTGCAGTAAACACAATGGTTGCATCAATTGATTTTGTTGAGGTAGGGGAGGAAAGGATTGATGTGACATATGGTGAGGTGTATATGTAGGAGGATATGATGACATCTATGCAGGATAGGGTTGATGTGAATGGTTTGACCCTTTCCATCCTTGTTTCCAGGATTGATGGGGTTGCCCATAATGATAGTGGCTCCCATGCTTCCAGGGTTGAGAGTGTTGAGTGTTATAATAGGAATATGGATGTGCATTATGACCAAAAAAATATGGTGAAGGTTGAGGAACTATACCTGCACCTACCTAAGGCCATTTTCTTTGTGCTTCCATAGCATGTAATGGTTCAGGTTCATAGTTATCCCGTGTAAATACAGTTTTTAATCTTGGTATGCAATGGAATTTATCGATGGAATTATTATCTGCACAAATCACGCATTTTAAATCAGCAAGACATTCTCTTAGAAAAATATTTTCCTACATTTAGGACAAAAAATAGATAAATACTCTTGTTCATCTAGCAATTTCTGCTGCATTTTTAAAGAGTCTATTTTCCTACTAACAATATTCGTTATCTCAATTTTCATATTGCCCATTTTGTTCTCCAAAACAATAATCATAGCATCTGTAGATCCAAGTTTACTAGTTTTATTTTTATTTCCTCTATTGGATCTAGATTGATTCCTTGAAAATTTCTTGCACAAGTCACAAATTTGATCAAAATATTTCTGAGAAATATCCCCTTGTCCTAATAAATTCAAATTATTCCTATAATCTTCAGTAAGCCCATGTAAGAACAAGGTCCTGATAGTACTTATGTCAAATTTATGTTTCCTTCTTCCCCTTCTTGGGTTGTGTCACACCTGAACTGTTGCTTTGAGAATCTAAGTTGACAATTCTTGCGTGTTGAGTTTGTGTCTATTTAGACTTTCTTCCTACAAAAGAAGGTCTAATATGAGAAAAAGTTACAAATTTATTAGTTTTCCCTCAGCCCTTATTGGGATTTGGTGCTCTACCCCTTTTAGGTACTCATCTTAGAATAAAATCCAATAAATGACAAAACTTTTAAATTTACAAAAAAAGAGTCTTAAATCAAATGTTGCAAATGAATAAATATACCAACATTATAAAATCCTTCAACAATAGAAGCACATTGTATAAAAAATAAAATCATACTTACCCCTACTACAAAGGAAAGAAAACAATAAAGTTCTTACCAATATTTAGAAACACCTCCTCGACAACAACGCCAAAATGTTGGGTGCAGGGATGCAGTTAAGAAAGCTCCTTTCAACACTTAATTTGTCAACCCAAGGTTTCGTACACTTAGAGGCATAGCACAAGAAATGCCAAGAAATGATATGATCATTCTCTAATTGTATTCCTACTTTTTAAATCACAAATTTAGAGAATCGAAAGAAAAATGATGATCAAGCGACAATTGATACTCAAAGAAAGTCTGGTGTTGGAAGAAATGAAAAGTAATTTTTCAGAACCTAAAATGGATTCTTAATTCATTGTGAACAATCTTAACTAATGAAATGACCCTTTATATTTACCTACAATGAGACCATGTGATAAATAAGTTATTCAGTGTATCTATCTTCTTTAAAGATATTCTTTCCTGCACTAAAGTATTATTCATGTACTGCAAAAATGTTCCTGTATTAGAATGGTGTGCCTAAAATGGAATGAGGTTTAGATACCGAAACGATGCTTTTTCATTGTACTAGAGTTCTATCCTTTGTGCAGGAGTTCTAAGTCTCCAAGCTAGAACACTCTCATCATGTACTAGATCTGAGGTTCCTGCACCAGATAATAATATTTCTACACTTGGTTTTTAGATTACTTTCGAAAAATAAAAAACGTGTTAAGTGAAATAGAGTGCAAAGAAAACATAATTTGAAAGTAAATTCTCACAAGAAGAAAGATGCTTCAACCAAACTTATATTCTAGATAGGGAATTATTTTCAAAAGTTCAAGTAATTTTTATTGAAAACATAAAACTCTTCTATGTGATTACGGAAATTATGTGGTTGTGTAAACAAGGTTTTCATGAGATAGTTGTGCATATAATTTAGATATGCTTTTTAATTTTTTAACTCAGAAGGTTCATTTAATAATTAATCATGAAATTCAATCCTTTCTTCGAAAGTGTTTAGTACAAGCACAAACTTGTAAGTTACTATAGTGTTTATTCCATATTCATCACAACGCGATTAAATCTTAAGTGAAAGATCAGTTATTAATAATGCCCTTAGTTTAGAAACAAACATCAATATTTCATGAAAGAATAAAGAACTCTTGCCAAATGAAAGGAGTAAAAGACTTGCGAAACTGAACCAATGAAATCAATCTTGTAGAACTAGAAATGCACTAGTATAGGCAACGTGGTTGTACCGATTTTGCAGAAATAAAATCAAATGTTAAAAGGAAGCCTTATGGAAATTGAAATCAAATACTTATAACCCTGCACACCATAGATCCGTAACACAATAACTATAAATGAATTCAAATCTGTAACTTGTGAGGAAAATTTTAGTAAACAACAAAGTCATGCATGCATTTTAAACTAATTTAACAAAACTTTAAAGAAAGGGAGAATGAGTTGGGTTGGTCGAGCCCTGGCCAACTAGCTCATTTCCCTGTTAAGAAATTGAGAAACAAGTCGGTTAAAGATTCATCACAATGTGAATGGAAAATGAAACTATGTACTCACGCATTTCTTTATATTAGTTTAAGAAGCAAAAAAACATCTTGGATCTGTTAGTGTCAGTGTCTTCACACTGCCATCAGTGATCAAAATTTACTCTTTTGCATTTCATACTAGGAGTCCCATTCTGATGAGTTGCATTCCATTAGGTCATGGATCTACTGATGGTAGGGTTCATTTCATTTTTTTCCCTCATGACATATATCTACTGACCTCCTTTCATACTTTTTAGTCAATGATTCATGCTTATTTTCAATTCATTTCATCAATTAGGTCTTAGGTCTTAGGGTTTCAGTCTCATTAAGTATTAGGGTTTTACCATGGTCAAATTTCAGTGACTATTGATTAATAATGGTCAGCAGACACATGAGGATGATAATAATGATCAGAAAAGTACTAATTTCTTAATTTGTAAGCCTAATAAAGTTCTCACGTAAAAACTAGTTTTGAGGTGAAAATAGAGCATTTGTATTTTATTGTTAAATTTCATGTAATTTTATTGATTTCATATCTAATAAATGGTTCCATGCTGCTCCCGGTCACCTGGTGATATCTTCAAGTACTTGCCACTGCAAAAATTAAAAGAAATTGAGCATCAGTCACCTATCCAAGCAAAACATCAAGCATCCAAAAAAACAGAGTATTTGAAAAAGCACATAGACATTACAAAAGTGGGTTTTCACCATCAAATATTAAAAATTGAAATTCATATAAAGCCATATCTCTTTGGATCATTTCATTATGCTAATGTTGAAATTCAAATGCTAAAGGAGAGCCAAAAATGCGATTTCTAAGTGTCATTGAGAAAAGGTGTGCAATCACTGCGTTTTTGGAGAAAATTAGACTGGCGTTGCGCACCTGGGAGGTGTTGCACACCTGGGTGAGGTGCTGCGCACCTGGCAGCCAAGCCTCAAATTGCTCCAAACCACTCCAAATTGATAAATTCATCCAAGTTTACCTCTTTGCAAGTAAGTGCCTCAGTTTTTCTTGTTGAAAAAGGGTCCCCTTCAAGTTCTTGGAAGATAGGTTTACTCCTTTGATGAAGATCATTATCAAGTAATTCACTTGTGAAGGTAGGTTCTCCCATTTATATGCCTACCACATTAGACTGATGATGCATTTCACTAGAGTAAGGATGATGAATATCCATTACATCATGTTCAGAAACATTGCGAAGATGAAACCATACTTATTGTAAAGAAGAAACCATACCCCCAACAGTTAAATAATATTTTATACTACTCTTTGATTAAAATAATTGTTCTACATCAGCTGAACCTTTTAAAGATGCCATGGGAGACTTTTATTTCTCATGAGATGTTCAAAGGCCCACAAATACTTTCATCAGTGCATCATGAAGAAGGTGGATCTTCAGGACATGAAAAGGACAAAGAGACTGAAACTGTTGGACTACCAGTGTTTGTGAGATATGAGAGGGGCACTAGAAAATTTTTTGTAGCTGCTAGGTGAGTATTATCTCCACAAGGAGTGGAAGGGGTCTCACCTTCATCCTCAGGCTACATGAAAATGCTATCTCCACAAGGAGTGGAAGGGGATTTGCCTTCTTCTTCAATTAGACAGGTATAGGTTGAGTAGGAAAACAAGGGCAAAGGTAAAGGCAAGAAAAAGATGAATAAGAAGGATCTTAGTGATGAGAAAGAAAGATATTTTTGACCTTGTTAATCATGAGGAGACACAAGGAGTTGATGTCATTGACTTAGAAACTCAAGATCCAAAAACTGCCAAAGACATGATCATTAAAGAACAAGAGGCTAAGATACAGTTCTTATGAGATAACCTATAGAGGGCTAAGTGGGTCATCAAATATCTAGAGCAAGAAAACAAGAAATTGAGTGACAAGAAAGTCCTCATGGAGCTGCAAATGATCAAGGAAAACAGGAAAAAGGCTAAGAAGGCAAAGGTCAAGTTGACTTCAATTGAACAAGAGACTTAGAAAATTGGCTTAAGAGGGTTAATATACACCTTGAGGGGTTGATTGAGAAGGCCAACATAGACAAGAAGATGCTTTTCCACATGGCCTACCACTACATGACTCGCAACAAGATCTGCAATATAATAATGAGGATGCTTAGGGCTAGGTTGAGGAATGTCTTAAGGAGCAGAAAGGGGCAAGAAAAATTAAAAATATTGGCCGAAGCATCTAGGCAAGTTTTGATAAATTTTTGCGATTTTCAAATTTTGAAATTTTGAATGCAGAAAATTGCCCTAGGTGCGCAGTGCCGGCTTTTAATTGGAGGACTTTTTGAAGAAATGGTTTGTATATATAGATTCAGCATGATGAGAGCATCAAACCTAGAAAATATCAACAATTTTGGAGCAAAAATAGGTCACCAAAAGGTCAAAAAGCTACCAAAAAATCACCTCTATGCCTCTTTTTGGACACACATAAGCAGCCTTGGGATATTTCACTTTTGAAGGGGCAAATGACCTCCAAATACAAAAATTCAAGATGTTCCATAAACTAGACAGGAAAACCTTGCCAATGAGCTATTTTGGGCTCAATTTGGCCAAGTGGAAGGCCTCCCAAACCGGGTCTAAATCAGCGCTACGCACGTGGCCAGTGGCGCTGCGCATAGAGCCAGTTTGCCCAAAAAATCCAATTTTCACTTAGTTTCTGTCCAATTTTACTTTTTCTCTCTTCATGGATGAATTTATGATTTTAATTAATTCCATGGTATGTAAATGTAATTATGAAATGATCTTATGGGGTAGATTCATCAGTTTGAGTTATTTTGGGGGTCAATGAATCAGTTTCCATGCTTATAGAGGCAAGATATTCCATTGCCTATATTCTTGTTCCTTGTTTGGTAATGGTTGTAACTGTTCCTTATATCTTGGATTCGACCCCTGATGGCTAGCATAAGTTGTTTGGTTTCTATATTATGTATTTTTTAGTCATTAGCAAAGTTTGGACTCTCTTGGAAGCTCTGAGCTACATTGTACACCTTTATTAGCAGTTTGGCAAGGAAATAAACTAGGATTTGCAGCTATTTTTATGGGATACTTGTGGTAATGTGTTTTTGCTTTTTTTATTAGTTTTTCTCATGTGTTATGTGTTCCACAATCTGATTCATTCTTCTAGCTAAATGATATCAAGATAGATAGGTAGAATACATTTGTTATAGTGCTATGCCTTGGGAAATCATTTAGTTTTTGATATTTTCTACTGTTTGAGAAGGACACATGATCTTTGCATGCCCTCTAGAGCTCCCCACCAATCTTATACCTATCGTCTCACTGAATTTCAAGTGCTAAAACACCTACCTACCTCGCCCCGTAGAACACACTGCATTCTTGACTTCATTTCCTGGACCCAAAGCTCCCTGCTCCATTTGATCCAGCAAAAAAATCAACAAAATCAATTAAAAACCCTAGAGATACTATACATAGCCTAAAATCCATATTTTATCCAATCATATTGACTGAGATTGGCAAGGAGAGAGCACTCTACCGACTTGGTAGGGCTAGCTACCATGTTAAGCTTGGTTTGTGATTATCCTAGGACTGCCACCCTTCAGCCTAGTATCAATCTAGTCTCTAACATAGTGGTGACCATACTGGGGAAGAAAGAAAAATCACCCCAGTAGGATTGAGAAGTTTTGAACTTTTGGATGATAAGTTTAGAATTCATTAGGCTAAAAAGTGGAAATTTGTAAATCAATATAAAAATATTGAGAATTTTGAACACACTAGCTTCAAGAAGATACACTAGGTCTAATCCCAATCCCAATCCTCCTCCTATATTTTAAAATCCTAATCTCATTTCGAGGATACTCAGACAACAAAGTTCACTAAGTCTAAGACTGGTTTTTAGATCTCCTTCATGGCCTGTAGAGTGGCTATTCCTTGAAGATATTCCTTTTGACGAATACTTTGGTATCTCCCTGTTTTGAACCACATCTGATAGTGAGTTGCTGGACATAGTCCCGGATCCGGAATTCACCAAAGGACTTGAAATCGAAAGGGCCAAATTGCTAAGTAATTGAAATCTTTAAAATCTCCATAGTCATCCCTCACTACTCAGCTTCAACATCTTTTACATCTCCATCATTTCCCCATATTTCATAGAATCATCTGTCATCTCCATTTATACCTTCACTCCCTCATCAACCTATCATTACCGCTCAAATACCCATCACTTATGTTACATCAATGGCTCTTGTTGTCATAAATCCTCCTCTTTCCCCAAGACCAATTTCAAATCCGCCTCGAGTCATGGCTACCAGATATGCACCTCTCATTCTGCCTTAGAATTTGGATGATATGCCCACTGATTACCAAAGTAAGATACCTTAGTTCAATGCCACTCAAAGTATCACAGCGCAACAACACATTGATAGGATGAATGACTTCTTTGATCTTCATGAGGTAGATGCCAAAAATGTGTCCATGAGATTATTTGTGCAGAGTTTTGGAGGTGAGGTTTGAAAGTGGTTTAGAGCATTACCAGCAGGATCTATCAATACTTTGTTGGTTCTTCATAGAAAATTCCTAGACTGATGGAAGTTAAATAAAAATCCTCTCCAAATTCTATTTGAGTATGAAAATATCAAAAGCAATGTAGGTGGAAGTGTCCAAGATTACTTTGTAAGGTTCAATGTTGTTTATAATGCTATTCCAGCTAATATTAAACCATCGATGGGGTTAGAATTGATCAAATTTCTAGACGGCTTTGATGTTGATATGGCATATCAGTTGTGGGAGAGAGATCCCACCACACTTGAGGACATGTAGAAGAAAATGTTGGCATTATGATAAATATGTTGTACTTGATGGCAACCCACTCATCTCAGATAATAAATTATAGTGTAGAGAAAAGTTCACGCACTTATATGCAGAGAAAATTTTATTTCATGTAGAGAAAAGTTCACGCACTTTTATGCAGAGAAAAGTTTATTTTATGTAGAGAAAAGTTCACGCACTTTTATGCAGAGAAAAGTTTATTTCATGTAGAGAAAAAGTTCACGCACTTTAATGCAAGGAAAAGTGCATATATGTTGGAGAACTTACCTTTGGTCCATGGTAGTTAGTCCTTAGTATTTGAACCTATGAGGAAAGCACGTATATGTTGGAGAACTTACCTTTGGTCCATGGTAGTTAGTCCTTGGTATTTGAACCTATGGTTTTGGACCTTGGTATGCACTTTCATGCAAGGAAAAGTGTGTATATGTTGGAGAACTTACCTTTGGTCCATGGTAGTTAGTCCTTGGTATTTGAACCTGTGGTTTTGGACCATGGTACCTCATCAAAAGTGTTGATCTCACGCAATTTCATGTTTGGTTCATGGTATTAGTCCGACAGTTTTTGATCCTATGGTTTTGACCCGTGGTATTGCATCCAAAAGTGTTGATCTCACATACTTTCATGGTTGGTTCATGGTATTAGTCCAACAGTTTTTTGATCCTATGGTTTTGGCCCGTGGTATTGTGAAAGGCCTAAGACTATAAAAGAGGAAGGAGATCATTTGGCAAAGCATCTTCTGAAGTATCGAATATCTGATAAAGTGCTAGATCAAGAATATTGTGATTGGGCTTTGGTGCAGATCTGGATCTAAATGAAGAAGGAACCTGCGCATAAGGAGAAGGATAAGTTCTATTGATGGGTCAAAATCTTAAGGCGGGAATAGTGGTATCTCTATATGATTTTGATCTGTGATATGTGGCATACGCTTTATCTATAAATCTAATAATCTGGGTCTGAATTATTGATGCATGTTTTATTTTACACATGTTATGATCTGGGTATGTCTGATGTAACAACTGCAAAGTTATAAGGAAATATTTGCATATCTGTATGCGGGTTTGCTTTGGTGAAATCAGAGATTGATGATGCAAGTGTAGTTGATGGGTTTTTTGGATCCAGTTTGAAAATTTATGAAAAGTGGTCCTTGAAAGAAAAGAAGTAGGGGGTTGTAGCTCCCTTCCAGGAGAGACTAGAAAATGAGAGAGAGTTGTAGCTCTCTGCAGGTTGCAGCCTGCGTATTGGTAAAGGACTGCACCAGTACAAAACCATTGTAAAAGGAGTTTCTAATTTGAAAGAAGATAGAGACATATTGCAGCAGGTGGTTTTCACCCATATTGGGTTTCCACCTTACATCTTGTGTTCTTTGGTGTGACTATATGTTTTTCTTTGTTCATGCTCATTATTTTATGGTACTGACATGCAAAAATAATTCAAAGAATAAATAAGGAAGATTTATTAAAAGAACTTGATAATACTGATTCACACCCCCTCTCAATATTATTTCCAACAATTGGTATCAGAGCAGGTCCTTCAGAGAAGCTTGATCGCTTGAAGGAAGATCATTCATCATGAGCAAGTACGAGAGGGAAGCATCAATCAGGCCACCAATTTTTGATGGGACAAACTTCAATTATTGGAAGGTAAGAGTTACTTCCTATCTTCAATCTCTTGGTACAGAAGTTTGGGATATCATAGATACAGGCTACACTTTTCCTTCAGCTACTCCTACAGATATGGCCAAAAAGAAGAAATATGAAACAAATGCTAAAGCAGTCAATACTCTGTTGGGATGCTTATCTCAAACAGAATTCATGAAGGTTATGCAATATAAATCCGCAAAATAAATATGTGACAAGATTGTCTTGAGCTACGAAGGAGATGAACAGGTAAAGCGTGCTAAACTTCAAACCTCAGGATTCAGTATGAGAATCTCAGAATGTATAATGATGAAAGTGTGGCTAACTATTTCCTTCGGGTAGATGAGATTGTTAATTGCATGAAAAACTTGGGTGAAGAAATAAAAGAGGCTATTGTGGTTGAAAAAGTTCTAAGATCATTGTCCCCCAAGTTTGAATCTAAAGCGTCTGCAATAGAAGAAAAGGAAAATCTACGAATTCTTACTATGTCTCAGCTACACGGAATTCTAACTACTTGTGAAATGAGAAAGGGAGGTCCATCAGACAGAAGAGAAGCTGCTTTCAAGGCTTCAGGCAAAGGAGACTATTATGAAGCAAGTCACGTGCCAGAAGAAGAAGAAGAAGAATCAAATTTTGTCAGAAATCTTCAAAGGGGAACTGGAAGGTTCAGAGGTAAGTTACCTTTTAAATGCTTTGCTTGTGGAAGAGTAGGCCATTATGCTACAAAATGTCCTCATAAGGATAAAGGAAAGGAACCTGCTAGATGGAACAAGAAACAGATTGCAAATAAGAAAAGCTACTACACTCATGAAGATAGTGATGGTCTATCAAATAGTGACGAAGATGAACGAGGTAATGACTATAAACTCTTAATTGCATTTGAATATGATGATTACATGGATGCTATAGATGTGGATAGCTTTTGTGAAGAAATTTCTAGACTCAAGACATGTATAGAAGAAAAGAATAGGATCATTGATACTCTACAACTTCAAATTGATGAAAAAGAAAAATATCTTGAAAAGTTAGACGGCAAAATTGTTGGTCTTAGAAAAGAGATTGAGAAAACAAAGGCTATTAATCTTAAGTTTGTCAAAGGATCTGAAACTCTGGATGAGATCATCAATGTACAGCGCTCTCCTCTAAACAAGACAGGTCTGGGCTATAACGGAGAAACTTCTCAAGCATCCACCTCAAAGAGTTATCTTGATGTAGCAAGAAGAAATGAACAAAAGCACAATGGATATTAGCAAGTAAAGCAGGGACCAATTACAAACAAAGACTATCAGGCAAATCAGGGGCAATCTCTCTTAAGGATGAACAAAAGTTACAACCAGCCACAGGTAAAATCCTCTCAATTTCCTTCAAGAATGAATGACAATAGAAATTAAAATCGTTTGGCCAGAAGATTTGATAACCACAGAAATTTCTTCAATGGACAATGCTTTTCTTGCCATAACTTTTGTCACAAAGCAGCTCAATGTGTTGCATATAAAACGATCATGACTAGAGAAGCTCAAAAACAAAGAAGTATGACTGGGATTACAAAAAGGACCTATAACAACTTTTCGGTTCTTGAAAATGAAGTTGAATGTTCTATTTGAATTAACTTTGGTCATGAAGATTCTGAATGCAGGAGCAGGTTTCAGCAGACAAAGGAACAAGCCTCAAGCACCAAAACATGGAGAATAAAGGAACCACAAACAGAACGATGTGGGATAGCATTTTATGCAGAGGGATAGGAAAATCTATGGTACATTGACAGTGGATGTTCGAAGCATATGACAGGTGATAAAGAAAAACTTGAATTATATTCTGCTCTAGAAAAAGGAAAGAAAGTTTCTTTTGGAAATGATACTCCTGCAACTATAAAAGGAAAAGGCACTGCTCAGTTAAAAAAAAAGGTCAAAGCTGGAAATGTTTTGTATGTTGATGGATTGAAACATAATCTTCTAAGTGTCAGCCAGATGTGTGATCAAAGAACCGAGGTGATATTCAGATCAAATGGATGTCTTGTTCGTGATCTTGATACAGGTAAAACAGTGATCAAAGGTAAAAGAACTCCAAATAATCTATACATATTTGAAGAAGGACAACAACAATTCTATCTGAGCAAGGATGATGAGCACTGGTTATGGCACCGGAGGTTGGGGCATCTAAGATTTTCACAAATAAGGAAAGCATGCAAATATTAGGCAGTTCGTGGTCTTCCAGATATCAAAGTTCTAGACAACACCATATGCAAATCATGTCAGTTTGGAAAGCAAACCAGAACTACCTTTCCAGAAAAGGAAGGATAAGCTAGCATGCCTCTTGAGCTAGTACATACAAATACATGTGGTCCATTCAGTAAAAGGAAACCTCGAGGAGAAGAATACTTGATATTATTCATTGACGATTTCTCCAGGTTTGTTTGGTTAGGACTTATGAGGCACAAAGATGAAGCATTCGAAAAATTCAAATCCTTTAAAGCCTTGGTTGAAAATGAATCAGGATACAAAATTAAGTGTCTTAGATCCGACAGAGGTGGGGAGTTTACCTCAAATGAATTTTTCGATTTCTGTGAAGAACATGGGATAAGAAGAGAATTCTCTACAGCTAGAACTCCTCAGCAAAATGGCGTGGTGGAAAGAATGAATAGAACTATCCAACAAATGGCTCGTGCTATGCTTGATGAATCTGGAACTCCCACAACTTTCTGGGGTGAAGCAGCACATGCTGTGGTTATTATTCTCAACAAAACAAAGATCCGAGTGAACAGCACTCAAACCCCTCATGAGCTCTGGTATGGTGAGACTCCTTCGGTAAAGCACTTCAAAATCTTTGGGAGCCAATGCTATATTAAAAATATTGATGAGCAACTTGGAAAACTTGAACCTAGAGCAGATGAAGGCATCCTTCTTGGTTATTCTCCACACAGCAAAGCATAAAAGTGCTATAATAAAAGACTTGGAAGATTGTTGACAGCATTGATGTAGTGGTTGATGAGAAGGGATACATTCCTAGGCAAGTAAATCATGAAGATATTGAAGAAGATGAAGGCCATCCTCAAAGATAGAATGGTGAAGAAGAAGAACCTCAAGAAGAACCAGAGGAGTAGATAAGGATAGAAGAGAAGACTCCATCTAGATATGTTAAGAAGAATCATCCAGAATCTCATATTTTGGGACAGAAAGAAGCAGGTGTACAAACAAGAAGAACAATTGCAGAAGCTTCAAGCTATTTGGCATTACTCTCTTCCACTGAACCACAAAATGTGAAAGAGGCATGCAAAGATGAATGTTGGGTCAAAGAAATGGATGAAGAACTTGAGCAGATCGAAAAGAACAACACTTGGGAGCTGGTTCCTAGGCCAAAAGATAAGAATGTTATAGGAACAAAATGGGTCTTCAAAAATAAATTGAATGAAAAGGGAGAAGTAATTAGAAACAAGGCCAAACTTGTTTGTAGAGGTTATGCGCAGCAAGAAGGAATAGATTTTGAAGAAACTTTTGCTCCTGTTGCAAGACTTGAGGCCATCCGAATGTTCCTTGCTCTCTCAAGCTTTCAAAACTTCAAAGTATTTCAAATGGACGTGAAATCAGCCTTTCTGAATGGAGACTTGGAAGAAGAAGTATACATTGAGCAGCCAGATGGTTTCATTCTTAGAAATGATCCAAATCTTGTATGCAGATTAAAAAACGCTCTCTATGGCCTCAAACAAGCTCCAAGGGCTTGGTACTATCGTTTGGACAAATATCTTCATCAACAAGGTTTTTCAAAAGGATCAACAGACAACAATCTTTATATAAAAGTTGAAAATGACAAATTGCTGATACTTGTTGTGTATGTAGATGACATTATCTTTGGCAGCAATGAAGAAGCTATGAGTCAAAGCTTTGCCTTGGTGATGAAAAAAGAATTCGAAATGTCCTTGCTGGGAGAACTGGCATATTTTCTTGGTTTGCAAATCCAACAAAATGAAGGAGGGATCTTCTTATGTCAAACCAAGTATCTCAAGCCGATTTTGAAGAAATATGGTATGGAAGAAGCAAAACCAGTATGTACACCCATGGTCACAGGATGTAACCTCAGTGCAAATGATGAATCAGCAGCAGTGCGTCAACCAACTTACAGATCTATGATTGGAAGTCTACTTTATTTGACAGGTACCCGACCAGACATCATGCATGCAGTGGGAATAGTTGGAAGATTTCAGGCAAATCCAAAGGAAACTCATCTTCAGGCAGTAAAGAGAATATTCAAATATCTTCAAGGGACTCAAAACTATGGCTTATGGTATCCTAGAGATACAGATCTCACACTTCATGCTTATACAGATGCAGATTGGGCCAGAAGCGTGGATGACAGGGAAAGCACAAGTGGTGGTGCATTCTTTATGGGTTCCATATTAGTATCTTGGTTCAGCAAGAAACAGAGTTCGATTGCCTTATCTACAGCTGAAGCAGAATATGTTGCTGCTGCATCTTGCTGCACTCAACTCCTTTGGATTATGCAGACCTTGCAGGATTTTCAAATCACTTCTACACCACCCATCTCCATCTTATGTGATAATACAAGTGAAATCAACATTTCAAAGAACCCAGTCATGAATTCAAAAACCAAGCACATACCAATTAAGTATCACTTTCTCCGGGAACAAGTGCTTGAAAAAAAGGTCAAGTTGGAGTATGTTCCTTCTAAGGAACGGGTTGTTGATATACTCACCAAACCATTGCCTAGGGAGACCTTTGAATACCTCAGGCAAAAGCTGGGGGTTGTTGATGCATCATCTTGTTGTTGAATCTCTTATGATTGTTGGTTGTACGCAAGGTTCATCTGAAGTATATGCGTACATGTGCTGGGTTGCGGATTGGTCAAAGATCGAATGGCACAGGTTCAGGGGGAGCATATCATGCATTGTTGGCATTATGGAGGAATACAGAAGGAGATCATGGATGCTGGTCTGAATATTGCTGCAATACGTCTCTATCTCTTTCATGGTCATGGATTATGGTTCTTCTTTGCAGATCTGGTTTATAGTCAGGTGGAGCATGTTCTTAGGGGGAGCATAACCCTTTGCCCTTGATGTCAAAGGGGGAGAGTGATTGGTTGTTGTTGCCATCAAGTGCAAAGGGGGAGATTGTTGGCATTATGATACATATGTTGTACTTGATGGCAACCCACTCATCTCAGATAATAAATTATAGTGTAGAGAAAAGTTCACGCAGTTATATGCAGAGAAAAGTTTATTTATAGAGAAAAGTTCACGCACTTTTATGTAGAGAAAAGTTTATTTCATGTAGAGAAAAGTTCACGCACTTTTATGCAGAGAAAAGTTTATTTCATGTAGAGAAAAATTTCACGCACTTTCATGCAAGGAAAAGCGCGTATATGTTGGAGAACTTACCTTTGGTCCATGGTAGTTAGTCCTTGGTATTTGAACCTATGAGGAAAAGCGCGTATATGTTGGAGAACTTACCTTTGGTCCATGGTAGTTAGTCCTTGGTATTTGAACCTATGGTTTTGGACCTTGGTACGCACTTTCATGCAAGGAAAAGTGTGTATAGGTTGGAGAACTTACCTTTGGTCCATGGTAGTTAGTCCTTGGTATTTGAACCTATGGTTTTGGACCATGGTACCTCGTCAAAAGTGTTGATCTCACGCAATTTCATGGTTGGTTCATGGTATTAGTCCGACAGTTTTTGATCCTATGATTTTGGCCCGTGGTATTGCATCCAAAAGTGTTGATCTCACGTACTTTCATGGTTGGTTCATGGTATTAGTCCAACAGTTTTTTGATCCTATGGTTTTGGCCCATGGTATTGTGAAAGGCCTAAGACTATAAAAGAGGAAGGAGATCATTTGGCAAAGCATCTTCTGAATTATCGAATATCTGATAAAGTGCTAGATCTGGAATATTGTGATTGGGTTTTGGTGCAGATCTGGATCTGAATGAAGAAGGAACCTGAGCGTAAGGAGAAGGATAAGTTCTATTGATGGGTCAAAATCTTAAGGCTGGAATAGTGGTATCTCTATATGATTTTGATCTGTGATATGTGGCATACGCTTGATCTATAAATCTAATAATCTGGGTCTGAATTATTGATGCATGTTTTATTTTACACATGTTATGATCTAGGTATGTTTGTTGTAACAACTGCAAAGTTATAAGGAAATATTTTCAGATCTGTATGCGGGTTGGCTTTGGTGAAATCAGAGATTGATGATGCAAGTGTCGTTGATGGGTTTTTTGGATCCAGTTTGAAAATTTATGAAAAGTGGTCCTTGAAAGAAAAGAAGTAGGGGGTTGTAGCTCCCTTCCAGGAGAGACTGGAAAATGAGAGAGAGTTGTAGCTCTCTGCAGGTTGCAGCCTGCGTACTGGTAAAGGACTGCATCAGTACAAAACCATTGTAAAAGGAGTTTCTAATTTGAAAGAAATAGAGACATATTGCAGTAGGTGGTTTTCACCCACATTGGGTTTCCACCTTACATCTTGTGTTCTTTGGTGTGACAATCTGTTTTTTTTTGTTCATGCTCATTATTTTATGGTACTGACATGAAAAAATAATTCAAAGAATAAATAAGGAAGATTTATTAAAAAAACTTGATAATACTGATTCACCCCCCCTCTCAGTATTATTTCCAACAGAAAACAATGAGTGTAGAGGCAAATTTGCTAGCCAAAAGAGAAAGGATGAAAACTGAAAAGAAAGTTACTATAAAGCAAGTAGCATATTCCTTAGATGTTAAGGTAGATAATATTCTCCGAAAAATTCAGAAGATGTTTGATCGGTTCACAATTGCAAACAAGCTTGAAACAATGATCAGAAATCCCAACTTTAGAGGACAACAACAGCCCCAATTCAGGATTAAACAAAGGGAGCAGAAGGCACAAGATCAGTCACTGCAGTAGCAGGTTAAAACTCATTTGTAGCAAAACTATATATATGGAATAGAGGATGAGGATGATGATGATTCAGTGGTTGACGTGGATCATTTCTTTATTGCTGACGGTTGGCCCATCTATCTCACAAAAGATGAAGAATATTCAGAGATCCCTGATGCTCAAAAGGATGAAGATTACATACTAGAAAATGAGGTAGTTTTGGAGGAGAAGTTAGATGATTATCAGCGAGGATATATGAATGCATTGACAACACAACATAAAAAATATTCATTGAGAAGCAAAGATGTACTAGTCATTCTAGTTAAAAAGAGAAAGGAAGCGCAACCCAAAAATAGCTCCTCAAACATTTGGAAGAAAGGGAAGGATCCTGCTGACCCAACTTCCAACAAAGGATCATCTGCAAATGAGAAGACAAATCAGCAAAGTGCAGCAAAAGAAAAAGTCAAAAAGAAGGACCTCCAGTCAAAGAGGTAGATAAAGTTTCAGCTTTTAGTTTAGAAAATGAGATTGCTAAATTAAAAGTTTCAATTCCTTTGATTGAGTTGATGAAGATTAACAGCTATAAACACCAAGTGTCCAAAATTTTTAACATAGATCCTTTATCTCATATGGTTAATTTAGAAGATGATCACCCTGAGCTCATTTTTGGCCCTGCCTTAGAAGGTCAGTCTGAGGATAGTGAAGTTCCTCCATTCTAGATAAGCCTTAGATTGCACGAGTATGTCCTCCATAATGCCATGTTTGATTGCGCAGCTTCCCATAATCTGATGCCAAAATCCATTATGGAGAAATTGGGCCTTGACATTACTCGCAAAATATCACGACCTATATTATTTTGATTCGGGTAGAGTCCATTGTATTGGTCTTATTAAAGACTTAGTGGCATCTTTAGACCGAATCCCGACAAAGAATGTTCTCATGGATGTGGTTGTTGCAGACATTCCACCACGGTTTGGTATGATTTTGTCCAGATCGTGGGGTGCAAAGCTTAAAGGGACTTTACAACTAGATTTATCCTATGCTACCATTCCCGTGTTTGGCCCATTGAGAAAACTATATAGGGAGAAGAAAATGAAGTACACGATTACAAGTAAGGAGAAATCACTTAATCAACCAATTAATGTTGTACATACAGATTTAGAGTCAATTGTATTATATTCAGATAGTGGTTTGAATGATGTTGATAGTTAGTTAGTTGAAGTAGATGATGTGCTAGAGATTTCAGAAAATTTTAGAGTGGTCCTTGACCAAGAAAGACAAAAAATTGCAAGTACCTCTGAACAGTCCACATACCGGCAATAGCAAAAAGGTAATGAACAACAACAAAATGAGGAGGTTAGTCAAAGTGAAAAAGAGAAGGAAATAGAATTTCAACATTTAGAAGAAGAAGCATGTCTATGAAGCATGGATTTTGGTGGAGCCATGGGTAGGGATGGTGTTGGCATAGGGATTTGGATTCACAGCAATATTTTCCAGCCAAAATAAAGTCCCTAGTAATGTTAGAATTTGTTGATATAAATTTTCCTTTGACTGTTCTAACAATGAAGCCGAATATGAAGCACTGATTTCAAGTTTGAAAATTCTTAAAAAGCTGAATGCAAAAATGATATTAGTCTATGGAGATTCGGAGATGATAATCAAGCAAGTCAAGGGTGAATATCAAGCCGAACACCCACAGATGAGAGCCTACCGAAATGTAGTTTTAGATATCTTAAGGGTTTTTCCAGATTTTACCTTGACAGTAGTTCCTCGTGCTCAAAATGTAATTGCAGATTCTCTTGCCACTGCTGCAAGTAATTTGAAGATTCCGATGAATTCAAACAACAAACTTGAGATCCATGTCAAGCACTGTCTTGTTGTTCCGGACAATTTAAGGTATTGGCAGTTGTTTTGGGATGATAAGGAGATCAATACCTTTTTGCAGAATGAAGGGAACTACAAGGATGCTTCCATAGATGTTGACGATGATATTGATGAACTCGAAATTGAGGTGAATCAGATGGAAATATTGTAGTTGAAGGATAACATTATCCCTAAAGGTATCATACCTTTAGAAGAACTTTTGAATCGAGATGATGTCGCTAGAAAGCCAAGCTTGGTGCCTACAGACAAAGGTGTTGAGGATGTGAATCTTGGAACAACAGAGAAGCTCAAGTTTGTGAAATTGTTGAAGACATTGTCTCCTGAGGTAAAGTTTAAATATATTAGATTGTTGTTTGAATTTGCTGATGTGTTGGCTTGGGATTATTTAGATCTAAAGGTGTAGAACAAGGACATAATTTAGCACACTATTCCCATCAAGCCAGATCAGAAGCCGTTCCGATAGACGTTGAGAAGAATCAATCCCAAGTTGTTGTCATCCATTGAAAAAGAGTTAAACAGATTATACAAGGCTAGTAAAATTGTCCCAATCAGATTTTCTGATTGGATTTCGAATCTTGTTCCTGTGAGAAAGAAGACCAGGGAGATCAGATCGTGTATCGATTTTCAGAATCTGAATAAAGTGTCATTAAAGGAATATTACCCACTGCCCAACATGGATCATATCCTCCAAAGGGTGGTTGGAGCATTGCACATGTCACTACTTGATGGACATTCAAGGTATAATCAAATTTTAGTATATGAGGTTGATTGAGATAAGATTGCATTTACCATCCCTTGGGGAACTTTTCATTATGCTAAAATGCCATTTGGTTTGAAAAATGCTAGATCCACACTTCAGCGTGCAATGGACATCGCTTTTGCCAATGAAAAGGATGTATTTCTGGTCGTATATTTATATGATTTGACAGTGTTTTCAGGTTCAAATGATGAGCATCTTCACCATTTGATGATTGTGTTTCAGCGATGTAGGAAATTTGGGATATCACTCAATCCGAAGTAAATTCTTTTCTCTATGGATGAAGGGAATTTGATTGGCCATATTATCTCAAAGGAAGGAATTTGCATTAATCCTTAAACGGTAGAAGCAATTCAATAGATAGATTTTCTCAGGAACAAGAAAGAGATACAAGATTTCAGTGGTAAGATGAATTTCCTACAAATATTTGTACCCAATCTAGCTGAGCATTTGAGAGAAATTACTAATATGTTAAAGAAGGAAAACGTGGTAAAATGGATGGAGGAAGCTATGAAATCATTTAATTTGGTAAAGTATGATTTATCTACAGCCTCGGTTTTGATTAGTCCTGATTATACTCAATACTTCATTTTATTCTCATTTGCATCTGAGCATACCATGGTAGCAGTTTTAATGCCGAAGAGAGATTAGCTAGAAAATCCCATTGTATCTTTCAGTAGGACCATTAGAGATGCTACTTTACCATACAACATAATTGAGAAATAGGCTCTTGCTCTTGTCAAAGGTTTTGAAGGACTTCAGAGTGTATATTCTGCACTCTCACATCATAGCATACGTTCCTAACGTAGCAGTTAAGGATGTCTTGGTACATACTGATCCGGAAGGAAGGAGGGAAATCAGATTGCAGAAATGCTAGAATACGTCTAGAGATCAAGCCTACGAAGCTGATCAAAGGACAATGCCTGGCGAGGTTAATGGCTGAATCAAATTTGCATGATTTAGATATAAATCTTATTGCTACCATGTCCGGAGATGAAGAAGAAAGCTCCCTGATTCAAGTTTCTTAAATGTTCCTTCATTCACCATGGTATTCAGATATCGTGTATGTACTTCAGCACCTCTCACCACCTCCGGGGATGACAAAGAACAAAGGTAGATCTCTCAAACTTAAAGCTTCCAAATTATGCATTTTGAATAATGATCTTTGTTGGAAGGATCCAGGGGATGTTTCGCTGAACTGTTTAATTGAAGATGAAGCCCAGCAGGGGTTGAGTGACTTTCACAAGGGTGATTTTGGTGGTCACTTGTTTTGGAAGACAACAACAAACAAAATTTTGAGAGCAAGTTATTACCGGCCAACTTTATTTTCTAATGTTTACAAAACAGTCATCAGTTGTCATGAATGTCAGGTATTTCAGGGTAAAATAAAATTGTTGCCTCTTCCTCTAAAACTAGTTGAAGTCAATGCACCTTTTCAGTAGTGGGGACTCGATTTTATCGAGGAAATCCATCCAACATCGTCGGCTTAGCACAAGTGGATCCTAACAGTAACCGACTATTTTACCAAGTGGATTGAAGCAATCCCAACCAGACAGGAAATAGATGCGGTAATCACTCAATTTTTGGAATCAAATATTTTATCTCGTTTTGGTTGTCCTAGTAAAATCATCAGAGATAATGCAAATACCTTCAAATCCAAGAAGATGATCGATTTTTGCAGTAAGTATAAGATTACCTTTGGTCATTCTACAACATATTATCTGCAAGGTAATGGTCTGGCTGAATCATCCAATAAGTCATTGGTGAACATCATCAAGAAGCTGCTGGAAACAAATAAGAAAGGCTGGCATAAAAAGTTAGTTAATTCCTTGTGGGCTGATAGGGTGAGCCAAAAGAAGTCCATAGGTATGTCTCCATTTGAAATAGTTTATGGCATTGACACAGTCTTTCCGACATCTCTTGCAGTTCCGGTTGTGAAACTTTTACAGGAGGCTGGCAGTGAGGAAGATGATTTTCAGTGAAGAATCAATCAGATGATCCATTTACAGTAGACAAGGGAGGATTTTTTCTAAAACACTTTCAGATTGTAGGAGAAGATCAAAAATATCTATGACCGGAAAACAAAAGTAGATAAATTCCATCTTGAGGATGTAGTATTGTGGTGGGATGCTAGGAATGAAGATAAGGGCAAGCACGATAAGTTTGAAAACTTATGGAAGTGACCCTACAATATTGCTACATACATAGGACAAAATGCATTTATGCTCAAAGAGATGGATGGACAAGATTGTTTAGGAGGACCAGTGAATGGTAGGCTCCTGAAGCGCTACTTCTTCTAAGGTGATTTTTGAAATCATGAAGTGATCAATGTGTTAGGGCTTGAAATTTCACCTCAGGCTGAGAAAGGTAAACTCCAAGGCAACATCAAACCACTTAGCCTCGTAGCTAGCCCTACGGGGCAGGAGAGGGCTCTCTCCGGTCTATCTCAGTAAATATCTTCAACGGGTGAGATAAACAATAAGGAAACACTGATTTTAGGCTAGTAAACTGATAAAAAAGGTTTGAATTGGAAGTTTTAAGATTTTGGTGGAAAATTGGGGAATGGCAATTTCGGGTGCGGGGATTGGACACAGTTTTCGCAGGGGGTTCTTTGGGGCGAGGTACGAAATAGTATTGATGCCTTTGATAGAGATGGATGGATGAGAATGACTGGTGAGGAGTTAAGGAGAGCAAGAAATAATTCTGAATTCCCCTTAAACAGTTGAAAACATTGATATTAAGCAAACTTAAAAGCAGAGCATGACAGTCATGAATTCTACTTTAACACTTCATTTGCTTAATTTGCAGAAGGAAAAGTAAGGAAATGATTCACATAACATAGTTACAAGTACAAAGAGAAACACACCATCAATACATGTGACCACAAGAATCCCAAAAAGGACTGCAAAACCCTGGTCTTCCTTTGCCAAAAATTGCAGAGATACAGTGAATAATACAATAAGAGCTTCTCCCTCAAGAGTCCAACCTTCAAACCGTGAAAATGATTGAGAAAATACATAATATAGACCATGCCAACCCATTCCATAGCCTCTAGGGGTCGAGCTCATCCTTCTAGGATCTGTTTCAACCAATTCTAAACTGAGCACTAAAATCTAGGCAGTCAAAACAACTTGCCTCTATAAGCTAGGAAACTAATTCATTCATTAAATGTTTGCTATTTCATGAATGAATCTTCTAGAATAGGTAAATAAGTGTCAAAATATCATAAAATTACATCATTTACAACAAGGAGGATGAAAATCAACTCCAAAAAGTCAAATCCAGTCAAAACTGCGTTTTGCTGAGCTGTAGGTTGAATTCCTGTGCAAACTGCCTGATGGGTCGCGCGCCATTCCTGAACGGGTCGCGCGCCTTTGAGAGAACTGTTGGGGCACTTCTAGGTGTCCCAATGGGGCAAGCATAGGCTTGTTGGAAAGGTTTCGATGTCTACTTTCCAACCCAAGTGGAATTTCTGAATTTGGTGGTCATTTACCCCTCCAACATTGCAATCTCCCAAGACTGCTTTTTGTGTGTCAAAAATGTGGCAGAAAGTCATTTTTTGCTTGTTTTTTGACTTTCCGGAGGCCCAAAAATTCATAAAATCTCTTGGCAATGGGTGAGCATGTGTAACTTTTCATGACAAATCCAGAAATGTTGAGTTTTCCCTGAACGGAGTAGCCAAATGAAAGGGTCGTGCGGGGGGTGAGACCCGTTGAGGGGACAAAACCTGTTTTTTGCCTGAAAAAACCAAAAATGACCCAAAATACTCAAAATTTCTTGGAATTTGTGCTGGGGCTGAGCTATTTAGTGCCATGCTCCTTCAAGGAAGCCTCGGCCAAGATGTGGAGGGGGTCAGACCTTTTTCTTCATTTTTGTGCTTTGGCCAACCGCCTTTGGAGCACTTTCATCTTCGCCTTGCACACGTGCATTATGTCAAGGAGCCTTCAAGGGGATTGAGCTTGTTACTCTGCCCTTGCGTGCTTATCGGATCATAGACTGTTCCCCCAGGTATATTTGTTTCCATTGGTAACCTTAGTGATCATATTCTATAGGATTCTTTCCTAAGGTGACGGTGGAGGGAAGATCCCACTGTACCTGGAGCAGACATCGACTAGACTCACTTGGATTTTCTTGGGGGTTCTCTTCACTCGAGACAGTTTAGTGGAGAAACTTGTGCCAGTCTATTCGTTAAGCAAGGTTTCGGGGTAACTGTTCCAACCACCATTTCTGTATTGAATTCTGCGACGTTGGATTTCATCACCAACTAATGTTTTCAATACGGAAAGTTACTGCTTGTCTGTGGTTTGACTCCTAGATTTGATAGCGCGTGTTAATTTGTTTGCTTTTACTTTTAGAGACCATAGGTGTGAATTGTGAATTTTAATTGTTAGGTGTGAATTGTGAATTGTTACTTTTAATTTTAAATTCACTGAAGTTGAATATAATGGCAAGTGTTCTGGAATTTACTGACCAAGGAACCCCTCTTAACGAGAATCCTAGTACCTTTCCTTATTTTGGAAATGTTCGTCCTCCTTATATGGCTACTTTGTCATTACTTGGATTTACAATAGGTTTACCGATATGGTTATTTTCAACTTCGTTGGCCCCAAATACTCCAATTGTTCAACCTCAACCAAATGCTTCACCTCAACAAAGTTCACCATCTCAACATCACCAACCTTCTGTTGACCCTTTACCTTCTTTGCCTAATTTTTCTTCCTCCATTTCTGCCTCTTTGTTATAGACATTTTTTGGAACTACAACCCCAAGCATGAAATTTCCATAAACCAAGGGCTCCTAAGTCCCTAAAAGTGTTGTTCTAACCCTTAAAGGAACAAGGTTAGTTGATTACAGCTTCTCCCAGAAGTTCTCCATGAAAAACTACTCAGATTTGGTCAAAACAGGATCATTTCAGCTGCTTCATAGGAAAAGTGCGTTGCATCTCACCTAAATACACTATCTGGGTGCATTGAATTTCAAAAATCCTTTCTATGGGGTGCGATGGGCGAGAAATGACAAATGGCAGTGTCATTCCGCGAGGTGGAGAGGCAATGGAAGCTTCCAGAAACTTCTCCTGTGACACTTGCCTCTCCGAATTCGACCAAGGATGAGTAAGAGATCATCAATCTCCAAGTGGAAGCAAGAACTATCAAAGGGAAGACACTAATCAAATCACAAGCTGACTCATCTCCTTTACAGATATCTATATATGGATCCCTCATCCCAAAGATCCGGAGGCTGGAATTTTGCAAATTGTAACGAATTGTTGTTGGTTTCTTGAGACAAAACATCAGATTTTTGGGTGATCTAAGCTTTGTATGAGGTGAAGAGGGGCTTCCTTGCTGAGAGGATGATGCTGGGTCAGAACAACTGGTTGTAACTCCCCTTGGCTCTTTCTTTTTTATCAATAAAAGTTATTCACGTTTTCCTCCATACTCTTGTGTAATTTATGTTTGTTGCATTTATATGGTCAATTTACATATGATCCTAGATTGTTTATGATTATAGATCCATGTTCTTGTATAGTGCTATGCTACTGTGATCTTACAGGTACTTTTTGAAGCTGAGCATGCAAGGAAACAAGTAGCAAAAGACTATCAAGAAAGAGAGGAATCAAACCAGGAGATTAACGCAAGACAGAGGTTGGTCTTCTTTGTTCTTCTCTATCTATACTTCATAAAGGAAAAACAAAAGTAGCTTTACTTTGTTTGTTTCTAAGGTAGCTATCACACCTTAGTGGGATAACCAGTTCTGAGTAGACACTTTTTCCTGTAACAAAATGGCGACTCCACTGGGGACGAATTAGTTTGTTTGTTTATCTTCCTTGTTGTATATTTCATAAACTTATAGATGGAGTCTGAAGTCATGCCAGGTAGCTTTTGAACTGCATTTTCTATGCAAATGCAAAGTAGATAAATTATGCTTCAGTCAATCTTCGGGATCTGTTTATGATTTAAACAACTGATTCACAAACTCTTTGATTGCTCCTTGTGGTAGCTCTTAGATCCTCCTTAGATCTACCCCTGATTGTTGCATTACTGATTACCATTTGCTCGACCAAAGCCCATGAACTGAACTGCAAACTATGACCCGGAACCCAAGCAAAGTCTCGTCTCTGGCCCAGCGCAGGTACTATTCTGAGAATCTAAAATTTAGCGCACTTCCCAAGTGTAGTAGGTGCGTTGCATTTCAAATTCCCTGTGTTACAGGTGCGCTGATCAGACTAGGAATTGTGTAGTTTTGGTTTCTATGATTCATTCTTTCCAGTTCTATTCATGAATTTTGTTGCCTGTGATCAGTATATCTCTTTCTGAAACCCCTTTTCCTTGTTGTTATTCCGCCTCCTTTGTACAAAAGAACTGTAAATGTTTTTGTGTGTTTGTTGAGTCATTTTTAGTTCTCCTTTGCAAAAAGTAACATAATCGCACTGTCATCCTTTGATTTGAAAGTGTCACAAGTGTCGTTTTCAATCATAGGAAAGAGTTTGATTGCTGTAGATAGCCGATTTTCCTGTTACTAATTTTTTTGGTCTGAATTTGTAATTTTTCTAGTGTCGAAAACAAGTATTCATTTCCAATTCGTAAGGTGTTGTGATTGTCTCCATTTTTGATTTCGAAAAGACACTTGTTGATAACTATCGCTTGAAAAGTAATTCAGATTTCTGCATCAACTTTCTTTTTATCATTTGCATACTAGGAAAGTCGAAAACAAATACATGCATGTGCATTTTCATTTAGACAGTCTGATTGGTTTGATTTAGGAAAGTACATTTAGAGTGTGCTTTTTGCTCTTTGTGAAAGGATTCTGTCTTTCTTTCCTTAGTAGCCAGGATTTTCATTGCACAAAGAAGATAAAAAGATTGTTTATCATCTTAGATTGCATTTTAGGAATTATACTACATCTCGCAGTGAACCTGAAAGGAAAACTTCATAAACAAGATCAACTATAAAATAAATTCAATGAATCTAACAACACTTTGGAACCTAACCCACAACATTTAGAATTCTAGGCTAGAGACGTATTCCGGCGCCGTAAAGCCTGGTAACTGTTTTTCTCACTGATGGTTGGGTGATTCCTCCACTTTGGGAAGATAAGTGTCAGTACGGACTTGTGCTCCCACGTACCGTCGAGTATATTTTGGGAGACCACAATAGGCTTAATCCTTTATCCATAGGAAGCTGTGTCTGCCGCCCTATCGATTGCAATGCACTAAACACAACATTTGGGAAGATTGACTGCCGTACCGTAAAAAATATTCTGCAGTTTTGTGATTGGTTTGGTAATCCCTCTACCTAGATTTCCAGAGCAGTCCCTTTCATTCCTTTTCAGACTCTTTAACGGAAAAGGTCCATCTGAGCACCTGTCACTTCAGGCTCATTAAAAATCGAAGGTGACTAGAGTCATATTTTGTTTTTTCTCGACTCTTAAAAATTGAAAAAACAAGTTGTGTCAAAGCATCTAAAATTTATTTTAAACGGAATAATCATCACCTTTTCCTACGTTGATCTTAGGTTGAAGAAAATGGAGTCCACCAACCAAGGAGTTCCCCCTGGAGGAAATCCTAGTCCCTTCTCCTCTTGGGGAGATGTTGGTGCACCCCATATGGCCACATTGTCGCTTCCAGGACTGACAATTGGCTTGCCCGTATGGCTCTTCTCGACGTCTGTCGTTTAGAACGCCACAATTTCTGAACAGTCAAGTCAGCAACTAGACGAATCCAGAGTTATCCACCAACCTTCTACTTCCTCCAATTCTTCCTCTCCTCCTTATTCTTCGCTTGATGGGGTTGGTAAAGCCCAAAATCAAGTACGTGAGAAGAAGAAAGAAAAGAAGAAGAAAGAGAAGAAGAAGAAGGAGCCAAAAGCGAAAGGGGGCAACCGAGCGTCGTCTAGCGAAAATCCACACACTGCACCAACCAGGCCTAAATCGCCATGTGTCATTTGCAAAGGATACCACTATCATAGAGATTGTCCTTGCATCCCTCGAATCTTAAGGGACTGGTCTCCTCGTTTGCACAACCCGATGTCGTCAACCTCTAATGATCATGTTGAAAACACACCGTCGACTAGTGAAAGTGAAGCCCCAGGACAAAAAGGAAAATATAGATTTCCTTGTAAATTGTGCGAAGGCGACCATGCCGTCCACCGTTGTCCCTTCTTAGACGAGGCGAAAAGAGTTTTGGAAGATCGTCTGGTTTCAGCGTTACAACTTCCTCCTGGATATAAAAAAATCTTGCCGAGTCCGTCACTAGTTGAAAAACCGGCTGACCTGCCCAGATGGTCGGCTGAAGCATCTATCATTGAAGAAAAAACATCTGAACCCATACCAGACGATAGTCAAAAGGTCGAGGCGGCAGTTGACCCAGTCTTGCCTTCAGAGCTTCCATCTTCAGATGATACTGTCACTGAAGAGAACAAGGATGACACCGTCCAAATTCTTTTCGGAAGCACAGACTCCGATGAACATGGGGGAAATTTACTCGTTCCTTTACCATAGGAAGGAAGTTCGTCAGATTCATACCTGGCCATCTATTCGGTCCCACCTCCAAGCAACCTAGTTGTCTCCTTCGATTGGAACCAACTAGGCAGACCCCGTTTACCAGCTAGTGTACCATTCCGCATCATTGTTCAAATATATAGGATGGTTATGGCTGGTACCATCATAGATGAAGGGGCTTCTGTGAGTATCCTTTCCTCGATTGCTTGGAAAGTGCTTGGTTCACCATCGCTTTTGGCTGAGATGAGAAATCTAACAGGCTTTGACAAAGGAACCAGTTGACCGTTAGGGATCCTTCCCAATGTGCCCATAACATTGAGAGGGAAAACCGTTCAAATGAACGTAATGGTAGTTCAAGGACCCCTGGATTATAATCTACTCCTTGAACGAGAATATATTTATTGCATGGGAGCGATTGTCTCCTCACTCTTTAGAGTAATGTGTTTTCCGCACAAAGGAAGAGTGGTCCAACTCGTGGACCATCTTTCATTTCCCAGATCACACAAAGAAAATAGTCATATACCATCCCTGAATGGTCTTTTCACACAAGGAATGTCTCATCAATCTCCATTCTGTCTACCTGATGAGCGCAAGTGATTCGGGGGACATGACTAAAACCCAGGGGGCATGCACCCTGGTTTGCTTCGGGAGGAAAACTTCGGGTGTAGGGTAGGTTTCCGCGAGAGAATATGACTAGTCTGTACTCCCGTCCATGATTGGAAGAGGGGGTTATTATGGAATAAGATTCTCTTGTCAAAGTTATGTGGGTTGGCAAGCATTGCTACTCACCTTTGTTTATTTCAATAAAAATCACTGAAGAAGTGTTTTGTTTACGCAGTAAATAGAACAATCTTTGGTAACCTGTAAGAGGTAGACCTCTCTCAGTAAAACAAATGTTTTAACGGAAAGAAGAAGAGGTAACCTTGAAATTTTGTTCTATACCTGGGGGCATGCAAACCTTTTGGCGTGCAAGCAAAGAGCTACTATTTATTTTTTAAATTTGTAGGTCCTCTAACCCTTTAAACTTGTAGGATTGGTCATTTCCTAACTTGCATTAAAAAAGGATGTGGGGAAAAACTCTAAAAATTGCCATTTTTATATATGAGACATTCTTATTATCGAATGGATTAATCGAGCAGTTTTAGGACATAGTTCAAGCTCGTTAAAAATAAACATAGGTCATGGGAAAATGTTCCCCCCCAGTGTTTAAGCTCAATAAAAAAAAATGAACCAATTTCCCGGTAAATAACCATCGTGAATGTAGTATTTCAGCCTTTAAAAGCCTTGGTCGTGTTCTCATCATCACCTCCACTCTGTACTGGCTGATCATTCACCTCCATTTGATTGTTTACCCCTTTTTGAGGAACAGCTGCGAAGAGTGGTCTCACTAGCCATCCTTGTAACACTACCGTGATTGGAAAATTCCAAACCTTACCTGGAATCAACTGCTACCCATTTTTGTCGCTCGTTCCTCAAAAGACGAGTCTCCTTTAAGCTCTTTTCAATTGACTCGTAAAATATGAAAAGATTGCTGAGACATTGGCCTCTCCAGCTCATTAAAGGGACCAGAAGTGCTATCCCTCCTCTAAATTTTAATCTTTTTGGACGTGAGGGATTATTACACAAAAAGATCGAGCGCTTGTTTTGTTCGGCCCGTTAAAAGTATTGGAAATTCATCCCTTCTGTATTGTTTTATACTTTTTCGGACTTAAGGGATTAGAAGAGGAAAAAGGAATTTTGGAGTTTCCTTTACGTTCATTTTTAGACTATCTAAAATTGAAAAGGATCGAGTTATCTTTGTCGTTAAACTCGTTAAAATTTTAATAGCGACAAACTTGTCTATAGACGAGAATGAGTTTCACTATCGCTAGGCTCGTTAAAACATAGCGATGGATTTGCCCGGAGGGCAAATTATAGAACAAGCATATGTTATCCTCCTCAAGCTTGACAAAAATAAAGAGGTACTGGTCAGCAATGACTGGGGAAAAATTGGGAAGAAAACTTGAAGAAACTTTGTTGGTAGCAAGTCGCTCTTGAACATGACACTTTCACTCCGCATCCAAGTCGGGTTGGGTTGTTTCATTCACCGGTCACATCGCCATGGTCCCATCACACCATCCACATTTGGGGTTAATGCTACCAATCCATCATGTCAGTTTCACCGATATGTTCAACAGAAGTCATTCAAAGAATTCACCTGTGTCTCACCCGCTACAATACATTTACACTCCATTCTTTCATGACCGCCACCCTGAACCTTATATCACCAGATCATTTTCACCTCCATTAATATCATTTGCTATGTTCCGTGTCATTGATGTGGGATTCATTAAGGCCCTCCTATGACAGATCGCTTCTTGTCGAAATCAGCTCATTATCCAAGAAGTTGATCTAGGAACACCCCATTCAGTACCTTGAAGCTTTCATGCCTCAATGGCAAGTTTCTCACTTCCGGCGACAGGTTTACATCAATGACCTTCGACCTAAAGATTTTGTGTGGTGTTCGACGCCAAGTCCTTTATTCACACCACGTGAATTGTACTACAGTACCTTGAGGGTCATTATCATTATCGGTGATTCCTCTCATGCCTGTTAACAACTTACATCATTGGCTGGTAATTAGGCAATGTGTTTCCATGTTCGACTCCAGAACATGTCTCACATGGATCGACTTGTACTTCGAGTGAAGATCGAACGAGATTGAAGACCCCAGATCTAGTTTCATCCATCCAGGCTATCATATATATTCAGGGAAATAAAGACATCAAATGTACATCATTGCTGCACAGATAATCATCCAATCAGGGGATGATGGCTCTACCAGAATCATCAGTCTACACTCAGACAATTTTCTATCCTATGTACATGAAAATGAATTTATAAAGTTGAGCATGGGAATTCCCACCTCAGCTAGATCATGAAATATTATGAAGATAATGTATTGTATTGTATCTTATTACAGGCCTCCTCCCAGCTTGAAAGAACTTCGGATCCTCATAATAAAGCATTTCAACCGACATCAAAAGATTAACGACCTCATGCTTTAGGGGGCAACTGTTATAGACATTTTTGGGCACTACAACCCCAAGCATGAAATGTCCATAAACAAAGGGCTCCTATGTCCCTAAAAGTGTTGTTTTAACCCCTAAAGGAACAAGGTCAGCTGATTACAGCTTCTCCCAGAAGTTCTCCATGAAAAACTGCTCAGAATTGGTCAAAACATGATCATTTCAGCTACTCCATAGGAAACGTGCATTGCATCTCACCTAAATACACTATGTGGGTGCGTTGCATTTCCAAAATCCCTTCTATGGGGTGTGATGGGCGAGAAATGACAAATGGCAGTGTCATTCCGCAAGGTGGAGAGGCAATGGAAGCTTCCAGAAACTTCTCCTGTGACACTTGCCTCTCTAAATTCGACCAAGATTGAGTAAGAGATCATCAATCTCCAAGAGGAAGCAAGAACTATCAGAGGGAAGACACTAACCAAATCAAAAGCTGACTCATCTCCCTTACAGATATCTATATATGGATCCCTCATCCCAGAGATCCGAAGGCTGGAATTTTGCATATTGTAAGGAATTGTTGTTGGTTTCTTGAGACAAAACATCAGATTGTTGGGTGATCTAAGCTTTGTATGAGGTGAAGAGGGGCTTACTTGTTGAGAGGATGATCCTGGGTCAGAACAACTAGTTGTAACTCCCCTTGGATCTTTCTTTTTTATCAATAAAAGCTATTCAAGTTTTCCTCCATACTCTTATGTAATTTATGTTTGTTTCATTTGTATGGTCAATTTACATATGATCCTAGATTGTTGATGATTATAGATCCATGTTCTTGTATATTACTATGCTACTGTGATCTTACAGGTACTTTGTGAAGCTGGGTGTGCAAGGGAACAAGTAGCGAAAGACTATCAAGAAAGAGACGAATCGAACGAGGAGATTAACACAAGACAGAGGTTGGTCTTCTTTGTTCTTCTCTATATATACTTCATAAAGGAAAAAAGAAAGTAGCTTTACTTTATTTGTTTCTAAGGTAGCTATCACACCTTAGTGGGATAAGCATTTCTGAGTAGAAACTTTTCCCTGTAACACTCTTCGCTTGGTAAAAGCATTGATGCTAGTAACTAGGTGGCTAAGAAGAAGAAGAAAGGGAAGAAGAAGAAGAGCAAGATAAGAAAGAAGTCAACCAACCAACCACGAATGTAAGTGTTAGTTGTGTTGAGGAAACCTCCAACATGCATCGTAAACCCAAATACCCTTGCAGGCTTTGTAAGGGTGACCACTTCCTTGTCAATTCTCCTAGTACTCCAAAGGTCTTGGAAGTATGGTCAGAAAAATCTCATCAACTTTCCATTGATCCATTAACCAGTGATAGTCAAATTCCTGGGAAAAAGGGTAAAATTAGGTTTCCTTGTAAGTTATGCAAAGGGAGTCATCAAACTCACATTTTCCCTCACATGGATGAAGCCTCAAAATTGTTGGAAAACCTTACTGTTCCACAGCAAGAATTTCCAACTGGTTACCGTAAACTTTCTCGCAACCTACCGTCAACTGACGGAGTGATTGATCTAATTTCAAGTACAGTCGATCACACTCTTCCATTGGAGAGTGAAACTCATGTCACTCAGGTTGATGAGCCATTAGTTGATCAAGTGGTCGATTCAATTTCACATTCGGTTGATCTCACTTTCCCTTTAGAGAGTGAACTTCATACCGCTGAGGTTCTTTTTGTTACATCAGATTCTTCTACGCTGGGGGGAATTTCATCTATTTCTACAGAACCCCCTCCAAGTACTGAGGTTTTTTCCTTTGATTGGAATAAATTGATAGAACCTCATCTTCCTTCCTCCATCCCTTTCCAAACCATTGTCAAGGTTGGTGGTAGGGACATGCATCGCATACAGGTATATGAAGGTGCTTCCATTAGTATTTATCCTTAACTGCTTGGAAAGCTTTGGGTTCCCCTCATTTTGCGCCTATTACGCAGAATCTGAAAGCTTTTAACAGAACCATTAGTGAACCTTTAGGAATCCTTCCTAATTTTTCTATTACCTTGGAAGGTAAAACTGTTTATATTGATCTTATGGTAGTTCGAGGTCCCTTGGATTTAATTTTACTCCTTGGGCGATACTATGTTTATGCAATGAAAGCTGTTGTATCGACACTCTTTCGCATGACGTCTTTCCCTCACAATGGAAATATTGTGACTGTAGACGAGCTTTCGCTCCCTAGTCTTGTTTCAACTACAAATAATATGACACCCCTAAATATTCCTAATTCTAAAGTGGTATCTACCCTGCCACGGGTTAATTATGTGGCAACTGGTCCCATGTTTTCAGTTACCGATGTAAGTGAGCCTCTCACTATTTGCTCATCCTCCTTTGATTTAGATCCAGTAATTGACATGGAAAACTCTATGGGATTACTTGAATGCGATATTCTTATCCCTTTTGAGTCCCTTGACATGTGTTCCTTCCAGAGAACTATTCTTCCTTCTGATGAAGACCTCTTGCAAGCCATGATCAAGGTGTGTCCATTGACATGTCTTTCTTCCAGTTGGAAGCCATGATCAGTGAGTCATGAGTAAAATTCTTTTCCTGTGTCAACCTCGTTAAAAAATGATCAGTTGGTCAGAGGATAGTTCCTGTTACTGAGTCAACCTCGTTAAAAAATGAATCAGGTTTGAGGATATTTATTTTCCTGTCTTAACCTCGTTAGAAAATGAATGAGTGTGCGAGGATAGTTTTTTCCTGTATCAACCTCGCTAAAAAATGAAACAGGCTGCGTTGAGGAAAGTTCTTTTTACTGAGTCAACCTCGTTAAAAAATGAATCAGGTACGAGGATAGTTCTTTTCTTGTGTCAACCTCCTTAAAAAATGAAACAACTCCTTTTTCAAGTTAAATCTTGAAAGTAAACCTTCATTCCATCCACCTGGTTGAATGCAATGAAGCTTGGGGGGGCATGTACCTCGCTTTGCATCATTACGCTGGGGGCATGTGAACTTCTGGAGCATAGTTCCTTGTCTTGTGTCAAGCTCGTTAAAAAATGAAACAAGGAGTCTTGAGCATAGTTCCTTGTCTTGTGTCAAGCTCTTTAAAAAATGAAACAAGGGTAGGTATATAAGTAGATTGTAGAGAGTAGAAGCGAGGATAGTTTTGTTCCTGTGTCAACCTCGTTAAAAAATGAGACAGGGTGTTAGATGATAGTTCATGTTACTGAGTCAACCTCATGAAAAAATGAATCAGGTAGATTGTAGGTTATATAGGTAGATTGTGGAGAGTAATTTATGAGCATAGTTCCTTATCTTGTGTCAAGCTCGTTTAAAAAATGAAACAAGGGTTTTGAGGATAGTTATTTTCCTGTGTAAACCTCACTAAAAAATGAAACAACTCCAAGGAGTCTTTCCAAGATTTCGAAAGTAAACCTTCATTTCATCCACCTGGTTGAATGCAATGAAGCTTGGGGGGCATGTACCTTGATTTGCGTCATTATGCTGGGGGCATGTAAACTTATAACAAGCATAGTTTTTCGTTTCAAGCTTGCGTAAACATGAAACCGAATCCGAGCATAGTTCTTTTCCTGTGTCAAGCTCGTTAAAAAATGAAACAAATCCTCCTCTAATTGAGTCAAGAGTTTGACTAGATCTCATAAATGTTAAGTTGTATATTTAGGTTAGTTATTTCAGTTTTTTGCATAATTTTCTTACAGTTGTAGGTCGAGTCTTTCAAATGATCTCGTAACTGAACCTTCATTCCATCCAGCTATTAATTACCAGCAGTGTACTTAGTTGAATGAAATGAATTTGGGGGGCATGCACTCTAGCAGTTACGCTTAGGGGGCATCAAGCATAGTTTTCTCTCTGTTTCAAGCTTGTGTAAAAATGAAACTACTTTGAAGCATAGTTTTTCTTTGTTTCAAGATTTTGTAAAAATGAAACCTATCTCGAGTCAATTTCAGTTAATTTCAAGACTCGTTAAACTCATAAAAATCCCGAGATTATTTTTCTATCTTTCATTCTCATAAAACAAATGAAAATGCCGAGTTATTTCCATCTTTTCCTGCTCGTAAATTAAATTGAAAGTCAGCCATATGAGTACATTTTTATCATTTTTTCGAACTCATTAGAACTTACAAAAAAGTGAAAACCATGAGTACATTTTTATCATTTTTTCGAACTCGTTAGAACTTACGAAAAAGTGAAACCTTAGAGTCACCTTTAAGCTCTTTTTCTGACTCCTAAAACATGAAACAATCGTCGAGTTTTTCTTTTTAAACTTGTTAAAATGGAACTAGAAAGACGGTCCACTTAAAACTCTTTTCTGACCGTAAAAACATGAAAGTATTGCTAGATTTTTGTCGTTTCAAATTCGATATTGGTTATAAAATGATGTGTCGTTGATCGCTTTTTTACTTTTTCGGATCAGGGGCACTAATTACGAAAAGTACTCCTTGGTCGTAAAGATCAAGCGGTTCTCTCAAGTATTATTTTATACTTTTTCGGGCTTGGGAGACACAAATTTACGAAAAAGGTCAACCCTGGAGTCTTCTCAAGTTTTTCAGACTCTCTAAAATTGAAAAACGTCGAGTTTCTCCTATACTGGACTCGTTAAAATTTCACAGTAAAGGACCTCTTCAATTAAAAACAGGAATGAACCACTCCTTCTTAGGGTTCGAATTTAAACTAAGTTGGACTCATCCAAAGGATGAGCTTATAATCAAGCAAATGTTATCCTCCTCAAGCTTGTCAAAAATAAAGAGGTACTTGCCAAAACTGGTGGAGGAAAAGAGAGAAAAATGAGTCTGTTTGTCGTACTTTGTAACCACTCTTGAACACGACACTTTTATTCACCTGGATTTGGAAATCCGTTTCCTAACAGTTAATCAAACCACATTGAAAGTCTTCAGCCAGTTTTTGGGTATTAACTTTGGGTCAATCGTCACCAAACCATCTATTGTGTTGTTATGTGTTTAAGAGGTCACTGCCAATAAGCCATTCATTTGCAAAATATATGTCATCCATCTTGATCATCCCTGAGTCAGTCCTTGCAACTAAATTTCTTCAACTTAATCTATGATCTTGTGCTGTGGGCTTGCCTGCGACGAATCACTTTCTATAGACTTCAGCTCATTATCTAGAAAGATAGTCTAGAAATCATCAGTACCTTGGGATCTGCATGCCTCAATGGCAGGTTTCTCGCCTTTGACGACAGGTTGCATCATTGACCTTCGATCAAAGGATTCCATGACATGTTCGACATCAACACATTTATTCACATCTCATGGATTGTACTGGGTACTTTGAGAGCCATTGACATCACTGGTGGTTTCTCTCACACTTGTTAACAGTTTACATCATTGACTGGTAATCAAGTGGTTTCTACCATGTTCGACATCAACACATTCATTCGCATGGATAGAATCGTACTGTTTCGAGAAGTAGAAATGAAGGCCCTGGATATAGTTTCTGCAATCCAGGCTGTGAGGAATTTTGTATTCATTATATGATGGACTATTCATAAACAGACCTTTGCATCCATACTGTGTCCACATGAGTCTATACTTGTGATGTATTACAAGATCACTCTTGTATCAGAGTAGTAGTCAGTTTTCTAAGCCAATTTTGATCTGAGTATGGGAATGCCTACCTCAGCGATGATATGATCTCATATATATATCTTGCATTGAATGTTTTTACAGGTTCCAACTGGGCTCTCCATGTTATAGACATTTTTGTGCCTTACAGCATAGAGCATGAAATGTCAATAATCTAAGGGATCCAAAGTCCCTAAACATGTTGTTCTTACCCTTAGAGGAACAAGGTCAGCAAACCACAGCACTACAAATCAGTTCTCCACTGAAAAACACTCAAAAACGGGTCAATTTTGGATCAAAGCAGCTGCTCCAAAGGCTACCTGCGTTGCATAGCAGGTGCAACAAAGGCTACCTGCGTTGCATAGCAGGTACAACAAAGGCTACCTACGCTGGGCGTACCTTGACATGTGGAGGAATCTTTCTCTCAATGTGCCAGTGCCCAGGAAGCTTCCAGAAAGACACTTGATCATAAGATTTGCCTAATGATGAGTTAAGAGCTTCTAAAACTCCAAGTGAAGAACTGAAGAACAACTGGAGTTGAAGAGGACAACAAGTCACACATCAAGCTGACTTATCTTCACTCCAAAACTCTATATAAGGATCTCATCCCATGGGATCTGGAGGGCGGAATTCAGTGCAAAGAATCGCTGTTGGTTTGCAGTTGAGAGTATTGGGTGATTGCTTGAGGGAGGTGAAGAAGAGATTTCTCTCTGTCGGGAAGGTGATGCTGGATTGGACCTCGCATGGTTATATCACCGCCTGAACCTTACTTCCATATATTAATAAAGCATTTGAGGTTCTTCTATTCGCATGTGTTTCAATGATGTATTGTCTTACTTGCGTTTTTGATTTATGCTAATCCTTGAATCATTTATGAATGCATGCTTCTTGTAGTTTCCTTTTCTTTGTCTTATTTGCAGGATCTCGTGTAGCTGGCCCCGTGAAAAGACTTGGAGCTGGGAGCAAGCGGAAAACAAAGGAGATTGGATCGACCATTTGCGCAAGACATCGGTAAGTGGATCTCTCCCTTTTATCTCTTGCATGTCATAAAGAAGAAACTTTAGATAGCTTTGCTTTCAGCTGTTGCTAAGGAACTGTCACCCTTAGAGTGGGTTAGGGTCATTCCGAGTTGGATACTTTCCCCCACAACAGACTGGCGACACCGCTGGGGATTGTGTCTTGTTGGTAGCTTGTGTTTCTTGCTATTCATTTCTTAAACAAAAGAGTACCGAATCGAACTGCATTCGAGTCCTTCGAATGCAAAGTAGAGGGGCAGCTACTCTAGCCCAGTGCTGGGCATGTTTATGATTTGAAGAGCTGATCCACAAGGACTCTTTTTAGCTCTTTGTGATAGTGTTCATCTTCCTTTAATCATCCTCTAGAGTATACTTGACTGATAGCCTCTGATTTGGCCAAAAACCGTTCATTTTTGAGCAAACTGTGAGCCGGAATCTGAGAGAGACGAGAGTTGTCTCATCAGTGCAGCTGCAACAAAGGCTACCTGCACTGCAACGCAGGTCCTGAAGGGGCTACCTGCGCTGCATCTCAGATTGGCAGTGCAGCACCTGCGCTGATCCAGTCTTGCCTTGTGCAGCTGGGATTCTCCACTGTCTGTTGCCCAGTTTTCAGTATTGTTTTTGCAGCCTGTTGTCAACTTGTATACCCAGCTGAAACCACTTCTCTTTGCCTTCATTCCCCCTCAGTTGTATGAAGAAACCGTGATTGTTCTTATTGTATTTCTTGCTGTCATTCACAGTTTCCCACAGCGAAAGTGAACTAGTCTTGCTATGACCTCTTGGATCTAGACCTGTGAGAAAGTGTCGTTCTGATTCTAAGAGCTAGTCTATTGCTGTTCATAGCTACTTGAGCATTTGTTTTCGTTATATGGTTCGAATTTCAATATTTCTTGTGTTGAAACGAGTGAATCTTAAGGTGTTCTTTTGATTATTGGACAAAACTTGTTTGCTTACGCTTGAAATCGAATTCGAAATTATACAACAACTTTCTTTTTGTAATTCACCAACATTAAGGAAGAAGAAAAGAAATACTTGCATTGTGCATGTGCATTTTGACAGTTTGCATGTCGATTTAGGAAAAGTGCACCAGTGTGTGCTCTATGATCTGTTTGAAAAGATGATGTCTTTCTTTTCCTTCAGTAGTTAAGGTTTTCATAAGTTGAAAGAATTGAAAAAGCTTGCTTATCATTCTTAGACTGCATTTAGGAGTTGTCTCATACATCACGTGGTGATCCATAAAGGCAAACTGCTAAGCAAGATCAACCTAAAAAGAACTGAATTTATCTAACAACGCTTTGAAACATAACGAAACACAGTAGAGGTCTAGGTAGAGACGTGAACTGGCGTCGTTAAACATAGTGACTGTCGATCTCTACGAAGGTGGGTGATTCCTCCTGAGGGACGATAGCACTAATACGGACTTGTGCCCCCGCGTACCGTCGCGTATATTGGGGGACCCCTATAGGAACAAAGCCTTTATCCATAGGAAGCTGTGTCGGCCGCCCTACTGATCGCGATGCAGTGAACACACCTTTCACGAAGATCGACCACTCGTACCGTAAAACGTATTCTGTGGTTTCGCGAAAGGTTTGGCACACCCTTGCCTAGAACTCCAGAGTAGTTTCTTTTGGCCTTTTTCAAACTCTATAACTGAAAAAGTCCATCCGAGCATTTGTCACTTCGGGCTCGTTAATACATCGAAGGAGACTAGAGTCATCTTTAACTTTTTCTCGACTCTTAAAAAGTGAAAAAGCAAGTTGTGTCTAAAGCGTCGTCATATAAAATCCATCTTAAACGGAACATAATTACCCTTGATTCCTACGTTGATCTTGAGGTTGAGAACATGGAACACACCAACAAAGGAGTTCCACATGATGGGACCCCTAGTCCTTTCTCCTCTTGGGGAGAAGTTGGTGCACCCCACATGGCCACATTGTCGCTTCCAGGGCTGACAATTGGCCTGCCATTTTGGCTATTCTCAACCACTGTAGTTCAGACCACCACGGTTCCTGAACAGTCGAGTCAACAGTTAGACCCGTCTAGAGCTACCCTCCAGCCTTCCACTTCTTATACGCCTTCCTCCTGTTAGCGCTTGAGATTTCACCCTAGGCTGAGGAAGGTAAACCTTCAAGGCAACATCAAACCATTTCACCTCGTAGCTAGCCCTACGAGGTATGAGAAGGCTCTCTCGGGTCAGATTCGGTAGATCTTTCAATATGATAAGCTGACCAATTAGGAATAAATATTTTAGGCTAGTAAATCGATAAGGGAGGTTGATTTAAAGATTTTTGGGGTTTTGGTGACAATTGGAGGGAGTGCAATTCAGGGTGCGGGGATTGGGCTCAGTTTTTGCAGGGGGATCTTTGGGGCAAGGTAGGAGTGAGTGCTGATGCCTTAATCTGAGATGGATGATCAGGAATGATAGAGGAGGAGCTAAAGAGGGCAAACAACAACTTTGAATCCTCTTTAGACAGTGGAAAACATAGATATTGAACAAAATTAAAAGCTGAGCATGGCATGCATGAATTCAAACTTTATCACTTCATCTGTTCAATTAGCAGCAAAGAAAGAGATGGAACACATAAACACACTTACAATAACATGTAAAGAACACACCATCAACACAACAATCCACAAGAATCCACAATGATGTCTGCAAAACCCTGGCCTTCCTTTTCCTTAAATTGCAGTAATAGATGTACAATATACAATAATGCTTCTCCCACAAGAGTCCAACCATGAAAATGAGCAAGAGAAGGCATAATATAGACCATCTAACTCCTTTCCCCACCTCTAGGGGTCGAGCTCAGCTTCCTAGGAGGAGTTTGAACTAATTCTAAACTTAGCACTAGATAATAGGCAGTCAAAACAACTTGCCTCTAAAACTTAGCTAACTCATCCATGCATTAAATATTCACTATTTACATCAAGGAAGCTTCTAGAAGGGTTAAGAGAGATTAAATCTATCAATGTGCCATGAAAATTATCCATACATCCATCATTTACAAGTACAAATGATCAACCAAGGTAAAAAACAGAGTTTGCAGGCCTGAAAAGTCAAAACTGGCAATTTTAGCTCGAGTGGTCGCGCCCCCTGCTCGAGTGGTCGCGCCCCTTTGCAGCACTTTTTGAGTGGGTTCCAGTTGTCCAAATCAAGTGCACGATGGCTCATTGGAAAGCGCTGTGTGTATAATTTCCATCCCAAGTGGAATTTCGGGATTTGGAGTTGATTTGACCCCTCAAAAGTCAATTCTCCCAAGGTCACTTTCTGCAACTCAAAAAGTGGGCAGAAAGTCAAAATTTTGATGTATTTTGAGCTTTTGGAGGCCCAAATCTCAAAATCAAGTTGACCCCAAGTATAGGTAATTCTAGTTTTTTCATGCCCTTTCCAAAAATGTCAACTTTTTTTGATTCTGAGCAGTCCTCCCGAGTGGTCGCGCGCGGGGTGAGACCACTCCAATGGCCAAAACCTGTAAAATTGTACAAAAAATTCACAAATGACAAAATTTTCTCCAAATTTCTTGAAATTTGGGCTGGGAGTCCCCAATCAAGTACCATGCTCAATCAAAGAGGCTTTGGCCAAAATTTGGAGTGGATCAGGCGTTTTCATTGGTTTTTGTGCTTTGGCCAACCGTCCTTGCAGCACCTTCGTTCTCACCGGTATTTTTGACATTTCTCTGAAACCATGACACCTGTGTAAAAAGTGAAGGAGTTTTTTCTTCTTTGACATGTTATGGACAAAAACCTCTCTCAGTTTTCCAAAATTCATCTTTTATTGCTCTGAAACATCATTTGAGTGCAACTTGTCCCGATGTGTGAAACAAGGAATTTTGTCGAAATGGAGCGAAATGAAGGGGATAGGGGGCTTCTAAATTCTTGAGGAAATTTTTGGAAGTGTGGAGGGATGTTAGGAAGCAGGGGAAAGTGAAATCTCAGAGATTGAGTGAGGGGAAGGGGTCCAAAAAGGCAAAACACAGGCCAAACCTAGAAAATTGCCAGGTTGTAGCTAGAAACTAGGGTTTGTGCAAAAATGAGGATTTTGGGGGATCTGAGTGATGGGAAGCATTTGATAAGGTACATGAAGGATAGGGGAAGGTGTATGAACATCTGGAAACAAGTTTTGCCGATGATTTGACCGCCCAAGAGAAATTGCCTTTCAAAACACTAGGAGAGGGAAATGACCTTGCCTAGGCACAACTGAAGCATGAATAAGGTGTAAAATGACTCGTTTGACACTGACATAATAATGAAAACCCTATGAATGATGATAAACTCAGCTGAATGGTGACATGGACTGACATTTGGGCAAACCCTAGACCTAATGCCTAGTGACCAAATTTTGCTTGAAGACTCACTGAAATGACAAAATTTGACCTTGACACTTCAAAATCACTTTGTAAGAGCATATTTGATCACTGTAGGAAGGCTGAAAAGACTGACACTAACACCTCCGATCCTTCTTCTTCAAAAGGTCAAGCCGCCAAAAGCGCGGCTCCCATAGAAAAGAAGAAGGAAAAGAAGAAGAAAGAAAAGAAGCAGAAGGAGCCAAAGGCGCCTGGGGGCAAGCAAAAGGTATCTAACGAAAACCCACACACAGCACGGACCGGGCCCAAATTGCCATGTGTCATATGCAGAGGAGACCACCTCCACCATGATTGTCCCAGTATTCCCCGGATACTAAGGGACTGGTCCCCTCGTTTGCACAGTTCGAGAGCGTCAACCTCTGACAACCAGGTTGAATGCTTACCGTCGACCAGCGAAAGTGAAGGTTCTAGACGACGGAGGGGAATGAGATCCCCCTATGAACTCTGTGAAGGCAATCACACCCTTCGCCATTGTCCCTTTTTAGACGAAGCAAAGAGAGTTTTGGAAGATCAACCGATTGCGCCGTTGTTACTTCCTCCTGGATACCAAAAACTCGCGCCAAGTCCTTCGTTGGTCGAAAATACAGCTGCCCCGCTCATAGGGCCAGCTGAAGTGTCAGTCATTGAAAGTGAACCTACTGAATCCGGACCGGATGAAAGTCCAAAGGTAGAAACGGCAGTTGACCCGGTTCTCCCTTCAGATGTTTCATCTTCACACACCACAGTCACTGAGGAATCATCTTCAGTTGACACCCTCACCAAAGAGAGTAAGGATGACACCGTCCAGGTTCTCTTCATCAACACCGATTCTGATGAACATCAGGGCAATGTGCCCACTCCTTTATCGCAAGAAGGAGCGTCGTCAGGATCATATCAGGCCGTATATTCGGTCCCACCACCAAGAAACCTAGTTGTGTCCTTTGATTGGAACCAACTAGGCAGACCCCGGTTACCAGCCAGTATACCATTTAGAATTATAGTCCAAATATACAAAATGGTGATGGGTGGAACTATCATTGATGAAGGGGCATCTGTGAGTATCCTGTCCTCTATTGCTTGGAAAGCACTGGGTTGCCCGGCGCTTTCGCCCGAGACAAGGCATCTCTCGGGTTTTGACAAAGGAACCAGTCGAACATTAGGGATTCTACCTAATGTGCCTATTACACTGAAAGGGAAGGCTGTCAAGATGAATTTGATGGTCGTCCAAGGACCCTTGGATTATAACCTACTCCTTGGACGAGACTACATATATTGCATGGAAGCAATAGTCTCCTCGCTCTTTCGAATAATGTGTTTTCCATACGAAGGAAGAATGGTCAAGCTCGTAGACCAACTTTCACTTCCAGGATCACGCATCGCAAGTAGTCACATACCTATCCTCAATGGTCTATTTGATCAAGAATGGTCTCTACCTCCGGTTCTTATTCCTGATGAGTGCGAGTAATTCGGGAAAGGAAGGCCGGAACCCAGGGGGCATGCATCCTAGTCTGCTCTGGAGGCAGAAGAAACCTTGGGTGTAAAGTAGAATTTTCGCGGGAGAATATGACTAGTCCGTACCCCGTCCCCTCCTTCTTCTTCGTAAAACAGAAGAGCCGGGAAGAGCTCTCATGCGGAAGAAGGGGCTGTTAGGAATGGGGTTGTTCTGGAAAAAGATTCTTTTGTTAAAGTTATGAGTGTGTGGCGGAGCATCGTCATTCACCGTCGCCTAGTCGGCGTCGCCGAGGAAAGTTCTGTTTGAAAGAATTAGCAGAACAATCTTTGGGTAACCTGAAAGAGGTAAGCCTCACCTGTTGAAAACAAAGGTTTTTAACGGAAAAGTAGGGGCAACCTTGAAATTAGACTTACACCTGGGGGCATGCAAACCTCTTGGAATGCAAGCTCGGGCGGCTTTTTAGTTTTAGGTAGGACTAACCCCGCTAACCCGTAGGATGGGCCGATACCCAGCTTGCATAAAGAGAGGATATGGAGAAAAGCGTAGGGAGATGAAGCTCCTTAAAAAATAGGAATCTTCCATGAGACCTTACTACTTTATGACTGGTAAAAACGAGCAGTTTTGGCAAAGTTCATGCTCGTTAAAAAAAAAAATAAACGCAAAGATCCGAGCAGTTTTAACACGGAAATTCATGCTCGTTAAAAAATAAACATAAGCTTGTGAGCAGGCTTCCCCCAGTGTTCAAGCTCATTCAGAAAAAATGAACCGGTAAATAACCATTTGAGACCGTAAATTCATCAGCCATAAAAGCCTTGGTCGTGTTTGTGCACCGTCACCTCCACTTTTCATTTGGCCGATCATTCACATCCACTTGATTGTTTACCTATTTTGAGGAACAGCTGCGAAGAGTGATCCCACCTAGCCATCCTTGTAATACTGCCGTGATTGGAAAATTCCAACCTGTACCTGGAATCTGCTGCTATCCCTGTTTATCACTCGTTCCTCAAAATACGAGTCTTCTTTGAGCTCTTTTCAATGACTCGTAAAAAATGAAAAGTTTGCCGAGTTTTGGCCTTCCAGCTCGTTAGAAGGACCGGAAGAGCTATCCCTCCTCTAGATTTTAATCTTTTTGGACCTGAGGGATTATTGCACAAAAAGATCGAGCGCTTGTCTAGTTCGGCTCGATAAAGATATCGAACATTCATCCCTTCTGTATTGTTTTATACTTTTTCGGACTTGAGGGATTAGATGACGAAAAAGGACCCCTGGAGTCTACTTTACATACACTTTTCAGACTCTCTAAAAATGAAAAGGACCGAGTTTTCTTTGTCACTGGGCTCGTTAAAAATATTAGATAGCGACAAACTTGTCTTTAGACAAGAACGAGTTTCCCTATCGCTAGGCTCGTTAAAACATAGCGATGGGCTTGCCTGAAGGGCAGGTTATAGATCAAGCATATGTTATCCTCCTCAAGCTTGACAAAAATAAAGAGGTACTGGTCAGAAATGACTGGGGAAAAATTGGGAAGAACCTCAAAGCTTAATGGTAGCAAGTCGCTCTTGAACATGACACTTTTGCCTCCGTAAATATCGGGTTGGGTTATTATCATTCACCGGTCCCTTCACCATGGTCTCGCCAAACCATCCATACATGGGGTAATGCTACCGATCCATCTCATCAGTGTCATTATATGTTCAAGAGATGTCATTCAGAAAGTGTCAACTGGGTCCCATTCACTACCGTACGTCATCTTTCATCCTTCCATGACCGCCACCCTGAATCATATTTCACAGATCGTTTTCACCAATCATCACTAGCTCCATTCCGTGTCACTGATGTGGGATTCATTAAGGCCCTCCTTTGACGGATCACTTCTTGTCGACATCAGCTCATTATCCAAGAAGTTGATTTAGGAACACCCCCTCAGTACTTTGAAGCTTGCATGCCTCAATGGCAAGTTTCTCACTCCCGGCGATAGGTATACATTAATGACCTTCGACCAGGAGACTTTGCGTGGTGTTCGACGTCAGATCCTATATTCAAACCACGTGAATTGTGCTGCAGTACCTTGAGGGTCATCATCATTATCGGTGATTCCTCTCGCGCTTGTTAACAGTTTACATTATTGACTGGTAATCAAGCAATGTCTTTCCATGTTCGACTTCAAGAAATTCTCACATGGATCGACTTGTACTAGAGTGAAGATCGGACAAGTTTGAAGACCCCGGATCTAGTTTCATCCATCCGGGCTGCGATATATATTCAGGAGATAAAAACATAGACATGTGCAGCAGATGATTATCCTACTAAAAGGATGATAATTAAAAGCAGAGAATTATCCGTCTATTATCAGACAATCGTCTGTTTATGTACAACAAATGTATTTATAAAGCTGATCATGGGAAATGCCTGCCTCAGCTAGATCATGAAAAGAAAGTATGAAAAGATAATGTATTGTATTGTATTTTGTTACAGGTCACCTCCCGACGATTTGAATGAACTTCGGATCCTCCTAATAAAGCATTTCACCCGATAAACGACGTCATACTTTAGGGGGCAACTGTTATAGACATTTTTTTGCCTTACAGCATAGAGCATGAAATGTCAATAATCTAAGGGATCCAAAGTCCCTAAACATGTTGTTCTTACCCTTAGAGGAACAAGGTCAGCAAACCACAACACTACAAATCAGTTCTCCACTTAAAAACACTCAAAAACAGTTCAATTTTGGATCAAAGCAGCTGCTCCAAAGGCTACCTGTGTTGCATAGCAGGTGCAACAAAGGCTACCTGCGTTGCATAGCAGGTACAACAAAGGCTACCTGCGCTGGGCGTACCTTGACATGTGGAGGAATCTTTCTCTCAATGTGCCAGTGCCCAGGAAGCTTCCAGAAAGACACTTGATCATAAGATTCGCCTAATGATGAGTTAAGAGCTTCTAAAACTCCAAGTGGAAGACAGAAACTCCAAGTGAAGAACTGAAGAACAACTGGAGTTGAAGAGGACAACAAGTCACACATCAAGCTGACTTATCTTCACTCCAAAACTCTATATAAGGATCTCATCCCATGGGATCTGGAGGGCGGAATTCAGTGCAAAGAATCGTTGTTGGTTTGCAGTTGAGAGTATTGGGTGATTGCTTGAGGGAGGTGAAGAAGAGATTTCTCTCCGTCGGGAAGGTGATGCTGGATTGGACCTCGCATGGTTGTATCACCGCCTGAACCGTACTTCCATATATTAATAAAGCATTTGAGGTTCTTCTATTCGCATGTGTTTCAATGATGTATTGTCTTACTTGCGTTTTTGATTTATGCTAATCCTTGAATCATTTATGAATGCATGCTTCTTGTAGTTTCCTTTTCTTTGTCTTATTTGCAGGATCTCGTGTAGCTGGGCCCGTGAAAAGACTTGGAGCTGGGAGAAAGCGGTAAAAAAAGGAGATTGGATCGACCATTTGCGCAAGACATCAGTAAGTGGATCTCTCCCTTTTATCTCTTGCATGTCATAAAGAAGAAACTTTAGATAGCTTTGCTTTCAGCTGTTGCTAAGGAACTGTCACCCTTAGAGTGGGTTAGGGTCATTCCGAGTTGGATACTTTCCCCCACAACACTCCACAAGATGATTCTCGAAATTATAAAGTACTTCACTCTTCCTAAATGATAACTTGGAAGAAATCCTTGGGTTTTTACGATGCTTTTCTGGTCTCTCAAGCTCTTGAACAAATTATTAGGATGAGGAAAGCTCTTGTAAGGTAAAATGGGGTTCCTAAATTTTGAAGAGCTTGAAATTTTGGAGGTGTTGTTGCAATAGCTACAACAATTGGAGATTCATTGAGAGAACTACAAGATCTCTAGATGTCTTATGGCCTAGCTTAAGGGGGACCTCAATGAGTGTTGCCACTATAGAGTTTCAGGTTCTGCTTATGGTACTTGGGTCTCTCCTTTACATTGGTTAGCTATCCCCAAGCCTAAAGAACTCAACCTTTAACACATGGAATAGGACATCAATTCCTGTTGGTCTGGGAAGGAAAAGGAAGTTGAAGTAATGATATGAGATTTAAGTATTTTTGCTAAAATAGTCACGGAACTCTAGTGTTTCTCCTCTGCCATCGAGCCTGAATAGTACCTCGATAGTATCACTAGCTAGAAATCCCAAACTTTGCTCCATTTCCAATGAGCCTGGTCAGTACCCAGTGGAGTCATTGCCTCATATCTTTGCGCAAGAAGCCTTTCGTAGTCCTTTAGCCTTTATTATTAATAAATGGATGTGCTCATTGCCACTTATTTTTTTGTGCTTATTTTCACTTATTTGAGGTGGTTATGTAAGCCTCAGCGGACGATGGATCCCTACTTATTTGACTTGCAAAGTGGTTGCTTTTGCTTTTTCAGAGACCTTATTATTTTCCCAAAATGTGTGTGTGTTCAAAATTTTTTCTTTGGTTTCCCTTTATTCCCAAAACAATGGGAAAGCTAGGAAAACACAAAATTCATGCCAAGGAAGTAGCTACGATAGACCGACACGAGAAAAAGGGACCACGTGTGCCATCAAGTTCCCAACTACTATAAATTTTTAACACTATGTTTTCATTGTGACATAAGGTTTAGTCAACAAACAGTTCCATAGAGCACCTGTGGGAGCCAAAGTGCATGGTCGTTTCAACCTCCTCCTGGCATCCCAAACTTTTATTTCAAAACAAACGAAAATATAAATCTTCTGGAAAAACAAACTGACCAGAAAGGAAAACAAAAGGGAACTATAGTATAAGGTGGGACTAGCAAACTTTAGGGCTGCTAGGTGAAGTATAATTTTAGGTCTTGGCCATTCAAGGTAAGGGATTCAACCCACCCTCCTAGGGTTTGCAACTTATAGGTGCGCTGGCCAATTTTCTCTTTGATTTTGAAAGGACCAATCCACAGGGATAAAAACTTGGTATTTTTTCCCCTTTCCTCACTAACCCAATCAAATTTAAGAATTATATCTCCCACACCAAATTCATAGGTTCCCACAAACTTCTCGTCAAACCATCTCTTAATCTGATTTTGGTGAACAACAAATTTATGCCTGGAGTTTAGTCTCTCCTCTTCCAATCTAAGGAGTATGTCAATGTGGCTTTGAAAGGCAATGAAAGGAGAGGCTTGTGATTCTTGTGCTAGTTTGAAGGCCGAGAGATAAAGGTTGGGAGGAAGTATGGATTCTTTCTGATAAACCAGGAAGTAGGGAGATGTACTGAGGGTTAGCATTATGGTACAGGTGTTGTCGTTGATGACAACCCACTCATAGGTCAGTTCATATTTGATAAAGGGAAACTCATTTTGTAATAGATCATTTCAGAGGTAACAAGGTAATGGTACAAAAGAACAGGATGATGGGACAAAGGAATATAGATTAGAATCAAGCAATTAAGGAAAAGGAATGTTTTCAGGTATATTAAGTTGTATACACAGGTTCACCTAGTCCAAGTAGCATATACAAGTGAGTTAACTGTACAAAATGAGCGTATACGTATGCACGTCCTTTCACAAGAGGAAAAGCGTGTATGTGATGGAAAATTAAGGAAAATTAAAGTTAAAGAATACCAGGGTCCATACCATGGTATTAGCTCACAATATTGAGTGGAGTAACGATTTTTTGATCCATCCAAGAATACCACTGGTTCTAAATGTTGTTTTGGTCCAGGGTATTAAGAAAGACTAAAACTATATAAGGAGGAGAAGATCAAAGGGCCAAGTGTGCAAGTGTAAGCATTTCTAAGAAATACTTCTATCTGAAGTATATTTTAAGTTGTAAGGGCTATGATTATGATATGATCTGAAATATTTTGTGCACCTTGGATACAATGTTGGATCAGGATCATGAGACCTAAAATGACTTATTATTCTATGATCTGATAATGGTTGGGATAGACTTGATTACTTATGCGTGTTTTATTCTTTAAATGTTATGATCTGGGTATGTTTGAAGTTTGGAATAACAGTGAAGTTATAAGTTATTATTTTCATATCTATATGGTTGTTCACCATTGTGAAGGCGAGTATACACACTGGTTCGACATTTCCAAGTAGCATATGTTGAAGAAAATCCTATTGTTCAGAGATGACTGATCTATCTGATCAATGATGCTATTTTACAACTCCCTGTCAACGATCTATCTGAAACTAGAACTAACTCTCTAAGGAGATTGAGTCTGATTGATTGATTGATTAAGTGAGAAAGGTGACCTTTGCTGCTATCTATTTAGAACTCTATAAAGTGATAGTAGATCTTTAGAATATTCTAGTTGGTCCTATTTTGATTCAGAGATTTTTATGATTTAGTATTTTTAGAGGTATACACGGGTTGGGTTAAAGGAAGTAGCTTATACATGTAGGTTGGATTTACTAAAGTAGCGTATACATTCAGACATATGATTTTTGAGGTCGCAGGTCATTCTGATTGTTGATGCAGTATTCTAGGTTCATCCTTGTATTCTGGTGACAGTGACTTGACTATTCAAATTGATTGATTGTTGGTTGATTCATTTATTGTAGGGTGATTGATTTGAGCTTGAATGTTACTAATGGGTCGAGTATGAAAATTTGATGAAACGTGGCCTTCATATTGTGTTGTTGTGTACCAAGAGTATCCCGTCTAAAAATTTATGAAAAGTGGTCCCTGGAGGAAGAAAGAATGTTGAGGTCTTCTGTAGGTCAGCACCTACGTATTGGTAAACATATCATCTAGTATATGAGCTATGGGGTTGTATCTCCCTTCCAGTTGAAGTGAGAGAATGAGAGAAGGTTGTAGCCTTCTGCAGGTGGGTGCCTGCATACTAGTATGAGTTTTCACTAGTACAATATTGTAAACATATATTATTTATATTAAAAGAAGACAAAGACGACAAAAGTAGGTGGTTTTTCTCCTGCATTGGGTTTCCACCTTAAATCTTAGTGCTCATGTGTGATAGTTTATTATGTTATTAATGAACATGGTTACTGTTTAATAAAGTACTAATGCATTGATTATGAAAAGAAAAAGTTGTTGATTTGGAAATACTGATTCAACCCCCCTCTTAGTATTTTTCCCAACAACTGGTATTAGAGGAGGTCCTTCACAAGAAGCTTGATGACTTGAAGGGAGATATTTCAAGATGAACAATCCCCAAGGCATGGGATCTATCAGACCACCAATCTTTAATGAAAGAAACTTAGTATATTGGAAGATAAGAACAAGAGCCTATCTTTAGTCACTTGAAGGCAATGTTTGAGAAATTGTGGAAGGAGGATACCAATTTCCAATAGCAATACCCACAAATATAGCAGGAAAGAAGCTATACGAAACCAATGCCAAAGTCATCAATACTTTATTGGGAAGTCTATTAGAATCAGAATTCATCAAAGTCATGCAGCTCAAGATAGCCAAGGAAATATGGGAGAAATTCATTCATAGCTACGAAGGAGACTCCCAGGTTAAACATGCTAAGCTCCAAGCTCTCAGAATTCAATATGAAACTCTGAATATGCATAGTGTTGAAATTATTGCTAGTTACTTTTTATGAGTAGATGAGATTGTAAATTGTATGAAGAATCTGGGTGAAGAAATAAAGGAGGCTACTTTAGTAGAGAAAATTTTGAGATCTTCGTCTTCTAAATTTGAGTCAAAAGTATCTGCAATAGATGAAAAGAAGGATCTTCAATCTATCTCTATTTTCAACTTCATGGAATTTTAACAGCCTTTGAAATGAGGAAAGGAGGTCCATCAGATAGTAGATAAGTTGCTTTCAAAGCTTCAGCAAAGGGAAAATAAAAGGAATAAGGATATATTTAAGAAGAAGATGAGGTAAACTTTGTAAAGAAGCTTCAATGGGGTTTCACAATATTTAGACGTAAGCTTCCATTCAAATGTTTTGCTTGTGGTAGAGTTGGCCATTATGCTTCTAAGTGTCCCAATAAAGAAAATCATGAAAAAGGAAAGGAGTCTGCAAAAGGTAGTAGAAAACAGTTTCTTAATAGAAGAAGTTATTATACTCATGAAGATAGTGATGAATTTTCTAATAGTGATGAAGATGAATATGAATAAGATTTTAAAATACTCATGGCTTATGACGATGATGATTTTATGGATGCCTTAGAAGAGGAAGATTTTCTTGAAGAAATCACTCAACTTAAAATCTGTTTGGAAGAAAAGAATATGTTCATACACACTTTGACACATCAACTCACTGAAAAAGAAAATCATAATGAAAAATTAGAATGTGAAGTACTGGGTCTAATAAAATAACGTGAGAGGAAAAAATATCTTAATATTATATTTTCTAAAGGATCACAAACCTTAGATGAAATCATCAAGGTTCAGTCTTCTCCGCTTATAAAGACTAGTCTTGGATATACTGAAAAACATCCCAATTAGAAAGGCCTCCAGCCATCACCAGAAGCTATCTTGATGCAGCAAATACTAGTGAATAGTGTGTCAATCCTCAAAAAAAGTCTAAAAGTACTCCTCAGATAAATCATGCTCATATTACTCCAAGGGTGAATATCAATAGAAGCATCAACCAAAAGGTAAACAATATTGTGGTGAAGTAAAATTACAATTGCAGACACAAACAAATTCCTCTAGCTTGATGACGGGTCTAGCCACAATAGATACATTCTATGGAAGACTTCCTTAGGTTAGAACCAATTAAGAGGGCCTACCTCTTAGTACGCTTATCCCATTTGATGATGTCCTTTCTTTCTTGCTTCGACTATCTCTCCCTTCCTTCTCCAAGCACCTGAAACAAGTAAACAACATCAAACGACAACCATGATAATAGACAAATTGTAATTCAACCTACTTAACAAGTAAAGAAACATCAAGCCATGAATATGTAAGATGAAAAATCATGTAGGAAATCAACTGATAGTTTCATATATATTTAATTAAGAAGATATTACAACCATTGTCTTGACGTTGGCATTCTCCTCTGACAAGACTAGGTTCCCACACACTTCTGCTAGCATTCCATGATGGCCTCAATCAACAATAGTTTTAAGGCTCTTCCCTTTATTCTTCACTCAAAACCAAAATCACACTTCTCCCTCACACAAATAGAAAGCTACAACTATGAATATTTTGTTGTTTACTCCAAACCAAAATAGCACTAGCACACCAACATTAACACTAGCTTGAGATTGGGAAGAAGGGAGGTTTATATAGGATGAATGGATGAGAGATGGATCATCTTCTCATGGGAGAAGGTATTATCCCTTGAGTTAGCTCCATCATTATAGGGGAAAGGATCCCAAACTGACATCCTCAACCCCACCCGGCCAAACCATTTACCAGAATTTCGTTACGAAGCTTTTAGAGCTAGAAGCTTTGGGTCTTAATTTAAAAAACTTTCCATAACAGGACCAGCACGATTGGAACACATCTTAGTCACTCCAATTGGTGCTAGGGATAGTACTAATCTCTGCACATCATCACGAGAAAGACAAGGGTCATTATCATCGGTCTTGTAAATTGGGCAAAACAAAAGTTTAAGGGGAAATGGTGCAAAAGGGAATTGATTTGCTCATGAAGAGGGATACAATGGGAGGTTTTTCATGAAGGGAAAGCATGTAGGGTTGACTATAGAGGTCCTCCAAGATCAAGGAACGGGGAGTACAGAGATAGTGACAAAATGTTGTGTAACAGATGCCCCCTAAAGCATGAAGGCCAAGCTAAAGTGAGAGATGAAATGCTTTATTAATCAATGCGGGGAACCATAGTCGGTCGTCAGAAAACCTGCAAGAAAGTACAAATACATATACATAACGTAAAAATCTGTCAAATGATACATGAATCGTGTTATGGATCATGCCATCCAGAGAATGATCATGTGAATGGATCTAGGCATGGGTGCAGCCATCCGTCAAAGAGGACCATAATGAAACCAAGGTATGGTCACAGCCATCTAATAATGAGAAGGATCACATATGATAACTCATGGTATGGTCAGAACCATCCATCTAAAAGAGACATGCATATCAACAGAACCATGTCACATCACTTCACAACCTAGACTTTTGTGATTTGAGCACATGATCTTGTGCTCCAACACGACGCAATCAAACTACAAAATCTAACATGTGAATAGATGTGTTGACTTCGAACATGCTAGAAAGTCGCTTGACTACCAGTCAATGATGTAAAATGTTAACAAGGACGAGAGAAACCACCAATAATGACAATGGTCCTCAAGGTACTCTTAGCACAGTCCACGGAATGTGAATAGAGGAATTGAAGTCAAACACCCATGAAATCACTTGATTGAAAGCTAATGATGTGAACTTGTCGTTAGGGCATGCAAGCTCTAAGGTCTTGGAAGGGAGTCTCTCGGTCAACTTCCTGGATAATGAGTTCAAGTCGATGTGAAGTAACCATGTCAAAGGAGGGCCATAATGTATCCCACATCATCAACGCAAGATAGAAGGTTGCAAAATTATTTTGGATGATACAGAGAATCAAAGGTAAGTGTAAGTGCAGAAGGACAACTCTTGAACATATCGGCGACACAATTGGAAGTTTGGTAGCATTTGGATCCATAGGATCGGTGGTCATGATGACATGTTAGATATCAGATGGAAGGAAAAAATGAATGGCCCAACCCAGGAAGGTCAGTGATACAAAGGAGGATATCCCAACCCAACACGAAGAAAAAAGTGTGATGTTCAAGAGTGAGATTCCGACACAACTGATAGATTTTGAAATTTTCCCCCACCATTTCTGGCAAGTACCCCAATTATTTTTTAATCGCAAGCCTGAAGGGGATAGCATATGCTTGCACTGTAGGTTCATCCTTTGAACAAATCTGACCTAGTAAGTTTAACGAGCCCTAGGAAGGAGAAGCTCATGTTCCTCATGATGATGAATCTGATGTCATTTAATAGTTTAATGAGTTCAACAAAGGTGTAACTCAATATATTTTTCATGTTTTAGAGAGTTTCAAAAATACACAGAAAAGAAAGCTCCACATGGTCCCTTTTAGTACATTTGTGTCTCTTAAGCCCGAAAATGTAGAAAATGATACTTAAGAGAACTGCTTGACCATTTCAGTCAAGGAGTACCTTTTTCTTAAATAGTTCCTCCTAGCCAAAAGAAGGGGTAAACTTATATTGTGTGCATGATGTTTCACATCCGTTAACGAGTTCGAAACGACAAGGGCTCGGCCATATTTTCACTTGTAAAGGGTTGGAAAGGAGCTTGAAAGTTGACCCCCCATTTTATTCTCTTTTAAGAGTCAAAACAGAAAAATACTTGAAAATATTTCATATGATTTTTACGAGTTGATAAAATAACTTAAAGTGACTTGTCATGGAGGAATGAGTGGTATAAAGGCTGGCAACTGGTTTCGACAATGGTGGAACTGCTCAAAACATGTAATGGTCAAGAGGCTCACTAATAAAACCACTAATCATTGCAGTCCCTCAAGAAAGGAAAAATAATCAAGTGAAAGCATATGATCATCCAAAGAGATGGTGGCAATGGAATGAAACAACCAAAGCTCATCTAGCAGAACTTAGCTAATAAAAATGACAGCCACGAGATGTAAATCAGGCATGGGGTAATTTTCACACAAGCTTGAACCATGGAGAACTCTTCTTGAATTTAGTTTCATGTTTACACAAGCTTGAAATGAAAAACTATGTTTGAGATAAGTTTCATGCCCCCGGCATAATGACTCAATTCAAGGTACATGTCCCCTAAGATTCAGTTCATTCAACTAGGTGAAAGGAATGAAGGTTTAATTTCGAGATCTTGAAAAGACTTGATGAGGATTTAACGAGATCCTAATCAAAGGCTCAATTTGGAAAAGGGAAGTGCTTCATTTTTTAACGAGGTTGACATAGTAAAAGAACTATCCTCCAGAACCTTGTTTCATTTTTTAATGATCTCGACACAAGACAAAGAATTATGCTCACACCCTTTGATTTTTTTTTTAACAAGGTTGACACAAGACTAGGAACTATTCTCATGACCCTATTCATGAACCATATGAGAACATGTCTCCCAAGAGGTCTTCACTAGACGGAAGAACCAAGCTCTGGGAGGAATACATGTCAATTGGTACCATAAATAGATCGGGTTGCAATGCCCCCATTACATAACGTACTATACCATTTGTGTGATCACTAGCAGACGTGGAGATGGAATGGGTATCCACATAATTGACCTGTGGTGGGAAAGTACTGCTTGCAAACAAGAGCTGATAGGGGATGATGGTTGCAAAGGAGGTTCCTAGTGACCAATGAACGATAATTAATCAATGGTCACTATACTCCCTTCATGTGGAAAAAAAGCCACATAGAAAAGTGAAGGAACAAGAGCTCCCATGACATAAACATAGTCACGTCGAAGGAGAAGATTGAAATCTAAGGGACCTTGGACAACTATCACGTCTATATAGACCGTATTTCCTCCCAATGTAATAGGGAACTTTGTTAGGTCACTATACTACTAGTGTAACCCGTTATTGTTATTAGTACAACCCCCTTATTATATTTTTGTGCCCATGTAGTCCCCATATTGTTATTATTGTGCTCCATAGAAGCCCACTATTGTGATTATTGTTCCCTTGCATTATTATTGTTATGTCGCCTCTAATTATATTATGACCCCGTAGAGTCCTATATATAGAAAGGAGGTCTTGTCATTTGTATCATCAAAGAATTGTTCATTTGTGTAATGTAAAGGAGGTTGCCCCCTCGAAGAGGCTTATTTCTAAGGTGTTGATCTCTCTTTTCTATATTTTTGTGAGCTGGTTTCATAAAATTTGGTATGAGAGCTTTGGATCTATGGTTTCACTGCTCTAAATAGGTCATCATGGAATTTGCGCTATAAATTTTTTGCTACGAAGTTTCAGAAGCTAAAAAAAAACCCATTTGACAAGAAATCAGTCTAAACCTTAGGCCCAAATGTCAGATCTTGGTGTGCTATATTCTCGGAGATATGATCTAAGGAAGTTAGGGGTTTTGCAAGCTCCGAAATTTCATATAAATCAGGTCATCACAGAATTTTCACTATAAATTTTTCGATACGAAGTTTCAAAAGCTAAAAAAATAACCCTGTCGCACGGAATGAGTCAATCTTGCGGACAAGATAGACCTTCCTAGAATCTAAAGAAGACCTAATGACAAGCAAACCAACCAGACACTATCTTTCCCTAAATATGCTTTAATAAACAATAGAAAATAGGCGTTTTTAGGGCCTACCTTTGGTCCAACGCAAGCTTGTGGATGCCCTCACTCCTTTGATTCCAATGAGTTCCTTTTCGCGAATCTGCAAACACAAACAAGGCAAACAAATTAAATAGCACCTGAAAAACCAATTTCATAAAACATATTTAACATGAAAGTCAAGGAGTCCATGAAAAAAATAACATAAGATACTTGTTGAGAAAAATGAGTTTGATTGTATTCATTCAAAAGAGGAAGAACCTTACAACCTTTGCCTTGACGCTATACAAGCTCCTCCTAGGGTCCAACAAGAAGTCTCCTCTACTTTGAAAAGTTTCACTCACTACCCAATGAAGCCAAAAAGATATGTGATCTCTCCTCTTAAGCTCAACTAGGGAGTCTTAATTTCACCAGCATTTACCCTCAAAATGTTCAGCTTCTAACCTCTCTAGTCCTCACCCCAATGCCTATATTTATAGTGCAATGGAGGGAAGTTACTAGGTCCTCCTTCAAAGGGATAGCTCCTTTAGTCAAGGGATTAGCTCCTTCTCTTTTGGGATGCATGAACCACTTCAGAGCGAACAATCCACGTCAAAATTCCTTCTAGAAAACTCTAAAATTAACCCAAAGTGAGTTTTTTAAGATAAAACCTGTGCCTTTTGACTTTCACAGGGGTCCGCACCTACACCGTTAGGGACAGAGCAGGTAGGTATGCAGCTTTTGTACACAGAAGGTGCAGGACTGCAGGTGACCATGAGAGAAAGTGTGGAACCAGAGTTATATTGATTTTTAATGTCTTTCTCCCATTTCCAAAGCTTGATTTGAAGATCTGAGGTCTTAGACTTACTCAGGAGGACAGTACAAGTGATGATAGACCCATATTGACTGCAAATAATCATGGTGACGATATTTTTGTGTAACAGATTGCCCCCTAAAGTGCGAAGTCTGTAGTAGATGAGGATTTCATTTATCATATAGGCAGAGTGAAGTAATTTATCATTTCGAGGATCATCTTGTGGAGAGCCCGGTCGGAACCTGTAAAAACATTCAATGCAAGATATATATATGAGATCATATCATCGCTGAGGTAGGCATTCCCATACTCAGACCAAAACTAACTAGAAAACTATCTACTGCTCTGATGTAGGAATGATCTTGTAAAACATCACAAGTATAGACTCATGTGAACACAGTATGGGCGCAACCATCTGTTTATGAATAGTCCACAACATAATGAATACAAAATTACTCGCAACCTGGATGGTGGAAACTAGATCCAGGGTCTTCATTTCTACTTCCCGAAATAGTACGATTCTATCCATGCGAATAAACATGTTGATGTCGAACATGGTAGAAACCACTTGATTACCAGTCAATGATGTAAATTGTTAACAAGTGTGAGAGAAACCACCAGTGATGTCAATGGCTCTCAAAGTACCCAGTACAATCCATGAGATGTGAATAAATGTGATGGTGTCAAACATATCACGGAATCCTTCGATCGAAAGTCAATGATGTAAACTGTCGTCAAAGGTGAGAAACCTGCCATTGAGGCATGCAGATCTCAAGGTACTGACGATTCCTAGATCATCTTTCTAGGTAATGAGCTGATGTCGATAGAAATCAATCCGTCGTAGGCAAGTCCACAACACGAAATCATAGATCAAGTTGAAGAAATTTAGTTGCAAGGACTGACTCAGGGATGGTCAAGATGGATGACAGATATTTTGCAGATGAATGGCTTATTGGCAGTGACCGCTTGAACACATAACGACATGACAGATGGCTTGGTGACAATTGACTCAAAGTTAATACCCAGAAACCGGCTGAAGACTTTCAATGTGGTTTGATCAACTGTTAGGCAAAGGATTTCGCAACCCAGGTGAATAAAAGTGTCATGTTCAAGAGTGGTTACAAAGTATGACAAACAAATTCATTTTTCTCTCTTCTCCCCCACCATTTCTGGCAAGTACCTCTTTATTTTTGACAAGCTTAAGGAGGATAACATTTGTTTTATTATAAGCTCATCCTTCGGATGAGTCCAACTTAGTTTAAATTCGAACCCTAAGAAGGAGTGGTTCATTCCTGTTTGTAATTGAACATGTCCTTTACTGGGAAACTTTAATGAGTCCAGTATAGGAGAAACTTGGTGTTTTTCAATTTTAGAGAGTCTGAAAAAACTTAAGAAGACTCCAGGGTTGACCTTTTTCGTAAATTTGTGTCTCCCAAGCCCGAAAAAGTATAAAATAATACTTGAGAGAACCGCTTGATCTTATAAGAACAAGGAGTACTTTTCGTTATTAGTGCCCTTGACCCGAAAAAGTAAAAAAGTGATCAATGACACGTCGTTTTATAACCCATATCGAATTCGAAATGACAAAAATCGGGCAATCTTTTCACGTTTTTACGGTCTGAAAAAGAGTTGTAAGTGGACTGTCTTTTAATTCTGTTTTAACGAGTTTAAAAGAAACACTCGGCAATATTTTCATGTTTTATGAGTCAGAAAAGAGCTTAAAGATGACTCTACATGTTTTTCTGTCGAAAATGATAGATTTCGCCTGAATAATCCTTTATTCTGCACAAAAACACAAATATTACTCACACCTGTTTGAAATAGATAAAAGTGTCGCAAAATACCTTTTCAAAGTGAAACATAAACAAATTTGCGATTTATTTACTCAAAAAACTTATAAAAAGGGCCTTTATCGATTCATTTTTACTATTTGAGTTTGGGTGAGAAAATAATGCTTTTGCTTAGAAAACTTCCCGTGAAGATTGTGGAAAATCCAACCGTCGGAATCGAGCGTCATCTTCTCCAGGTAATCCACATCATCCTACTCTTCATTTCCAACCGTTTAGCTTTTTATTTTAGTCCTTCATTTCATTTATTAGGAGGGTTTTTAGGTGCAAAACCCGCGCACAGGGGTCCGCGGGTTTACCATTGCGGACCCGCGGACCCCGACTTTTTCTCCATTGGGAAAAACCTCGGGGTCCGCACCTTCCGTGTAGACAAAGTGCGGACCCACGCACTGTGTCTAACTCGAAGGGTGCGTACCCCGCCGCAAGGGTTTTGAACCCAAAAATTCTCAAAAATGGACCAATCAAAATGTTTTCTAGCAATTTAATTAATCTTTATACTTGATGCAGAGAGTACATCATGCTAGATTGCCGTGAACGAGAGCATGAGGACGTGGATGCTGCCGCATGGTATCATCAACCTTCACTTAATGCTTTGAGGGCGTGCAGACTGTAGAAATTCTAGACCATTCTCCTGGCATGAGGGCTCAAGTGGATTTCTTACAGTGGCTGGTTGATAGATGGAGCATATAGGACCAGTGCTTTTTCATTGGCAGCCACCGGCTCCAAATCGAGCCGACGAACATTTATTTCTTGACTGGTTTGCCTACGAGAGGCGAAGACTTGACTCTGCACGGGACTAGGCAAGGTGGCCAGTCTGTCGATAGCCTCCGGCTAGAGTACTACAACAGCTAGGCTAGAGATAAAGAGATAGACATAAAGACTATATCCCGTCCTGAACTCATGGTGATTGCGTTTACTGTCACCAGACTTTGCAGAGCTGCCGCATTACATATTGCCATTGGATCCCAGATGCGTATGGCAGTTGATTTCTTTTGAGGCACCATCTTCAACTGGTGCAATGTTGTGCTGGCCAATGTGAAAGGCCAAATGACCAGGGCCAAGAGTGGATGAATAAAGACCTTTGGTTATGGGGCTTTGGTCATGAGTTTTGGCCTGGAAAGGGTTCCTATGTTGATCCCACAGCACCTTACTGTTGGAGCTGGGCTTCCTCGAGAGCCCAAACTGATGCGATGGGTCGCAGTCATGGCCCGTCACCCGGACGAGAGGACAGAGGTTGCTCGGTTCAAACCTGAGTATTTCCAATGGTTGGAAAACCAGGTCTTTTCCATTTAGGACTTCCCTTACGCTAGAATAGATTTTTGTGGTGACTAAGACATGGCTCTTCCACCAGGAGAGCAGTGGGATGAGTCAAGTAAAATCCTTTTCAACTTTTTTCTATTTTATTTTTTTTTTATTTTTCCACCGTCTCAAAACTGATAGTAAAAATTTCAAATGCAGATGTGGGTCCACAGCGACCAGCTGCTCTCCGGCCTTTCGAGAGGAGGCAACCAGTTGCACCCGCGCCAGCCCCACAGGACAAATCAGCAGAGGTTTTGGCTGAGTTGGAGGGTCATCTTGAGCGCTTGACAGGGGATATTCCTAAGACCACTATAGACGACATTCCTCGTCGACTTCAACGCTATGTGATTGGAGTCCCGGGACCTTTTAGGAGGTTCCTTTGCAAGGTGGCCCGGGCAGTGGTTTCTTATAGAGATCATCACCAGTGATAGGATGATCGCCTATTGTTGGCACATGTGACATTTTTGTTTTTTGTACCTTATCAATTTTGTTGATCATAAGGTGTTTTTCAACCTATGATCGAGGACGATGTATTTTTTGACACACTCCTATATATATATATATATATCACTATTACCGGCTTATCTTGTAAATCATGTTATGAAATGGTTTTAAATTTACATGTATGATTATTTCAAATGTGTATTTAACATTCGAGAAGCAATTGCATCTGCTAATGTATTTAAAGACCTTGGAATATGCTGATATTCAATATAATCAAATTCACGTTCCAAGAGACGCACTCTCAAGAATAATCTCAATAACACTGGATTTCTAATGGCATACGCTCTATTAAGTTGTAATACAACGAGTTTAGAATCTAACCTCACTATCAAACTCCGAATCCCAAATGAAATAGATTTAGATAATAACTCAATCACTGCACTATACTCTGCAATGTTGTTTGTTCTTTGACCAAGGCTTACCCCATGCATAGATACTAACTCGTCAGAGGGCGAATAGATAACCCAAGCTGCGGAAGAGATGTTACGTGTATTACGACAAGCACCATCAGCAAATCCAATGTATGTTAGGAGAGGCATCGACATCTCCAATATCAAGAGTAAAACCAATATAAGCAGGAATAATGACGAAAAAACACTCTCTAAGCTAAGCACACTTTTTAAACTAAAACACACCAGCTAGAAAGAAAAACTATCCTAACTAAAAATCTCCATACCCCATTCTTTTAAGCATAATACCTCTTCAGGTAAAGACCATTTCTGGGTTTACCTAAAGAGTCCCCGTCAAAGTCTACCAATTCATAGGCCCCTTTTGCTAGCTTTCGCTTGACAATATAGGGACCATGCCACATAGGAACGAATTTTCCAGCGCCTAATTTATCATTGGCTTGATCATATAATAACACTAGGTCTCCCTCCGAAAAATTTCGAGGGGTCACATCTCGATCATATTGAGCTTTCATACGTTTTGCGTGAGTCTCGATTGTCAATGCAGCATCACGTCGATGCTCATCTAATTGAGCTAAGTATAACAAACACTTTTCCTCTTCGGAAGCAGCTGGAAGTAACTCGATGGCCATTTGCAGTGATGGGATTTCGCATTCAATGGGTAACACAGCTTCCAAAACATAGATTATTTGGAAAGGAGTGAACCCTGTTGATGTTTTTACTGAAGTTCGGTACGCCCAAAGCACTGAAAATAGCATGTTGTGCCAATTTGACCGATGAATCCCAATGATTCGTCAGATCATGATAACTAAAACTTTGTTGATGGATTCAACCAGACCATTCGCTTTTGGATAATAAGGGGTTGAACTATCATGACGTAAACCAAGATGGCCTGTAAGTTCGGTCATCATAACGTTTTGAAAATGACACCCATGATCAGTGATTATCGCTTGTGGGACACCAAACCTAGCAATTATATGATTGAACACGAAAATTGCAGCTGTTTTACCGTCTGCCTCGAATGTAGGCATCACCTCGGCCCACTTAGTAAAATAATCTACCGCAAGGATGATATACGCATGCCCCCCGGCCGAGTGAGGTTACATGTAATAAAATCGATACCCCATTTGGCAAAAGGACCAATGACAATTATAGGGTGGAGAGGAGCAGGTGGAGCACGCATCTTACGATAAAAAATCTGGCAGTTGTGGCATTTTCGGACCGCCGTAATACAATCTTTAAACAAGGATGTCCAGAAATAGCCAGCGCGTAATATATTTTGGGCTGTGGCATACCCAGACATATGACCGCCACACGCTCCAGAGTGATAGTAATTTAGAACCCTTTCAGCCTCTTCGTGAGTTAAGCAACGTCGAAAAGTAGAGTCTGCCCCACGGCGATAAAGAGTATCTCCAATAATTTTGAATTGTTGGGACTGGAATCGAATTTTCCGATGTTCCGACCTTGAAATTTCTGGCCGAAAGGATTGGGTCTGGAGATAGACGATGATATCTCCATACCACAGATCTAAAGTTCTGATTAGAAACAAAGATTCGTCTGCAATGGGCTCCTCTGCCACAGTTTCCGTGTCAGCACGCAGGAAGTCGCACATTAACTCCGCAAAAACTAAAGATTTCTTAAACTTAGATTTCTCAAATTCCAAGTCGAACTCCTGCAGGATAACGATCCATTTAGAGTACTTGCCCCCTAGAAATTGCTTGGTCAAAATGTAGATCATAGGGTTGCAATCCGAAATTACCATAGTTTTACGTAGTAAAATGTAGTGACGAAAACGTTGGACAGCTTGAATGGCTGCCAATGCCAATTTCTCCACATGTGAGTATTTTAGCTCAGTTGGATTTAACGTTCGACTAAGGTAATGTATCACATGATTCATTCTGAATTCATCTTCCTGAACTAAGACGATTCCAATGGTGGAATGGGAGGCGACGAGATACAAGAAGTAATCCTGGTTGTAGTTGGGAGGATGCAACAACGGTGCATGGGTCAACGCGTGTTTAAGTGCATCAAAAGATTTCTGAGCTATCTCATCCCAAGAGAATTGAGTGTTTTGCTTCAACAACCAGGTAAAACCCTTTGTAACCTCGGCGTATTTAGGAATGAATCGTCGTAAAAAGTTTCCTTCCCCCTGCAAACTTTGGAGTTGGCGAAGACTCGAAGTAGGAGGCAATTTGATGATAGCTTCGACCTTTGAGGGATCAACGCGAATGCCGGCTTTCGAAACTACAAATCCCTACAATCGACCCGTTTTTATACAGAAGACACATTTGTGTGGGTTCAACCGAATACGATAATGCCTACACCTCATAAAGATTGCTCGTAAATGGACAAGGTGATCAACTCGATGTAAAGAGTGAGCATGCAAATCATCGAGATACGGTTGCACAATGTGTTTGATGTCATGAAACGCATAAGACATCGCCCTTTGAAAAGTTCCTCCGACATTCTTAAGCCCAAAAGGCAATTTACAATAAGCAAATGTCCCCCATGGACAAATGAAAGCCGTTTTTGGTTGATCGGTAGGTAGAATTTTGATTTGATTGTATCCGGAAAAACCGTCCATAAAGGAAACTATTTCGCTGCCGGCACAATCATCAATGATTTGATCGATATAGGGAGTTGGGTAATTGTCCTTCGGACAGGCTCGATTAATGTCCCTATAATCGATGCATATTCTTATTGTTCCCTGCTTTTTGTTAACCAGAACAATATTCGATACCCAATCCGTTAATGGGATCGGATAAATGAAACCTGCTTTCAACAGTTTTTAAACTTCTGCTTTAATTGCACCAGCTTTTCGTGGGTGAATCTGATGCAAACGTTGTCAGACGGGTTTAGCATCCGAGTAAGTCTTGATCTCATGAACAACAATCTCGGGATCAATTCCTGGCATTTCCTCATAGGACCAGGAAAACACGTCACGAAATTCTTGAAATAGGGCCTTATATAATTGAATTTCCTCATCTATACACGAGGCACCTATATGAATGTTTTCAACAATTCCGGGCTTAACCGAAATGTCAATAGGAATAGTTCGAGAGATGTTTCCCAAATTTAACTCTGAATCAGGATGTTTCATTGGATTCTGAGGTTCCTTGACATATTCAGTTGTAAAAATTGATGGGAAATCATTTTCAAAATGATCATCCTCAGGTAAAAACGAAGATCTATGATGGATATCTTCCCATGGTAAATCATCTACACATAGGATTTCACGAATTTGCTTATCAGAGTGAACAAGTTCAGAAAACATAGTTAAATATGAGGTTGATGTGAAAAGTGATTCCTCACGGACCACATTCATTAAGTCAATTTCGGTTGAACCCAGGTCGGCAAAAGACTGCAAGGCTTCATAGGCAATTTCATATGGACTCAAAGGCATGGAATTACCAAATGAGTCTATCTCAGATTCAGAAGGGATGATCCAAGGATCATCATAAATAATGGTGTCTGATGTGATCATATGAATAGTTGCAAATGAAGATGATGTGTTGATTGGAGGAAAAGGAAAAGTTCCCAGTAAACCGGCATCTTTAACTAATCCTACTCCAACATCCTTATATGGGATGGTCGTTTTACCAACATGCTGAATACTCTCCGAAGAGGCTGGGTCGGATGAAAAATAAGCCAGATGGTCTATTGTTACGATCTTTCCATTATGTGGAAAATTTATTACTCGAAAGACTGATGAAACGACCACTGTCATAGCATAAGACCAACTTCGACCCAAGAGAAGGTTGTAGTCTAGAGGGGCATCAACCACCTCCACATCTAGACTAGCGGTTTTTCCTTCAACCCCTATAGGAAAATCCTGTAGAATTCCAAAAGGATGAAACCCAAGGCCATCAAAGGTCTTAAGAATCGTCGGGGATTAATTTAGTGAAGGATAACCAAGCGATCTCCAACACTGTATCAACATAATGCACGTTGAGGCTCCCTCATCAATTACAGTCCGATGAATAGGTCTGTTTTTTACTATCACTGGGATATGGAAAGCCACTTCATGAGGGAGGCGCGGTGTACTATTTTCTAGATCGAAAATTATTAGGTTCGGGTCCTGAACGTCAACAGCTCCTATAGCCGACAAAAGTAATTTACGTTGTGTTGGACATGATTGCAGCACTTCCAAAGCCGACATTGCCGAGGGTGAAATAGCTAAATCCTCAACAATGTTATAGTTCTGAGCCGCTCTCGCATGTGGATTGAAAGCTGACTTTCGAAATATACCCTTGGCGGGCAGTTTGATTACCAAGTCCGGGTTAGGTTTCTCGATCTGTAGTGGATCGGAACCGGGAGCTGAGGTTGATGGATTAGAATGAGAAGATTCTGCTTCTTTGCCATCAACAGGACTGATCCAGGTGGATATTGGTGGCCACCTACCAAGTCCACCTGGACCCCCACCATTGTCTTTCTCAGCATTTTCATTTTCCTTAATTGTAGCACAACTTACTATTTTTAGCAGTTTTTCAGGTCCTAAACTTCCGAAGCCATTTTGAGGCCCTAAACGACGTTTTTTGGGGAATCCGGGGGCAACATGGCGATGTTTCCAATTCCATCAATGATAGTGCTCGGATAGATCTTTCTAATGAGCTATTGTACACGTCAAACAGAGATCATATGCCCAAGTTACGACCCCGGGAAATTGATGTACCAATTTACCCCAAACGGGGCCCACAGTTTGGTGTTTCATCTCCTAGGGTTAGGTTTTGGAATGTTAAGGGTTTTCCATTGTTTCTCAACAATAAATAGGCCTTCAAGCCTCATTGTAACACAGTTCAGAGGCATGTAGCCACCACATCTCTTCCCAGAGATAAGCTACCATCGCCCTAGCTGGTTTATTTCCATTTCTGGTTGTAAGCATATTTCAGTATTTTCCATTAATGAAATGAAGTATTATTTCTGCTGCATCTCTGTGTATATGGTTATCTCTATAATTTCTTGCGTTCCTGTTTAAATATGGGTCAGTGGTATCAGAGCGGTCTGCTTTTTCTCTGTTTTTCTTTGCATGTCCCCAACAAGGTCGGGATATAAGGAGTTAGGGCTTGAACTGGTTGAACCTTTGCAAGACCAGCCTCACAAATCCCGACAGCCTCCCATGGCGAACGAGAAGAAGGACGAGGGGGCAGGAGATCCCATCAAAATCTTGCTCGAAGAAGCCCTCAAGCGACAACGGAACGCGATGATGGACAACTTTGCCCAGATCCTTCAGCGGCTACCCCGAAGCAACACATCGGCTTCCAGCAGCTACTCTGGAAACGCCACACCCTTTAAGGTACAAGTTAATTTTGAAATCCCCATATTCGAGGGTCAGATAGACGCAGATGCCGTAGATAAATGGTTAAATCTGCTAGAGGGTTATTTTTCTGTTCATGAATTTTCGAGTCGGGAAAAGATTGTTTTTGCTCTTCTCAAAGCAGCCCCCCACGTCAAGGACTGGTGGGAAACCTACTGCGAGCAGAAGGATGAAATTATTGGCTCACTATTTTCAGCCGCACCCACCTGGGATTCATTCCGGGATGCCATCAAGGAGCAGTACTACCCTGTCGGAAGCTATGAGGATGAATACATAAAGTGGACCACGTTGTGGCAGGGAAGGGACCAAGACGTGCCGGAGTTCACCAATCTTTTCCATACCCTTCACACAAAGTTGGGTATCAAGGATTCGGAGCAAAATTTGATACTCAAATACCGTGGCCGCCTACACAAGTACATCCAGGAAGAAATACAATTCCTAAACATCCCCTCGCTCGGCGCAACATACCGATATGCCGTCAAGGTCGAGCAAAAGTTTAAACAAAAGAAGCGAGACTTTGGATATGCGAATCCAAAGCAGGGGAAAGGTGCCCCTAAACCATAGAACAAAGGACAAAGCCAAGGCGGGACAGCCCAAGACAACTAGCCGAAGCTGCAAGCAAAGAAAAGCGTCGCGAAGCCGAGAAAGGACACTGGAAAATGGTGAGAGTTCCATAAGAGCTCCACTCACAACACAAGTGAGTGTCGGTCCAAGCAGTCACTGGTGGTTGAGCTAAAGGTTTTAGAGTCAGATGCATGTTCTGACTCTGAGTCAGAACCCGACAAGGGGTATGAAAAAGGGAAGCAGATTATTGGTGCGGATCCCAGCACCACCGTTGCTACCGCAAAGATCCAGAAAAATGAACCCGAAGATCCAGAGGAGGAGGAGCGTCTCTTCCACTCCCAGATGTGGGTAAAGGGCTCCCCGATACAGTTCATTGTTGATAGCGGGAGTCAAAAGAAGCTCATTTCGGCAGAGGTCGTGAAGCGGTTGGGCTTACCAACCACAGCACATCCACAACCATACACCATTGGGTGGCTTCACCAAGGACGAGATCTTCGCGTGAGCCAGCAGTGTCGCCTTCCATACAACATCAAGCCCTTCACGGATGAGGTATTGTGTGACATTGCTCCCCTTGAAGTTTGTGATGTATTACTAGGACAACCATACTTGTGGAAGCGACATGCTGTGTATGAATCAAGGCCCCGTGCTGTTATTATTACATTGGGAAATAAGTTGTTCAGGATACCAGAGGTAGCACCACCTGCCGCCATCTCTTTGATTACTCCAAAACAATGCAGTAGGATCATTTCCAAAACCAGGAAATTTGTTTTCCTGATGATACGCCCTCAAGGAAAGAAGAAGAAAGTGGCCGCGGCCTCCAAACGGGGTCCCTCTGCACGACAACTACAGATGGACAAGGTTGTGGAGGAGTACGAGGGCATCTTCACCTCCCCGGCGGGGGTTCCTCTGCACTGTCAAGTCAAGCACTCCATCGATCTGACCCCAGGTGCACCGCTACCCAATGGACCAAGTTATCCGTGCTCCGTTTTGGAGAACGATGAAATCAAGAGGCAGATTCAGGAGCTCCTGCAGAAAGGTCACATCCGTCCGAGTTCATCGCCCTGTGGGAGCCCGATCGTGTTGGTACAGAAGAAGGATGGGATGTGGAGACTCTGTATTGACTATCAGGCGCTGAACAAGATCACTGTCCGTAATAGGTACCTGATCCCGCGGATCGATGACCTCCTAGACCAACTAAAGGGGGCGAAATATTTTAGCAAGATTGATCTGAAGTCAGGATATCAGCAGGTACCAATCGAACCCTCTGATGTGTGGAAGACTGCCTTCAAATCCAAGGAGGGCCTCTTCGAATGGTTAGTCATGCCTTTTGGATTGACGAATGCTCCTGCAACCTTTATGAGGCTAATGGACGACATCTTGCGGCCATTCACCAACTCCTTTGTAGTAGTATACTTGGATGACATTCTGATCTTCACCCAGAGTTGGGAAGAGCACCTCCACCACATCCGACAGGTTCTCCAAACACTGCAGCAACACAAGCTATGTGCCAATTTGGAGAAATGCACTTTTGGCATGACCCAGGTTCAGTATCTGGGATACATCATTGATGAACAGGGGGTGCATGTCGATCTAGCCAAGATCCAAGTCATTCGGGATTGGCCCTCTCCAACCACTCTAACAGAGCTCCGAAACTTTCTAGGTCTTGCCAACTTCTACCGCAGGTTTGTGTTGGGGTTTTATCATATTTCTTGGCCCTTGAGTCAAGTCACCAAGGGCGGGGCGAAAGCAAAATTCTTTTGGTCTGAATCTCAACAGAAGGCATTCAGGGAGTTGAAGGATCACCTCTGCACGGCACCAGTGCTCGCGTTACCAGATTTACAACAACCATTTGAGGTCGAGACAGATGCCTCTGACTATGCTATTGGGGCAGTCCTTACTCAACATGGACATCCAGTGGCATATCACAGTGAAACACTTTTAGACACAGTCCGGAAGTACCCCACTTATGATAAAGAGATGTATTCCATTATACAGGCCTGCCGACAATGGAAGCATTACATTTTGGGGAAGGAAACGGTCATCCACACAGACCACCGACCTCTGCAGTTCATACAGACCCAAGGGAAATTGCAGAATGATCGCCATCAGAAGTGTTCTACATACCTGCAACAGTTTCACTTGAAAATCAAGTATAAAAAGGGCAGCACCAATAATGTTGCAGATTGCCTCAGTCGGCCACCGATCATGGCACTAACCACCATGCTCAACTCTTGTGGGCACGAGACTTCGGATTGGCCACTTCTCTACAAAAGAGACCCAGAATTCAGCCACACATACCAGACACTCTTGGAGGGTTGGCATGTTGCAGATTTTCACCTCCAGGATGCCCTATTATGCCACCTCGGTCACCTTTGTGTTCCTTCAAGCGAGCGTGCCAAGATGATTTTGGAAGCACACTACAGTCGGGCTGTTGGGCACTTTGGGGGCGAGAAAACAGTGGTAGTACTGCAAAATTATTTCTATTGGCCGAATCTTCGACAGGATGTTGGGAAGTACATCCGATCATGTACTCCCTGTGCCATTGCCAAACCAACCATTAAGAAGCACGGCCTCTATACCCCGTTGCCTACCCCTAGTCGACCTTGGGAATCCATCTCCATGGATTACATGTCAGGCCTTCCTTCCACTAAGCATGGAAATGACTGTGTTTTTATGGTCGTCGACAGGTTCTCGAAGATGGCCATTATGATGGCCTGCAAGAAGAATATCACAGCAGAAGCCACTGCTAAACTCTTCTTTGAACGAGTGTGGGTGCACTTTGGGATCCCACAGTCTATCATCTCAGATCGGGACAGTCGGTTTCTCAGCACATTTTGGTCCAGTCTCTGGTCAATGCTGGACACCAAACTCACGAAGTCCACAGCCTTCCATCCTCAAACTGATGGCTAGACAGAGGTTGTCAATAGGATGATTGTGCACATTCTGTGCATGTATAACTCAAAGCATCCACGCACATGGGACGAGAGCCTCCCCTATGTTCAGCACAGCTACAACCGAGCTCTTCACAGCTCCACTGGCCATAGCCCTTTTCAGGTGGGTTTGGGATTCCAGCCACTATGCCCCATTGATGTGGCCATGCCACTTGCAGCTACTCACATGAATTCAGCAAATGTCCAGTCCGAAACAGATAAGGCCACCAGCTTCATTGAGCGCATCCAAGATATTCGCCAGCAGGTCCATGACATTCTTGAGAAATCAAATGCCAAGTACAAGCATCGACATGATCAACATCGGGTGCCACACAAGTTTCAGGTGGGCGACAAAGTCTGGTTGCATTTGCAAAAGGAACGCCTTACTGGAGCCTATCGGAAATTGAGACCACTCCGATATGGTACTTACACCATTACTAAGGCGATGGGAGACAATGCATTTGAGCTCAGCATTCCCCCATTCCTTGGCCTGCACCCAGTGTTCAATGTGGACCGCCTTCGGCCATACTTTCCACCATTGCTAGACACATCCGACATTGCAGAACAGCTCAAACCCACATAATTAAATCCAGAATGCATGGAACAAGCTGCAACTGATCGGATCATGGACACACAGATCAAGAACACTCGCCAACAGAATATCCAACTGTATCGAGTTGTCAAAGCAGGCCAACTCCTTCAGAAGAGCAAGTGGCTCACCAGGGAACAAGTTCAGCAGAAGTTTCCTCATCTCATGGAGGAGCTCAACGCAATGGGGAACATTGCTTCATAAGGGGGGAGGAATGGTCCAGGTGGATATCGGTGGCCACCTGCCAAGTCCACCTGGACCCCCACCATTGTCTTTCGCAACATTTTCAGTTTCCTTAATTGTAGCACAACTCACTATTTTTAGAAGTTTTTCGGGTCCTAAACTTCCGGAGCCGTTTTGAGGCCCTAAACGACGTTTTTTGGGGAATCCAGGGGCAACATGGGTCCATGGAATGGACCGATGTTGCCCGTTCCAACAATGATAGTGCTCGGATAGATCTTTCTAGTGAGCTATTGTACGTGTCAAACGGAGATCATATGCCAAAGTTACGACCCCGGAAAATTGATGTACCAATTTACCCCAAACGGGGCCCACAGTTTGGCGTTTCATCTCCTAGGGTTAGGTTTTGGAATGTTAAGGGTTTTCCATTGTTTCTCAACAATAAATAGGCCTTCGAGCATCATTGTAACACAGTTCAGAGGCATGTAGCCACCACATCTCTTCTCAAAGATAAGCTACCATCGCCCTAGCTGGTTTATTTCCATTTCTGGTTGTAAGCATATTTCAGTATTTTCCATTAATGAAATGAAGTATTATTTCTGCTGCATCTCTGTGTATATGTTTATCTCTGTAATTTGTTGCGTTCCTGTTTAAATCTGGATCGAGGACTTTTAATACCATAATCTTGCGATCGAGTCGCAATCCAAGCATGGGACATCATCAATATGGGTTCTTCATTAGCACTCGAGGAAGAACCTATCATTTTGCTGTCTTGACTTGGAAATGGATCCTTCAAAATAGCAGGAGTTTGGGAACCTTTGACGATCTTTGCAACCTCTGCACGACGAGGGCAGTCTCTTGTAAAATGTTCATCATCACAAATGAGACATGGATAACGAGGTTTACGCTTTTCATCATTAGATTCTGCCTTTTCAGGTTTCTCCTTTGAACTTTTGTCCATTTTATTCTTCTTCTTTCCTTTCTTCTTCCCACTGGATTTTTATTTAGCTGTAGATGACTCTACAATGTGAATATCGGCGGAAATCTTTGCAGAAGAATCTCCTGTTGGGGAATCAGGCAAGGTTATAATAGGAGAAGAATTCTTGGAGGATTTCTTCTTACCTTTAGTGTTAACCGTGCCAATGATACCATCAGTGGCATGAGATCCCGAAGGAGCTGCAGCGATTTGATTTGACTTGGGAAGATCGGGGATTTTTTCGTGTAACGTACCTGACTGAGTATAAACTAAGTCAAGGTACTGTGCTTGAGAAATGACTTGCTCCTCAGTAACCACTCCGGCTTTAGCAACATCTTCAGTGTTCTTTGGCAACAAAGATTTTACAAACCACTCAGCCAAGATTTGATCCGGAATAAATACCTTCACTAAATGACGTCGACGTCTCCACTCATGAATATGATCTGAAATGTACATGGATGTCGACTATTTTAGCGAAGTTAAAAATTCCGTGCCATTGTCATATCGTACTGGCAACTGGAAATGAGTTAAAAACGAGGTAGCTCACTGACTAAAATTATAAAAAGTGCCTCGCAGTAACTCAATGTACCACTTGGCCGCGAGACCAATTAGAGTGTGCTGGAAAAGTCTAAGATGGATCGAATCATCCGTGATGGAGTTAGACGCACACCAGAGGTGGTAAGTCATCACATGGTTCGACGGGTCCTCTCCTGATTTACCTTCGAACTTGGGAATGTCACTGGGCAACTTATTTGGCATTGGTGGCCAAAACAAAAGATAATTAATGGGATCGTTCGTTAGGCGCGACAAGTCTGGTAAGTCCAAAGTTGCGATAAACGGTAACTGCCGATTAGGATCCGTAAAACCCTGGGTCATGAGACCAGCCCCAGGAGGAGGATATCCAGGATAACTAGGAATAGGAATCGCTTTCGGGATATTGTATCCTCCCGGAAAAACAGGATTAACGGACCGTACTGGGGTTTTTGAGGTTGTTGATAAATGTACCCAAGATACGGTTGATACTGATAAACTAGCTGCTGGATAGTAGGACCGAATTGGTACTGTCCATGGTACGGTTGATAGGTGAATTGTGGTTGACTTGTGACAACCGTACTTAAACCAGGTTGTCCTGCAGGCATCTGAACTGTAGTTTGAATCGTGGATCCAGACGGTGGTAAAGATGTCTGAGGAGTAGATACGGGAACAGTAGAAACTGGAGCTGTCGATACTCCAGAAGTAGGTGGGGTAGATTTAACAGATGTTGCGACAGTTGCAGCAGTTGTTTGAGATGGAGTACGAGGCGCAGTAGGTCCTAACTGAGAAACTACCGAAGGTACAGAAGTTTGAATGTTAGACTGGACTGGTTTCTGGGGTGTACTAGAAACTAAGGGTTGTCCAGTTTGAGATGACAACTGTACACTTGGCTGCAACACCTGTTGAGTTTGCGATGGATCCCACACTATGTTCATTCCGGGGTACTGACTCATAACAGGTTGGGAATATTGAGGACCATAACCGGGTTGAGGGTAGGATTGATAACTGAAAGGTACATTTCTCGTTTCTTGAACATAAGATTGACCTTGGGGTGGTTGGAGACCTTGGTCCGAGTACTGACCTTGGTGTAGATACCCTTGAGGCACGTACTGATACTAGGGTTGACCTTGATGGATAAATTGATACTAGGGTTGACCTTGTGGTACATATTGAGTCTGGGGTTGACCTTGAGGAACGTACTGTACCGTAGGTACGTACTGTCCTTGGGGTTGCCCCCCAGATGCAAATTGTGTACCTTGAGGTTGCCCCCCAGGCGTTAATTGAGGTTGACCCCCAGGCGGTAACTGGCCACCCTGAGGTTGAAAATTCGGAATAGAACCTGACATCATAAGAATGTCTTCTACGCTCAACGGCTTTGTACCATTGCTTCCAGTTAATAACCCTTGCTCAATGGGTTGAGGAGATGCTCCCGAAAAAGTACCAGAAAGTGATTGATACCCAGAGGGAACAGAAGGACCGTCGTACAAAAAAGATTCAGGCGATTGAGTAAACATGGACGACTGACCTGACATATTTACGGGAGTATAAAAACCTCTAGGATGATAAGGAGCATGAGGTGATGAAAAACTTAACCCTGGGTTTTCCAAATAATTAGTCAAATAAAGCTACCAAGTAGTACTCCTAGGTGGACTGTAAAAAATTGATTATCGCTCCCTTAGATCAAGAACAGGTTGATTTTCAGGGATAGGGATGCCTACTTCTTCTTCCGGAGCAAGTTCTTCAATAGCAATAAGTCTAGAAGGAAGACCTTGGGTAATACTCTTTCTACCCTAGGTGAATCAGGACCACTAGAAGTTGGAGAGACAAAACCCAATGTTGGAGTAACAGGTTCAGATATCTCAAGTTCTTCACCTATATCACTAGTAGATGAAAAGCTACCAGCAAGTTCGGAAACTGAAATCGATTGCGGATCGTAACCTGTTACTAGAGTTTGGTAATCAGGATGTACAACCAATGAAGACTCTCCTTCTTCAGGTGACCCAACTTTACTACCACTAGGAGTTACGAGGACTTTCAAGCCTTCAAGCTGGCTCAGGACTTCTTCAGAAGGCTGGCCCCGTAGTCTACGGGACTTCCTCAGTAAATCAGCCACGGTTACAAACTCAGGAGACTGACCCCGAAGTCTACAGGACTGTCTTGGTAATGCAGCCATAGTTAAAAATTTTTAACTACTTCACACAAACAAAGTAAACTCTCAATGAAAAACACCTAAAGCCTCTAAAGAACCAAACAAATTTGAATCACACACCTAAAGAATCTAGAGATCAAACACATACAAACAGTAACTTTCCGGACCGAAAAGACTAGTTGGTGATGAAATCCAACGTCGCAGAATTCAGTACATAAATGGTGGTTGGAAAAGTTACCCCGGAAACCTGATTAATGAATAGATTGGACCAAGTTCCTCCACTTAACCGTCTCGAGTGAAGTGAACCCCCCAGAAAATCCAAGTGAGTCTAGCCGACGTCTGCTCCAGGTACAGTGGGATCTTCCCACCACTATCACCTTAGGAAGAATCCTAAAGAATATGGCCTCTAAGGTTACCAACTGAGACAAATACACCTGGTGGAACAGTCTACGATCCGATACGCACGCAAGGGCAGAGTAGCAAGCTCAATCCCCTTGAAGGCTCCTTGACATAATCCAAGGTTTACCAACAAGTGACCCCAGGCTCCTCAACAATGGTTAATCTTAGGTTTACCATTTTTAATACGTGAATATATGGCGTCATTCCCAATGAGGAAGGATTAATTCCCACACTAGTTCGGACACAATCTCGTGCTTCGCCTTTAAGAGGAGCTTTCCCAGAGCATAAATGCAACAATTGGATTTCTTCCTACCACAAGATACAACTACTTGTTTGTTTTTACTGTCTTGGAGAGTTAATTACTCTCCTACTCCAAGACACTAGCCTAAGCTAAGTTGGTGTATTAGAGCCCTAGAAATAAAATGTTACTAGGTGAATTTTAAGCGTTAATTTTAGTGGTTGTTGTTTAAGTCAAGAGATGGCGAAGATGAAACTCGTGGTGTAAATACTCGACTCGAAATCACTAAAAAGATGCACCTAAGATGATTTAAACAATCTTTTCTCTTCGATGAACTTGTAAACTAAGAAAGAGTTTGAGAATGCAAATACTTTGTAAACACAAATCTTTCTCAATTAAACAAATTAAAAAAAGAGCTTTTTCCTTTCCAAAGCACTCAAAACGAGACAACTAGTTATTTCACAAAAATTTCCCTTTTCTTTTCAAAGCACTCAACCACTACAAAAAAAAACATTTTCCAAAAGAGATTTTTTATATTTTGTAAATAAAACACTCAAAACTAATGAAAATGACTAACTTTGAGAGCTACAAACTATAAAAAGCTACTTGAAGTCAAAGCCTACTAAAAGTCTTTTTGAGGATGTTTTACTTAGCTAAATGTGAGCTAAGGACTAATTTATGTAGAATCACAATTAGTCAAAAAACAACCAATCTTTCGTTTTATTTTTTAAAAATGAAAATTCCAAACTTTCAAATAAAAGTTTTTCGAAATTTTGAAATGAGAAAACACAAAGCGGATTCCTCAACAAGGGGAGATTTCATAAATGGTCAGACTCATAAGAAGACTGGTAGACACCAATGTGATCTGAGGTCCCTACAACTTCTAAGCTCAGAGCCACTACACAACCAAATTGAAAAACAAGCCCAACAAGCAAAACTCCTAGGAATTTCACCTAAAACCCTAACACTAATGAAATTAAACCAAGGAAAGTTTTTGACAGGGAACAAGCAGGTCTGGGCAATGGCTAGAACCTATAAACAAATTCTAAACTGATAAAAAAGAGAAAAATTTAAGATTTCTAAAATTTTTGACACGGTACGCAGGCAGCCCGTTTACACAGGTGCGTTCATGCTATGTGTAAAAAGAAAAAGTGTGTACAGGTATGCACCGTGCTTAACTCAAAGGGTGCGTACTTCTCCCAAAACTATGAAAAATAAAAACTGACTCAAAATTAACTAAATTCACCCAATCCCACAATCATCAAGTCAAAAACAGAAATAGAAACACAGTTTCTCAGGTCAAAGTATAAACAAGGAAAACAATCAAGTCCCTAGCGGAGTCGCCATTTTGTCGCATGGAATGAGTCGATCTTGCAGACAAGATAGACCTTCCTAGAATCTAAAGAAGACCTAATGACAAGCAAACCAACCAGACACTATATTTCCCTAAATATGCTTTAATAAACAATAGCAAACAAGTGTTTTTAGGGCCTACCTTTGGTCCAACGCAAGCTTGTGGATGCCCTCACTCCTTTGATTCCAACGAGTTCCTTTTCGCGAATCTGCAAACACAAAAAAGGGAAACAAATTAAATAGCACCTGAAAAACCAATTGCATAAAACACATTTAACATGAAAGTCAAGGAGTCCATGAAACAAATAACATAAGATACTTGTTGAGAAAAATGAGTTTGATTGTATTCATTCAAAAGAGGAAGAACCTTACAACCTTTGCCTTGACGTTGTACAAGCTCCTCCCAACAAGGATAATTTTAGGGGCAAATGTTCGCCCTTTGGCGAAATTAAGGGGTTTTAAATTTTTAGTGGGCGAATATTTTGTATCATAGTACATTTTTACAAATCACCTCAAATAGCCCACCTTATTTTAAGGGAGAGGGTAAAAAAGGTAAATTTAGACCTTGAAATTAGGACTTACAACCTTCCATTCGCCCATTTTCAAGAATAGGTTTTATTTAAGTGAATCCTATGGGCCAAATACCATATTTATAAAAGAGGTATGGTAAATTAATAAAAATATAAATAAATGAGAGGTATGGTAAATAAATAAAACATTTTTTATATTTACTCCATAAGTCACCTTATATACATGTAAGGGTGCAAACAAATAAAAATATAAGTAAAGTGGAGGTATGGTAAATAAATAAAAATATAAATAAACTAGATGTATCGTAAATAAATAAAACCTCTTTTTATATTTAGTCCATAACCCTCGTTCTATTTATGAAGGCTCAAGAAAGAGGTTTTATTTAAGTGAATCCTATGGGCCAAATACCATATTTGTAAAAGAGGCATGGTAAATTAATAAAAATATAAATAAACGAGAGGTATGGTAAACAAATAAAACATTTTTTTATATTTACTCCATAAGTCACCTTATATTTACGAACACTCAAAAAATGGGTTATATTTAGGTGAAACCTATGGCCAAAATACTATGGGACAAATACCATGGACTAAATTGTTATTAATACCATGCAAAAAACCATTATTAACCCTAATATTAGAATTAATAAAAATAAAAATGGCACATGGTATTGACCCATGGTATTCACCAAAATGGCACATGGTATTGACCCATGGTATTCACCTGGAATGTAGCCTATTTTAATGGGGGAATTAAACCAGCATGTAGCCTATGCTAAGATTCACTAGGACTTTACAAAGTTTTATTATTTAGTGAAAGACTCGCCAAGATCTTACAAGATTTTATAATTGAGTAAAATATTCGCCATGCTTGGTGAGAGATTCGCCAAAAAATTATATTTACATATTATATTATTGATAAAATCGCCTTCAATTTTTCCTATATACCATGGAGATTCGCCCATTTATTATATTTCTAAATTTAGGGGGGGTTCTTAAAATTTTCCCTGCCTCCCAAGGTCCAACAAGAAGTCTCCTCTACTTTGACAAGTGTCACTCACTCCCCAATGAAGCCAAAAAGGTATGTGATCTCTCCTCTTAAGCTCAACTAGGGAGTCTTAATTTCACCAACATTTACGCTCAAAATGTTCAGCTTCTAACCTCTCTAGTCCTCACCCCAATAACTGTATTTATAGTGCAATGGAGGGAAGTTACTAGGTCCTCCTTCAAAGGGATAAAGCCCTCCTTCAAAGGGATAGCTCCTTTAGTCAAGGGATTAGCTCCTTCTCTTTTGGGATGCATGAAACACTTCAGAGCGAACAATCCATGTCAAAATTCCTTCTAGAAAACTCTAGAATTAACCCAAAGTGAGTTTTTTAAGATAAAACTTGCGCCTTTTGACTTTCACAGGGGTCCGCACCTACACCGTTAGGGACAGAGTGGGTAGGTATGCAACTTTTGTACACAGAAGGTGCGGGACCGCATGTGACCATGAGAGAAAGTGCGGAACCAGAGTTAAATTGATTTTTAATGTCTTTCTCCCATTTCCAAAGCTTGATTTGAAGAACTGAGGTCTTAGACTTACTCAGGAGGACAATACAAGTTATGATAGACCCATACTGACTGAAAATAATCATGGTGATGATATTTTTGTGTAACAAACCCATTTGACAGGAAAGCGGTCTAAACCTCAGTGAAAAATTTCATATCTTGGCTCGCTATAGTTTTGGATATATGATCTAAGGCAGTTAGGGTTTTGATAGACTCTTGAATTACATCCTAAACAGGCGACCTTGCAAAAATTGTCATACCTTTCTTTCTGAGCATCATATTGAACTTTCGTAAGAATTTATAGAAAGAGGACAGATTGTATTGTGTTTGGGTATAATTTTTAGAACCTAAGGTGGATACAGTGACATGCAGCATGTTATACAATTTCATTCTACTGAACTAGTCCATAATTAGGTCATCGCAGGAGATTGGGAATAAATATTTCTTTGGGAATCCAATTGCAATCAGACTTGTGTAGTTAGAAAGATGGCTCAGAGGAATATTACAGGCTGAAATTTCAGAACTTAAAGATCTAAAATTACATAGTTATAGTCATTTCAGGATCGAGTCCCTAAAATAAAGAAAAAGCGAGATGAGGAGGTTTGATGGAAAGGATCCGATAAATTGGATACTGTTAACACCCAGGTTGTTTCCTTTGACTCCTGAGGGAATACGGCTGGGGTAACCACTAACCAAGCTTTGGATTACAGGTTCTAGCCTACCTATAATCAGAGAGGGCTCTCTCTTTTAGTTTTAACTTTGTTTTTTGAAGATTTTAGGCTAGTTATGAGATGGGATTTTTGTTTGAATTTTTGTTGCAGGCTATTGTTCAAGGAAGGGCATGCAAACATTAAAGAGAGTTCAATCCATTGGCCGTATGGAGTCCAGAAATGAAAGTGTTTGAAATATGTGATAAAGAGAGGTTCACTGCAGGGCCAAATGGGTATCCATGATACAAACTTTGATTTTTAGACAATAAACAATACAGATTACACCAGTAAAAGGCAGTTAAGAGTTCTTTCACAGTGTAACAGAGAATAACAAACAAATCATAATCAGCAGCAAGTGAGAATTGCTGAATAAATACTTATCATATGATTAGAGCAAACAGGAGCATCTAAGAATTCCTAGTTGCATCTAACTCTGAAGAAAACATATTTAGTAGCAAGGTTTGAGTTTAGGGTGTCTCTAATGGACAAATCCTGAACTAGTCTTTTACCTTTCTACCAAGATTAATCACCATGCATCACAGACAGATTAAGTAAGAAATGAAATACAAATACGGTTAGAAACACTTATTGTATCAAGCCATAACATGAGAATCCTGCAGCAGTGAATAGTTTCATCACATCATCTCCAGGCCAAAATCATTCCTTAGGAAACCAACAGCTCCTTTCTAATAATCTTTCAAAGGAAATACAGCCGAGTTCTCCTGAACAAATCAGTAACAACCCACCCCAATAAACTGTGCGGGGGTGCATATATACAAAATATCATAGAAATATCTCAATAGTGAGTTATTGCGCAATAACTGCTCTTACCAACTTTCTGAGATATTTTTTACAAAATTAAAAGCTACTTTAATGAATATACAACAACTGCTTGCTGTTTGTCAGAATTTCTTGACTTTTGAGGGCAACTGGCTCTGTAGGGTGCTTTGCATTGATTATGAATAATACACCCTTTATTGCTTTGTCGTGCTGCAGCTATCTCAGCCCCGTCATCTGCATCTATCGGTGTTGCTTTAGTGGCCAAATTTGTTTGCTGAGTTGGCTATGTCCACTCCTCTCTAGTCATAGTGAATATACCAATTTTCTGAACATGATGACTTATGATTGATGTACAAAAGTTTGGTGAGAAATCTGTTTCTTCACAGCAATGTCTGTATCATGCTTGTCCACCATTCCTAAGTAGGCAACTGATGTCTCAAAATTGTGCCTAAGGTTTCATCTGCCTCAGTATATTTGTAGTAATTTGGAGGCACTTCAAATAGGTGTCTAATGTCATTCATGATAAAAAAAAATTCTCTATTTTGTCATAGAGGCTCTGCCCAGATGCAGGCCCTGTTTCCTCTGGGGCACTTGATGCTGTAGTGATTTGATTGGTGGCATATGTATTTACCCTCTTCGCATATTTTTCATGAGATAGCAGCCTACCTGCACTGGTTAATAAGCTGGGAAGGCCTCTGTTATGCAATGTTGTAAATTTCTCCATGAATTTGTTCACCTCTGTCTGCATTTCCTGGCACCTTCCATCCAATGTTTGCACATGATTTCTCAGAGTGAGCACCCTCTTTACTAATAAAATGGTATCAGTTCTGTTAGAGATACCCATTGCTGCCAGCTGGGGGCCTGTACGATTGTTAAGGACATTGATCATCCTATTGGCTATCTCAGGCATATTGCCTAGAGATGCCCTTGCTCTTTGGCTTTCTTTTTGGGCCCTGCCTACGAGATCTATATGTTCATGGATGGTTTCAATATATTGCCATTGATCTGTTATAGACTGTCCAATATTGGCCCACAAGACTTTCCTGATTTCAGCTACAACTTTATCAAGAGAGAGCTCTTTCTCCAGTTCTTTTATTTTCTTCTCAAGAGCCCTCACCTCTCTTGTTTTTTCAGCTACACTTTGCTTTGATTTATCATAATTTTCATTAAGTGTGGCCAATTTTTCCTTGGCCTCATTTAGTTCTGCCATCTGGGCCTCCAGAGCTTGAAGTTCTTTCATCATATTTTTCATATCAAGGCTTGGTGTCTGTTCTGATGTTGTTGTTGGTGCTGCTGCTGAAGGGCCTGCCTCTGCTGTTTGTCCTGTGGGAGGACTTATAATCTGAGGAGGCTCCTCAAGGTTGATTACTGGCTGAGGGGGCTGAGATATTTGCCCTCCTTCTTTCTGTTTCAGGGCTTCCTGTAATGCACCCTCTGTTGCTATCAACCGGCCTTCTGTTTCTACCAATTGCTTGTGTAATGTCAGCAGCATGGCTGCTACATCTTGGTCCTTTCTCTGCTGAGCAACATCTTCTGTTTGGGGGTGAAGGGTTGTTGGAATTTTGACCATCTTCCTCAAAGCTGCTATATCTTCATCTTTTTTCTTCATGAGCGCCTGCACAGCTTTAGGATCACTTGGGTCATTCCCAAGCTCTATAATGATATCTTCCAAAGACCTAATCCTATTGTCTTTGGCCTGAGAAGAAGCTTTCTCCAATTCTAGTTGGGCAGTAGTATTATGGAGAGAGTTTTGCAGTTTGTGTGCGAGAACGGTTTTGTCTGCAAGAGTGGAGTAGACCATCTCACCCGTTTTCTTATGTAGCTCTATTTGGTCCATTGGGTGGATGTCTTTTGAAAATACTTCCAGGTTGGTTTTGATGTAATCTGCAGCTGACTGTGGCTGCAGCATGGTAGGCATAAAATGGCTCATAGTCATCTTCCCCTCTGTAATGTCATATGCTGACATGAGCCTCTGTTGGTTGGTGGGATCCGTCTTGAGCAAATGATTGTAAAGCTGGAGTCTGACTGACTCATTCCTTCTCTTAATATCAATAAATTTTTGCTTAATGCTGGATTCTGCCCTTCTTTGCTGGCTTGAGGAGCTGACCTCTCCTCTAAGTGGTCTTTCTTGTTCCTGTTGGAAGGAACTGGCTGATGCTTCCATGCTAGGGGGGCCCATACCCATGGATGGTCCAATAGGCATCTCTTCTTCAGAAAAAGGATTTAATCTTTGCCTTTTCTCCCCTTGTTGACTTGTTGATGTAGTGAGGGGAGTCTCTTGCTGTCTATCCCTCTTCATGGTTCTCTCTTCATTCAATGGGGTTTGGAGCACAGAGGTATCCACTGTTGTTTCCTACCTTGGGGGCACACTTTCTTGAGCCTATTTCTTTGTAGATATAGGGGCCTCAGCCATTTCTTCTTGCTGTTTGGTCTACTCTTTCTGCTGTTCTGCTGTTGGGAGCGGCTGATCCTGCTCCATTTCTTTCCCTTTATCTGTGCTGGCTGCCTGAGGAGTAGTTTGAGCTGCTTGCTAGGGGGTTGTATAGGATGAGGCAGCTGCTCCAAGTTGAGTATGATAAGAAGAAGAAACCTGACCACAATTTTCCAAGTCAGCTTCCTTCTGAAGTTTCTTTGCTTATTTTTGTGCTATTTACTCTTTAGTACTTGCCTCTTCTAGGGTGCCCTTTTTCCATCTTAAAAGATTTGCATATTTTTCAATATGAGGCAACCTGACATGATCATAGCTAGACAACTTATATTTGACCCTTCTAAGACTAATGAAGTGATTGGGATCATAGGGTATCCAGAGGAAACTGGTTTGCAACTCGAGGCGTTGCAGGATCTTATCTGCTTCTTGCCATGCCTCTTCTCTTTTATTATAAATAAATGGGCCTAGCGGGTTTCTGACTTTGAGTTGTACCTTCTTATTTTTGCTGTGGAAATGGACCATGTCTGCATTTCCAAATTGTCTGAAATACCCTAAAGCAAAAAGTATCATAGGGACATATCTTGGTAACCTATATGGGGCTAACTCACAACCATATATTCTGATCACTGTATGGTGTTAGTAAAAGTACCAATCCCCAATGCTGTATGCCTTTGAGAGCTGGAGAATTCTTTGCATCTCATCTGTCAATCTTGGAGGAGGGTAACTCAACAACAAGGACATGGCTGGATGGATAAAAAGGTCTATGAATTCACAGTAGTTATATGGTGAAAAATATATGTGATGAAAGACTGAAGACCAAAATACTACAGACCTTTGGTTCCCTTGGGCATCAAACTTCTTGAGAGTAATAGGGAAGCTATCAGGCTGATAGAATAGAAACAAGTGATAGATGTAAGAAGTGTATCTAAATATTCTTTCCCTCTCTAGATTCATCAATTGCTCATGAATTTTATTGGAAATGTATGTAGCATAATCATAGTGAACAGCAGGAGGCTTTCCAGGGGAGAAGATAGACATCATGGCCAGAATGGTTTCATCAACATCCTCAGTTGATCTGTATCCCAGGACATAACTGATCATATCCACAAGAATTTTGCCCAACGCAATGAGATATACATTTCCAATAGGAGGAGTCCTCACAGTTTGAGAGCCTGATTGAATGAATAATTGATTAATCTTTATAATTTGGGCACTGGACAGCTTGCCTCCTTGCTTTATCAAATCCATCATGGATAGAGGAGTCAATGGCTTTGTAGTATGAAAGTGAAGCATTTGATTTATGGCCTCAGGGGTGACATGGAACAAAACTGAGCCTAAGGGACTGAGGACAGCTCTCTGACATGGGTCATAGTTAGCACTTCATCGATGTATCAAATCTGGGAGGATATTGACTTGACGGAGATTGAAAACGGGCAAATTGGAGTCCCAAATCCCTAGAATATCATTTCCACTAAGGTGTTTGGCTTTGAGATCATTAAGTACATGAATGTGGTATTTGCTGTAATCTGGGATTCCTTCTGCCATCTGGTAGTCTCTGTCAGCCAGGGGCAGCCACTCTAGCTCCCTTTGTGGGGAATTTAAAGGTGCAATGTTCAATGCTACTGGAGTTTCCATGATCAATTGATACTTTGAATTGTATTTGCGCTTGTTTTCCTGGGCACTGTTAGATACCTATACCAATAGGTTTCATATTTCATGATTGGCAAATAAAGTTCCAAATATGCTCTGCTTTGGTGATGCAAAGATCCCATATTTCCAAGAGAATGCAATATGTGTACATAGCTTGATGTTAACTGAACTTTGGATGGATGGTCCAATAGCCTAATCTGGATCATGCCATGTTTCAATTTCTTGTCATTAGAATAGAGAAAGAAGCCTGTCCAAACTGCTTAATCTTGGCAGGCCAGTAGTTAGGTAGAGAATTAAGGTTCCCAACTGCTTAATCTGGGGCCTTGGAGGTAATAAGGTTAGTTGTAGATAGAAAAGCAAAGAAAAAAGCAAAAAGAAAAGAAAAGAACAAGTGAGGGTTTGCTAGTCCAAGTGCACCCTCTATGAAGAAACAAAAAATGCTAGGCAAGTAGATGGGTAGGTAGATGGGGTTGCAGAAGTATCAACTCTTTACAATTTTGTTGGTCTAAAAGCAAGAAAACTTCATTGGATAGAGAAGCTCCTCTTCTCTATCATTTTTGCAGTATCACCATGGAGCATGTCTAACCCCTTGATTACCCCCATTAAACTCATTACTAACATCCCAATACAACCTATGCTCATGGAAGAAGTCAAAGTCTTTTGTTGGTTCTTGTTTCTTTAAAAGCCACATTTCTTGTGTAAATTCTTTTCATTTTGATCTACTTCCTAAACTAAGTTGATTTCATATAAAACTTAGTGTTTTTCCCCCCTCACCCACCTTTTCCACTCATACTAAATGCTAATCTATCACTATTTAACTCCCTGTACCCCCTATTCCCCCTATTACTATGTAAACTATGAAAAAAACCCAAAAAATCTATATATCCCCTCCCCGAGCATTATAGCTCTATGAATCGTTTCGAATGTTTTCAAGCGCTAAAACATTGAGCGCGACCCAAAGAGCGCTGAAAAATTAATCCTGGGATTAATCCGAGATCTGCTTGGATTAATAACCTAAACCCTCTTTGTAAATTAACCTTTGAAAATCCCAAATGACCCCTTTTTAACCCGTAACACTATTAAAACCCGCAAAACCCACTTTTTATAATGTTCCGCCGGGCGCGTATTTCAGAAAATAATATTATTTTATTATCCCCGCCCTTCCGTATCGTCCGGCCAACTCTGCCTCCCGCCAGCCGTCGGATCTGGGCTTTCCCATCCGACGGCCCTTATCAATTTCGGAGCGGCCCCGATGTACTACCGTTAGCTTCCGAAAAATGACGTCCGCTGACGTACACACGGGGGTACGCGTCCCCATATTACTGGATCGGGCCAGCCTCTGACAATCCCGCTTCCGTATGAATAGCGGTGCGATATCATACCGCTTACCACTCCCGGTTTTCCGCTGACCGGTCATGTCAACGTCACGCCACTTCACCGCCGCATCAGCGCCCCCGCCCGCCATCGCTCCGAGCTATCACGCCACCTATGCAGTCCCCGTGGACCACTCACAGGCTGCCACGTCACCTGATGACGTCATACTGAAGTCACTTGACCCCGACCCCACCTGATGACGTCATGCTGACGTCATCCAAATTTTCGCGCCAACACCAAAAAGTCCATATTTGGCCGAATTTTGCCATTTTTGCGCATTTTTCGGTGTTTTTCTGCTCTGCCTCCTACATGTATTTTCACGACCTTTGCTGCCGCACCTTGCCAAGACCATTCAGAGTTGCTGCCGCCTAGAATTTGACTGCAACCAAGCTCAAATACCGCCATTAAACCAGGTATTTGTCAATCCCCCAACTGCGCGCTCTGTTTCGTCCTACATTGTTAAAAAACCATTGAAATTGACCATCTTTCCCCTGAAGAAATAGGCCTGCTACACCTTAAAACCAATTCCATCAGTTTTTAACTGGCCAATTGTGCCCAATTACACCCCTGTTGCTCTGAAACAGGCTGTAATTCAGCAAATTACCTAACCTACCGCGCAGGACGGTATTTCTCCCAAAATAGTCGAAATTCAACCCAAATTCGCTTGTAAAACATGGATACACCAGTAGCACCTGTTGCCCTGAATGTTGCTCCATTGAATGCCCCTCAGAGAGAATTGGATTGGCAACCATTAGTAGATAGAGATTACCAAATATCAGAGGAAATGCTAATGAATAGCAAGTATCACATTCACTTGCTAAATGAATTGAAAATTAAGCATAATAGTGGGACTGATATATTGGGCATTTGGGACTCTTTCGTCCCCATCTTCAAGCTCCCTCAGGCCAACCAGTTTCCTGACCTAATCCATCGGTGTGCTGCCTTCTATGACCCCACTCAGAGGGTTGTGCTTGACCCTTCAGGCTCAGTTGTTTTTTATGTCACCCCTGCAGCCATTAGAGAGATGCTAAACTTCAAAACTGCTAAGAAATTAGTTCCTTTATCACTGATGGATCTAATAAAACAGGGAGTTAAACTGACAGATGCTCAAATCACCAAGATAAATCAATTGTTCATTAATTCAACCCCTGAGACCATGAAGTACCCTCCTACCCATTTTGTATACCTAAATCAATTGGGCACAGACCTTGCAGACATGATTAGTCCCATATTGGGCTATAATTCAATAGAAATTATTGATGAAACTGTGCTGGCGATAATGGCCATGTTTTCTCCTGGTGAACCTCCAATCTGTTATGACTATGCCACTTACATCTCCAATAAGATACATGAGCAATTGATAGACTTGGAAAGACAAAGGGTGTTCAGATACACCTCCTATATCTATGATTTAATCCTATACTATCAGCATGAAAACTTTCCTTTTCCTGTGAAAAGAATGGATGCACAAGGCAATCCAAGGTCAGTGGTCTATTGGTCCTCTGTTTTCCACCTCAGATCTTGTTCCCCTTACACTTATTCTGAGTTTATAGACCTCTTCATCCACCCAGCCATGTCTCTGCTCCTGAGCTCACCTCCTCCAAGACTAACCGATGAGATGCAGAGAATTCTTCAGTTGTCCAAGGTATACAACATTGGGGATTGGTATTTTTACCAAAACCACACAGTTATCAGAATATATGGGTGTGAGTTGGCCCCATACAGATTGCCCAGATATGTGCCTATGAGATTGTTTTCCCTTGAGTATTTCAGGCAATTTGGGAATGCTGATGTACTCCATTTTTCAAGCAAGGGCAAGAAAGCACAACTTAAAGTCATAAACCAATTAGGCCCTTTCATCTACAATAAAAGGGAGGAAGCTTGGCAAGAGGCAGATAGAATGCTAAATGGCCTTGGCTTACAGACCAGCTTCCTTTGGAAACCATATGACCCCACTCATTTCATAAGCTTAAGAAGGATCAGATATAGGCTGGCCAGTTATGGTCACTTAAGGTTGCCTCACATAGAAAAATATGCAAATCAACTAGAATGGAGGGAAGGCACCTTAGAAGAGGCTACTACACAAGAAGAATTAGCTCAAAAAGGAATAAGAAATCTCCAAAAGTTGGCTGACTTAGAGCTTTGTTCACAGGTATTTTCTCCTCGAGGCACCCAAGTGGGAGCAGCTGCCTCATCATCCACAACTCAAAAAAAGGCAGTCCAAGTCCCAATTACAGGAGAGACTTCAGCCAAGGATAAAGGTAAGGAAACAGAACAGCAAGAGGCCCCTGAAGAGCAGCAATCAGCCCAAGAAAAACAGCCTGAAAATCATCCTAAACAGCAGGAAGAAATGGCAGAGGCTCCTGGTCCTAATGATGAGCAAATGCAAGAAAAGGATGCCCCAGTACAGAATGTTACAGTGGAGACTTCGATGCTCCAAACCCCTATCAATGAAGAGAGGGGTAAGAAGAGAGATATAGAGGAACAGACTCCCCTTAGTACCGCAACATCACAGCAAGGGGAAAAGAGACAAAGGCTTGATCCTTTTTCAGAGGAGGAGATGCCTTTTGGTCAAACAAAGATGGGCCCCCCAGCACAGAGGTATCAGCTAGCTCATTACAGCAAGAGCCGAAAGAATACCTGAAGGAGAGATCAGCTCCTCAGGGCAACAAAGAAAGGATGAGTCTAGCATAAAGAAACAATTCATAGACATAAAGACCAGAAATGAGCCATTGAGGTTACAGCTGTACAATCACTTGTTGAAAATGGCTCCTACAAACCAGCATAGGTTGATGTCTGCATATGATGTGCAAGAGGGAAAAATGATAATGAGCCATTTCAAGCCCACAGCGCTACAGCCACAGTCTGCAGCTGATTATATAAGAACAAACTTGGAAATATTATCCAAGGAAATCCACCCAATGGATCAAATTGAATTGCACAAGCAAACGAGTGAGATGGTGTATGCTACTCTAGCAGATAATACATTGGTAAATTATAGATTGCAGAATTCTTTGAATAATACTACTGCACAATTGGAGTTAGAAAAGGCATCCTCCTAGGCTAAAGATAACAGGATCAGGTCTCTAGAGGAAATAATTTTAGAGCTCGGGCATGACCCAAAGGATCCCAAAGCTGTGTAGGCACTGCTAAAAGAAAGAGATGCAGATATTTCAGCTTTGAGAAATATGGTGAATATCCCAACAACCCTTCACCCCCAAACAGAAGAGGTTGCTCAGCAGAGGAAAGACCAGGATACAACAGCCATGCTAATAACACTACATCAGCAACTGGTCCAAACAGAAGGTAAATTGGTAGAAACAGAGGCTGCACTGCAGGAGGCACTAAAGCAGAAAGAGGGAGGCCAGCCATCTCAACACCCTCAGCAAATCATAGACCTTGAGGAGTCCCCTCAAACTACTGCTCCTCCCACAGGGCAGACAGCTCAAACAGCTCCATCAACATCAGCACCAGCAACGGCCCCAGAATAGGCTCCAAGCCTAGACATGCAAAAGATGATGAAGGAGATTCAAATCCTAGAAGCCCAGATGGCAGAGCTGAATGAATCCAAGGAGAAATTGGCCACACTCAATGAGAAACATGATAAATCCAAGCAATAGGTGGTAGAAAAGACAAGGGAAGTAAGGACCTTGGAAAGAAAAATCAAAGAGCTAGAGAAAGAAATGGCCATGGGAAAAGCAATAACAGAGCTCAAGAGAATCATATGGGTAAAGATTGGTCAATCAGTCACAGACCAATGGCAATATATAGAGACCATCCATGAGCAAATGGATTTACTGGGCAAGGCTTATGCAGAAAGTCAAAAAGCCAGAGCTTCTCTAGGAACTATGCCAGATGTAGCTACTAGAATGATCAATGTGTTGAACAACAGAACTGGCATACAGTTAGCAAACATGGGTATCAGAGATAGAACTGATACAATTTTACTGATCAAAAGGGTACTCACCCTCAGAAACTATGTACAGGCACTAGAAAGAAAATGTCAGGACATTCAAGCAAAGGTAAATACTTTTGGTGCCAAGATCACAGCATTATATGACAGGGGACTCCCCACTTTACTAAACCGCACAGGAAGGCTATCTTCTCATGAGAAATATGCAAAAAGAGTCAACAACTACATCACTGATCAGTTGACTACCTCATCTAGCACTTCGGAAGAAACTGGGCCGCCCACAGGACAAGAGCTGTATGATAAACTAGAAAATATGTTCTTTATAGAACATGAAATAAATCATCTGTTTGAAGTCCCCCCTAATTATTACAAATATACAGATGCTGATGAAACATTACACAAGATGCAAAGGCATCAGATGCCCACTGACCAATGGTGGACAGATATGATAAGGACTTTGCTATGATTTAATAAAATAATCTAATCAAATGCATTTTACAGCAACCAGAGAATCAATAAAGAAGTCACAGATCAACAACCACAGGTCAAAGATCATAGGTCAGCACCCCAAAAGCGTCAAAGCCGCAACATGTCATCTACAGCCGCCGTCGTCAGCAAGAGCCGTCCAAGAATTAACGCAGCCAGCCCTTGGGCCCAAAAGTCATCATCAACTAACAAACAGCAAACAGCTGTTATGTACCTTTACTACAGGCTTTAAATTTTGTAAATAACTTCACTGTACAAAGTTGGTATAGATAGTTATTGCTCAATAACTATCATTCTAGATATTTTACTTGATATTTTTGTATAAAATCTCCCCCACGCAGTTCATTTGGGGGTTGTTTTTTTCTTGTTACAAAGGAGAACTCGGCTGTAATCTCTGGAGAAATAATAGAAAAAGGCTTTGGGGTTTGCAGAAATTGGTCTTACTGATGCTTGCTGTCTTGGAACTACTGAATGTTGCAGGATTCTAGTGTTGTGTCTTGATATAATAAGTTTTCTCTATCTCTTTCACGTTTATTATCAGTTCAACTCATATCTTTCACATGTTAATCTAAACTTAGGAAGAAATAAAAAGAATATCTCAAGATTTGTCCATGGAGACACCCTGATTTCAATCTGTCTTTGCTATAAATGTTTTCTATAGTCTCAGCTGTTTAATTGGAATTCTTAACTGCTCCAATAAACCCTGAATCTTTCACAGTTTCTATTTAGTAATTCATGTATGCTACTAATTAGAAATTGCTGTTCAATTTGTTATCATACTGTCTATAATTCCATCTCCCACTGTTTCACTCACTAATCAGAATTTATATCAAGAATAGTCATCTAGCCTTGCAGCAAAACTTTCCCATTACAGGCACCAGGACTGTCCCAAATCTCTGACTCCATATGCCCAATGGACTAACATCTCCCAAACATTTCATGCCCTTATCACAAGAACATTTCACAACCAAAACTTTAAACAAAAAGCTAAACTCATAACTAGCCTAAGATCTTTACAAAACAAAGCTAAAATTTAAAGAGAGAGCCCTCTCTGATTTCAGGCAGGCTAGGGCCTGTAATCCAAAGATTGGTTAGTGGTTACCCCGGCCGTATTCCCTTGGGAGTCATAGGGAACAACCTGGGTGTTAACATAAATGGCGACTCCGCTGGGGACATCAATTTCATAGACCTCTGCTTGGTATTTAACGTTGTAGATAAAGTCTGAAGGAAAGCGAGAAAGCCTTGGAAACTGCCTCTACTTTGCATTTGTAGGAGTATATAAAATCTTCCTCAGTCGATATTTATTTAGTCTTAAGTCTCACACATTTAGTCATACCTGGTCAGTCCCTTTAAACATTCATACATCTTAGAAAACTTTCCATAAGAAGATCTTAGAAGGCTGGCTCCTAAAAAGAAAACCCGGCATACAAGATCTAATCCTGATCCAAATCCATCACCTGAGTTCCAAAACCCAAATCTGATTTCAAGAATACATAAAAAAACAAAGGATAGAAGAAACATTTTCAGATTCAGGTTCTGAAACAAGTGTTCACACTGAGATTCCAACCCCTGCTAAGGTTTCTCGCCATCCTCATACCACAGTTCAACAATCCCCTAGTTCTTCTTCCACCCCACATAGTGCCTCCTCAACTCCTCCATTAGTTACACATATCCCTGTTATCCCCTTTCCTCCACTTGTCCCATTCATCCCTGTTATTAACATTGTCCCTCCAAACATGGCTAATAGATATGCTCCACTGCAGTTACCGGCCAATCCAGCTCCTATGCCTCAAGACTACCAAAGCAAAATCTCATACTTTGATGGTACTGGCTCTTATCCAGCCCTTCAACATACTAAGAAAATGCAGGACTACTTTGAAAACTATGAAATAGATGATGATGGGGTTAGAATGAAAATTTTTGTACAAAGCCTAATAGGAGATGTAAGAACATGGTTTAGGTCACTTACAACAAACTCAATAGCTGATCTCGAAGCCCTCTATCAAACATTTATCAATAGATGGAAGAAGAAAAAGGACCCACTTCATATTTTAGCTAAATACAATACAATCAAAAGAGGTCCACAAGAAACTGTTTTGGACTACTGTGCTCGGTTTAACAATGTCTACAATGCTATTCCCCAAAATCTTAGACCCCCACCGGATCTGGCCCTATATACCTTCCCTGATGGATTTGATTCAGATATGGCATACCAATTAAGAGAAAGGGCTCCCCGAACTTTAGCTGAAATGCAGGACATAGCAGTTAGTGTAGAAGCCAACCTGATAGCAAAGAGAAATAGGGCAAGAACGGAGAGAAAAACTACCTTTAAAGAAGAGCCTTCAGGCTGGGATCAGAAACTGGATGCAATAATCAATGGTATGCAAATATTAGGTGAGAGAGTGGAGTCGGTTGAGAGAAAATCATCATGGGAAAGCCCACAAAACAATCCTGTCAGAAATCCAAATTTTAGGAGAAACCAAAATCAACATGCTGGAAATGCAAGCCCTGAAAATGAGGTCAGACCTCCTTTCCAAGAAAATTATGCTGAGACATCTACTTCTAATGAGCAAATAGATGACACCCACATCAATTTGATGGGTTTGAATGATGAACAACAAGTTTTCTTGACTCAAGAAGATAAGGAAGAAGATGAAGTAAAGCAATTTCAAACAAAATCAAGTGAGTCTTTTGACTTCAAGCAGGGATATGATACAGCTATTTTTGAAGTTCATAAACAGTACAAACTAAGAAGTAGAACCATAAATGTGTCACAGCCTGAAAAGGTAAAAGATGACCAGCAATCTAAGAAAGCTACCATTTCAGAATCCAAAGACAAATCTGATCCTATCACTAATGAAGTCACAGTAGAGGATATCACTGAAACACATGCCTCAAATCAACAGCCATCAGTTGCACTTCCTTTACACACCAATTCAAACAACCCTCCTCAAAAAATGGGTAAAAAGGACAAACCCCAAAATCAGACACAGAACCCAGAGGAACCCTCTAAAGGGTCAAATGACAAAGAAAAAATGGTCAACCAGAATGCTAAAATTCAAACTGAAAAACCTTTTGACTTTGAGTCTGAAATTCGTAAATTGAAAATAGCCATACCCCTTGCTGAATTAGCCAAACATGACATTTACAAACAACAAATTAAAAAGTCCCTTCAATTGACAAACAATAAAGATGATGTTAATGTGTTGGATGATATCCCAGAATTACTTTTTGGCCCTGAGGTTGATGGAAAAACAGCAGGTAATGGAATTTTTGAATTTTTGTCCGGAGAATCCATAGTAATAGAATTTTTACACCAACGTTTCAAATCCCAAATGGGATCCATCATTTGGCTCTTCTTTTATCATCTTTCTCTTACCCTGATGATGGATCCCATTTGGGATTCGAAACGTTGGTGTAAAAATTCTATTACTGTGGATTCTCCGGACAAAAATTCAAAAAGCTCAAACCACAGATCTCTAAAATCAGGTAATGGAATTTTACCTTTTTATGTCAGCCTGCATATCCATGACAAGATACTACACAATGCCATGTTTGATTCTGGGGCATCCCATAACCTTATGCCCAAATCTGCGATGGAGAGACTGAATTTAGACATAACAAGGCCATACAAGGACCTATTTTCATTTGACCCCAACCAAGTCAAGTGCTTAGGTTTGATAAAGGATTTATGTGTTTCCTTGGTTCAATATCCAAATAAAACAATTTTAATGGATGTGGTGGTTGCAGATATTCCGCCAAAATATGGAATGTTATTATCTAGATCATGGGGTGCTAAACTCCAAGGCTCCCTTCAATTAGACATGTCCTATGCCACCATCTCTGTCTTTGGGCAACCAAAGAGACTATACAGAGAAACACTCATGAAATACATGGTTAGCAGTGAAGAAAAACCTCAAAATTTTCCCATATATGCTGTCCATTCTGACATAGACTCCTATATTCTCTTCAATGATAATACATGTCCTACAAATGATGATGAGACCAAGACACTCAAACAAGATCAGTATATAAATGAACAAACTGCTGCTCTAGAAATAATAGTTGAGCAATCAATAAACAAAACTGTTCAAGAAGAAAAACCAAGTGTAAGCCGAGATCTCAAATTGTTGATGCCAAGTCCCATAATAGTTGACAATTCTTCACTTAACCAAGAAGTCCTTTGGTTCCTTGAATTTGATGGGTCAGTCAACAAATTAGGGGTAGGAGCAGGGGTTTGGATACATAACAAACAAAACAGTCATGCAGAGGGCCGAGCCTACAAGCTAAACTTCAGGTGCACCAACAATATGGCAGAATATGAAGCTCTTTTACTAGGCCTCAAACTAGTAAAATCCTTACAAGCCACAAAAGCTTCAATCCTAGGAGACTCAGACCTAATTATCCAACAAGTAAAGGGAAATTTTGTCACCAATGACAAAAGACTGAGATCTTATAAGTCTGCTGCTGCTGAAATACTAAATTCCTTCACTGAATTTCAAATTACCAAAATTTCTAGAACCCTCAATCTTCATGCTCATAGTTTGGCCACATTTGCAAGCACTTGTAAACTACCTTTTGAACCCAAGCATTGCTTTACATCTGAGATAAAACACAGACCTTCTGTCGCAAACAATGTCAAGGATTGGAAAGTGTTTGAGGATGATACACAAATAAATAATTTCTTGAGTTTGCAGCAAGAATTTTCAAGACTAAAGATTGATACAGAGGCTGCAAGTGATTCACAAACACTAGGTGAACAACGCCAAACAAATATTTCACCCAAAACAGCAAACCAAATGCTACATCCAACAATTTTTAACAAAGAAAACATACAAGAAATTAAACAAATCAGTTTTGAGGAAATAGCTGATGCTGAAGCTGAAGTTATACAATTGAAAGACAATTTTCTTCCAACAGGCCTCACTCCTTTGGAAGACATTTTTGACTCAAATGATATTCTTAGGAAGCCAAAAATGCAGCCCCTCAATGCTGCCATAGAAGAATGTAACATTGGAACTGTTGAACAACCTAAAATAATAAAATTGTCTGCTTCCTTACCTCTTGACCAAAAGCCAAAATATGTTGACCTTTTCAAAGAATTCCAAGATGTCTTTGCATGGAGCTATGAGGATTTGAAATCATATGACACCTCTGTCATTCAACATACTATCCCTCTCAATCCAAATCAAAAGCCCTTTAAACAAAAATTGAGGAGAATCAATCCTATGCTTCTCCCATCAATGGAGCAAGAGGTACAAAAAATGTTTAAAGCTGGCATCATAGCACCAATCAGGTTTTCTGATTGGATTTCAAATTTGGTCCCTACAAGAAAGAAAACTGGTGAAATAAGGCTTTGTGTTGATCTAAGGAACTTGAACCAAGTGTCCCTAAAACATAATTACCCCTTACCCAAGATGGATCACATCTTGCAAAGAGTAGTGGGGGCCTCAAGAATTTCTTTACTTGATGGATTCTCAGGTTTCAACCAGATCCTAGTTGACCCTGATGATCAGGACAAAACAACATTCAAAACCCCATGGGGAACCTTCAAATATGTCAAAATGCCTTTTGGGTTGAAAAATGCAGGAGCTACCTTTCAAAGAGCAATGGATATTGCTTTTGCCAAAGAGATTCATGATTTCCTTGTGGTTTACGTAGATGACCTTACACCATTTTCAAAATCTGACTCTGAACATTTGAAACATCTAAGGCAAATATTCATAACCTGTAGGAAATATGGAATTTCCTTAAATCCCAAGAAATCCCTGTTTGGTTTGGAAGAAGGCAAGTTATTGGGTCATATTATTTCAAAGCATGGTATTAGAATTGATCCAGACATAATACAGGCCATCCTACAAATGCCTCATCCAAGAAATGTAAAAGAATTGCAAGCCTTCTTGGGTAAGATCAACTTCCTAAGGAGATTTATCCCAAACTTGGCAGAATTGATCAGATTACTTAATAACATGCTTAAAAAGGATTCTAAGGTAAAGTGGACTGTGGAATCAAATCAAGCGTTTGAAGGAATCAAACTAGCCCTCACCCAAACCCCAGTCCTAACAAACCCTCAATTTGATAGAGACTCCATTATATTTTCCTTTGCTCCCCAACACACAATTGTTGTTGTCTTGTTACAAAAAGATGATCAAGGGAATGAAAAACCTATTGCTTTCTTTAGCAGAGCACTAAGAGATGCACCTCTCAAATACCAGATCATCGAAAAACAAGCTTATGCTTTAGTCAAAGCCATCAAAGATTTCAGAATTTACATCCTATACTCTCATGTCATTGCCTATGTACCAAATGCTATTGTCAAGGATATTTTGACTCAAGAAAATTTAGAGGGTAGAAGAGGAAAATGGATTGCAAACATCTTAGAATTTGACATTGAGATAAGACCTACAAAACTGATAAAGGGCCAAGGTTTGGCCAAACTAATGTCTGAAACAAATTTCCAAGCCCTAGACATAAATCAAATGGACAATGAACCGGAGCTGGCGACTCCAAAGATCAATGTAGCCTTTGAACAATCCTCCTGGTATTCTGATATATGTTATGTGTTGCAAAACCTGTGTGCTCCCCCAGGATTGTCTAGAACTAAATGTAGGTTCCTAAAAATGAAAGCTTCAAGATTTTGTGTCATGGATAACAATTTGCTTTGGAAAAACCATGAGGGTATATTGTTAAACTGCTTAATTGAGAATGAGACTAACAATGTCATGAAAGAATTTCATGCAGGTGATTGTGGTGGACACTTGTATTGGAATTCCACTGTGGATAAGATACTGAGGGTTGGTTACTATTGGCCCACTTTGTTCTCAGATGTTAAAAATTTCACTACCTCATGCCATAAGTGTCAAATGTTTGAGGGAAAGAGAAAGTTACAGCCACTTCCTCTGAGGCCCATTGCAACAGAGGGACCTTTTCAACAATGGGGCTTGGATTTCATTGGGGAAATTCATCCCTCATCTTCAGGCCAACATATATGGATCCTCACAGCCACAGACTACTTCACCAAATGGATTGAGGCCATCCCATGTAGACAGGCAAATGATTCAAATATCATTCAGTTTTTGGAGAATAACATATTGTCTAGATTTGGTTGCCCCACCAAGATAATAACAGACAATGCTGCTGCTTTTAGATCCAAGAAGATGGTGAAATTCTGCCACAAATTTCATATTACTTTGGGCCATTCCACTGCATACTACCCCCAAGGAAATGGCCTAGCTAAATCATCAAACAAAAGCCTTGTAAACATCATAAAGAAGGTGTTGGAAGAAAATAAGAAGAATTGGCATAAGAAGCTTGTGAATGCCTTATGGGCAGACAAACTAACAACCAAGAGATCCATTGGGGTCAGCCCATATGAGTTAGTCTATGGATTAGAAGCCAAATTTCCTTCATCACTAGGGGTTCCTGTTATGAAACTACTTCAAGAAATTCAAGCTGAGCCGAATGACATGCAAAGAAGGATCAATCAAATAATATGTTTGCAGCAAACTAGAGACCAAGTTTATAGCAGAGTTCAAGTTTTACAAGAAAAGTTAAAGAAAGCTTTTGATAGAAGGACTAAGGCTGAAGATTTCAACATTGGGAACAAAGTCCTCAAGTGGGATTCAAGAAGGGAAGATAAAGGAAAACATGGAAAATTTGATTCTCTTTGGAGAGGACCATTTGTTATCCAAGCAGTGCAAGGAAACAACACTTCCTAAAAAATCTGGATGAAACTGACTTGGATGAAGGTCCTGTGAATGGAAGGATGTTGAAGCACTATTTTGACTACTTCCCATGTATATAGTTTGACTCTCCCTTGTACATTTTAGGGTGTATATACTACTTTCTGTTAACATGTATAAAATGCAGTTTCCCAAGTTTTGTAAGTTATCAGCAAAAGGCAAATAAGTTCAGAGAACTACCAAGATGGAAAGGGCACAATTTTGAGATTTCAAGGAGGAAAACTCCAAGATTTGGTAAAAGAAGTCAAGGGCCAAGGCATTCTGACCTGCTGTTCTTGGTCTTTCAAATGGAAAAACCATCCCCATGTGGAGCCATTATTAGATACCTATACCAATAGGTTTCATATTTCATGATTGGCAAAGAAAGTTCCAAATATGCTCTGCTTTGGTGATGCAAAGATCCCATATTTCCAAGAGAATGCAATATGTGTACATAGCTTGATTTTAACTGAATTTTGGATGGATGGTCCAACAGCCTAATCTGGATCATGCCATGTTTCAATTTCTTGTCATTAGAATAGAGAAAGAAGCCTGTCCAAACTGCTTAATCTTGGCAGGCCAGTAGTTAGGTAGAGAATTAAGGTTCCCAACTGCTTAATCTGGGGCCTTGGAGGTAATAAGGTTAGTTGTAGATAGAAAAGAAAAGAAAAAATAAAAAAGAAAAGAAAAGGACAAGTGAGGGTTTTCTAGTCCAAGTGCACCCTCTATGAAGAAACAAAAAATGCTAGGCAAGTAGATGGGTAGGTAGATGGGGTTGCAGAAGTATCAACTCTTTACAATTTTGTTGGTCTAAAAGCAAGAAAACTTCATTGGATAGAGAAGCTCCTCTTCTCTATCATTTTTGCAGTATCACCATGGATCATGTCTAACCCCCTGATTACCCCCATTACACTCATTAATAACATCCCAATACTACCTATGCTCATGGAAGAAGTCAAAGTCTTTTGTTGGTTCTTGTTTCTTTAAAAGCCACATTTCTTGTGTAAATTCTTTTCATTTTGATCTACTTCCTAAACTAAGTTGATTTCATATAAAACTTAGTGTTTTTCCCCCCTCACCCACCTTTTCCACTCATACTAACTGCTAATCTATCACTATTTAACTCCCTGTACCCCCTATTCCCCCTATTACTATGTAAACTATGCAAAAAACCCAAAAAATCTATATATCCCCTCCCCGAGCATTATAGCTCTATGAATCGTTTCATGTTTTCAAGCGCTAAAACATTGAGGGTGACCCAAAGAGCGCTGAAAAATTAATCCTGGGATTAATCTGAGGTCTGCTTGGATTAATAACCTAAACCCTCTTTGTAAATTAACCTTTGAAAATCCCAAATGACCCCTTTTTAACCCGTGACACTCTTAAAACCCGCAAAACCCACTTTTTATAATGTTCTGCCGGGCGCGTATTTCAGAAAATAATATTATTTTATTATCCATGCCCTTCTATATCGTCCGACCAACTCTACTTCCCGCTAGCCGTCGGATCTGGGCTTTCCCATTCGACGGCCCTTGTCAATTTCGGAGCGGCCCCGATGTACTACCGTTAGCTTCCGAAAAATGACGTCCGCTGACGTACACATGGGGGCACGCGTCTCCATATTACTGGATGGGGCCAGCCTCTGACAATCCTACTTTCGTATGAATAGCGGTGCGATATCATACCGCTTACCACTCTCGGTTTTCCGCTAACCAGTCATGCCAACATCACGCCACTTCACCGTCGCATCAGCGCCCCCGCCCGCCATCGTTCCGAGCTATCACGCCACCTATGCAGTCCCCGTGGACCACTCACAGGCTGCAACGTCACCCGATGACGTCATGCTGACGTCACCCGACCCTGAACCCACCTGATGACGTCATGCTGACGTCATCCAAATTTTCACGCCAACACCAAAAAGTCCATATTTGGCCGAATTTTGCCATTTTTGCGCATTTTTCGGTGTTTTTCTGCTCTGCCTCCTGCATGTATTTTCACGACCTTTGCTTCCGCACGTTGCCAATACCATTCAGAGCTGCTGCCGCCCAGAATTCGACTACAACCAAGCTCAAATACCGCCATTAAACCAGGTATTTGTCAATCCCCCAACTGCGCGCTCTGTTTCGTCCTACATTGTTAAAAAACCATTGAAATTGACCATCTTTCCCCTGAAGAAATAGGCCTGCTACACCTTAAAACCAATTCCATCAGTTTTTAACTGGCCAATTATGCCCAATTACACCCCTATTGCTCTGAAACAGGTTGCAATTCAGCAAATTAACTAACCTACCGCGCAGGACGGTATTTCTCCCAAAATAGTTGAAATTCAACCCAAATTTGCTTATAAAACATGGATACACCAGTAGCACCTGTTGCCCTGAATGTTGCTCCATTGAATGCCCCTCAGAGAGAATTGGATTGTCAACCATTAGCAGATAGAGATTACCAAATATCAGAGGAAATGCTAATGAATAGCAAGTATCACATTCACTTGCTAAATGAATTGAAAATTAAGCATAATAGTGGGACTGATATATTGGGCATTTGGGACTCTTTCCTCCCCATCTTCAAGATCCCTCAGGTCAACTAGTTCCCTGACCTAATCCATCGGTGTGCTGCCTACTATGACCCCACTCAGAGGGTTGTGCTTGACCCTTCAGGCTCAGTTGTTTTTTATGTCACCCTTGCAGCCATTAGAGAGATGCTAAACTTCAAAACTGCTAAGAAATTAGTTCCTTTATCACTGATGGATCTGATAAAACAGGGAGTTAAACTGACAGATGCTCAAATCACCAAGATAAATCAATTGTTCATTAATTCAACCCCTGAGACCATGAAGTACCCTCCTACCCATTTTGTATACCTAAATCAATTGGGCACAGACCTTGCAGACATGATTAGTCCCATATTGGGCTATAATTCAATAGAAATTATTGATGAAACTGTGCTGGTGATAATGGCCATGTTTTCTCCTGGTGAGCCTCCAATCTGTTATGACTATGCCACTTACATCTACAATAAGATACATGAGCAATTGATAGACTTGGAAAGAGACAGGGTGTTCAGATACACCTCCTATATCTATCATTTAATCCTATACTATCAGCATGAAAACTTTCCTTTTCCTGTGAAAAGAATGGATGCACAAGGCAATCCAAGGTCAGTGGTCCATTAGTCCTCTGCTTTCCACCTCAGATCTTGTTCCCCTTACACTTATTTTGAGTTTATAGACCTCTTCATCCACCTAGCCATGTCTCTGCTTCTGAACTCTCCTCCTCCAAGACTAACCGATGAGATGCATAGAATTCTTCAGTTGTCCAAGTTATACAGCATTGGGGATTGGTATTTTTACCAAAACCACACAGTTATCAGAATATATGGGTGTGAGTTGGCCCCATACAGATTGCCCAGATATGTGCCTATGAGATTGTTTGCCCTTGAGTATTTCAGGCAATTTGGGAATGCTGATGTACTCCATTTTTCAAGCAAGGGCAAGAAAGCACAGCTTAAAGTCAGAAACCAATTAGGCCCTTTCATCTACAATAAAAGGGAGGAAGCTTGGCAAGACGCAGATAGAATGCTAAATGGCCTTGGCTTACAGACCAGCTTCCTTTGGAAACCAAATGACCCCACTCATTTCATAAGCTTAAGAAGGATCAAATATAGGCTGGCCAGTTATGGTCACTTAAGGTTGCCTCACATAGAAAAATATGCAAATCAACTAGAATGGAGGGAAGGCACCTTAGAAGAGGCTACTACACAAGAAGAATTAGCTCAAAAAGGAATAAGAAATCTCCAAAAGTTGGCTGACTTAGAGCTTTGTTCACAGGTATTTTCTCCTTGAGGCACCCAAGTGGGAGCAGCTGCCTCATCATCCACAGCTCAACAAAAGGCAGTCCAAGTCCCAATTACAGCAGAGACTTCAGCCAAGAATAAAGGCAAGGAAACAGAACAGCAAGAGGCCCCTGAAGAGTAGCAATCAGCCCAAGAAAAACAGCCTGAAAATCATCCTGAACAACGGGAAGAAATGGCAGAGGCTCCTGGTCCTAATGATGAGCAAATGCAAGAAAAGGAGGCCCCAGTACAGAATGTTACAGTGGAGACTTCGATGCTCCAAACCCCTATCAATGAAGAGAGGGGTAAGAAGAGAGATAGAGAGGAACAGACTCCCGTTAGTACCGCAACATCACAGCAAGGGGAAAAGAGACAAAGGCTCAATCCTTTTTCAGAGGAGGAGATGCCTTTTGGTCAAACACAGATGGGGCCCCCCAACACAGAGGTATCAGCTAGCTCATTACAGCAAGAGCAGCAAAGAATACTTGAAGGAGAGATCGGCTCCTCAGGGCAACAAAGAAAGGGTGAGTCTAGCATAAAGAAACAATTCATAGACATAAAGACCAGAAATGAGCCATTGAGGTTACAGCTGTACAATCACTTGTTGAAAATGGCTCCTACAAACCAGCAGAAGTTGATGTCTGCATATGATGTGCAAGAGGGCAAAATGATAATGAGCCATTTCAAGCCCACAGCGCTGCAGCCACAGTCTGCAGTTGATTATATAAGAACAAAATTGGAAATCTTATCCAAGGAAATCCACCCAATGGATCAAATTGAATTGCACAAGCAAACGGGTGAGATGGTGTATGCTACTCTAGCAGATAATACATTGGTAAATTATAGATTGCAGAATTCTTTGAATAATACTAATGCACAATTGGAGTTAGAAAAGGCATCCTCCCAGGCTAAAGACAACAGGATTAGGTCTCTGGAGGAAATAATTATAGAGCTCGGGCATGACCCAAAGGATCCCAAAGATGTGTAGGCACTGCTAAAAGAAGGAGATGCAGATATTGCAGATTTGAGAAATATGGTGAAGATCCCAGCAACCCTTCACCCCCAAACAGAAGAGGTTGCTCAGCAGAGGAAAGACCAGGATACAACAGCCATGCTAATAACACTACATCAGCAACTGGTCCAGACAGAAGGTAAATTGGTAGAAATAGAGGCTACACTGCAGGAGGCACTAAAGCAGAAAGAGGGAGGCCAGCCATCTGAACCCCCTCAACAAATCATAGACCTCGACGAGTCCCCTCAAACTACTGCTCCTCCCACAGGGCAGACAGCTCAAACAGCTCCATCAACATCAGCACCAGCAACGCCCCTAGAACAGGCTCCAAGCCTAGACATGCAAAAGATGATGAAGGAGATTCAAATCCTAGAAGCCCAGATGGCAGAGCTGAATGAAGCCAAGGAGAAATTGGCCACACTCAATGAGAAACATGATAAATCCAAGCAACAGGTGGCAGAAAAGACAAGGGAAGTAAGGACCTTAGAAAGAAAAATCAAAGAGCTAGAGAAAGAAATGGCCATGGGCAAAGTAATAACAGAGCTCAAGAGAATCATATGGGTAAAGATTGGTCAATCAATCACAGACCAATGGCAATATATAGAGACCATCCATGAGCAAATGGATTTGCTGGGCAAGGCTTATGCAAAAAGTCAAAAAGCCAGAGCTTCTCTAGGAACTATGCCAGATGTAGCTACCAGAATGATCAATGTGTTGAACAACAGAACTGGCATACAGTTAGCAAACATGGGTATCAGAGATAGAACTGATACAATTTTACTGATCAAAAGGGTACTCACCCTCAGAAACTATGTACAGGCACTAGAAAGAAAATGTGAGGACATTCAAGCAGAGGTAAATACTTTTGGTGCCAAGATCACAGCATTATATGACAGGGGACTCCCCACTTTACTAAACAGCGCAGGAAGGCTATCTTCTCATGAGAAATATGAAAAAAGAGTCAACAACTACATCACTGATCAGTTGACTACCTCATCTAGCACTTCAGAAGAAACTGGGCCGCCCACAGGACAAGAGCTGTATGATAAACTAGAAAATCTGTTCTTTATAGAACATGAAATCAATCATCTGTTTGAAGTCCCCCCTAATTATTACAAATATACAAATGCTGATGAAACAATACACAAGATGCAAAGGCATCAGATGCCCACTGACCAATGGTGGACATATATGATAAGGACTTTGCTATGATTTGATAAAATAATCTAATCAAATGCATTTTACAGCAAGCAGAGAATCAATAAAGAAGTCACAGATCAGCAACCACAGGTCAAAGATCACAGGTCAGCACCCCAAAAGCATCAGAGCCGCAACATGTCATCTACAGCCGCCGTCGTCAGCAGGAGCCGTCCAAGAATTAACGCAGCCGGCCCTTGGGCCCAAAAGTCATCATCAACTGACAAACAACAAACAGCTGTTATGTACCTTTACTACAGGCTTTAAATTTTGTAAATAACTTCACTGTACAAAGTTGGTATAGATAGTTATTGCTCAATAACTATCATTCTAGATATTTTACTTGATATTTTTGTATAAAATCTCCCCCACGCAGTTCATTTGGGGGTTGTTGTTTTCTTGTTACAAAGGAGAACTCGGCTGTAATCTCTGGAGAAATAATAGAAAAAGGCTTTGGGGTTTGCAGAAATTGGTCTTACTGATGCTTGCTGTCTTGGAACTACTGAATGCTGCAGGATTCTAGTGTTGTGTCTTGATATAATAAGTTTTCTCTATCTCTTTCACGTTTATTATCAGTTCAACTCATATCTTTCACATGTTAATCTAAACTTAGGAAGAAAGAAAAAGAATATCTCAGGATTTGTCCATGGAGACACCCTGATTTCAATCTGTCTTTGCTATAAATGTTTTCTACAGGCTCAGCTGTTTAATTGGAATTCTTAACTGCTCCAATAAACCCTGAATCTTTCACAGTTTCTATTTAGTAATTCATGTATGATACTAATTAGAAATTGCTGTTGAATTTGTTATCATACTATCTGTAATTCCATCTCCCACTGTTTCACTCACTAATCAGAATTTATATCAAGAATAGTCATCTAGCCTTGCAGCAAAACTTTCCCATTACAGGCACCAGGACTGTCCCAAATCTCTGACTCCATATGCCCAATGGACTAACATCTCCCAAACATTTCATGCCCTTCTCACAAGAACATTTCACAACCAAAACTTTAAACAAAAATCTAAACTCATAACTAGCCTAAGATCTTTACAAATCAAAGCTAAAATTTAAAGAGAGAGCCCTCTCTGATTTCAGGCAGGCTAGGGCCTGTAATCCAAAGATTGGTTAGTGGTTACCCCGGTCGTATTCCCTTGGGAGTCATAGGGAACAATCTGGGTGTTAACAGGCACAGCAACACAGAGCAGTGAATTCCCAATGAGGGGGCAATTTACAGAGAGGACAAGGTAGACAGAGGAGAAACTGAGTTGAATTGCTCCAGGGAGATATTTCCAATGAGAAAATGTTGGGTTTAAGGGTGGCCTTCCTGGTGGATTTGTCTAGCAGAGGTTTTAGTTTGCGAATGCGCAAACAGACTGTAAATTCGTGGAAATTCGGCACAATGGGGACTTCTGTGAGTGAAATTGGACTTACAGTGTGGAAGAGGACCAGTGGTTCATGAAAATTTCCTGAACTTACTTTGTTTTTCTTTTCTTAGTTTCCTCAGAGAATTGTGGAAAAAACTAGGCGCGGAGGGGATAACTTGATAAATACCTGGTATACTTCGGGCAATGATTGCAATGCAGGTGAATTCAGGGCGCTGACAGTGAGGATCAGTCTTCAAAGTTGGTAGGTAAACGACGTGCTCGCTCATGTAGGAGTACAGTGAGTAAAAATGCAAATAACGCGAAAAAATAGGCTTTTTGGGCAAAATAATGAAAATTTGGCTTTTTGGCGCCTTTTGTCGGATGACGTCAGCATGACGTCATGGGTGGGGTCAGGTACGGAGTGATGACATGGCGATCTGCGAGTGGTCCACGTGGATGGGGGATGTGGCAGACAACTCAGGGTGATGGCGGATGGAGCGGTGATGTGACGCTGAGGTGGCAGTGACGTATGCGTGACATGGACGTGACGTATGGCGGAATTGGCTAAGCGGTAAACGGTAATTTCGGATCGCTTATAGTACGGGAGAGGTTTTGGCAGGCGGCCTCCCGATACAACCTGGGAACGACACGCGTCCGAGCCCTAACGTCATGGTCTGACAGATTTCGAGCGCTATCGTCTGGGCATCGGAGGCGGTCCGATATTGATGTGAGCCATCAGATGGGAGGGCCCAGATCCGACGGACGACGGGTTGTGGAGGTGTGGGATGGATACGGAGGGTCCCAGTGACATTTAAATAATATTTCCTTTTGTTTTTTGTGGAATGCGTGCTGTAATCAAAACTTTGGATAAGCGGGAAAAATGGGTTTTGCGATGATTTATGAGCCAAAATGGGTTAATTAACATTTGTTCGCAAAGCGGGGTTAGTGCTGTTAAACCAAGCAGGTCTTGGATTAATCCCTAGACTTCATTTTTGGCATTATTTTACCTATTGCGCTTAAATCTCTTAGCGCTCCAACCTTTGAAGTTATAAGGCTATATTGCCTAGGGGAAGGGATATATACATATTTTTTTTTTGGGGGTTTTTTATATATAATAGTAATATAATGATAGGGAAAAGGGGAATTAGGGAGTTAAGTAATAATAGGGTTAGTAGTTAGTATTGGATGGGAGATATGGAAGAGAGGAGGCAAACACTAAGTTTTTAGGGAACAAACTTAGTTAGGAGAGTAGATCAAAATGAAAAGATTTTTACACAAGAAATGTGGCTCTTTATGCAACAAGGATCAATAAATGAGTTTGATTTCTCTCATGAACCAAGGTGATAGTGGGATGTTAGCAAGGAGTTTAATGGGGAATGATTGGGAAGTTAGACATGCTTCACTTTGTTGCTACAAAACTGCTGAATAGGAAGATCTGCCCTGGCCACCATGTGTTTCCTTTGCTTAGGCCAGAGATATGAAAGAAATCATGCTTCTGCAACCCCATCTACCTACCCATTCTATTGCCTATCATTTTTTGTTACTTCAAGGAGGGTGCACTTAGACTGGAAAACCCTCAATTGCTCTTTTTCTTTTCTTTTTCCATTTCCTTTTGATTTTCTATCTAAGGCTAGCCTTATTACTTCCAAGGCCCCAGATTAAGTAGTTGGGAACCTTCATTCTCTACCTAACTACTTATCTGCCAAGATTGAACAGTTTGGACAGATTTCTTTCTCTAGTCTACAACAAAAATTGAAATATGGCATGACCCAGCTTAGACTGTTGGATCACCCATTCAGAAGTAGGACAACATCAACCAACTGTAGATATGTGTTTTCCACAAAAATATGAGATCTTTGCATCACCAAAGTAGATCATATTGGCACTTCCCCTGCCAATCATGAAAAATGAAACCTATTGGTATAGATAGCTAACATATACTACAGATGGAGAAATATTTTGATATACATCGTGTACCACTATTACAAAAGGTATGTATTGCATCTAATTATTTAGAACCAAATAAATTTTTATTGTTCTCATAAACCACTTGTCACATGGTCCATTTTCATAGAGGAAATGATAACACATTATGAGGATACCAAGAGCAACACCTTATTTAGGCAATTGATAAATCTCAAACAAAAGGGTTCAATGGAAGAGCACATTGAGGACTTCCAAAAATTGAATATGAGGGTAAATGATATTCTAGAGAAGTAAAAGATAAATAGTTTTATCTATGCCATGGAAGCAAATATCAATTGTATGAAAGTATATTGGAAGAAAGGCATGGAATATTTGATGAAAGACATGGAAGGTTTGAAGGAAGGTGGGAATAATCAAGAAATGTCAAAATAAGAGGATATACAATGGGAACCAACCCTAGAGAAAGAACAAATGAATCCGACCATATCTTGTATTACAATGGCAGGAATTACCACCCCTCAAACTCTCAAGATAGAAGGACATATCAAGAAGAAGAAGGTTCAAGCAGTGAAATATCAGGAAGAAAAGTATCAAGAAACATCAAAATAAAAGGATACTCACCAGGAACCAAACCTAGAGAAAGATGAAATGAATCTGACCATATCTTGTAATGCATTAATCAGAATTACCACTCCTCAAACTATAAATATAGAAGGACATATCAAGAAGAAAAAGGTAATAGTGTTGATTGATTCGGGTAGTACCCATAATTTTATTCATTATAAATTAGCCAAGGAATTGAATTGCTTCCTATATCCAAAACCAAAGAGTCAAGTGATGGTTGTAAGTGGAGGAACCATAAATTTCTCTTGAAAGTGACATAATATCAAGCTATCCATGGGAGAATATGTATTGAATAGCCTAATGATTTCCATTCCAATGAGTGGCATTGATATTGTACTAGGATTCCAATGGCTACAATCCTTGGGTACAATAGCTTTTAATTTTCAAGAACATTTCATGAAATTTTCTTCGGAAGGAAAGGAAGTTGAATTAAGGGGTATCACAGGGAAACTAGGAAAGATAATCAGTTGTAATGGAATGACAAGATTATAAAGAAAGAACAACGAGGCATAATTGCACAATTATCTTTACTAATGGCTCCCACATTGAAATCATCTATTTCTCCAGATCGCCAAAAAGTCTTGGAAAATCATTCCAAGGTATTTGAGACTCCCAAAGGTATCCCATGTATTCGTGGTCATGATCATGCTATTCATTTTATTCCAGGAATTGTTCCTCCAAACATCAGGCCTTATACATATCCATATGCCCAAAGGAGTGAAATTGAATGGAATAATGGCGAAGCAGGGTGGGAACTTATTCAAAAGTTTCTGAATATTCTAGTTCCAACAATATTTCCAAAACTTGACAAGGAAGGAAAAATCATATTGAAACCTAAAGAATTCACAGAACCGAGAAGTCTACAACTACTAAATCAATCAGTTTAAGAGTATCTCATCAAGTGGAAGAACTTACCTGTTGAATATTCCACATGGAAGGATGAGAATTTTATACAGAAGCATCAAGAGCTACTCAAGCATTGAGGACAACACTTTTTGAAGGAGAGGGGCATGTTAGGTCCCTATACTCTTAGTGTAACCCCTTACTATATTTTTGTGCTCATGTAGTCCCCATATTGTTATTATTATGCCCCATAGAAGACCATTATTGTTATTATTGTGTCATTTAATTATTATTGTTATGTCAGATTGGATTATATTGTGACCTCCTAGACTCCTATATATAGAAAGGAGGTCTTGTCATTTGTATCATCAAAGAATTGTTCATTTGTGTAATGTAAAGGTGTTTCCCCCTCGAAGAGGCTTATTTCTAAGGCATTGATATATCTTTTCTATATTTTTGTGAGCTGGTTTCATAACAAACTTCAAAAGGATCCCTAAATGTTGACTGGTTCCTTCGTTGAAAGCCAATAGATTCTAGGTGATAGGCACAAGTTGCGGGGAACCCAAAGCTTGCCAGGTAGTAGAAGACATGATACTAACGGACACGCCTTCATCTTATATAGTGTCAGGTACTACCATATTATAGGATTGTACTGTGATCTGGAAAGGCACATAAGATGGGAGGCGGAAAGCAGTCAATGGACCCCAATCGAAAGAGACAACAAAACTACTTGGTGGGGGTATCATATGATTGCCCCCATGCTGTACTGAAATAAAAGAAAGACTCTCCTGAACAAACAGAATGGGAGGGTCACTCTTTGATTCACGAGAATTTGAGGAGACGAGAAGAACATGAGTAGTATGATCACCACTTTCTTCATGAACAAAGTGAACAACTAAAGGCTGATCGAAGTTGACACTCTTTCCGACCAATCATTGGTTGGGAACAGACACAAGAGAGTCATGCTTAGGAACAGCTTGATAGGTAAGAGATGAATCCAAGTCAATCTCTTTACCAAACAAGAGAGGTTCAGAAGAAAGCCTTTGATAACCAATATGAAGTTGGGGTTGAAGAGCTGTAAGGTTTGCTGGCTTATTGGGGCCTAACCCAGGTTCAGAAATGTTTAGCCAAACAAATCCCATACTACCAGCCCTTTCAGAAACAGTCCGTGGAGCGCAGAATAAAGTCTCACTCTAGGTAGTATGGGAGGGTGCTGGAACTAGGTTTCTGCATCCTAGGGATGTCTTGATGAGGTTTGGAGGGGTCGCGATCCGATTTGTGCACTCGCGCTGCTTCGCGCAGCTGGCTGACCTTCACATAGCTCAGTGAAGGGGCACTTTCTAGTTTCCTTATTATTATTATAGATCTGACTTGATTTAATGGTCTTTATCAAACATTCAATATTTGTAACCAATGTGTGCAAGCATAAACCTTAAGAAATGCATAAAACCATAACAAAAGAACAACCACACTAATCTATGAGAAGATGCACAATATTTCAGAAACACTTAGCTTTTATTAATCTTTGGTTCCAGTACAATCCAATTCCGCCCTGCGCACTCAGCTGCAGGGGTCCGCGCACATAGCTGTGGACTCTACCAAGCCTTTGTGCACATAACTGTAGCACATCTCCTACTACAACAACCCTCGACTCGGACTTACAAACTCAGAGAGAATATCGTCGTTAACAACCGATATACTTAAGATATAATCCAAACTTACCAAAAACTGACTTTTACACCTAGAGCCATTCTCTATCTATGCCTTCCCATGGTTCATAGACCATGGGCAGGCCAACTCACTTTCTATTATCTTACATTATTTTTAGACAGAATACCCTTTGACTTGACTCAGTACAACTCACTCTCCATGCATTTCACGGAGCCTTTACAATACCAATACCCAAAATTATGGGCTTTAATCCCCAAAACAGTTATGCAGGGGATCCCCAGTCCCTCATGCCACCTTCCACTTCTGCTAAGACAACACCTTCTGGTAACACCAAAGTGTTCGTTGTGCATGCCTGCAGCATCTGCTCAGTTTTGGCTATATCTTCCAGAAGGTACGGTGTCATCATTTCTAGGGATCACACCTGTAATGCATGCAACTATGCTTTGAGTGCCCCCAACACAGTTTTCTGCTTCGTCATCAACTCTGCCAGAGCATCCCTAGTGACATTGTGAATCGGTTTGCTACTGTCAATAAGGGTCCCTCCGTGGTTTTTGTTGTCTTTGTGTTTTTGTGCGTGGGTAGTTGCTCCTAGACACGCAGCTCTTGAGTTGGGTCAAGTTTGTTGTAAGGTCTGTGCATTCCTATGTCTCTACCTCCCACTGTATGTCCTGTTCCATGGACATTTCCTAGCCTTCCTCAGTCTCCTCAGTGGACGCGGTTCTGGTTTGTACTATCTACTCTATTGTTGCTCCTCAACAATCTGTCGTTGTGTTGCCTCTTCCTATTCCTAACGCTTTCCTTCCGCTAGCTTCGTCGTGCGTAGCTTGGCTTCTGGCTCCCTCTTCCATGCCACATTCTTTTAAAGTTTTTCCAAGTCCGGGGCGTGCCACTCTGGATACCATGTCACTATTACTTCGAATATTGCATCATCTGTGGCAATGAATGGCAGTGTTTCCCACACTCAAGCTGGATCCTTGCGCGCAATGATATACAAGTTATGCATATCTACCTTTAATTCTGCCATGCTATGTAAAGTGTTATACACTATCAGGGAAAAGCACAGCCTACGGTTGATCCATGTTCATAAAATTTCCTCTATGAATTTTGAAAATAGCTTTATCTCCTAAATCCTTGTCACGTCTTTTGTTGACCAGAGCGAGGTGTATCTCACGACCTCGGGTAGGTTCCACTCAGTGGCGGGAAATTGGCTGTCAACTAGAAGCTCCCCAAAAACCACTAGGATGGATAAGAGAAACCACGTGTAGTAGAAGGTCTTACCCTAGTCCTGGGCTTCCCTTCAATTCATAAAAAATTCATTGCAGAGAAACTGCGCCAAGTTGAACTCGACCCTTCTGCACACTGCTCTGCCAACACAATTACAGTAGCTGTCACTTCATCTGCATGGCATTTCCTCATGAGCTTGCCAGCTAGTAGCTAGGTGGTGATGCACACCCGTCGGTCCTTGATGCTTGCTATTACATACCCTTGCTTCCTTTTCTCTAGCTTATTTTTTCCTTCATAGCTTCGGTGAGGCCCAAGTCGCTGCTCTTTCTGGTGATGTCTACGAGATTGCTTCCTTTAATGGGCAGTTGCAAAATTCGATGAATTAAGTCGACCATGATGGGAATCGACTCCTCCATCTAGAGATACCCATCATGTACTAGACACAGGAGCTGCCGAGTGACAAAAATTGTGATAAGCACGCAGTGGTAGTGGGGTATCCACCGCAGATGGAGTAACCTAGCCTTCTCCACACCTTGCAACCATTTCTGCTATAGTGATTTCTCCGTAGCCAATTGTGGAAACTTCTCACTATCTGCAACGTGCCAGTATTCAAATTTTATATTTGGTACCCATCCCAATAGTGATCCGTCAAACCTTATGTAATCCGGAAGAAGCGGGGTTTGGAGCGCATTCTTCGTGGCCTCGAGGTCCTTCGGTATCTTGGCTGTCCCTTTCCATGGTGGAATGTAGGGGGTAACTCTCGCTGAAGGCACTTGGGAGAAATTTTCTGCCTCATTGTCCTGTGCCTCAATTTGGGCCATCAGGGCTTGTCCTCTCATTCTCTATTTCAATGGTTACAACTTTGCCCTTCTCTGTCATGGATAATTTACTAACTCTTGGGTTCCGTGGTGATACCTAGATGAGCCCCATTGGATGCTTTTTTCTGTGATCGGGGCATGCATGGGGACTTCGGTACCTCTGGTGTACCTGCTGCCTCTCCAGACTCCTCTTGGATCACCCGGAGTTCTGGGGTAATTCTCGTGATTCACACTCTAGCTCTCGACATTGCATCTATATTAGATTTTCCTCGTAACATGCTCATGAGTGGTAAGGTAGCTTGGGGCTCGCTGCTCTATACTAGCTTAAATCTTAAACAACTAAGTGTTGCTTTGAAACTATCCTACATAATTTTATATTAACATTTAGGTTTGAATTCAGTCATTCCCTCCATTTATGAGTCATCTGTACCTTTTTGGAGACAGATCATCCCGAATCTAGATCGTAATTCCTGTCTTAATGGCACACCGCTCGCTCCTTTCTGCCTTAAATTAGCCCTCTTGTCATGAATAGTGATAGCAATGGTCACCTCCCAGCCTACCCACATAGCAGCACAACCCCGTATGAGCGACCGCGATCCCTGTGACTGACGCAGAACCTCCTTTCCATGCAGCTTTCCTGCAGCCTTGTTTATAGTCCTGCGCCTTCTTTCAACTCCCCGGAGCGCTGATACTATGCTTCCTACAAATAGTCAGGTGGTCGCACCCCTCGTGTGAGGCTTTGCTTTTCCTGCTAGCTTGGGTTGTGGGCACCTTTCACATGCCCTTGCATCTAGTAGTGTGTCACGTTCCTCTTTATATGGTATGATCCCTTGTTTGTAAGGTGAGGTTGCGGCCCTGATAGCAGGGTCGCCACTCTTTCTACCGCAGTAGTAGGGCTAGTTGGACTTGATCTCATTATACTTAGTTTCTTGTGTCTTGCTTGCGTGACTTTGGCTTCCAGTTTGCGGATTTATTCATCCATTGTCATACTTCTCTTCCTTAATCGTGCCCACTCATCATTGAGTTCACGAAGTTTCATGCTTCCTCGTTGAAGGTCTTCTTACAACTGTGTAGTTCCTTTACCAAGGTCCTCGTGTCTTGCCCCTACTATGGGAGCCGTGGTCACAGGATTCTTCTTTGTCTTCCTGGTTTCCTCTCTTCTTGTCCATTGAGATCATTTCCTCGCTTTGGTTTTTGCTTATGGTCTTATAGGCCCATTGAACTGATGGCACGCACAGGTCCCAATTTGTTCATCCTTCTAGGTAAACCCAATTCATGATCCTACATAGCCTTATGAATACTCTATCGTGGGGGTATTTGCGGTGTGCATCGCTTTTGCTGCTACCGTGTTGGATCCTGATCTCTGATTCATAGCCTAGGATGTGCCTGCCCAGCTCACAACTGTACCCATCGACACAGGTGGGCACACAAACTGATTTGCCCTAGTTGCTCGGTGTTTAGTCAATTTAGTGTTTCTAAATTGATGTCATTAATTGTCAACCCGGGGCTCGTAAGCTGATGAAGTGAAGGTGTACTATATGTACTTAAGCAACCTCTTAGAGCTTTTTGTCGTTTGGGGTGTTGTTTGTGGTTAATTTATCTTCCTAAGATGGAGTGATGATTTTATAAACAGATGAGTGATAGTGTGTGTAAGGTGAATTCTAGATGAGTGAGGGTGTGTGATTGGTGGTTTCTAACTACATGCTGAAAAGGAAAAGCTTGAAAGAAATAAACAACTTGAAATGAGCTGAAAGCAAAGAACCACTTTCTAATGGCATTAGTCACTACTCATGTTGCTGCAAATAAAAAGATAAGAAAATCACTTCAAAGACCAATGATAATGTTTATCTCTTCCTAACTCTCTGCTTCTAACACATAGTACTGTGTAAAACACGATTAGGAAGTAGCTAAAGATAAGTCTAAGAAATGATAAAGCTCTAAATGACAAATTATAACACCACTATGCCTTTCTCCATCATTCTGCTTCCAACATACATGGTTATGTGTAACAAGTGGAAAAAAGAGTTAGTGATATAAGCGAAGACTACTTCAAAACAAGTTGTAATTCATTAGTATTCTGCTCTCTTAAAGATAAACAGTTTATGATAAAGAGACCATTAATCAGTTAGCATACAACTTGAGAAGCTAAACTAAAAGCTAAACTAGAAAACAGAGTAAAAGGCAGCATTATGAATAAGACAACTGAAACTACCACTAGATATAAAGCAAATACACAAACACACACACAATCCCGGGTTAAAAACCTGCAGAAAAACAAATCTGATCAGTCAAAGTGAATGCTGCAAATGAAATGACAATGAAAGTGAATCAAGCTGTACATGTTTCAAAGAAAAGGAAATGCTGAATGGAAAATAAGGAAATAGCAAGAATATGAACATAAAATACTATACAAGGGCGGTCATGAACGGGGGCCCTCCATTCATAAAACCCAAAGAAGACTCAAGGATTTGAAAACGTCAGAACAACACTGTCTTCTATTACTCCATATGCAGAAAATTACAGTCAAGAGTGCTAGAACAGCACTGTCAAAATAGAGTCTTGAAATGCACTAAAATTATAACAAGTTCATAAAACACAGCAACTAAAAAGTAACATTAAGCGTACACAGACGCTAGTTTTTATAGGCATCTAAACGATTGCCTAATGCGTAAAGCTAGAAACTGAAAATTAACTAATCTGTCATGCGTAATAAAGGTTCAGCAACATGTCATGAGCCTCGTGGATGAGCTGGAGGTTCTGGTCGTTATGGGAATTGAATCTAGGGTTGGATTATGTTTCCCACAACCTGCGTAACATGGAAAAATCACCAGTTGCATTGACGTGACCCAACAGCTTACGCAACACCATTTAAGCTGCCTTTGTTGACCATGGCTTGACCCTCATTGACCGGAGGTGTAGATGATGTGGCGGACCGAACCAATAGCACAGGAACCTTGAGCACCTTTATTCCCACGTGCCCATGTGGTTCGTTTTTCAAAATGACACGTGGAACCTTGAGATTAACAAAAAGGCTGCGGAATCACCAGATGGCTGCGGAATCGCTGAATGGCTGCGGAATTGCCAGACAGCTGCGGAATCTCTGTAAATATGTCAAAATCTAAACAAAACAGTCACACATTAGCAAAGTTCACTTAATCATGCTTAAAGACATCAAATGTAATGATCTGGGTAGGTTTACAAGGAAAATAAGGCAAAAGAAAGAGATGAGTGAGGGAAAACTGTAGGTAATGATGGATAATCAAGTGCAAGTTAGAGGCTCTACACCCGGCTCGCATTTGATGTTGGGGACTTTCAGACCATAAGTGCATGCTTTTTCTTCATTCGCACCAATTACCCATATTCTTTTGGTGTGTCTGCCACCATTGTGCAGCTGTCGCGTGCAATGCCCATTCCATCGCACCATACCACTGTTGTTTTGGTACTGACCTTCCGACTTTGTCTAAGAGTTTATCGTCACCTGTGTCCCCATCATATGGTGGGAGTTCCCTTGCTTTGGTCATCACGCACCGCAGTGATCTAATCATCATGTTGTAATTTAGTGTTGTTACATCATGCAACCAATTCTACCAGCGTTCAATTTCTTCATCCGAATCCGAGGTACAGGAACTGTCACTCTCCCATGAGATTCTCCCATCTTCAGTGTAGTTCACCCGATCCTGGTCTTGCGCTGTTATTTGGTAAATGAAATCTAGCTCATTGTCACTATCATCCTCGCACATAGGCTCAGTGTAACACGCTCCTTCAGCTGGATCAGTGGAACTACTACGCCTAGGGACTTTTTCTTGAAAATCATTTTTCGCTTTTTTAGGTTGATGACACCATTCATATTTGTGGCCTAGTCTATCCCTAAAAACGTGGGGTAAGGATTACTATCATCCACAATCTCAATTACCTCAAAGTCCATCTGCGTGCTTGCACCTTTGTTATCCACTATTACCCCTTGCAGTCTCTCCATGGGAAAGAACTTTTGTTGGTTCACCATCCGTAATTGAATAGGAGACCATTGTAACATGAGCCAACCCATTCTTTCCCAATCCTATTTTTGTAACACGTTTGTGTCCGCACCCAAGTCAAGGATTATCTGATCCATCTTGTACTAGCTAATCTATGTCGCCAATCTCATTTCCCTCCTGGTGCATAGTGCATGCTTTCCCAGTTTCCAAACTACGCATGGTTCACCTGATCCTGCGCATCTAGTTATCATCTCTTGTAGTCCTTTAACTGCCTTATTGTCATGCAGCAACTTCATGCATGTATCTAAAAAGGTATTTAGCATAGAAGAATCTAGGCCCATCTCTAGTTTATCCTTACTACCTGAAGTAGAGACCTCTATGAATTTCTTCTTAGCTTCCATAAACGTTTCCTTTGTGCATTCCAAGTCAAACTCAGGTTCCTTTGTAGGAGCCTTGCATACCCATGTATCTTCTTCATGCTGCTTCATCTTATCTTCCCCCGTGCTTGTGCCACTTCTGAGCATCATGTTCATGTTGGGGTCTTGTTCGTGCTGTTCAGACCTCATCATTTGGATATTTTGCATCGGAGTAGGCTATAACACCCCTTTTTCGCGCATTTGTGTGATCAACATCAGACAATCTACCATTTCATGATCAAACTGTTCACAATACAGGCAATATATTCTCGTTGTGTTGGTACAATCACGAGGATCATGACCAAGCCCTCTATAGTTGTAATAGATTAGCTGTCTGCAGCTTCTTCCAGGCCCCAATCCTCCTCGTCCTCGACCTCACCCTTGAAATCCACCCCACGTGGCTAGATTTAAGCCTCGTGTTTCTATCTGCATTCGATAAGCTGGGGTCCTATCCATCATTAGCTCATAGCTCCAACATGTCTACTCATCGTGGCCCACGGATCTACAGAAATTACAATATAGTTGCTGCGGAGTCTAGGTACACTTTTGCAATAGGTGACAGTTGTCTGTTGCATGATTTGCTCCCACCTGACAAATGGCACACCAGGGTGCGGGTGCCACACTCTACCCTGCCTGCACCTCTGGTCTCAATGGCATCGGTCCCCCTCTGGCCAAATAGCTCATGAATACTGGATAATGATCCTTATTGTTGAATTGAGGCTTTTGTGATCCATATCAAATTTATGATATATTTTTCGACGTAAATAACATGATATTTCATTTGTCAACGTGTTTCGAACTAACCAGTGTGGTTCATCGTCAGGACAAGTTGAAGAATCAAATCTAGCGTTGCATGTTAAATAGTCCGAGTAGAACCTCCAACGGCTATAATAAAAATGATCCTTATTGTGACCCTGGCTTTTACATTTTCTACACCACACTTCTTCATGTGCGTCTGGCCAGGGTGCCCTATCCTGCTTCAAACTCTGCATTTCCAAACATAGGTTTTGTAGTTGTGCGTGGATTTGTTGGAATCGAAACCTTAGATCCTGTATCAGTGTTTCATGCAACCTCATAACCATTTCCAATGCTTCTGCCTGGGTTGAGAGCTTCTGTTGTGACAATGCCATCCTTAGGTGTGGAGTCAAAGATGCCACGAACCATGTGCAGTGTTGTGCATATGTTAGTGTCATATTAGCCATGTGGATCGTACTTTTCAGCCACTGATCCAGATCCTAGGGGGTTTTACCTGGAACTATCGCAATCTCCTTAAATTCGATGATCGATTGTTTTTATGATTTTGGCCGGCTAAACTCTCTGTTCAACGCAATCTAAATCTTTGCTATTCCGACATTCGGGTGATCATTCACGTGCTTGATATACCATGTCAGTGCACAATCCTACAACACACTTACCAATGTGGCCTTCTTAATGTTGTCATCTGTAGCCCCATGTGCTTCCCACACTTCTCTTACTACGAACCAAGACTGATCTAGGTATTCATTCCCTACTTCTCTAAATACAGGCAGCTTGATCGCGCTCACCATCCTAAACTGTGGGTTTGGTGGAGGTTGGGTGGTTGGAGAAGGAGGTGAAGTAGGTGTTACACAGTAATTTGTCACTGCCTTCACTCTAGTCCTTCTACTGTGTCATGTGTCCAAGTCAAACATGCTATATTGAACAAATGTTCTATGATGCTGCCAAATGACCCACTTTTCCTAAGTTATCTACCTCATCACGACTATGGACTTAATATACACACTGAAGTGCACTCATAAATAGTCTAGATGTGCTGCTAGCATGGAAGTACATCTGATTCCCACGTGTAGGTTTTAACCCTGTACAGAAATTACCTGCATACGAATTCTTAAACAAAGAAAATAAACAATGCGAGAGCATAACCCATAAAACACATATGCATAGAGATTTTTCCCTGGATCCCAAAACCGGGACTACTAGCGTGATTTTTTATTATGTTCCTTTCAATGTTACAATACATATTTATACATGCCGAAGCATCCAATACCATGGACCGAAAACCATCGCGTCCAATACCATGGACCGAAAACCATCACGTCCAAAAAACATGTGTGAAAATCATGCACAAAACCATAGGTGGGTCCGCCCAACCTAACATATGGTCCAAAACCAAAATTTTCTGGGGCGCTGCCCCGGACCCCATAAAGTGGGGTTACGGGTGCCCTTCAAACCCCCTATTAACTACATGGAAATAATGTAACACAACCCAACACCGCGATGGTCCGATTTCATGCTCCAGCGTGAGGTTGCTTATTATCTTTAGCTATAATCTAACTAGCTACATTACTCACTAGCGATGTCAGCACTAAATATCAGTTATGCACCCATGATGATCTAGATTGGGCGAATTTGTTCCAATACTTGGCCTTCTGGATGACTCCAGACCTGGTTGTTGGCATAGTTTGTGTTGCCTTTCCTCCTCTGGTATGGCTATTCCATCATTTGTGCTACCTTCCTTGGGGATAAGCTCACTCTTCCACCTTTCATGGAGACTCCTCTTATTTAAACTCTCACCATTGCTATGCACTGCTAGTTTTTTATAGTTGGCTAGTTGGTAAATTCTTGGATTGAGTAGTGCTCTTAGTGTAGCTGGTGTGAGTGTGACAAGTGTGGCATTGTTGATAGTTTGTGGAAGGTTGTGAAGTGCCCTTAACAGTGTGTAAAACTTATGAGAGAGAGAGACTTGTATGTTGGGAGATCCATCTTCAAAGAGTAAATGCTTGAAGAACATGTTGGTTGGATCCATCTGAGAAGGCTTCTGACGTCAAGACTTTTGTTGTAAGCTTACTCTTATTTCATTATTAATACAATCAATGATGGTTTCCTATGTCTTGTATGTAATTTACTTGATAGCTCATGACTTCTTGACTTTGTGAGTAAATAGATCATTGTTGTTTTCCGGTTATGTGCTTTTTTGTATTTCCTTTGCATTGTTTCAGGTCGATCACTCATTAGGAGAAGGAAGCGGAAGCTGGAGCAATGCAACGGAACTCCATCAACCACTGGTTGAGGTAGGCCTCCAACTATGACTATTTAAGGAAATCTATTGTTGATGTGTCCTTGTTTGTGACTAGACCCACTCTAGGGCTAGAGGGGTTGCCTCTGTCCGCAGAGGGAACACTTTCCTGCATCACAAATTGTTGACTCCAGTGGGGAGTTTGTGCTATGTTCTTCTCTTGCTTACTCTTGTTTTGATTTTTATTTGGTCTCTTCTGAAGTTTGGGGATTGACTATCAGTCTTTTGAGTTTCATGGATTGATCTAGGAATTACCTCTATTTGATTGAAGGATTGACTGTACTTTATCTGGGAGTTTTTGTTTGCCTGTCATTGTTTTGAACATCATCGCAGATTTAAATTTAACAGTCACGCTGTCATCGTGTTCACCCTTTTGTAATATCCTGTGCATCGCTTAATAACGGCTCACAATCGTGACGGTTTTGAAAATCTGACCATCACGGAAAAGTCGTGTACTTCTGCGCTGACATCGTTCTATTGCTGCGGTTATTTCTTTATCAGTTCTAGTTTCTTGTGTATTACCCACTTTGATTGCTATAGAATTGAATTTCTAAATTCTGCCTCCTGAGTCCATCAGTCCTGCAGATCCCTTGCTTTTCTCGCTCGCTTAGTAGCTTGTTTTTCACTGTTTATGGTTAAGGCACTCTCTCGTTGGCTTTGTTTAATGAATCTTGCATTTTCACCTGTGTGACCTAGTTCATTATTTCAAGTTTCTTGAATCAATTGGCTTGGTTGCTGGTTTGTTCAACGTTCATTTGTAGCTTTTTGTTGGTTTGGTTGAGCCTTCCCCATTGCTCGTTTTTGGTTGATTGTTTAGTGACTGTTATTGGACCAATATTTGCTATTCATTCGATTTCGTTTCACTACCGAACATAGATCATAATTGTTTGGATCAACTGGTTTTTTCCACACTTGCTTGTTTCTTATTTGCTTCTTCTAGATTTAAAGAAATCAAAATTAAAAGGATTGCATTCATTTGGTATACGAAAGTGAAAGTGAATTTTCATTTCAAGTTTGTATATTGGAAAGCAAATAATAAAATATCTCATTAGTAGTATCCGTGCACTTTAAGAATTGATTTCTGTATGCATTGAGTGACTGCCTTTGTTGTCTTGGTTTTCTTGGTTTGGGAATGATCTCTCTACCCTCCCGTAGGTAGGTGTTCATTGAAGAAGAATGATATTTTTGCTCATTCTAGCTAACATCCTAGGATTTGTTGTATACATACGGTAAGGCCTGAAAAATGAAACATAATTCAAGATCAAATCTAAAAAATTGAACAAACCTAACAACGCATTGGAACATAGCACACACTATTTAGAGGTCTAGGCTAGAGACATGCTCCAGCATTGTTAAACCTAGTCACTTTTGTTTTCACACAAGGTTGGGTGATTCCTCCTTCTGTGACTCAATAGTGGTCTAGTACAGAATTGTGCTCCCATGTACCATCGAGTATATGTTGGGAGACCCCACTAGGTTATCATCCTTTATCCTTAGAAGTCATGTCTGCCATCTTATAAACCGTAATGCACCGAACACAACATTCGAGAAGATTGACTGTTGTATGGAAAGTCCTTGGTTTTCATATGACTGCCAAGGTGTATATGCAGTTTTACGGGTTTTCTGGTAAACCTTTTGCCTAGTTCTCCAGAGTAGTCACTTTCATTCCTTTTCAGACTCCCTAAAAGAAAAGGTCCATCTGAGCAATTGTCACTTTAGGCTCATTAAATATTCGAAGGCAACTAGAGTCATTGTTTTGTCCCTTTCTCGACTCTTTAAATATGAAAAGGTCATGTTCTGTTCCTGTGTCTTAAAATTTATTTGGCCACGTTCACATTTACCCTCTTAGATATTGTTTTCGTTTTAGCTTGTGTAGGGTTCTTTCTCATTAGTTTTCCTAGGATTTTTAATAGAATCATCCTGGCATAATCATCGATCCCATCTCCTATTCCAAGTGACCAAGGGTCTCCTTCTTCTATTGCTCCTGAGATACCGGTTGTTAGTGATACTCTCCCTATTATTCTGAGTATCCAACCGATTAAATCTCGCGCTCCAGAAGACGAGACTTATGATATTCATTGGAATCCCGTTTGGGAGCCTTACGAAGAAGATATTCCCAGTACTCCTCCTAGTATTTTGGTACCAATGTCTTTTTCTGACATGGATGAGACATCCCCCGTCACTAGTGAAGAATCTGTTGTCACGAGAAGTGAAATTCCTATCCCAACAGAAACTACACCCTTCCGTGTCACTCCTCTCAGTGTCACGCCGCCTTTACGCTATACAGCTTTGAGGGATGTTATGGGTTCTAGGACTTCCCTTACGAGTTACATGTGGTCTCATACCGTTAATCCATCTTCGGAGTCTTTTATTCTTCAAATTCATAATGTGTTTGTCACCTCAGTCCCAACTATTCCAACTGTCTGTGTGGCTTCTTCAACCCCTGTTGTTGGTGTTGTCACTGCATCCTTAGTTGTGACCACTATTGCTGGACCTTCGTCCGGATCTATGAATAGTGGCCCATCGGCATCTACATCCAGAGTTGTTGATATTACACTAAACGCCCCACCTTCTTCTGGTTCCATTCCAGCAAGGGGGGAATACGATCAATATTTACAAGCTCTTCAGAGTCTGGATCCCCAAGATCCGTTTCATTATTACGATTCTCGAGGAGCTCATATTTATTACCCCGGACCTTTGCCATCTCAACCTGCAGTTGAGGTCACGGTCTCATTATCCATTGCTTGGGGTACCACCAGTTATCATGGTGGCCAAGTACCCCCTGCCAATTTTCAAGGACCACCCTATCAAGGTCAGCCATCTTACGCGTAGCCCTCCTATGGGCAGTAGTATTATGGATAGCATTATCCAGGGCAATCTGGAGGCCCATAAGGACAACCCTTCCAGGGACAACCTTTGGCCTATGGTGGTTCATATTTTACTTATTTCGGGCAACCTTCTCGTAATCCAGGACAACCTTACGTGCAACAAGGCCAACCTGGTGTCCACCAAGGCTACCCTTCTGGGAAAGTCAGTCAGCCTTATGTTCAGCAAGGCCAACCCACCGTCCAATCTGGTCAACCATCTCGACAAGTTGGTCAGCCTCAAATCCAATCAGGCCAATAGACCGTCCAATCTGCTCAGCCATCCGGTCAATTAGGATAGCCCTCAGTTGTGCAAGGAAAACCCAATACCTAGCAAGCTCAACCTTCTAGGCAAATGGGTCAATCTCAATCTCAACTAGGTCAACCTTTTGGCCAGATAGCTCAGCCTCAGTTCTCTTAAGGACATCCATCTGGGCCTACTCAACTGGGCACTCAAATGATTATTGCTTCTCAAGCTCCACCTGGTTTTCAGCCCCAATCTGGGCTCCAGACCCAATCTGGCCCTCAAATGCAGGTTGGATCACAATCTCAAACTGCTTATCAAATGAAGCATGGTCCCCAAGCTCAGTTTGGAGCCCAGCCGCCTTGTGGTTTTCAGCAATCCCCGAGGAAAACCCAATTTTCCCCGTACCAAAATTAACAACAACTGCAGGTGAGTCCTTACCAGAATTACCAACAACTATATGTTGCTCCTATAGGCCAAGTTGGTAATCAATGGAATGCTGGGGGGCAGATCTAGGGTCAGCCATCCAGTTATAGCTATAACCCCTATGGACAAAATCCCTACAGATAGAACCCTTCTGGGCCAAATCCATCTGGACAGAATCAATGGGGGCAATAAGCAGTTGGCTGGAACTCTGGTGCTACCTCCTACTCATGGCCTCAGATGTCCTTTAACCCTCAATTACCCCTTTTAGCAATGTTGGAATTACCGGATTTGTCAAAACTAACAAATGATCCTATTCTTCATAATCCGTATTGGTTGCCGGTTCCAACTAAGATTCCGGGTGATTGTCCCAAGTTTGACGGTAAAGCTAGAGAAGATCCCCAAGCCCAAGTTATGAATTATCATCTATGGTGTTCATAAAATTCGTGGCTTGATGATTCAATCCATCTCCGCCTTTTTCAACAGACCCTCACTAGCTCTGCTGCTAAATGGTATATTGAGTTAGCTTGTGGATCTTTTCAGGACTTTAACTCATTGGCTATGGCATTTTTAGCCCATTTTCAATTGCCAATTCGATATGAAACGGGCACAAATCTCCTGACATCCTTGAAACAAACAACGACTACACATATCTCTGATCATATCCATGAATGGAGGCAGCACCACTGTTCGATTAAGTTTTGGATTCCTGATTAGCTTCTGACCGACTAGTTCACGACCTCATTTGTCAGTCCGATAGCGTAGGACATTGCTATGGGGGAATGTGTAGCCGAAGAGCAAGCTATTGCGCGCACTTAGTACCTTGACTTGTTTTACTCTCAGTCCAATACATTATATGATTATTTTCCTGATGCCCCGAAGCCCAGAACTTCCAAAGCCTCGCCAATGCCATCTGTTGATGGCATCATTGGTTCTATTAATCTGTCCTCTAAAATATCTTCTGTGAACCCTAGGAAGCAAAAGTTGAATGCTCCGAATGAAAATAATTCTTAGGTTGTATCCAATTCTGGTAATACTTCCGAGGTTAACACCGTTCATTCCACCACGACAGACAAAACATCGAAAGGAAAAAATAACGGAAAAGGGAATAATAAAGCTGATCAACCGAAGCAGGATTCCCCTAAACCTCCACCCGAGGAAGGTACCAAACGCAAGCCTAAGTATCCTTGCCTTATTTGTGACGAGGATCACTATACCAAAGACTACCCAAGGTGGTCTGAAGTTAGTTTTTTGTTGAAAGGTGCCCATAGGACTCCTGCTGTGCTCAAGGAGCTTTTTCCCTTGCAACAAACGCAGATGGTGGCTGATCCATCCCAATCCTCTTCTCCCTTTGGTTCCCAGGTATTTACGGCTGGGACGATTCCCGTCCACATTAGTACTCTGGCAAAAGAGTATCCGTCACCTACCGGGAAAGAGCCTAAGGTCCCCTTTAGCACTCCTCCATCCAGTTCTGGTCCCCTCCATATCGAGAGACCTAGCACTGAGACGACTATCTCACCCCCTCCTAAAGGTGTACTCCAGAAGTCTTCTTACAACCCTAATGCTCGTGTTTCTCAGAACTATAACATCATTGACGACTTATCCCAGGCTCTATCAGCTATGTCCACTTTAGAAGTTCTCCAAAGCTGCCCCTCTCAGAGGAAGTCCTTGCTATCAGCTATTGGTGGCATCGACCCGACCAACTCAGATATGATCACTTTTGACCTAGAAAGTCATATACCAAGACTACCTCACCAAATTTCCTTCCTTATCTAAGTCATCATCAATTTTAAAATGATTCATCATACCGTCATTGATGAAGGCACTTCTACTTGCATAATGTCTGTTGCTTGTTCGAAGGCTATTAGTTCTCTGACTCTGAGCCAGTCTCTTACAACCTTGGAAGCCTTTGATGGGAGAGAGTCTCACTCTTATCGTATACTCCAATGCTTGCCTGTTACTTTGGAAGGGAAGGCAGTCGAAGTGGAGGTTGAAGTCATTGATGCTAATCTAACTTACAAACTCCTTTTGGGACGAAGCTGGACATATGCCATGTGATCCGTGGCTTCATCTATATTTCGTTTCATTCGTTTCCCTCATCAAGGGAAGATCGTCACAGTAGACCAGTTGTCTTTCTGCACCTCCTCCTCTTCCAATGGAAACATGCCTTTTGTGGAGCATACCTCCATTCCATGTGAGAGTGTGGGAGCTGGACTCTTTAAAGATCCTGCCCTTATGGTTGTTTTTTCACTCCCACCTCCCAAGGTCGCTCCGATTAACATGATTTTTGTTCGCTCTGATCCTTGGGTTCTTCCCCCCGCTGATCAGATAGAATCTTGGGGCGATGAGATGACATTGAGTCTTGCCAAGCTCAACTACGTCAAAATTGTTTCTGCATCCGCTCCACCTTCTAAATTTTCTCCTTCGAGCAGAGCTCTCGACTCGTACGCTCATTCCCCTTGGCTTGGAGATGGCACTTCTTCAGACCCTTTAAAGGATATTTTTCCTACTCACGAAGCGATTATTGAGACCATGTCTCTCATGGAACCTCCTTGGTTTGATCATCACCATCATTCCTCATTTATCCCTGCCCAGTGGGAAATGCTTACCTATCTTGAGCAGTTTGCTCCTTGTCTCCCTTCGCAACCCCTTCAGACGCCCATTCAAGTTCATCAAGTGTCTTCTAAAGGGAACATGGGAAACATCACGCAGACTCAGCCAATCAACATCTCTATTAAACTAGGGATTGTCAAGCACATCCATGTCAGAGTAACTTGTACTCCGGAGGAGATTAAACTCTATATTGATCTTCTTCACAAATTCCGTGATGTGTTTTCTTGGTCTTACGAAGAAATGCTCAGCATCGATCCTAGCATCGTGGTGCATGAGATACCTATATATCCAAGTGCTAATCTTGTTCAACAACATTTATGCCAACTGTGGCTATTAAAGCGGAAGTTGAAAAGCTTCTTAAGGCTAGTTTTATTTACCCCATCCCACTCACAGATTGGGTCTCCAATACTGTCCCTGTGACTTAAAAACAGGGTTCTATCAGGGTCTATGTTGACTACCGTGATATTAATTGGGCCTGTCCCAAAGATAACTACCCCACACCCTTCATTGACCAACTCATTGATGAGTGTGCCGGGAGTGAAATGTACTCATTCATGGATGGTTTTTCTGGTTATAACCAGATTAATATTATGCCCACAGATCAACACAAGACCACCTTTATCTATCCATGGGGCACTTTCACCTACAAAAAGCTCCCTTTCAGTTTAAAAAATTCCAATGCCACCTTCCAATGCACAATGTCTTATGCATTCCATGATATTCGACACATTGTGCAACCTTACCTAGATGTTCTGCCAGCTCATTCAGCAAAACACCAGGACCATCCAGCTCACCTTCGTGAAATCTTTCTCTGTTGTAGACACCACCGCATCTGTCTTAATACACATAAGTGTGTCCTCTGCATTGAGTCAGGCATAATTCTCAGGTTTATCGTCTCCCGAGAGGGTATCCGTCTGGATCCCATTAAATTCGATGCCATCCTGAATCTCCCTCCCCGTGCTTCTTTGCAACAATTGCAGCGTTTGTAGGGTAAAGTGAACTTTGTACGATGATTCATTCCGAACTATGCCAAAGTGGCCAAAGGCTATACATGGTTATTGAAGTGGGATATCCTTTTCTTTGGGATGCCGCTGCACAAGAGTCCTTCGAACACCTCAAGGCTCTCCTTGTTTCTGCTCCATTGTTACATCCTCCTTATTATCACCATGACTACACTCTGTATCTGGCCGCTGCCGATACCACTATTGGCATGGTTATGGTTCAAGATGATGATGATGACACTGAGCATGTCATTTATTATCTCAGCCACAATTTACTAGATACAAAAACTCGATACGCTTATGTCGAGAAGCTGGCATTGGCCATTGTTTGTGTCATTCAACGTTTCTGCCATTATATCTTATTATGCACCACGATGGTGGTTTCTGATTGCAACCCAATGAAATACATCCTATCACGTCAGTTACTAGGGGGCAAGTACTCAAAGTGGAGTGTCATCCTCCAAGAGTTAAACTTGGAGTTCACCACTGCCAAGTCTAAGAAATCCCTCATCTTTGCTGAGTTTCTTTGCTCTCTGCCATCTCTTACTGCACCCTCTCGGTTAGAGGACCATATTCTGGATGAAACTCTGTTCTTAATTAGCACCCTTGGTCCCTGGTATGGGGATATCATTGTCTATCTTCAGACATCCTCTTTTTGCCACGATGTGTTTAAGGATTCTCGGCGACAGATTCGCCATTAGTCTCATCCCTATCGTATTATTGGGGACACTCGTACTGTCTCAGCGCCGACTCTGTTCACCGCCGATGCTTAATGTTCGAGGAAGCTGAACGAGTTCTTCATGACTGCCATTCTGGTGCCTGTGGTGGTCACATGTCCAGGTATGCTACTGCTCAAAAGATCCTTCGTGCTAGTTACTTTTGGCCCTCCATTTTCAAGGATTGCATTCTTTCCGTCCACTTTTGTCACGAGTGCAAATCTACCAACAAAAGATGCATGCACCTCCCACCCCATTGCACCCTTTTGTTACCATCAGCCCTTTTGCCAAATGGGGCATTGATTATATGACCTGTAACCCTCGCTCGGTCGAGGGGCATGGGTATATCATTGTTGCCATTGACTACTTCACAAAATGGGCCGAGGTGATGCCCACACTATCTGATGATGATCAGACAGCGGCACAATTTTTATTTAATCATGTTATCTCACGTTTCGGAGTCCCTTAGGCTATCGTCACTGATCACGACAAGCATTTCTGTAATCATATGATGACTGAGTTAACAACCCAGCTAGGCGTGCGACATGATAGCTCGACATATTACTATCCTCAGGCCAATGGGCAAGTAGAAGCCGTCAACAAGGTCCTAGTTACGATGCTTCAACGTAGCATTGGCATGCACAAGTCCAACTGGAACTTGACGTTGTTCTCCGCCTTATGGGCCTACCGAACTTCTGTGAAGGATGCCACCGGTTTCACCCTGTCCCAATTGGTTTACGGACTGGAGTCTACCCTTCCCATCAAATGTGAGATCCCTTCATTGAAATTAGCCATCGAATTACTCCCCAACACTACTCTGGTAGAAGAACTCCTTCTCTACCTAGAGCGGTTGGACGAGACTCATCGACTAGCCTCTCTAGCCTTTGAAGTACAGAAGAAGATAGTGAAAACTCACTTCGATCATTCTGTCCATCCTCGTTCTTTTGTTGAAGGAGATTTAGTCTTTCTCTATGATCAAGAAAATGATAAGCTGGGGGCAGGAAAATTCAAGCCCATGTGGCACGGACCTTATATTGTAAAGTGAGTTTTGAAAAAGGGGCCTATGAGCTGATTGATTATGAAGGGAACCCTCTGTATAAGCCCCGAAATGGGCTTTACTTGAAAAAATATTATGCGTGAACTTCTTGCATTTTGATTTGTACATATGTGTGTTTTCAGCATGTGTGTTGTGTGTGTGTTTTCATGTTTGGCTTGGTGTGTAGGCATAATTGCCGCTTATTGTGTCTTTTGCTTCTTGTGCAGATGTCTGGTGCACCTTACGTTGGTTTCGCTGATGGTGCTTGTCGTAGTACTCGCAACATTTCTTCTGCGGCATGGGTGATCTACAATCCTCACGGTGAGTTAGTAGACCTTCAAGGTGTTTGTCTGGGTTGTACCAAAAACAATGTTGTTGAATATAGTGTTGTTATTGAGTTACTGACCGAGGTTATAAATCTCGGTATTCTTACATTTGTTGTGAATCTGGATTCTCAGCTTTTTGTCCACCAGCTTAATGGGCGTTATTCCGTCAGAGACCATCAGATTTTAAGGTTGTATTTACGTGTTAAATTGTTAGAAAGGAATTTTGATTTTATCACATATCAATACATTCCATGAAGATTAAACATGTTAACTGAAGCATTAGCAAACCATGTACTAGACAGACATTTGCAAAATATGTAATCAAAATAGCATATAAGAAGCATGCAAAACACAATAATGAACCATAGTAATATATATATATATATATATATATATATATATATATATATATATATATCTGTGTGTGTGTGTGTGTGTGTGTGTGTATGTGTGTGTATGAATATATGTATATGTATATGTATGTGTATGTGTATATGTATATGTGTGTGTGTGTGTCTATATATATACATATATATCTCGTGTGGCACACTGAGGTGCTCAAAAAATTAGTGTATATGTCCAAATAGAGTCTGTGTTCTCCATACATGTGAGACACATGTCTCTCAAAAAAAAATCAACAGCATGAAATAAAACCTAGGCATCTACTGTGGTGGGTTATGGTCCCTGTAGAACACCACTACTCATGCCACTCGCCTCAATGGGTGGTGCACCCTTGGTATCACTCCTATTGTGTGAATCTGGAACTCTATGGGGACCTCCTCGATCCCCATGTAATCAAGGATCCCTGCCATCAGGCCCTCAAGATTTCGGGCCACCGTCTCCACCGGCTCATCAGCTAGAGGAGCCAAGGCTAGTGCTGCGATGCCCTGTGCATCCCTCCATGCCTCTAGAGCCAGCCCTACAGGCCTCACTGGTCCCACATCTGCAAATACCGTAGAGTACTTCATTAAGACATATACATGAAAAAATAAAAATAAAAAACATCATAAAAATAAAATGAAAAAATAATGTGATCAAGTGTCTTACCACCATCGTCTCACTGCATGCAGCGGACAGCTGAATGTCAGGGTCTCCGCGGAATTCCATGCCAGCATATGGCCAGTCCTCAACGAGGATCGTCTGGTGCTCCAACCACTCATGGAACAGTGTCCCCTACGACACTGGTTGTCTACCACCTCCTTGTGGCATAACATGTGCCCACTGTGTGATTATGGTCTCACGTGGTCTGGGAAAATCCAAATCCATGTCCTACAATTTCAATGCCAACACCCACTCCAGTATGAGCGGGACCAAGATGGACCCGTATCCAAACTGTTTCATCTCTCCTCGACGGAAGTTGGTAAGTTGTCTCTTCATATTGGTCATCACCGCTTCCGCCCACTTGAACATGGTTAGGTTGAGACACTCGAGAGCCAACTGGAGATGGGTCTTCAATGCCTTGTGTTGGGCTTGGGAGCCCGCTGCCCATGTCACAATAAATAGAATTGCATAAAGAACCACGTCTTCCACCATCGGGATTTCCACCTTCCCACTTCTCGTTTCGCATGCCCTTGGGCACACTCGTGCCATCAGCATCTCTAGAGAATCGCCCCCGGGTCGCTGGCCCTCTAGAATGGGCCTCTCACTACGATGGGACAACCTAGTCAGGAAATATACGACCGTCACATCGAACTCGATGTCTTGGCCTCGGATTATGAATTTCCCATCTGTTGGATTCTAGGCACAGATTAGTAGCTTTAATATATTAGGCTGGGACTGAAGGTGTGGAGTAAGGAAGAATTTTAGCAACCCGCATGCACATAAATCATTTCGGCACCCAGCATTAGTAAAAGATTCCACATCATTATCATTGTGCATTCGTTCCTGCCAAACAAACATCGTGATGTCTTGCATGACGAGAAAATATGGATTAGAACTTCGTTTGAAAGTTCCAATACGTAATTTACACAAAAGTTAATTTTGCATCACCATAATGACTGTTTTTAAAATAGTCATGATGGCGCAAAGTTGACAGTTCAATTTTCTCGTAGTCATTGTGGAAGTACACCACATTCTCACGATGATCAGAAAGCATTTTGTGTAAAGCACACTCGGTCATCGCAGACCCAAGTGGCATACCCGCGCTGACTGAGCGGTGGACTTCAACTCAAAAATCCATCTAAACTAACATATCTAATGCCAAAATGCATAAAAAAGATACTGAAATGAAGCGCATGAAGAAGTATATTTACTTGGTAGAAGTTTTAGGATGAACGGTGGACGAATGGGGTTGAAATCAGCATGCCAGCTTTGGTGCTCGAAAACACTCCAAGGTGAAATGAACAGTGCCAATGGTAAAAATGAATGAATTACCCCCCATTTTATAGTAATTTTTTAAAATTAGAAAATTATAGTTTAAAAATATGGGTTTTTTCTCATTTTTTATAACATGGCTAATTAAAATTTCATTTTTTAACTATGTTTCCGCATACATTGTTAATTTTATGTCGAATGGGTTTACGTTTGACGTGTTTTTTGCAGAGCTATAGGTAGTGGAGTTATGTCATGATTCGTGTACACTTGATCTGTAAAGTCTTCTTTAACGCTCTTTTCCGACTTAAAAGAGGAAAATATAGCCGAGTAGTTCCTCTTGACTCGTTAAAAGCAATAAGAGGCAGTCACCTTTAAGCTCTTTTCCGACTGTGTAAAAATTAAAAGATTGTTGGGCCTTTGTCATTTTGGGTTCGTTACTGGTTACGAAACAACGTGATTTTGATCTCTTTTCTACTTTTTCGGGTCAAGGTCACTATTCATGAAAAGTACTCCTCAATTGTAATGGTCGAGAGGTTCTTTCGAGTATCATTTTATACTTTTTCGGGCTCGAGAGACATAAATTTACGAAAAAGGACCCCCCTTGGAGTTTTCTTTTCCATGTCTTTTTCAAACTCTCTAAACATGAAAATTACTTCGAGTTTTACCTATGTTGGACTCGTTAAACTCTTACGACATTGGACTCGTCACCATGACGAGACTCAAGCTTCTCCTCCCTACGGTTTCTTAAATTATTACTAGGTTGGATTCAACCGACGATTGAACTTATATTACAAGCATATGCTATCCACTTCAAGCTTGTTTTCAAAAATAATAGGGGTACTCGCCAGTAATGGTGGGGGAAATTTGGAAATCATCATTGATCATCTATGGCAGCTAGTCACTCTTGAACATCGACACTTTTGCTTCTTGTCGGGTTGGGATATCCATACATCATCATTTAGCCTTCCACGGGTTTGGGTTGCCATTTAGCATCATTCCATCTGATTCACATCGTCTCCATCAAGCCTCTGATCCCTTGGTACATAAATGCTGCCACCCTCCGTAGTCATGTCACCGACATGTTCAAGAGTATAATCCTTCTGCAGTTTACATCCTTGCCTTCTCCTTTGATACTCTGTTTCGCCATCTACCACTTGTTCCTTATCTCGTGTCGTTGATGGGGGAAACATTATGGCCCTCTTGCGACGGGTTGTCTCATGTCGACGTCAACTCATTATCCAGGAGATTTCTCTAGAGATCTGCTTTGGTACCTTAGAGCTTGCATGCCTCAATGGAAAGTTCTTTGCACCTGATGGTCGACTTTCATCATTGGTCGTTAATTGGGTGATTCCACGAGTGTTTGAATTTAGCTCCTTCTTCCCACTTTGTGGATTGTGCTAGATAGTACCTTCAGAATCATTGGCATTATTGGTGGTTTCTCTCACACTTGTTAATGGTTTTCGCCATTGACCGATAATCAAGCGACTTTCTATCATTATCGACCTCAACACATCTATTCGCATGCTAAAATTTGTACTATGATTGGTTGGGTTCAAGACCACGAACTCAGATTACACATGTTCGACCTGCACGGATTGGTTCATAATTACATGACTCATTGATGGATGTCTGCAACCATACCTGAGTCCTCATGGATGGTTGCGACCATACCTTTCTCACTATCATGGTCTTATTACTTGGATGGCTGCATCCGTACCATAGACCTAGTTCATATGCATTTTGGACGGCTACGCCCATGCCTAGACTACATGTATTTCACTATCAGAGATATCAGTTGTACTTGCGTGCAAGTTCTTCCAGATGGTGTTCCAGATCAGTCAGTTTCATAAAGCATTTCACCCCTCCCACTCTCTCAGGCTTCATACTTTAGGGGGAATCTTTTACACAGTAATTTATCACTGCCTTCAATCTAGTCCTTCTACTGTGTCATGTGTCCAAGTCAAACATGCTCATATTGAACAAATTCTCTCTAATGTTTCCAAATAACCCACTTTTCTTATGTTATCTACCTCATCGTGACTATGGACTTAATATACGCACTAAAGGACGCTCATAAATAATCCAGATGCGTTGCCAACCCGGAAGTACATCTGATTCACGCGATGGTCTGATTTCATGCTCCAGCACGAGGTTACTTATTATCTTTAGCGATGCTATAACTAGCTACATTACTCACTAGCAATGTTAGCGCTAAATATCAGTTATGCACCCGCGATGATCCAGATTGGGTGAATTTGTTCCAATAGTCGGCCTTCTGGATGACTCCAGACGTGGTTGTTGCCATAGTTTGTGTCGCCTTTCCTCCTCTGGTATGGCTGTTCCGTCATTTGTGCTACCTTCCTTGGGGATAAGCTCACTCTTCCAACTTTCATGGAGACTCCTTCTCCTATTTAAACTCTCACCGTTGCTATGCACTGCTAGTTTTTGATAGTTGGCTAGTTGGTAAATTATTGGATTGAGTAGTGTTGTTAGTGTAGTTGGTGTGATTGTGACAAGTGTGGGATTGTTGATAGTTTGTGGAAGGTTGTGAAGTGCCCTTAACATTGTGTAAAACTTATGAGTGAGAGAGACTTGTATGTTGGGAGATCCATCTTCAAAGAGTAAATCCTTGAAGAACATGCTAGCTGGATCCCTCTGAGAAGGCTTGTGACGTTAAGACTTTGGTTGTAAGCTTACTCTTATTTCACTATTAATACAATCAATGATGTTTTCCTATGTCTTGTATCTAATTTACTTGATAGTTCATGACTTCTTGACTTTGTGAGTAAATAGATCATTGTTGTTTTCTGGTTACGTGCTTTGTTTTATTTCCTTTGCATTGTTTCAGGTCAATCACTCGTTAGGAGAAGGAAGCAGAAGCTAGAGCAGTGCAACGGAACTCCATCGACCACCAATTGAGGTAGGCCTCCAACTATGACTATTTAAGGAAACCTATTGTTGATATGTCCTTGTCTATGACTAGACCCACTCTAGGGCTAGAGGGGTTGCCTCTGTCTGTAGAGGGAACACTTTCCTGCATCACAGTAGGTGAAGTGGGGGATGGTGTAAGTGGGGTTGATAATTGTGGAATGCGATGCCTTATCAAACTAATGGCACTCCTTGGAAAAACCAAAGCATGCTCTTCCTCACTTACTCATGGAGGTGAAATCAAAGGAGTGTTTCCTAACCCTTCGATACCTTTGTAGACCTTTCAGATCTACGTCATTCCACTCATTAATGTATTCGCATCACCAGTTTTTCATATAACAACATCTTAATCCAGGTACTCAAAGACTTGATGTACTTACCTCGCGATACCTTGAGAAAACGTCTTTCTGGTTCATTGCAGTTTATAGTCCTGTCTATAGCAAATTTATTGATAAACCCTCCTATTACCTGATCCAGCCAGTGTTCTATGGCCTGCACGGTCTTATCTTCAGATGCCACTATCCTGCGCACCAGATCTGGAGTCCACACTATCGGTTGATCGAGCTTGCACCTTCCCTGGCTGTCTGCTAGCCTCACGATCTAATCATATAGCTCTGAAGTGAAGGTCGCAAAGAAGATCTCGTGGATTTCCGTATTTATGAAGTAGTCCAGCCACCTCTTCTCAGATATTTGTGGGGTTCTATTTTCCTGTATTACAAACTCGTGAAGCTTTTGATCCAACCAATCTTCAATTTCCTTCTTCGTAGGGTTCTAGTGTTCTGACATCATACATCCCTTAGGCAGATCCCGGTCTCCGTAACGGAACCATTTGTTCGCTTATTGGGGCCTGAACCCGATTCAGAAATGTTTAGCCAAACAAATCCCGCACTACCGGCCCTTTCGGCAACAACCCGCAGAGAGCGGACTGAAGTCTCACCCGAGGTAGTATGGGAGGGTGCTCGAACCAGGTTTCCACACCCTAGGGATGTCTTGATGAGGTCTGGAGGGGTCACGATCCAATCTATGCACTTTCGCTACTTCGTGCAGATGGTTGACCTTCGCGTAGCTCAGTGAAGGGGCACTTTCTAGTTTCCTTATTATTTTTATAGATCTGACTTGATTTATTGATCTTTATCAAACATTCAATATTTGTAACTAATGCACACACACATAAATATTAAGAAATGCATAAAACCATAAGAGAAGAACAACCACACTGATATATGAGCAGATGCACAATATTTCAGAAACATTTAGGTTTTATTAATCTTTGGTTCTAATACAATCCAATTCTGCCCTATGCACTCAGCTGCAGGGGTCTGCGCACACAGCTGTGGACTCTACTAGGCCTTTGCACACATAGTTGTAGAGCCTCTCCTACTACAACAATCCTCGACTCGGACTTATGAACTCAGAGAACATATTTCCATTAACAACCCATATACTTCAGATCTAATCCAAACTTATCAAAAAACTGACTTTTACACCTAAATCCTTGCTCTATTTATACCTTCCCATGGTCCGCGGACCATGGGCAGGTCGACTCACTTTCTATTTTCTTATATTATTTGCGGGCAGACTACCCTTTGACTTGACTCATTACAACTCATTCTCCGCACATTTCACGGAGCCTTTACAATACCAATACCTAAAATTGCGGGCTTTAAGCCCCAAAACCATTACGCGGGGGATCCGCTGCCCAACAAGGTTTTCCAAAACTTTGGAAGATTTATCCATGAGAGGAAAAAGGTGAAGAAAATGCTTCCCTTCACATAACCTACAGGGTAATCTAATCTTTCCCTTCTTCTTACCATAATTAGCCGAGGGTTTAGCATCGACATGATCTCTACAGGTCGACAGGGATGGTCGATTCAGGTCTTAAGACCATAACTCTAAGACTCTAGGAATGCCAGGATAGTCTCGAAGGAGAGGGCAACCTTTACAAATATTGCAAGGGAATTTTACCTTCCGTGAAGGATCATAAGGTTTGTCAACGGGGGGTGCATTTGGAGTAATAACTGCATAGTTGGCCTCTCACTTATTTGACTTCTTCTTCTTTGTCTCCTTCTTCTTCTTCTTAGCCTTCTCGTTACTAGATTTCAAACTTTCACCAGGTGGAGTAGAAGAGGAAGGTGAAGAAATTGGGGAAGAAGGAAAGGGATCAGCCTCAGAATCATCGTGACGTGGCTCAAATGAAGGAGATGTTTGGACAGGAGTTAGGACACTCAGGACCACCAAGGTAAAAAAAACCAGACAGGTAAACTAATGGTTAACCATAGAAGGGATAATGTTGCCATATAAGGAGTACCAACATTTTCAAAAGAAGGAAAAGGACTAGGATTCCCATCCGAGGGGAACTATTATAGACATATTTTGGCACTGCAACCCTAAACTCATATGTCCATAAAATAAGGGCTCCTTAAGTCCCTAAAAGTGTTGTCTCATACCCTAAAGGATCATGGTCAACTTATTACATCATTTCCTAGAAGTTCCACATGAAAAACTACTCAGAACTCGCCAAAACTAGACCATACAGACTGCTCCATGGACAAGGTGCGATGCATACTGACTGCCAAACTGGCCGGGTGTGATGCATACTGAAATGGCCTTCTGTGGGGTGCAATGAGCGAGAATAGACAAATGGCAGAGACAATTTGCAAGGTGGATGATTATGGAATCTTCTAGAAACTTTTCTTGAGACAATTGTCTCTCTGAATTCTCCCAGGGATGAGTAAGATATCAATGAAATCTCGAAGTGGAACCAAGAATTATCAATGGAATGACACAAATCAAAAACCCAGAGCTAACTCACACCCTTGCAAGACATCTATAAATGGATCCCTCATCTGAGAGATCTGGAGGCTGGAATTTTTTATTTTGTAAGGAAGTGCTGTTGATTTGTTGGTGAGAAGAGACATTGCATTGTTGGGTGATTTCCGTGTTCATGAGGTGAAGAGGGCTTCTATAACTAGGAGGATGATGCTGGACCAGACTGTTGGGTTTTAATCCTCTATTACATTACTATTAATAAAGTTATTTGAGTTTTCCTCCATATAATCATGTAGTTGTCAATCTTGTTTATGAATGAAATTATATGATCAATGCATTTCTGATTCTGCATTGTTTATGATGTTTTAGATAGAGATGCTTTGATAGTTTACTGTTACTTTGACTGTACAAGTACTCTTTGAAGCGGGACAAGTAGGAGAGGAGTGGCAAATTCTATCAAGGAAAGGAGAAATCAAGGTAGGATCAAAGCAGAAGATCGAGGTTGGTCCTCTTTTCTTCTCTTCCATCTATCACACTTAAAGGAACTCTTAAAAGGCTTTCATTTTTTGTTTCTAAGATAGCTACTTGTCTTAGTGGGACTATCAGTTTAAATTGACACTAGTTTTCCCTGAAAAAAAATGATGACTCCACTTGGGAACGAATAGTTTGTTTTTGTGTTTATTGTTTGCTTTATAAACTATAGACGAAGCTCGAAGTTAGCCAGCTAGCCTTCAAAATGCCTTTGCTATGCAATTGCGAAGTAGATGAATGCTGCTTTAGTTAATCTCCAAGTTGGTTTATGAACTGAATATCTGACTTACAAAGCATTCTAAGTGCCCTTGTGGTAACTTAGAACCTTATCAGATCTTACCCTTATGCTTTGCTTTTACTCTCCATCATTACTCAGCCTAAATTACTGAACTTAGCTACAAATTTTGAGCAAAAACCAAGCTCAGTTTCGCTCCCTCATCCATCGCACTGTCTGTAACTGTGTAACTTGGATGCATTGCACCTTCTGTGTGTTTCAGGTGATATGCATCCCTATTTCCCTATGTTACAAGTGCAATGATTGAGTGATATTGCTTTCTTCTCTAAAAGTTGGTTTTTTTCCTCATTATTTTCAGCTTTATTCAGTAGTTTTGTTGTACATGATCAATACCTTGTTGTTGAAACCTTCTTCCTTCACATATTTCAACCTCCATCACTTAGGAATTGTAAATGTTTTTTTGTATTTGTCAATCATTTATAGTCTTCCTTTGTCGAAAGTAGCCTAATCGAATTGTCTTTTTTGATTCAAGTGTTGTAATTGTCATTTTAGATCAAAAGATGAGTGTCGTAAAGTTTTCCTCTTATAGATAGTTGATTGTACTTTTTTCATGGTACTTGAGTTTGAAATTATTAGTATTTGAAGTGTCGAAAACAGTGTTCAATTCAAAAATCGAAAAGAGTCGTCTTAGTCTTCCTTTCATTTTGAAAAGAAATTGTTTGAAATGACACTTTGAAAGAAAATAGTTCAGATCTGTACTTAGCTTTCTTTCTGGAATTCACACATTAAGAAAGCAGAAAACAAATACATGCATGTGCATCTGCATTTTGATTGTATGCGAAATTTGATTTAGGAAAGTGCATTTAGTGTGTGCTCTATGCTCTCTGCTGAAATAATATCATTATCTTCTTTCCTTTGCAGCTAGGATTTTCATTGCTAAAACAACATAAACAACTATTTATGATTTTCGATTGCATATTTAGGAATTTCACATCTACATCACACAGTGAACCTTGAAAGACAAAATTATAAGCAAGATCAACTCTAAAATAAACCTCAATGAACATAAAAATGCTTTGGAACTTAACGCAACACATCTAGAAGTGTAGGTTAGAGATGTGTTTCGGCATCGTAAAACCTAGTAACTATCATTTTCATCAAAGGTTGGGTGATTCCTCCTATTTGATATGACAAGTGCCAATACAAACTTGTGCTCCCTATACCATCGAGTATATATTGGGAGACCACAATAATCTGATATCCTTTATCCTTAGGAATATTTGTCTATCGCCCTATCGATCATAATGCACTGAACACAACATTCAGGAAGATTGAATACCGTACATAAGTCCTTGGTAATTTCTCTATCATTTATCACCAAGGTGTATTTTTCAGTTTTACAATCGGTTTGGTAAACCCTCTGTCTAGATTTCCAGAGTAGTCACTTTTGTTCCTTATTGACTCCTTAAAAGAAAAGGTCCATCTAAGAACTTGTCACTTCAGGCTCATTAAAAATTGAAGGCGACTAGAGTCACCTTTAGATTTTTCTCGACTCTTAAAAATTGAAAAATCAAGTTGCGTCAAAGTGTCTAAAATTTATTTTAATCGGAATAAAATCCCTGTTCCTTCGTTGATCTGAGGTTGAGATAATGGAGTCTACCAATCAAGAAATCCATCTTGGAGGGAATCCTAGTCCTTTCTCCTCTTGGGGAGATATTGGTTCTCCATATATGGCTACATTGTCCCTTCCAGGAATCACAATTGGCCTACCAGTATGGCTTTTCTCGAACTCTGTCGTTCAAAACATCGTAAGTCCTCAACAATATAATCAGCAACCAGATGATACTGAAGTTACCCCTTCCCCTTCTACTTCGTTTATCTCTCCTTCCCCTTCTTCTTCTTTGCTTGGTGAAACTAGTGACACTAAAAACCAAGTAACTAAGAAGAAAAAGAAAGGGAAGGAGAAGAAGAATAAGCTAGCTAAACAAGGGAACAACAATGCATCATCTGGCGAAAATCCACACACTAAAATTTCCAAACCAAAAACTCCATGTGTAGTTTGCGAGAGACATTACCATCGAGATTTCCCTTGCATCTCATGGATCTCGAGAGAATGGTCTCCCCAGTTGCACCATTCGATGTCATCAACACCTGACAGTCAGGTCGATAGCGCACCATCAACTAGTGAAAACAAAGTCAATAGACAGAAAGGAAAAGTCAAAGTTCCATGTAGGTTATGTGAAGGTGATCATACTCTTCACCATTGTCCTTTTCTGGATGAAGCCAAAATCATTTTGGATAACCGTCTTGCTTCACTGCAGCAACTTCCACCTGGATACAAAAATCTCTTGCAAAGTCCTTCGCTAGTTGAAAACTCGATTGACATAACTCAATTGTCGATCGAATCGCCTATGATTGAAAGTGAACCTTCTAAGTCCACACCAAACCAAAACTGGTCGAGATGGTAGTTGACCCAGTCTTGCCTTTAGAAGGCCCACTTTTAGATGATAGAGTTCCCAAAGAGAATGAGAATGACATTGTTCAAATTATTTTTGTCAATACAGACTCTAATGAACTTGGGGGAAATCCACCCATTCCTTTACAATAGGAAGAGACCCCCCGAGTTCATGAAACTTATCCGGACATTTATCTGGTACTTCCTCCGAGGAGTATAGTCATTTTGTTTGATTGGAATGAACTAGCGAAACCTCGCCTTCCCTCTAATGTACCATTGTAAATCATAGTACAAGTTTACAAAATGATCGTGTCTGGCACTATCATAGATGAAGGGGTTTCAGACTCCCATTTTTAGTTCTCCACATTTTGTTTAGGTTTTTCACATATTGAGAGAGAAGATCATTTTTTGAAGCATCAAGGACATGAAAGGACCCATCCCATGGAGGGGGACTTATAGACCCATCTCTATATCTCCTTCTCCAGGTGTTTTTAATAAATAATTTATTTGATTAAAATCTTTCTAATTGGGTTATTGCATTAGATATTTTTCATTGCTACTTTCCATTCTGGAGTGTTTATATTTTTATTGTAGGTTTCCCATTTTCATTGCAAATCGAAATCACTATGAGCCATAAACTTATTATTAGGGTCACTTGCCACCTAGTGACTTAAGTGAAGTGTTTTCGGTACACCTTCCAAGAATTTTTACACTTACAATTGTAATACTCCAATCGGTTGGATTGATCTAGTGATCAATGTATTGATTGGATCAGGCATGTTGCAGGAGATGGAACATCGAATGTATGTTATGAATAAGAATGTAAAAGTAACATAGGATATAGAAAAGAGTTATGCAGATCAACATAGTTTGTTTAAGAAGTTTCAGGTTGGCAAACATATGTACTTGCTCATGAAGCCGAAGAAGGTCTTCCTAAGGATTAGATCATGTACCAAGCTTGCACCTGAGTATTGTGGGCCTTTCAAGATTCTTGAGAGGATTGGAATAGTGGTTTATCATCTTGCACAACCTCTGATACTAAATGCTGATGATGTTTTCCATGTGACATTATTTAAGAAGTATGTTAAAGATGTTAAGCATGTGATTGACTGCAATGTATTGCAAGTGAAGCAAAAGCAAAACTCTAGGTGGAAACTTAGTGCATTTTGTAGCAAAATATGCTTATGCTATGGAATCGAGCAATCAAGCAACTTAAAGTGAAATAGAAGCACTTTGGGCCTCATGAATCTACATCGAATAAGTTTGATCAAATGTAGTCTATGTATGGTTCTCTATTCGTTCATTGAGTGGATGTATTTTGGTATATGCTTTGCTGTGGTGTTTTTGTTATGTCTATATATGCATCTGTATGTAAATACTGCATCAAGTTGTGCTATAAATCTCCAAAAGGTGGTATGGTTTTCATTTTGTTATGTTTTCAATGTTGGTTTTGTTATTTTCTTCTAGCAAGTTTATTAATGTAAATACTACAATGAGCCAAGCTATAAAGCTCAATGGGAAGTATGTTTGCTTATGAGTGGTCTTGCTCATTGTAGGTGTCATTGAACACTGAGCATGGTGTTCCCTTAAGGGGGATTGTTCTGTAACAACCCTAGTAAAAAATCCATGAAATAAAATTATAAAGGAAAAATAATAACCGGGGTCATGGGACATGTATTCCAAGCTTAATGGTGTGGAAAAACATAGTGATGGGATTCGCTTTTGTTTAATAAATAACTATGGAAATTGGCAAAGCAAAAGTTGTATTTATTAGAATTTTAATTATCAAAAGTTGAAAATAGGAGAAAAGGACTGTGAAAGGTCATGGGTTGTATGTGAGGAGGAAATTGAAGGAAAATAATGTAAAATGAAGAAAATAGATGCCTCATTTGACAAAAAGGCTTATGAGGATTAGTTCATGGAATTTTTCAGTTGAAGCTTTTGTCAATTCAATTTTTGGAGCTCTCATTCTATTCTATATTTCCCATACTCTTCGACACTTAGAGTTTTCTTGGATCACTCTTTGAGGAGTGTGGCACACTTGGCATTTTGAGAAAGAAGGAAAAATAAGAGTAGGAAAAGCGTAAGGGAATAGTAGGATGAATGGCTACAATTATATTACTTTACATGTATCTATTTTCATATATGATTTGAAAAACCATTGTCAATCAAGGCAATCCTCCATGTGAATGAAATATCATAACCAAGAAATTGCATGCATATGCCATTTCCTAGCTAACCATGGTGTTATGGGTTTTTCCTTTTGTTTTCTAGTTGGTTCTCATGTTCTTTATGGTTTTGGGTTGAGTTATTAGTTCATGGAGCCTTTACTGGACAAACATTGTAGAAGCCTTGTAACAACTTATGTTGAGTTACTAGTCTTGGAATCCTTGGTTGGAGCAATGCTTTAAAGCCCTTGGTGGATTGAGTTACTAGTCTTGGAAGCCCTAGTTAGAAAAACACTTTTGAGCCCGACAAAAGTCATGGGTTGAGTTACTAGTCTTGGAAGCCTTCGTTGGAACAGATGCCTTGAGAGCCCTAGAAAACTTAGGTAGAGACCAATCTGGTGATTGTTAGTGATGTGTGACCGTGAGTTGGAATCAATGGTTGAGGGTTGAGATGGTTTGGCATCTCAAAGACATGGTTTGATTTTCTTGGTTTATTCCATGAGATCCCACATTCATGCTTAGAATATTGTGCAAGGGAAATTGGATGAAAGATATTTTGGTTCAACCCTATCTATTGTTGGCTGTTACGTGGGAGTCCTTGACTTGGTTGGATTTGCATATGTTAATATGAGCTCCTTTTCCTTTGGTATTTCAACATTAAATGTGCTTGTCATTATGTGGCTTTCCTTGTTGTTTCAACATTGATATATCACTGGTTATTTGTTGGTTATAAGCATGTTTTATGATAATGTTTGATATATGGATCTCATCATGTTTTGGTTAGTAAATGAAATCTTAATGAATGAATTACCTAATATATAACAATGCAACTATTAGGATGAAACATCAATCATCCATGATGATTTTTAGGTAAGTATGAGATCCCTATGTTCATATCTCTTGTTGCGATGTGTAGATTACATGTTCATGATCTCTTTGATGGAATCCCTGTCATGGCTTGTAGGAATCTCGTGAATTTATTGTTAAATTTCTTCTATTAGAAACCTTGTCCCAATGTTGCTTATCATTTCTAGAAGTCTCATGAAGCTCTCGGCAGAGGCCTTAATCCTAGTCCTGAAAATTTGGCTCAAAATTCAGGGTCTCTAGCATAGAACTTCCTGAAAAAGGGTGTCGTTGCATGGATTACTTTTTGTGGGAATGACTGGAGGGTTATAGTAACTTTAAGGGATTTTCACGGGAGCGAATGGGGGCCTAGTTCAGGAAAACATCAATTTGTCTCAATGGCTAGACACCTAAAGGGGTTGGTTGACTCTTGAATGTAATGTAGCTTCCGAGGAAGGTTAGATTGGTATGATCTTGTTTGTTCCACTTCCTTAACTATACATATGGAGTTCAATCATATCATAGTTACTCTTTGTCATGTATTTACCGCGGTTGGTTGGTTAGCTTGGGTAAATGTTGGAGGAGGGTGTTACAAGTATGTTCCCTTTTACATGCCACCCTTATTATCTAGTTTTGTTTGTAATTTGACATAAAAGCTAAACAATTTAGTCTAATTTATTAATGAACTAATCAAGGGTTGTTTCAAGTTGTATGGATTGTTGAGATGTTGTTACAAGACAATATCTTCCTACTTGTTTGTGGATAACAATGGAATAAAGACTCTATTGACATTGTTGTTACAACAAGAAGCTTATTTAGGGTACTATGTTCTTCTGTGATGAGAAAAAAAGGCAGATATGGATAGGCACATGGATAGATCTAATTTAACCATTTGAAATGAGACGCTTATGGACAATGTAGATGAATCAGTGGAAAGAGTTGGGATTTACAAATGTTAAATTATTGTAATTTAAAAAGTTGTTACAAATCTATTTCAATTATGACAATTTGTTAGTAGATATATTTTGTATATTATTGGTATAGGTGACATGAGAATAAAAATATTCTCGTGATGATCCTTCTTCTTGAAAATAGAAATATTATATGAAATTAGAATAGGATGTACAACCTACACATGAGGTAAGCATAGATATATATTAGAAGGGCAAAGAACCATCATTAATGAAAATACTTACCATTTATGGCTCCATGTCTCTTTCCTAATTAGATTTCGTGTTGTGTAAATCACCAAACCATGTTAAGGAGGAAGGGAATACCTTCTTAGTAGGGATCACTGGTTAGAGAGGTATTGTAGAAATAGATTAATTTTCTCTCAACCGTGAGTTATGTGTGAGTTAATGTTACTATTATAGATATTGTTCATGTATTAAATAGTTGTAGGGTAGTATCCTCGATCATTGTGTAATAGCACAGGTCTTGTATTAGTCCCTTCATTAGGTGTAATGATTGTTTATTATTGTTACAGTTTCTTGGTTTGTTAATTGATTGAATGGGTGTTACAAAAATTGTTTAAGTGTTGTATGGTTTCTAGGAGTGTTGTTTATTTTGAATAAGAGTGATTTTGTGGGAGAGTGTGATTTATTCTGCAATGTGTTTCCTTTCTTTTTGAAGTGTGAACAAGGTTTGGAGTTTAACAGTGACTGTGTTGGAGTGTTTAGGGTGATATTTAAAATGATTGGTTTTGAGTATTACCGTTAGTTGTCATTTTTTACTACATATATTTTTCACAATAGCCTTGAAACAAAAAGCTTACCCAGATTGAAAATTTATGTGTGAGTGAGATTAGTTTTTTTTTGAATTAAAAGGAAAATTGATCCCCTCAACACGTGTTGTAACTTTCCCTTCTCTGCTAAACTTCTCCCTTGGTTATGTTTCTCTTATTTTCCAAGTCTCATGAAAAATAGTTTGTTTTTTCACTCTCCCTTTCTCCTTTTCTTTCCCATCAATAATTAAAATACCTAACCCAAGATATCGAAATCAATGGTCATGACCTAATTTCACATTGGGCTCACATAAATAACTTAAGTGACCCAAAATTTATAAATTTAAACTCACTTTATAAAAAGTTACTTTTTATTCATTAAAGATAAAAAAGTACACATTTCAACTTTATAAAATTACTTTATAAAGTAAAATTTCTAGAGAGTGAGAGAGTGAGATATGCTTGGTCACTTCTCTATGTTAGGCACTTCCAATGAAAAATTACCTCCCAAGCTACGAAAACTAACAATCATGTCCCTTTGAATTGAACTCAAGTGAATGAAAGAACAAAAATAATCCTTGCCACTCAAACTACTAACCTCTGACTATTATATCATAATTGTTAATCAAGAAAAGTGATGCATGGATAAAGATAACCGTAGTCATGCCTATATCAGCCAATACACATTTTCATCATTATACAGTGGCATAGTTTCCTAAAGATGAATTCTTCAGTAAGATAATTTTGGTTTGGAAATCTTACACTAACCTCCGTAGATTTTACTATGAGAATAAATAAATTTTAGCAATGAGTAATTAGCACAACCATATATGTTAAATCATCGACAAATGTTGATATGCTTCAAAATACATATATCATCTTACATATTACATTGCCAAAAAATCACAACAATTAAGTAAATTATAATTTTATTTTAAATTTCTATTACGATTTGTTATAAAAATAATTAATATCTGACTTAAACATATACACTTAAAAGAAACATGTAAGAAAATTCTTAACCAAGAAGATCCACCTCTAGTTTATCATGGAATTTTTTAAATTGTGAATATGCTTTGTTACAATACATGACGAAAAACTCATAACTCATTTTATAGTCAAAATGATATATATATATATATATATATATATATATATATATAGAGAGAGAGAGAGAGAGAGAGAGAGAGAGAGAGAGAGAGAGAGAGGTGCCTCTTTTAAAGAGGCATGGTATTCTTGGTAGTGATCAGTTCCTAATCATAAAATGATAAATTTTCCTTTGTTGATTAATTGGGGCATCTCTTTTGGTATAAAAGGTTCATTTTTAGACAAGATTCCTTATGTGGATCACCTAGTTTCATCAAAGAAGAGGTCATTGACAAAACAATTATGTGGGCTTATTTCAAGGGTTCCTCTCATAGAGAGGGGTTGTGTGGTGATGGAGTAATTCTATATCTATTTGAAACCCACATTTTTAGTCTTAAGAGGGGCCTCAGTTGTGGATTAAACAATTTTTTTGAGTTATTGAGCCTAAAGATTCTTCTTCTTTTCACTCTTGAAAAGGGGTGCTGACAGTTGCAAGTTTTTGGGGACTCTCATGTGATTATAAATGGGTTCAATGAAGCATCAAGTTCTCACGTATTCCCTCTCGGGCCTACTTTGCATGAATTCCTTTTGATCAAGTGAAAATTTGATTTTATTTATTGTCATCATTTCTACAGGGAGCACAACTCCATTATTGATGATCTTTCCAAGGAACGCACGTAATAGGCTTGGGTTTCATGGTATATTCAATAGTACATAAATGGGGATATATTAGTCTATGATCTTCATCACTTCATATAGGGAATTCCTTAGAACGATTAGAACTTATGTTTTTTCTTTTAGATGACAAGTTTTGTTATGCTCTTATGACTTTCACAAAATATGATTATATTAGTTTTGTTTTTTTCCATTTAGATGATCAAACAATCGATCGACAGTTATATGTGTTATAGTTTTGGGTTATTAATTCTTTTGGGTATCCAGCAACAGTCTTTTAGGAATTTTTTTCTCTTTGTGTCTGAAAATGATATATGTGTCTGATGTGAACATTCTCAATTTTGGAGTGTCTTTATCTATTTTTGATATGCCTTTTATCATCTACAACATGTAACTTTCATTATCATGTAATGAATTTTTTTATTTTTCCTTCCTATATATATATATATATATTTAAATTGAAAAGAAAAAGAAGATAAATACCTTTAAAAATAAATTTCAATCATTTATAATGACTATTATTAAAAATATTTCATCAATATTTTATAAAATTTAAATATCTACTATCCATTTATTAATTATTAATAATTAAATTAATTCTAAAAATCTTACGTCAAAATAAATAATCCTATAAGTATAAATAAAGAAATATTAAAACAAGGGTTTCTAAAGGGTCTTGGTTAGAGGATGATTAGGTGATTTTCTAAGGCACTCATTGATGTGAAATCACCAATTCAATTCCCTACCCCGATTAGGGTGATATATTGGACACTATGAAGATGTAGTCCAACCAAACCTACAAAAAATGATATTAAAACAAGGGTAATAGCTTCAATGAAGCACAATCCCTTCATTTGCACAAATTAATTGATTAAAGGTCGTGCATAGTGGAGAGAAAAATCCACATAATGAAATCTTGTTGAACATGAAATCTATCTACAAAAATTTCTCTATAGAATGAAATATCTCTACACAAAGCTCTCTACACAACACAAAGCCCTCCACGTGTCTTGTTGTTAGTGTATCATCGAACAGTTATTATTATTATTATACATTATTCGTAATATTTTAATACTAAATAATCCATATCTTTATGAATATCGGTAATTAATTGATTAAAGGTTATGCAGTTTGTGAAGAAAACTCTACATAATGAAAGCTCTCTAAAAAATTAAATTTTTCCACACAAAAATATGTACAAAATGAAGGTAATGCTTTCCACAAAATATCTCCATTTTTCTTGTCCTAAACATGTCTTCCACATTTCACTGCTAATTAGTTGAATAATGGTTATGGGGAGTGCAGAGAAAATTCCAGACAATGAATGTTTTTTGCATAATTAAATTTGTCTTCATAAAATTCTTCACACAAAGAAATATCCACACAATGAAAGCTCTCTCTGCAAAGCTCTCCACATAATGCAATATTTTTGCATGAAGATCTCCATATATCTTACTGTCAGTGTCCCTCGACATAGTTCTCCTACATCATTATTATTGTATAATATCATAGTATTTTTAATACTAAATAACCTGTATTTTAGGCAAAAAAAAATAAAAAATAAAAATAAAATAATAATAATAATAAAAAAAAAAAAAATCAATCACAAGAGTGGTAAAGGCACAATGGAAAATCTCCGCACAAATATCTGTGAAGAATGAAATATCTCCACAAAAACATTTCTTAATAATGAACACAAGTGTGCCACGATGCTATTCACTTCCGTATGTATTACATCTCCGCAATGTTATTCCACATCATTATTATTATTATATATTATTGGAAATATATTATTGAGAGTATCGCTAATTAATTATTAAAAGTTGTGTGCAATGCAGAGAGAACATCGTACAAAGAAATCTCTCATTACAATTAAATTTTTCCACACATAACTTTGTGCACAATGTCTTATCCAACACTAGATGAAATATGTTAATAAAGTTACAAGTGTGCAATGTTGTTCCTACTATGCATGGATTCTCTATCCACACAACTCTTCTACATTATATCTTGATATTCTAATTTCTATTTCCACATTTCTCCATACTTGTGAATGCCTCCCTCTACATAGTTTTCCGACACACATTTCATTCTAGGTTGTAGATGATTATAAGCCTCTTGATATTTTGGAATGCATTAAATACAATGGGTTAATAATGTTTTCCCATTATTGATCAAAGCATTAGTGTGGAAGCAATGATTATAAACACAGCATTAGTGTGGAAGCAATGATTATTAGTGTTTATAACATATTGTAGTACATAATCATTTTAATGATAATAGATAACATACAAATTGTTGAAAGCACTTAGTACTAGAGCACATCAGAAAGGACATGTGTGTAGCAAAACCATATATGCAAAAATTGTATCAAAATAGAAACATTTGTGAAGATGTGAAAAGTTGGAGTGATGGATATTGATTGCGTTGCAAACTAATTCATACTTAATATTGAATAATTTATTTTAATATCTATTTAGAAAATTAATACACATTATTGATCAAATGCTTAATAACATTTTCTCTTATACATTGTGTAATGATTGCTAGCTGCAAACATATCAATAAAATCATATCTATCATTATTATAAAAAAGACATCCCACATTTATTTAGTGAATTCAAGTATATGCACATATATCCGTAGCTAGCATGCCTCACATAAAATTGAAATTATGTGTGGATCTCCTTCATAGGGTTCTATCTACATATTTATTTTGCACAGTGAAATCTTATTCCGCATCTTCATAGTGTGGACATGTATAATGGTTATTGTTTGCAAACATATCAAGAAGAACATGTTTATTGATATTATAAATTAGTAATTTCATCATTTATTCGTGAATCGACACATAATCAAATATTATAAAATAGTTTTTTTTTTTTTTTTGTTTATTCAGTGAATCAATACGTAATCAAAACATCATAAATACTAATTAAGATTTAATTATATGATTAACATATATTATTTCATATATTAATAGCACGTAGTATTGAGATCAAAACCTTTGTAGCTGAGTAATGGTAACATTGTTACATGTTTAGATATTATGTGAATTGAAGTCTAGAGTAAGAAGAAATTATAATAAATCATATATTATTATTTAACCAAATCGTACAAATTATGGAATTTATTTTTATTGCATGTATTCTAGTTATCATTTACTAATTTTTCTATTAACAATAGAATGTGAACTATGGAATTCTTCCATGTGACGCATAATGATTTTATTATTGGCTTTAATTAAAATTTTAAAATTCATTAATATTCACTACAGAAATTTGGCACGTGAAGATGGGTAATGTATACAAAAGGATTAAAAATAATGAATGAAGATTCCACTGTACATATTTCTTTTTGCACATCTTTCTACCATGCCAAAACAAAAACTAGTCGTGGAGCAATGTTTATGCATGCATTTACTGAATAAATGTCAAAACAACTATTTTATAATATTCATCGATTTGGTAAAAATAAATAATGATTATATAATGTTGATTTGTTGAAATCTCTTCATACAATGAAATATCTCCACACAAAACTTTCTGCATAATCAAATCTGTGGACAAGGAAATTTCTATGTAAAAAATTATCCACAAAATGAAAGATCTATCCACAAAGCTCTCCACTTGTCTTGCTATCAGTGTCTCTCTACATAGTTCTTGTGAATTATTATTAATATATTTTAATGGTAATATTTTGATACTAAATAATCCATATCTTCGTTCTCTAAATACCGCTAATTAATTGATTAAAGGTTGTGTGAAGTGCAGAAAAAACACACTACACAAAGAAATCTCTTTGCAAAATGAAATTTTTCTCTTTGCACAATGAAATCTCTTTATACAAAACTCTGGACACAATGAAATCTCTCTCCACAAAGCTCTTCATACAATGTAAGATTTCCACCCAAATCTCTCCACCTATCTTGTTGTCAATGTCTCTTCGCATAGTTCTCCTGAATAGTTATTTTATAATATTGGTAATATTTTTAATACTAAATAATCCATATTTATGCTCGAAAAACATTTAACAAATCTATCATCAAAATGGTCAAGACATAATGAAATCTCTCTACAGAAAGCTCTTTGCATAAATATTTCTCTCTACATAAGCATTTGTTAATAACAAATACAAGTGTGTTACGATGTCCTACACTTTTGTATGCATTATCACTTTTGTATGCATTATCTCTCTACACAATTCTTCAGCATCATTTTTATTATATATTATTGGTAATATTTTAATACTAAATAATGGATATCTCCATATTTAGAATACCATTAATTAGTTATTAAAATTTGAGAACTCCACATAATGAAATTAATCCACACATAACTCTGTGAATAATGAATTATCTAACATTGGATGAAATTTGTTAATAAGAAATACATGCATAGGGTTCTCTTTTTCAGTTCTGCCTCGATTCTTTGTCCACAGTTATTTTGCATTGTATCTTTATTGCGCATTCATTCTCCCTGAACACAGTTTTCTTGCATTCTTTCCATACTAGTTTTTAAACAAATATAAGGCTCCTCACATTATCAAATGAATTAAATACAATGTTTTATTAAGGTTATGTCTCTTTATTAATCAAATAATTAGTGTGGAAGTAAGGATTACTACTAAACATTAGTTTTAATAACACATTGTATTACATAATCATTCTAATGATAAACCTACAAACTATTGAAAGAAGTTAATACTAGAGAATGTGAGAAAGAAAAAGTGTGTAGCATAACCATATATGCAAAAAAATATATTGAGAGAGAAACATTTACAAAGATGTAGAAACTTGGAGTGATGGATATTGATTGCATTCCACATGGATTCCCACCTAGCACTGATGAATTAATTAATTCTTAGAAATGTTATTAATATATATTCAAAAAACCAATGCTTATTCATTTTATCGCTCAAATGCTTAATATTATATACTCTGATGCATTGTTTAATGATTCTTGGCTACAAACATATTAACAAAATCTTATCTATCCTTATTTTATAATAATCTTATTCGAATTTATTTGGTGAATCCAAGTATATCCATAGGTGATCACGAGCACAGGACCAATTGTCATAAAATGTTCAAAAATGAAAGTCCTCAGAACTGGTTTGAAGCTAAACTAATGGATAGAGATGGTCTCCCTTATTCCGGTGCCATGAACGGTTCGAAAACCGTCATCGTATGAGAAAGTTATGCCCAAAAACAAATTGTCCAATAACATTGAAATTTTGATTTTTTTCAAAAAAATTTAAAATAGAACATTCTTTGGAATATTTTGTTTTGGGCAACAAATGGCAGGCTCGGAGGCCACCACCTCGATGACGTCAGCAAGCATGTTGGGTGCATATTAAAATATTGGGAGGTACGGAGGATCAAACACGCGACCTCATTACCACAAGCCATACGCCTTACCAATGGACCACGCGGGAAGTTCTTGTTATCAATAAGGAACGAACTATATGTAACGGTTGTAAAATATTTGGTCGTCGCCCGAAGGGGGCCAGCCCCCATACCATGAGACCCTCGCCCCATAACTGCGGGCCTAACTCAACCGGTGACGCTATTGTAAACAGTTACCGCATTGTGTTATACAACGTGTTCACATTGCCACCAAACATGGGATTTAACACACACTTCACTGCCCGTCCATTAACCATCTAGGCGTGCCATCCAAGATAAACTGCCCGTTGATAAATGCATTCACATGTGCCATCAAAACAATCCGTTAACCGGCGGTCTCTTTGGTGGAGGATTTGGCAGAGTGCTCCAAAAATGGCGGAATTGCCTATTTGTCGGGGTTATCTCGCAGTTAGCCAGTTTTATCTAGAGTGATTCTAGGCCAAACTCGAGGAAATCTTCAATGAGCCATAACTTTGGCTAGGAAAGTCCTTTTTGGACGATTTTTTATTTTATTTTGGGTCTCTTCGACCTTCTGAAGCCATTGGCATAGGTCTTGTAGTGATCTGAGGTCATTTTTAGGTTATTTTGCTTCACGGAAGTTCGAGGAGCCACTAGAGCCAAACCAGTTTCGGCGCTGCATTGGAAAGTGTGCAGCGAGCGAATGTGAAATGAAGGTCATTCCTGAAGTTTTTCAGCATTCTAAATCCATTTATATAGCTCTTTTTTCCTTTTGAGGCATTCTTCTCACTGTTTAGCTTCAGGGAAGCTTTCAGGGCGACTAGGCCCATTTCAGTGATTGAGCTGTGCTCAGCTAGGTTCATCTGTTTGAGGTGAAAAAAAAGCCTATTTCTGCTATAAGGAACCTTATGAATTCAATGAAGGTGTTTTTGGAAGAATTTGGAGACTTCTAAAGGCCGAGATGCTAAAGAGAAGTTCTAGGCAGCCTAGAGCCATGCATGGGAGAAGGCCTAGATTGGGGATGTAGTGCTCATTTTGAGCAAATGAACTACATGTAAATGCTTAGCAAGGTATTCAATTCAGTAAACATACATGTTTAAGTGATGTACATGTCTTGCAGTTAAAAACAAATGAGCGTTTCTGCTCTTTATGACCCTTTTATGTGTAGTAGAATTAATTCATTTCTCTCCTTAACATACTAAAACAGATTTATTCGGGAAAATAACTCAACCACAGATGAAAAAGAAGTTGATAGCGCAGTTCACCCCTCCTGGGCTACATCTGTCAGGTCCAAGTCTCCCAAATGGGCATGTCCTTGATTTGATTAAAATCTCAAAATGATTTTACACCTGAATACAAGCCTCTACAGGTGAAATAGACTGTAAAGATGGATTCAGAACACTCAAATCCTTCAGGATTGACTACTGGTTCACCTCCAATGGAAATCCAATGAAGGTGTTTTCAGAAGCATTTGAAGACTTCTAAAGGCTGAGATGCTAAAGAGAAGTTCCAGGTAGCCCAGAGCCATCCATGGGAGGAGGCCTAGATTGGGGATGCAGTGCTCATTTTGAGCAAATGAACAATCATTTTTTTATGTCAGATATGTGTTGTAGACATTAGCAGAGGTTTCAGAGACATTTAAAGCATTCTGAAGAAGTTTGTTCCATTAAGAAGCTCAGGGAAGCTTAGTGCACCTACCGAAGGAATCAAGTCCAAGGGAGCCTAGATCTGCGTGCACAAAGTGGACAGCCATGACAGGGATGTATATGGTTTTTCTAAACCCATAGGTTCAGTTAGTAACCTTTTGGAGTTGAGTGTGGAACTTGTAGAAGAATTTAAGCCATAATCACAAAGATCCAAGTCTAGTTGACTAGAGCTCACACGAGACGTAGCCCATGAGATTGGAGTGAAATCCTTATTAAATTTGTTATTATGTGTGATGTTTATTTGCTGCCTTATATGTCTGATATATATGTTTAGTATCAGCTGAAAAAAATCAAGTTAGAACACATAAATAGAAGAAAAGACATACACCTCTTCAAGCTTAGATTCCGCATAATTTCAAGTTCAAGCAAGGTCTACCTTTTAATTGAATCTGAGTGTTTACCTTTTATTTCATTAGGGAGAGTCTGTAGAGGGCCAAGTAGCTTCTGGATCTCATCCTCTCTTTAGAGGCGACATATCCGGTAAATGTCCGTACAGTCAATCTCTGTATTAGAAATAGAAGTGCACATATTTGCAGATTTAAACTTGGAGTATTGTGCACTCATATACATAAAGTTGCCTATTTGTCGGGGTTATCTGGTAGTTAGCTAGTTTTATCTGGAGTGATTCTAGGCCAAACTGGAGGAAATCTTCAATGAGCCATAACTTTGGCTAGGAAAGTCATTTTTGGATGATTATTTTATTTTATTTTTTGTCTCTTCGACCTTATGAAGCCATTGGCATAGGTTTCACAGTGATCTGAGGTCATTTGTAGGTTATTTTGCTTCGTGGAAGTTCGAGGAGCGACTAGAGACAAATCAGTTTGGGAGCTGCATTAGAAAGTGTGCAGCGAGTGAATGTGAAACGAAGGTCATTCCAGAAGTTTTTCAGCATTCTGAATCCATTTCTACAGCTTGTTTTGCTTTTTGAGGCATTATTCTCACTTTTTAGCTTCAGGGAAGCTTTCAGGGCCACGAGGGCCATTTCAGTGATTGAGCTGTGCTGGGCTAGGTTCATCTGTTTGAGGTGAAAAAAAAGCCTATTTATGATACAAGGAACCTTCTGAATTCAATGAAGGTGTTTTCAGAAGCATTTGGAGACTTTTAAAGGCTGAGATGCTAAAGAGAAGTTCCAGGTAGCCCAGAGCCATCCATGGGAGAAGGCCTAGATTGGGCATGCAGTGCTCATTTTGAGAAAATGAACTACTTGTAAATGCTTAGCAAGGTATTCAATTCAGTAAACATACATGTTTAAGTCATGTACATGTCTTGCAGTTAAAAACAAATGAGTGTTTCTGCTCTTTATGACCCTTTCATGTGTAGTAGAATTAATTCATTTCTCTGCTTAACATACTAAAACAGATTTATTCAGGAAAATAACTCAACCACAGATGAAAAATAAGTTGATAGCGCAGTTCACCCTCCTGGGCTACATTTGTCAGGTCCAAGTCTCCCAAATGGGCATGTCCTTGATTTGATTAAAATCTCAAAATGATTTTACAGCTAAATACAAGCCTCTACAGGTGAAATAGACTGTCAAGATGGATTCAGAACACTCAAATCCTTTAGGATTGACCACTGGTTCACCTCCAATGGGTACCTGCAACCCAATACAGATGTCACAATGTTTGTTCTTGGTGGCTCCTAGAACTTCCATGAAGCAAAAACACCTACAAACGACCTCAGATGGCTGTGAAACCTATGCCAATGACTTCAGAAGGTCGAACAGACCCAAAATCAAAAAATAAATTTCCCAAAAAGGACTTTCCTAGCCAAAGTTATGGCCATTTACTCCCAACTGCCAGCTGGTCCTACAAACACTCCAGCTAACCGTAGTGGAATTTCAGTTAGCTCCGCCAATTATGGTGGGACCGCCCATCTTTGGCGATCCGCCAAAATTCCCGCCATCATAACTACAACGATTATTGTTTTTCATCGGCACAAGTGACTGGGTTTAATTGAACAACAGTTTACCTTGGATTTTGTGCCAAGTTGTGGGTTAACGGGCGGTGAACTCATCGTTCAAACCGCATATGTAAACACGTAATGCCATAACCGTTGTTGAGTGCTGGCGGTTTAAATGTGGCCCATGGTTTTTGAGCATTGGTGGTCACGTGTATGGGGGCTCGCCCATTTTGGCCCCCGCCCAAATGAAGTTTAAACTTCATAACAAATTTTCGCCGCTCTCATGTCAACACCTTTAGTTGTGGCGCTTTGGTAAGGATTTGCAGTTGTATATATGAAGTCGCGGGTTCAAACCACAATTCGACCAAAATTTTAAACATGCGCCCGAATTGTTGATGTCACCACGGCTAGGTGGCGGCCTTCGGGCCTACCACATGGCAACCTTCCATTCATTGCCCAAAACAAAATATTCTATTTTTTTTTTTTTTTTAAATTCAAAAGTTCAATGTTATTGGGCAATTCTTCTTTTTGGCATAACTTTCTCATACGATGATCGTTTTCCGAACCGTTCACGGCACCAGAATTATTAAGACGAGCTCTATCTAGTCATTCAGGTTCAAACCAGTTCTGAGCACTTTCATTTTTGACCATTTTACGACACTTGGTCCTGAGCTCCTGATTACACCTCCCAAATGAGAAGGATTTTGGTCCCCAAAAGCTTACTGAAATGCTGAAATGAACTATAGTATAGACCATGAGAGAATGAACATCCTTTTCTCTTCAGCCTTTCAAACATTTGACCCTTCATCATTTCTCCTCTTTATAATCTTGGAGATCAAATTAACTTTTTTCAAGTCAATATTACATTACATGCATGGTTAAAAACAAAGTAATCAACCATTCAAGTCAATCACACATACATGTTTAAAATACAAGGAAATCATCATGATCCATGTGCTCATGCATATCATTCTCATGCATGCAGTTTATCCTTCAACTTTTTGTTAACTACAATCATAAGTAAAATATCCTCGATCACATGTACATCTACTTTCAAAGCTGAAATGAATATAACTTTCGCTGCGATAGAGTGAGTCTCATACTTAGCTTTTCCATCCTACAACTTGCATTCCCTTAACAAAGAAATGCATTCAATCAAAAGACATGCAACTTTAATTGGATAAGAATTCTAACCATTTCTTACGAGTCCATTTCAAAGGTGCTTCCTTTAACTGCACATCGATATCAACATGTGTATCATCCTGACACATATCAATGATGGAAACTTCCTTCCCATTATTGCCATACTCTTTCTCCAATTTCTTTAACTTTCGTGGAAGCATGTTGGATTCAGCGTCCAACAACTTTCAACAGTATGTCCATGCTTATGGCAATAAGTGCAACACATGTTCATCTTCATGACAACATGATTTGCATTGTTCAATGGAACTTTGGCTTCTTGCCTCCTTTCCTTCAAAAGTTTCCTGTATGTTGCCATTCTTTTCCAACGTCTAGAAACACTATGGTTACACAAACCACAAAAAGAACATGCAATTCTTTTCCAATGCTTAGGTGGAAATTTTCTATGCATTACATGATCAAAGGAAGGGTGATGGAAATCAGATTTATACCTTTCTCTTTCACCTTCATTACCTTCATAAGCTGGTGAATCGAAAGAAGAAGAAGCTCCCTTTGGAACGCTATCATTCCGTTCAATGGTTTTAGAGCTTTCACCACTTTCTTGTTCAAGTGCATGCTTATGCACACCTTCTTCCTTCATGGCTGCTTTGGGACTTTCTTCATAAGATTGTCGATAACCAAGACCCAAATTCTTAGGCCTTACCTCAACCATTATTGGCTCAACTATACCCTATGCATGTTTGCCCAATCCTTTTCCTTCATATCCCATTTTGGACATCAACTTGGACCCTATGCCTCTGGTATGTTTATCAAAAGAACCAACATAAACATTCTTATAAGAATTTGAAGACAAACTAGAATTGTTTACCTCTTCTTCAAGCTGATACTTGGCTAAGGCTTCTTTGGCAACAAGGAGTTGTGTCTCCAACTCATGCATCCTTTCCATATTCATGTTTGCAATATGAATTTGGCCTTCCATTTCTTGCAATTGGTCAAAAAGAAACTGCTTCTCTTCCCCCATGGAATTCAACTTCTCTTGAAGTCTAGAGCTATGCCTTTCATCCTCATACATTTCTCTCACCATATTCATCATGATGAAAAATTCTTGCTTCAAGCCTTCATCAAAGAATCTTGTGAAGGAGGACGATTTTGAGAAATAACTTATGGAATTTGTCATTATAAAAATGAACAAAAGAGCTTAAGCAAAATTCAGAATCTATTAACAAATTCCTTAATCAAATGATTGCAGAGTCAAACTATTATTCAAACAACCTGTTTTGCATCAACTTCTTGTGCTTCACAGATTGTCTTGAGGTCCCTGGGGTAAGGAAAATACTTGCTATTCCTTTAAAACAATCCGTTAACCGGCAGAGGATTTGGCGGAGCGCTCCAAAAATGGCAGAATTTCCTATTTGTCGGGATTATCTGGCTATTAGCCAGTTTTATCTAGAGTGATTCTAGGCCAAACTGTAGGAAATCTTCAATGAGCCATAACTTTGGCTAGGAAAGTAGTTTTTGGATGAATGTTTTTTGGATTTTGGGTCTCTTCGACATTCTGAAGCCATTGGCATAGGTTTCACAGTGCTTTGAGATCATTTGTAGGTTATTTTTCTTCGTGGAAGTTCGAGGAGCTACTAGAGCCAAATCAGTTTGGGAGTTGCATTGGAAAGTGTACAGCCAGTGAATGTGAAACGAAGGTCACTCCTGAACTTTTTCATCATTTTGAATCCATTTCTATAGCGCGTTTTTCCTTTTGAGGCATTCTTCTCACTGTTTAGCTTCAGGGAAGCTTTGAGGGCCACCAGGGCCATTTTAGTGATTGAGTTGTGCTGGGCTAGGATCATTTGTTTGAGGTGAAAGAAAAGCCTATTTCTGTTGTAAGGAACCTTATAAATCTAATGAAGGTGTTTTCAGAAGCATTTGGAGACTTCTAAAGGCTGAGATGCTAAAGAGAAGCTCCAGGCAGCCCAGAGCCATCCATGGGAGAAAGCGTAGATTGGGAATGCAGTGCTCATTTTGAGCAAATGAACAGTCATTTTTTTATGTCAGATATGTGCTGGAGATAGTAGAAAAGGTTTCAGAGACATTTGAAGCATTCTAAAGGAGTTTGTGCCATTAAGAAGCTCAGGAAATCTTAGTGCACCTACTGAAGGAATCAAGACCAAGGGAGCCTAGATCTGCCTGCACAAAGTGGACATCCATGACAGGGACGTATATGGTTTTTCTAAACCCATAGTTTTAGTTAGTAACCTTTTGGAGTTGAGTGTGGAACTTATAAAAGAATTCAAGCCATAATCCCAAGGAGCCAAGTCTAGTTGACTAGAGCTCACAGGAGACGTAGCCCACGAGATTGGAGTGAACTCCTTATTAAATTTACTGTTATGTGTGATTTTTATTTTCTGCCTTATATGTCTGATATATATGTTTAATATCAGTTGAAACAAATCAAGTTAAAGCACATAAACAGAAGAAAATACATACACCTATTCAAGCTAATATTCCACATAATGTCAAGTTCAAGCAAGGTCTACCTTTTAATTGAATCTGAGTGTTAACTTTTTATTTCTTTAGGCAGAGTCTGTAGAGGGCCAGGTAGCTTCTGGATCTCATCCTCTCTTTAGAGGTGACATATCCGGTAAATGCCCCTACAGTCAATCTATTTATTACAAATAAGAAGTGCACATATTTGCAGATTTGAACTTGGAGTATTTGTGCACTCATTTGCATAAATGAAAATGGATACCTTGCACCCTTAAACAAGTACATTCTATTTTTAGATCAGGTTGGTATCAGAGCGCCAGGTTTGCTTTATTGACATCACAATAGCTTGATTGTATATCTTGAAAGGTGTTTTAGAGCAGTGTTGAAGATTGACTGCTTTACAATTTGACAAATTGCATGTTGTTTGAGTTTGCGGAAGTTTGGGGATAGCTACTGATTAGCTAAGTCTTGGAGAAGACAAAAAGGAATAAAGCTATTTTCCTTACCCCAAAAGGACCTTAAAATCATTCCAAGAATTTTTCTTGAGTTGATTTGTTGTTGGCTACTTGAATCTGATGTCTGTAAAGACATTTGGGTACAAAGCTTTGTCACTTGTTTTGAAAAGCTTTAAGCAGATTGTTGAAGTTAATTTGTTCATTGACTTTATAATGACAACTTCCATAAGTGAGTTCTTAAAATCATCCTCCTTCACAGGATTCTTTGATGAAGGCTTGAAGCAAAAATTTTTCATCAGGACGAATATGGTGAGAGAAATCTATGAGGATGAAAGGTAGAGCTCTAGAGTTCAAGAGCAGTTGAATTCCATGAGGGAAGAGAAGCAGTTGCTTTCTGACCAATTGCGGGAAATGGAAGGCCAATGTGGAGCACTGGAAAGGTATGTTTTTGACAAGCAATTTAGTGACTTTTCAGTAACAATTGTAACCCTTTCTGCATCATGAACTTAAAGAAATAAAGAATTTTAATAGAATGTGTGAGAATTAGTATGGAAAGCTTAATCGCTGATAATTGTTATTTTTCTATGCAGGAAAAGGTGGAAACGAAGAGCTTCCATTCAAAAGGGAAATACAAAGGAGGAATAACTGTTGTCCCTTTAGAAGGGAACCGGATGCAAACGAGATCGAACAGATCGAAGCAGAATGACCCAGGAAAGAAAGAAGGGTTACCAATTCGACGGAACAGGGAAAGAAAAGTAAAGGATTAACGGCTTGGCGAATCCCTCAGGATCTTTGATCCTGAGGGATCGCTGTTTTGCTTATTTTTGTTACCTAGATACCTCCGCCGTTACTTTTATAAAAAGGAATAGCATCGTTAAGCAAGGGGACTTTTTTTATGTAATTTTGAGTTTCAGACTCAACTTTGATCATCGACTCTCACTGAGACTTGGTTTGTTGTACATTTGTTGATGCATTAATATAAAAGACTTGGTGTTTATTTCATCTCTGCGTCTGGAGTAATCTAAGGCGGTGTACCGTTGGAAGCTAAGGGCCCGGCTCCGAAGGACACTTGCTTTTGTATCATTATAATTTGATTTCTGCGTGGTTTGTTTATCTTCATAGCTCGGTAATCTGACATGTTTTTCATATGTTATTCCATGCTCTGTTATGATTAATTCATTAATGGTTTCTTCAAGAGATTTATGTAGTGACTCTGTATTGTATGAGTGAATCTTTTCAGAGTTGATTGCATGTTATCAGTCCAAGCCAACTGTTTCTGTTACAGAGCCTTTATATTGAATATTACTGTATTGGATTCATTTGAAATCTCAATTATTGGAATCCGGAAGTAATGTTATTCTATTTGGAAACATAGTCATATTCTCTTTAATCATCAGATTGCTATATTAGCGTGTTGTGTATATATGGTTGATGCTTGCTGTTCCATAATTCATCTGTGAGTGCTGTTCCATAAAGTACATTCCATCGAAGTTGCCTTAAGAGAGAAGATTGCTATTTTATTACAGAGTGTGAGTTTGGTTCAATAGAGCAAGTTTAGTTCTGACTCGCGAGGCTTAGTTCATTTGATTGCTGTTCCATTTACTGCTGTTCCATTTCCTGTTTGCTGTTCCATTTTACTTTCTGTCGTTCCTTTTACTTGTAATTGCTGCTTTGGTGTGAGAGAAGGTCTAAGGCTATAGTGAGCCTCAGCATTCGCTGCCTAGCTCCCAGACCTATGGTCCATGCTCTAATTTCCTTTCCATTAGTTTCTAGAGGGATGGGTTATCGCTTCCGCACCCTTGATTGATAAGCTGCCTTGTGTGATTTTATTCCTTTAAAGTAATTTAGTCATAGCTTAGCATCAGTTTACTCTTGTATATTCTGAACGCTGTACTACTAAGCATTACTCTAACGAATAGCCTCGGATTGAGATACTCTTTGCAATAACAAAGCGTTCCCAGATTGACTTATTAATGTGGAATAACTAGAGGTGAAAGAGACCCTTGTTACAACTCTACATTTTGGCGTCGTTGCCGGGGAAAGAGTATATCCATTTGTCTTTTACAGAGTAGTGTACGAGTCTGCTAGGGGAGAGTTGGATTTTAAAAACGGAAGGTAAGAACCTACGTACGAAGCATGTAAAAGCCCTGCTCCACCATCCGCTTTACTGGCAGAATTGTGGGTTGAGTAGGATCTAGTAGTTTATAGAGTGCATGACTAAGCAGAAAAAGCCAGAAAAGAATATCAAACTTCCATTGAAACCCGAAAAATCCAAAGGGACGGTGACCCTTGGCCGAACAACCTTCATAGACGAAATCTATAGGAAAACTGAATCTCACCCATCAGTAGGGCTTAGGAAAACCAATTCTAAACAGCCTACTAGCTCCCTTCAGGCCGCAGGATAACCATCTGTAGCCTTCGCTGAGGTGCATAGTCAGACTGATGAACAGGACTTTCAAGAAATTGAAAATTCTATTCCAGAACGACTGCAGGAAGGGAATCTAAGCAATCTTTGTGAAGGAGAAGGGGAAACAGGAGAAGTTGAGGAGCCAAGATCTCCTCCTAGGATAATTTAGCCATTAAAAATCCCAGATAAAGGGAGCGCTGCAAAAATCATTGTTGAGGGCATTCAATCTCCTCAAACAATAGGGACTCTCATTATTCCAGACGAAGGAAGTGCTATTAAAACAATCCTTGTTAAGGTCGTTCCTTCTCAGCCTAGGAATACCCTCCTAGAAATCCCGGAAGGTTACTGGCACATATTCGATCCCATTGCACAGAATCAGCCAAACACTCAAACTTCTACATTACAATATCCTATAGTGGATTCCGCAGCAAATGCTCCTATGAAAGCAATTCCCCTTCAACACATTCCTACATTTCACGGACTTACATCAGAGGACACCGACGCATTCTTATTTGAATTTGATGTGTTATGCAGGGGATATGATTACACCACTGACCCCCAGAAATTAAAGTTGTTCCCTTCCACTTTGAAAGGGGCAACTTTAAGATGGTTTATGGGTTTAGGCGGTGGAGTTATAAATAACTGGGAGCAAATGAAAGAATCTTTCCCAAAGAAATATCAAGATTACTGTAGGTCTATAGAACTGAAAGATGAAATATTTCAGATGATAGCTAGACCAAATGAAACATTAGAAGAATATGTAGAACGTTTTCAGTATAATTTACAAACATCTCCATATGCATCACTACCTCTGCCTGATAATGTGTTAAAAACAGCATTGATCAGAGTCATAAAGGAACAATGGATTGAAACATTAAATATCATGGGAAAAGGGGATATTTATCAAGAGAATTTTGCTGACATCATCGATTTATGTATCAGGAGCTCGAGAGGCAGCACAAGGATAAAACCAACAGAATATGATCGGTTTGTTAGAGATAACAAAATATCAACAGAAGGAGTAACACGTGTAGAACTTGGAAATTTATTAGAAAATTTTAAAACTGATATTCTGGGGACATTGACTACACAACTTGATATTGTGCAGGCTAAACAGAAGCAGATGGAGGCAGAACAGAATTTGGCGATCTTCCGCCCCCGATGTAGAAGAAAACATAGCCACAAGGAATGTCCACTGGATGTAGTTCAAACATGTGCTATCTGTACAAAAGATCACCTTACTGAGAGTTGCCCCTCACTTCCTGGATTGAAGGCAGTATATAAGGAAGCGGAAGAAGAGCCAGAATCATCATACTTCATTAACCAGTGTCGCCAATGGAAACCAAGGCAATCTGGTATGTTTTCAGACCCAACTTCTTCTTTCCAGCCTCCGCAGTATAATGCTCAGCAATATAGTATGTGGCAAAACCAATCTCAACCCCCATTTCCGAACTGGTCATCACAACCGTTTCCTTCTCCAAATCCATGGATGAATTAGAAAAGCCAATTTGTTTGGCCAAATTTTCCTTACGCCCCACCATATTGGCAGAATAGCCCATATCCTCCACAATGGACCCCCCCTACTTCACAAGGTTCACCCTGGCAGACAAACTGGCCAAAATCGACATATCAGCCAACAGGAACTATTCCGCTCCCTCAACCGACTCTACCAACTTTACAACAAAATCCCCAGTCTAATCTGAGACCACAACTCCCAGCTCAACCCAATCCTAATCCAAATAATAGGCCGGTCCAATCCCTCCAAATCATAGAATCATCAGAAATCGGACCTGAACTGAGGGAGTGCAATGATCTTCAGTTAAGATCTGGACGTATAATAGAAACAGAGGGAGACAAAATAGTTCACATTGAAGATCAATTACCAACAGAACAATCATTACAACAAGAGGGTGTAAATAAGGAGCAGACTCATCATCAAGCGAGTACATCCTCTCCTCCCTTCCCAGAACGATTAGTCATACCACGACCTGTCCAATATTCAGACTTTGACATTCTGGGAGAGTTACAAAACCTGTACATAAAAATTCCTTTACTCCAAGCCATTCAAGACATCCCTATATATGCAAAAACTATAAAAGGATTGTGCATAAAAAAAACCAAGGAGGAATGCAACCACTAACCCAAGAGTCCAAGTAGTCGGTACTTTATTTGACCTGTTATCAGGAACACCCATTAAATATGAAGATCCGGGAAATCCAATCGTAACTGTTCAAATCTATGGTCAGACTCTGACTAATGCTTTAGTTGATCTAGGAGCTGCAATTAATATTTTGACAACTTCTACTTGCCAAAAGCTCGACATTACATCGGTAGAACCCACTTCTACTTTGTTAGAATTGGTCGACAGATCTGCGGTTCGACCAGAAGGTACTCTATACGATGTCATGGTCTCTATAGATTCTTGGGAATACCCAACTGATTTCCTGGTAATTAATCCAAAAACCCAACTGGATGGACACCTGCTAATTTTAGGTAGACCTTGGCTTGCTACCGCCGATGCTTACATTGGTTGTTGACAGGGAAATATGACCATAACCAGAGGACCAGATATTAAAAATCTTGTTCTATACCCTCCAGCACAGCCAAGTCTTACAATGATAAAAAGTAACCAGCACCCTGTATCATACCTTACTGACAATATCAGATCACCATTGACTATACAGAAGGCCCTAGACTTTAAAGACCAAACAGAAGACGATGCTATCAATAACTTCATAAGTCAAACTGAATCTAGATCTCACACACAGTGTTTCATGATAGAAGCTGCATTTGATAGCGAACTAGAAGAAGATCCCTTGAAAGATGCACATGACCAAACAATACCTGTGACTTCTGTTTCCGATAGTAAAGTAGTGGAAATTTAACCGAGAAAAACTCTAAATATCAATGCCAACCTTACACCGGACCAAGAAATAAAACTCATCCATCTGTTACGGAAGTATCAAGAAGCATTTGCGTGGGATTACCCTGATATGAAAGGGATTGATCCTCAATTGTGCACCCACCATATTTATATAGAAAAAGATGCAAGACCTGTCCGTCAACCGCAAAGAAGACTCAACCCTCATCTAAAAGATGTTGTAAAAGCTGAACTTCAGAAACTTTTAGATGTAAATTTTATCTATCCTATTTCTGATAGTAAATGGGTCTCTTTGCTTGTGGTTGTACCCAAGAAGAATGGGAAATGGAGGATTTCTGTGGATTATAGAGAGTTAAACAAAGCCACACAAAAAGATCATTTCCCCCTCCCATTCATAGACCAAGTATTGGACACTTTAGCAGGAAAGAAATTCTTTTCTTTCCTGGATGGCTTCAGTGGATACAATCAAATTCAGATTGCCCCTGAAGACCAGGATAAAACTACTTTTACTTGTCCTTGGGGAACGTTTGCCTATAGATTTCTACCCTTTAGCCTATGTAATGCTCTTGCCACATTCCAAAAGGTTGTTCTTATCATCTTTGCAGATTTAATAAATGATGGACTTGAAGTGTACATGGATGACTTTACACCATATGGAGATGATTTTGATCCAGCTTTAGACACTCTAGAAAAAGTCCTACAACGTTGCATTGCTACCAGGCTTTGTTGAAGCCACGAAAAATGTTATATGATGATGACTGAAGAGCTTATTCTAGGACATTTTGTCTCAGCAGCTGGCATTCAGGTAGATCCGGCTAAAATTCAAATACTTTTGCTTATCCCCACCCCCACTACTCAGACAGAGGTACGCAGCTTTCTTGGATTTTCTGGGTATTATAGACGCTTTATAGAACATTATTCACACATTGCTGCACCTCTATATGCACTAACTGGTAATGTTGATTTCATGTGGACAGAAAAATGCGACCGCGCTTTCCAGGAATTAAAGAAGCTTGTATCAACAGCTCCAGTCCTTCGAGGACCAAACTGGAATTTACCATTCCAAATCTCATCTGATGCCTCAGACACAGCAATCGGTGCAGTCCTTGGGTAGGAGGAGGATAAAAAACCATATGCTATTTATTATATCAGCAAAAATTTATCCCCTGCTGAATTAAATTACACTGTCACCGAAAAAGAATTCCTGGCTGTAATACATGCTGTCAATAAGTTTAGACATTATATTACAGGCTATCCCGTTATTTTATATACAGATCATTCTGCTATCAAATATTTAGCGAATAAGCCTGTCACAAATGCTAGAATAACTAGATGGTTGATCTTATTGCAGGAGTTTGATATCACAATCAAGGATAGACCCGGCAAGGAAAACCCTGTAGCTGATTTTCTCTCACGAATACCAAAATCAATTGAGGCAGCAGCAGTGGAAGATCAATTTCCGGATGAGCACATGTTTGTTGTTGATGTTCAAACACCCTGGTATGCTGATGTTGCCAATTACCTTGCAGTAGGTAAGCTACCAAAACACTTAACCCCTAATGAACGTAAACAGATTGTTCAGAAGAGTACTCGATTTTCGTGGATTGGGGGTTATTTGTTCCACACAGGGGCAGACATACAAATTAGGAGATGTATTCGAGAAGATGAAATTTTTGACATATTAAAAGCCTGTCATGACGGACCATGTGGGGGACACTTTGCCGAAAAAAGAACAACACATAAAGTATTGCAGACAGGATACTACTGGCCTACAATTTTTAAGGATTCGAAGAAATTCGTTCAAGCCTGTGACAGCTGCCAGCGAGCAGGACGACCTGGTCAAGCCGACGAAATGCCTCTGAGGCCACAATTAGTCATTGAACCATTTGAACGATGGGCTCTTGATTTCATTGGACCCATCAACCCATCATCAAATCAAAGAACATATATCTTAGTAGCCAAAGAATATGTCACCAAATGGGTTGAGGCCGAAGCGTTGCCTAGAGCTACAGAAGATTCGGTAATACAGTTCCTTTTCCATTTGTTTGTACTTTATGGCCTTCCGAGAGAAATAATTACAGATGGAGGACCACAATTTTCCATAAACAAATTAGCTGCAACACTTAACAATTATCACGTCCAGCATAAAATTACTACCCCATATCACCCGCAGGCGAATGGGCAAGTATAAAGTAGCAATAAGGTAATAGAATAAATTTTAACAAAAACCATTGCTTCAAATAGGCGTGATTGGGCTGCCCGACTACCCGAAGCACTCTGGGTTTATAGAACCACATGGAGAAGTACCACCGGTTATTCACCCTATCAATTAGTGTTTGGAAAACAACCTATTTTCCCCATAGAATTCGAAATCCAAACACTACGAACTGTAGAGGAAGTTGGCCTAGATTTAAGTGAGGCACAAATTAATCGATTACAACAGATTAATGAATTGGACGAAATAAGGCTCTCTGCATTACAGAATACAGCACTTATTCAACAGCAGCGAGCTAAATGGCATGATGCACTTATCAAGAACAAAGTCTTTCACAAAGGAGACCGGGCTCTGTTATATGACTCTTGGTTTCAGGACTTCCCAGGGAAACTGTAGACTCGTTGGTTGGGGCCATACAAAATCCAGAAAGTATATGATAATGGGACCCTTACTCTGATCACAATCGACGGTTCTGGATATGCATTTAAGGTAAATGGCCACCGAGTTCATCTCTATCGCAAGCCACTCACTCGGGAATCCTTCTGTCAGCAGTTATGTCGAGACATTGATACGGAAATTTTAGGAGAGGAAGCAAAATCTTCCTCACCTACAATTTAGTAAGGAATGCATTTTCTTCCTATAACTTGTACATAAGTTTTTGTATATACGTTTTCTTAACATTTTTATTGATCTTTCTCCTGTTTTTGTGTTGCTGCTGTTCCTTTTCAAAAGGAACAACATTTCTGAGTTTTTGTTGTTCCTTTTCAAAAGGAACAGCATTTGTGATTTTCTGCTGTCCCTTTTTAAAAGGAACAACTTTTGCGAGTTTTTGTTGTTCCTTTTCAAAAAGGAACAACATTTGTGATGTTCTGCTGTTCCTTTTCAGAAGGAACAGCATTTCCGAGTTTTTGTTGTTCCTTTTCAAAAGGAACAACATTTGTGATTTTCTGTTGTTCCTTTTCAAAAGGGACAGCTTTTGCGAGTTTTTGTTGTTCCCTTTCAAAAGGAACAACATTTGTGATTTTTTGTTGTTCCTTTTCAAAAGGAACAACTTTTGCGAGTCTTTGTTGTTCCCTTTCAAAAGGAACAGTATTTGTGATTTTCTGCTGTTCCTTTTTAAAAGGAACAACTTTTGCGAGTTTTTGTTGTTCCCTTTCAAAAGGAACAACATTTGTGATTTTTTGTTGTTCCTTTTCAAAAGGAACAGCTTTTGCGAGTCTTTGTTGTTCCCTTTCAAAAGGAACAACATTTGTGATTTTCTGTTGTTCCTTTTCAAAAGGAACAGCTTTTGCAAGTTTTTGTTGTTCCCTTTCAAAAGGAACAACATTTGTGATTTTCTGCTGTTCCTTTTCAAAGGAACAACTTTTGCGAGTCTTTGTTGTTCCCTTTCAAAAGGAACAGCATTTGTGATTTTCTACTGTTCCTTTTCAAAAGGAACAACTTTTGTGAGTTTTTGCTGTTCCTTTTCAAAAAGGAACAACATTTGTGATGTTCTGTTGTTCCTTTTCAAAAGGAACAACATTTGTGACGTGTTGCTGTTCCTTTTCAAAAGGAACAACACTTGTGAGTTTTTGTTGTTCCTTTCCAAAAAGGAACAACATTTATGAGTTCTTTGTTGTTCCTTTTCAAGAGGAACAACATTTGTGAGTCTTTGCTGTTCCTTTTCAAAAGGAACAACATTTGAGATTTTTTGCTGTTCCTTTTCAAAAAGGAATAGCACTTGTGAGTTTTTGTTGTTCCTTTTCAAAAGGAACAACATTTGGAAGTTTTTGTTGTTCCTTTTCAAAAGGAACAACACTTGTGAGTTTTTGCTGTTCCTTTTCAAAGGAATAGCATTTGTGATTATCTGTTGTTCCTTTTCAAAGGGGACAACATTCATGATCTTCGGTTGTTCCCTCTAAAGGAATGGCATCTTAACTATTTGTTTTGCATGGATTCTTCTCTGTTGTTCCTTTTTCAAAGGGAACATCATTGCCATGTTTTTTCTTTCTGTGATGATTTGTATTGAGGATGCTTTTCGCCCATGTTCTCTCTAGTCTTTAAGATACAACTATGCACTTATTCAATGAATATAAATCACAACATACCGAAGTCAGCAGATCATAAATCGCTATCTTTATAGGGCCTAGTATTGATAAGAGGACAAGAGGAGGGACATACTTACCTCTCATCTCCGTTGTCATTGACTTATTCCCATTGTTTTGGTTGGTTATCTTTATCATGGCGATTTCCCTAAAAAATTTCTCTGATTATTACTCAGGGATAAGAGCAGAGGATTTATATCTTCCTGTTGGGATGATAAGACTTCTTCCACCATTCCCACTCTTAAGGAGTGCTGAACCACCCTTATGTGTAAATAAATAAGAAAAAGTGCTTTGCAAAAAGAAAAAATGAATATGGATTATTAATTGTCAAATGCAGGATAGGGGGTCTCATCAAGAGCTAGCCTACCATGATCATCAGGATGGAAGCGAAGTGGCATTCCCAGTATGGCCACCACACCAGGGATATGGTCCAAAAGGTACACTAAATAAACAGACCTTGGAACAGGGGGTCTCATCACGAGCCGGCCTGTCCACGTTTCGCACCTTCCTTGTGAATGGCATTATGGCCACCTGGTTACCAAGCCAGCATAATGGCCTGCATTTTGACAAAATACTTTTTTATACACACAAAGGATCATGGTTCCAGGGGTGAAATAAACAACTCTGCCAAGGTTATGAACACCTGTCGGCAGTAGAGCTCTGTTAATGGTATCGAAGTCGTAATGGTTACACCAACAGGGATGATATTAATACTTCTTTGTCTCTTCTATCCTATGAATAATTCATATTTTATCTCCCGATGAATATATCGCATGAACACTCATTAACACCAATCATGGCAAAGGAACTGACAATGACCTCTGGGGATTTCATACGATTGACATACGTCCCATCCCCCGGCCTCGTATCATATTACGCAGGCCCTTATGTAAAATGCGATCCACCTTTTTGCCTCGATTTTGGTATTTCGTTGTCCATCTAAAACATGGCATAATTTTATATGTTGTTCCTTTATGACTTGGTTACACAATGGTTGTTGCTCCTCTATTTGACGGCTGGGGCAGCCTATCACATCGCGGGGGGGAAGGTAATCTCATTACTCCACGAGTTACGTGTCAGCACACCACTCAGGGAAGATAGTGTATGAAGGTATGGCATGGTTTAACAGTATGATAATTATATTTTACGCAAGTTGCCATTCACAATTCATTCTGTTGCATACTCTGTTTTTTCTTGCGACAATCACCCTCTCTGCATTTCAAAACAGCACAGGCAGTTGTTGTTCCATTGGAAATTCTTAGTGGAACCATGGGAGGAAAGGCAATCCGAAGCGAACCTCAGGAGTTGACAGTCTCCGCTGCTACCCGAGAGATCCTGGAAAAGGCACGATGGCTGAATTATTTCAGTCGCCTACAAGAATCAAACGAAACAGTGGCGTTGGAATTTCTGCAAAATTTGCAGGAGGACTACTCCATAGTAAGAGAAATTCAGACAGCGGTCACTGATGATGTAATTGCAGAAGTCTCAGGACTACCAGTCGTCAGACCCGTATGGATGCTGAGGAAAGAAAGATTACAAAAGATTATGGAAATTTTCCACGGTGAAGGCCAAAGCTTGACAGTCAAGGGGAAGGGAGTTCTGCCAGCAACGTTACGAGAACCCTGGACCGAATTAGCAAATATAGTGCAAAGCTACATCACTTGTGAAGGAAGGAAAGACGTGGTAAGACCACGTCATCTTAAACTCTTAGCTGTTTTGAAACAAAAATGTTCTGTAAATCTGCCTGCACTTTTAAATTCATTATTGCATGATGCGGCCCGAAGCCTGAAAAATGCACATCACATAGAAACAGTTGTTAGCCACCATGGATTGATCCTATTGATAGTGAGCCATAGTCTCACTCAACAGCAGAGCAGCTGGGAGGAGCTCATTGCATTGATTGAGGGGGGATTGGATGCACCGTCCCCAAAACCTAGACATTCCTCTAGCACACCGGAATGATGAGAGAAACATAGAGAATTGGCAACAGAAAAACATGTTGCTCCAAAACGTAAACATTCTTCAAGTACACCAGAACGACCAGAAAAACGCAGAGAATTGGTAGCAGAAAAACCTGTTGATAGTACACCTGAACAACCGGAGAGACCAAGAAAATCAGCCCGGCTAGCCTGAATACGAGGAAGGCTGGAAAAGATTCGAGAGAGCACCAGCCAGCCAATCGAGATTACAGACGAACCTCCAGAACCAGAAGGAGGACCTTCCAAAGAAAATGCTGGACAATCTGGGGGCGAGGCTGAGCAAGCCGGAGAAGGAGTCGAGGAGGGAGACGTGCACTCTGAAATAGAAACAGAAGCTGGACACTCCAAGGCAGTCACTGAGCAGGACAATCAGGAGGAGGAAGTAGTACAGCCAGAGAGCAGTCGGCTGCGAGACCCTGTGGGCGAAGATGAATTGGCCGCAATCCTGGCCAATATGGGGGAGTATGGCCAACCCTCCAGCCTAGCAGGTCCTCCCGATGTACCTCCAGAGGAAGACATACCTGAGAAATCACATGCAGAAGAAGCAGGAGAAGAAAACCCGCCCATTCTTGAGGAAGAAATAAGAGACACCAATCAGGAACAATCTGTTCCCAAGATACCAGAAGAAATTCTAGATGGAGTAGGAGCAGATTTAAGGGCCAGTCATAAGCCCTCTGCTGAGGCAAGGGAAATCAAGAAATTAAGGAGGAAATAGCAGAGGCTGCTGAACACTATAGCCCAGCTCTGACAACAAATTCGGATTCTGAAAGCCAGTCTGAGGATACGAAGGACCACAAGGAAAAGAAAAAAAACCACTGTAGCAAAATCTCGTAGAACAAGAAGACGAAGGACTTATAGTCGCCCTGTTGGTCAAAACCCGGCTGGAAGACCTGCTGCTGTTCCAAATGACATTGAGGAACAGACTGTTGTTCCAATTGTCACTGAAGAACAGACTGCTGTTCCAAATGACGTTGAGGAACAGACTGTTGTTCCAATTGACACTGAAGAATAGACTGCTGTTCCAAATGACGGTGAGGAACAGACTGTTGTTCCAATTGATACTGAAGAACGGACTGCCGTTCCAATTGAGGCAGAGGGATAGGATGATGTTCCATTAACAGAGGAACCACAACAACCTTTCATTCGTGTTAAGAAAGAAAAGGAGAATAAGGAGATCCAAACAGAGGTACCACCCTCAGGGGTAATCCGGGTTCTGAACTCCAAACAGTATAACAAAATGGTTAAGGTAAAACTCTCGGCCTCTACGGCTCTATGGAAAAAGGATCCGAAAACAAGAACCTTGCACAAGATGATGAAACAAGCTCAGCAAGAAACTGAACAGCTGAGAGAGCAAAGAGTCCCCCGGGAGAAATATGAAGAGTTGCAACAACAACTTTGGGATATTAGTCAGTCCAAGATCCAGGCCTTTGAAGGCTGGCAAAAGGAGCAAGAAAAGGTTGCAAAGGTAACTTGTCGATTAGATATTGTTGTTAGGTAGACGGACACTGTGTGTTCTTTGTATAATGACGTTCTGGCCTGTAGGGCCCCTGCTAAAAACTATGCTTTATTTTTGCTTGAACGATATTTACGATTAAAGATAAAAGCTGTCAGGGCAGGTGCCCCTATACAAATCAATACTGTTAATGATTTCATAGATTGTTGCAAGCATTATGGAATTAAGGTTCAAATATTATTGTGTGAATTTTACTTGCATAACCTCGTGCTAGACCAGGAAACTGATTTAAACCCTGGTCCTTTTGTTGGGGACATACAATTGCAAGCCTTCGTTTCATTCGGGGTTAACCAGCTAAAATGGCTCAGGGCTTATAATACTTTTCAGAGACAGGAAAATAGCCTAGACTTGTGGGTGAGAGCCGAGCCTAGAGACCCAGTGCTGTTATGGAGAACACATAGGAACCTTATGAGAACCCCGGGTGTTATGGAGACATTAGGACCCATGCACGAGGACCTAATCCGACACAGTCTGGAATATTTTCTGACTATTAAAGACCTCGCCATCGATGCTGCAAAATTCCGATACCGGATTTCTAACCCAAACATCCAGCTCAGGGAACCGTTCAAATACGAAAATTTTGAGCTGGCTACCAGCCGATTGAACCTTTATGGCGAGCGTATTTTGCAAGCAGGGCCATCCTGGTTAGGGTATCGATTTCGTAGTCCAATCATTTGACACCCTGCACCCAGATAGCAGGCCTTGTATGAAATGCCTGAAGGTCAAACAAATCAGTTCTTTGATGATCTAGTTTCTCATCACGGTTGTAGGCCTCCACCTGAGGTTCCCTCTCCGGCGTATTCTCTTACCACCTTGCATGTCAATTATAATGTTTCATGAGGGCATGAAACAGGGTAAGCAGGGGGGTGTGTGGAGCACTCGAAAGGTATGTTTTTGACAAGCAATTTAGTGACTTTTTAGTAACAATTGTAACCCTTTCTGCATCATGAACTTAAAGAAATAAAGAATTTTAATAGAATGTGTGAGAATTAGTATGGAAAGCTTAATCGCTGATAATTGTTATTTTTCTATGCAGGAAAAGGTGGAAAGGAAGAGCTGCCATTCAAAAGGGAAAGACAAAGGAGGAATAACTGTTGTCCCTTTAGAAGGGAACCGGATGCAAACGAGATCGAACAGATCGAAGCAGAACGACCCAGAAAGAAAGAAGGGTTACCAATTCGGTGGAACAGGGAAAGAAAAGTAAAGGATTAACGGCTTGGCGAATCCCTCAGGATCATTGATCCTGAGGGATCACTGTTTTGCTTATTTTTGTTACCTAGATACCTCCGTCGTTACTTTTATAAAAAGGAACATCATCGTTAAGCAAGGGGACTTTTTTATGTAATTTTGAGTTTCAGACTCAACTTTGATCATCGACTCTCACTGAGACTTGGTTTGTTGTACGTTTGTTGATGCATTAATATAAAAGACTTGGTGTTTATTTCATCTCTGTGTCTGGAGTAATCTAAGGCGGTGTACCGTTGGAAGCTAAGGGCCCGGCTCCGAAGGACACTTGCTTTTGTATCATTATAATTTGATTTCTGCGTGGTTTGTTTATCTTCATAGCTCGGTAATGTGACATGTTTTTCATATGTTATTCCATGCTCTGTTACGATTAATTCATTAATGGTTTCTTCAAGAGATTTATGGAGTGACTCTATATTGTATGAGTGAATCTTTTCAGAGTTGATTGCATGTTATCAGTCCAAGCCAACTGTTTCTGTTATAGAGCCTTTATATTGAATATTACTGTATTGGATTCATTTGAAATCTCAATTATTGGAATCCGGAAGTAATGTTATTCTATTTGGAAACATGGTCATATTCTCTTTAATCATCAGATTGCTATATTAGCGTGTTGTGTATATATGGTTGATGCTTGTTGTTCCATAATTCATCGGTGAGTGTTGTTCCATAAAGTACATTCCATCGAAGTTGCCTTAAGAGAGAAGATTGCTATTTTATTACAGAGTGTGAGTTTGGTTCAATAGAGCAAGTTTAGTTCTGACTCACGAGGCTTAGTTCGTTTGATTGCTGTTCCATTTATTGTTGTTCCATTTACTGCTATTCCATTTCAGATTTGTTGTTCCATTTCCTGTTTGTTGTTCCATTTTACTTTCTGCCGTTCCATTTACTTGTAATTGCTGCTTTGGTGTGAGAGAAGGTCGAAGGCTGTATTGAGCCTCAGCGTTCGCTGCCTAGCTCCCAGACCTATGGTCCATGCTCTAATTTCCTTTCCATCAGTTTCTAGAGGGATGGGTTATCGCTTCCGCACCCTTGACTGATAAGCTGCCTTGTGTGATTTTATTCCTTTAAAGTAATTTAGTCATAGATTAGCATCAATTTACTCTTGTATTTTCTGAACACTGTACTACTAAGCATTACTCTGACGAATAGCCTCGGATTGAGATACTCTTTGCAATAACAAAGTGTTCCCGGATTGACTTATTAATGTGGAATAACTAGAGGTGAAAGAGACCCTTGTTACAGCTCTACAGCCAACTTCATATTGCAAACATGAATCTGCAAAGGATGCATGAGTTGGAGACACAACTCCTTGTTGCCAAAGAAGCTTTAGCCAAGTATCAACTTGAAGAAGAGGTAAACAATTCTAGTTTGTCTTCAAATTCTTATAAGAATGTTTATGTTCGTTCTTTTGAGAAACATACCAGAGGCATAGGGTCCAAGTTGATGTCCAAAATGGGATATGAAGGAAAAGGATTGGGCAAACATGCACATGGTATAGTTGAGCCAATAATGGTTGAGGTAAGGCCTAAGTATTTGGGTCTTGGCTATGGAAAATCTTATGAAGAAAGTTCCAAAGCAGCCGTGAAGGAAGAAAGTGTGCATAAGCATGCACTTGAACAAGAAAGTGGTGAAAGCTCTAAAACCATTGATGGGATTGACGGTGTACCAAAGCGAGCTTCTTCTTATTTCGATTCACCTCCATATGAAGGTAATGAAGGTGAAAGAGAAAGGTATAAATCTGATTTCCATCACTCTTCCTTTGGTCATGTAAAGCATGGAAAATTTCCACACAAGCATTGGAAAGGAATTGCATGTTCTTTTTATGGTTTGGTTAACCATAGTGTTTCTAGATGTTGGAAAAGAATGGCAACATACAGGAAACTTTTGAAGGAAAGGAGGCAAGAAGCCAAAGTTCCATTGAACAATGCAAATCATGCTATCAAGAAGATGAACATGTGTTGCACTTATTCCCATAAGCATCAACATACTGTTGAAAGGTGTTGGACTCTGAATCCAACAATGCTTCCACGAAAGTTGAAGAAATTGGAGAAAGAGTATGGCAAGAATGGGAAGGAAGTTTCCATCATTGATATGTGTCAGGATGATACACATGTTGATATCAATGTGTGATTAAAGGAAGCGCCTTAGAAATGGATTGGTAAGAAATGGTTAGAATTCTTATCGAACTAAAGTTGCAAGTCTTTTGATTGAATGCATTTTCTTTATTAAGGGAATGAGAAAGTTATGCCAAAAATAAGAATTGTCCAATAACATTGAAATTTTGAATTTTTTCTAAAAAATTTAAAATAGGACATTCTTTGGAATATTTCGTTTTGGGAAACAAATAGCAGGCTATTAAATGGTAGGCTTGGAGGCCGCCACATGGCCTGGATGACGTCAGCAAGCATGTTGGGTGTGTATTAAAATTTTGGGAGAAACGGAGGATCGAAACCGCGACCTCCTTACCACAAGCCATACGCCTTACCAATGGACCACGCGGGAAGTTCTTGTTATGAATAAGGAATGAACTATATTAAACGGTTGTAAAAAAATTGGTCGTCGCCCGAAGGGGGCCAGCCCCCATACCATGGGACCCTCGCCCCATAAATGTTGGCCTAACTCAACCACTAACGCTATTGTAAACGGTTACCGCATTGTGTTATACAACATGTTCACATTGCCACCAAATGCGGGAGTTAACACACAGTTCACCGCCCGTCCACTAACCGTCCAGGCGCGCCATCCAAGATAAACTGCCTGTTGATAAATGCGTTCACATGTGCCATTAAAACAATCTATTAACCCGTGGTCTATCTAGTGGAGGATTTGGTGGAGTGCTCCAAAAATGACAGAATTTCCTATTTGTCGGGGTTATCTGGCAGTTAGTCAGTTTTATCTGGAGTGATTTTAGGCCAAACTGGAGGAAATCTTCAATGAGCCATAAATTTCGCTAGGAAAGTCGTTTTTGGATGATTTTTTTATTTTTTTTATTTTGGGTCTGTTCGACCTTATAAAGCCATTTTCATAGGTTTCACAGTGATCTGAGGTCATTTGTAGGTTATTTTTCTTCTTGGAAGTTCCAGGAGCCACTAGATCTAAATCATTTTGGGAGATGCATTGGAAAGTGTGTAGCCAGTGAATGTGAAACGAAGGTCATTCCTAAATTTTTTCAGCATTTTGAATCCATTTCTAGAGCTAATTTTTCCTTTTGAGGCATTCTTCTCACTGTTTAGCTTCAGGGAAGCTTTCAGGGCCACCAGGGCCATTTCAGTGATTGAGTTGTGCTGGGCTAGGTTCATTTGTTTGAGGTGAAAAAAAATCCTATTTCTATTGTAAGGAACCTTCTAAATCCAATGAAGGTGTTTTCAGAAGCATATGGAGAATTCTAAAGGCCGAGATCCTAAAGAGAATTTCCAGGCAGCCCAGAGCTGTCCATGGGAGAAGGCCTAGATTGGGGATGCAGTGCTCATTTTGAGCAAATGTACAGTCATTTTTTTATGTCAGATATGTGATGGAGATAGTAGCAGAGGTTTTAGAGACATTTGAAGCATTCTGAAGGATTTTGTGCCATTAAGAAGCTCAAGGAAGCTTAGTGCACCTACCGAAGGAATCAAGTCCAAGGGAGCCTAGATCTGCCTGCACAAAGTGGACAACCATGACAGGGATGTATATGGTTTTTCTAAACCCATAGGTTTAGTTAGTAACATTTTGGAGTTGAGTGTCGAACTTGTAAAAGAATTCAAGCCATAATCCCAAGGAGCCAAGTCTAGTTGACTAGAGCTCACAGGAGACGTAGCCCACGAGATTGGAGTGAACTCCTTATTAAATTAGTTGTTATGTATGATGTTTATTTTTTTCCTTATATGTCTGATATATAGGTTTAATATCAACTAAAAGGAATCAAGTTAAAACACATAAACAGAAGAAAATACATACACCTCTTCAAGCTAAGATTCCGCATAATGTCAATTTCAAGCAAGGTCTACCTTTTAATTGAATCTGAGTGTTTACTTTTAATTTCTTTAGGCAGAGTCTATAGAGGGCCAGGTAGCTTCTGGATCTCATTCTCTCTTTAGAGGTGACATATCCGGTAAATGCCCCTACAGTCAATATCTGTATTAGAAATAAGAAGTGCACATATTTGCAGATTTAAACTTGGAGTATTTGTGCACTCATTTACATAAATGAAAATGGATACCTTGCACCCTTAAACAAGTACATTCCATTTTTATATCGGGTTGGTATCAGAGCACAAGGTTTGCTTGATTGACATCACAATAGCTTGATTGTATATCTTGAAAGGTGTTCTAAAGCAGTGTTGAAGATTGACTACTTTACAATTTTACAAATTTCATGTTGTTTGAGTTTGCCGAAGTTTGGGGATAGCTACTGATTAGCTAAGTCTTGGAGAAGAAAAAAAGGAATAAAGTTATTTTCCTTACCCCAAAAGGACATTAAAATCATTCCAGGAATTTTTCTTGAGTTGATTTGCTGTTGGCTGCTTGAATGTGATGTCTGTAAAGACATTTGGGTACAAAGCTTTGTCACTTGTTTTGAAAAGCTTTAAGCAGATTGTTGAAGTTAATTTTTTCATTGACTTTATAATGACAACTTCCATAAGTGAGTTCTCAAAATCATCCTCCTTCACAAGATTCTTTGATGAAGGCTTGAAGCAAAATTTTTTCATCATGACGAATATGGTGAGAGAAATGTATGAGGATGAAAGGCAGAGCTCTAGACTTCAAGAGTAGTTGAATTCCATGAGGGAAGAGAAGCAGTTGCTTTCTGACCAATTGCGGGAAATGGAAGGCCAACTTCATATTGCAAACATGAATCTGCAAAGGATGCATGAGTTGGAGACACAACTCCTTGTTTCCAAAGAAGCCTTATCCAAGTATCAGCTTGAAGAAGAGATAAACAATTTTAGTTTGTCTTCAAATTCTTATAAGAATGTTTATGTTCGTTCTTTTGAGAAACATACCAGAGACATAGGGTCCAAGTTGATGTCCAAAATGGGATATGAAGGAAACGTATTGGGCAAACATGCACATGTTATAGTTGAGCCAATAATGGTTGAGGTAAGGCTTAAGTATTTGGGCCTTGGCTATGGAAAATCTTATGAAGAAAGTTCCAAAGTAGCCATGAAGGAAGAAGGTGTTCATAAGCATGCACTTGAACAAGAAAGTGGTGAAAGCTCTAAAACCATTGATGGGATTGATGGTGTACCAAAGCGAGCTTCTTCTTATTTCGATTCACCTCCTTATGAAGGTAATGAAGGTGAAAGAGAAAGGTATAAATCTGATTTCCATCACACTTCCTTTGGTCATGTAAAGCATGGAACATTTCCACACAAGCCTTGGAAAAGAATTGCATGTTCTTTTTGTGGTTTGGTTAACCATAGTGTTTCTAGATGTTGGAAAACAATGAAAACATACAGGAAACTTTTGAAGGAAAGGAGGCAAGAAGCCAAAGTTCCATTGAACAATGCAAATCATGCTATCAAGAAGATGAGCATGTGTTGCACTTATGGCAAGCATCGACATACTGTTGAAGGGTGTTGGACTCTGAATCCAACAATGCTTCCATGAAAGTTGAAGAAATTGGAGGAAGATTATGGCAAGAATGGGAAGGAAGTTTCCATCATTGATATGTGTCAGGATGATACACATGTTGATATCAATGTGTAGTTAAAGGAAGCGCCTTAGAAATGGATTGGTAAGAAATGGTTAGAATTCTTATCCAATTAAAGTTGCAAGTCTTTTGATTGAATGCATTTTCTTTGTTAAGGGAATGAGAAAGTTATGCCAAAAATAAGAATTGTCCAATAACAATGAAATTTTGAAATTTTTCAAAAAAATTTAAAATAGAACATTCTTTGGAATATTCCGTTTTAGGCAACGAATGGCAGGCTACGAAATGGCAGGCTTGGAGGCCGCCACGTGGCCTAGATGACGTCAGCAAGCATGTTGGGTGCGTATTAAAATTTTGGGAGGCACGGAGGATCGAACCTGCGACCTCCTTACCACAAGCCATACGCCTTACCAATGGACCACACAGGAAGTTCTTGTTATGAATAAGGAATGAACTATATTAAACAGTTGTAAAAAAAATGGTCGTCGCCCGAAGGGGGCCAGCCCCCATACCATGGGACCATCGCCCCATAAATTCGGGTCTAACTCAACCGCTAACGCTATTGTAAATGGTTACTGCATTGTGTTATACAACGTGTTCACATTGCCACCAAATGCGGGAATTAACACACAGTTCACCGCCCGTCCACTAACCGTCAAGGCGAGCCATCCAAGATAAACTGCCCGTTGATAAATGCGTTCACATGTGCCATTAAAACAATCTGTTAACCCGCGGTCTGTCTGGTGGAGGATTTGGCGGAGTGCTCCAAAAATGGCGGAATTGCCTATTTTTCGGGGTTATCTGGCAGTTAGCCAGTTTTATCTGGAGCGATTTTAGGCCAAACTGGAGGAAATCTTCAATGAGCCATAAATTTGGCTAGGAAAGTACCTTTTGGACAATTTTTTTTTTTATTTTGGGTCTGTTCGACCTTATAAAGCCATTGGCATAGGTTTCACAGTGATCTAAGGTTATTTGTAGGTTATTTTTCTTCTTGGAAATTCCAGGAGCCACTAGATCCAAATAATTCTGGGAGCTGCATTGGAAAGTGTGTAGCCAGTGAATGTGAAACGAAGGTCATTGCTGAAATTTTTCAGCATTTTGAATCCATTTCTATAGCTAATTTTTCCTTTTGAGGCATTCTTCTCACTGTTTAGCTTCACGAAAGCTTTTAGGGCCACCGGGGCCATTTCAGTGATTGAGTTGTGCTGGGCTAGGTTCATTTGTTTGAGGTGAAAAAAAATCCTATTTCTGTTGTAAGGAACCTTCTAAATCCAATGAAGGTGTTTTCAGAAGCATATAGAGACTTCTAAAGGCCGAGATTCTAAAGAGAAGTTCGAGGCAGCCTAGAGCTATCCATGGGAGAAGACCTAGATTGGAGTTGCAGTGCTCATTTAGAGCAAATGAACAGTCATTTTTTTATGTAAGATATGTGCTAGAGACAGTTGCAGAGGTTTTAGAGACATTTGAAGCATTCTGAAGGAGTTTGTGCCATTAATAAGCTCAAGGAATCTTAGTGCACCTACTGAAGCAATCAAGTCCAAGGGAGACTAGATCTGCCTGCACAAAGTGGACAACCATGACAGGGATGTATATGGTTTTTCTAAACCCATAGGTTTAGTTAGTGACCTTTTGGAGTTGAGTTTGGAACTTGTAAAATAATTCAAGCCATAATCCCAAGGAGCCAAGTCTAGTTGACTAGAGTTCACAGGAGACGTAGCCCACGAGATTGGAGTGAAATCCTTATTAAATTTGTTGTTATGTGTGATGTTTATTTTTTGCCTTATATGTCTGATATATATGTTTAATATCAGCTAAAACGAATCAAGTTAAAACACATAAATAGAAGAAAAGACATACACCTCTTCAAGCTAAGATTCTGCATAATGTCAAGTTCAAGCAAGGTCTACCTTTTAATTGAATCTGAGTGTTTACTTTTTATTTCTTTAGGCAGAGTCTGTAGAGGGCCAGGTAGCTTCTGGATCTCATTCTCTCTTTAGAGGTGACTTATCTGGTAAATGCCCCTACAGTCAATCTCTGTATTAGAAATAAGAAGTTCACATATTTGTATATTTAAACTTGGAGTATTTGAGCACTCATTTACATAAATGAAAATGGATACCTTGCACCCTTAAACAAGTACATTCCATTTTTAGATCGGGTTTGTATCAGAGCACAAGGTTTGCTTAATTGACATCACAATAGCTTGATTGTATATCTCGAAAGGTGTTTTAAAGCAGTGTTGAAGATTGACTACTTTACAATTTTACAAATTGCATGTTGTTTGAGTTTGCGGAAGTTTGGGGATATCTACTGATTAGCTAAGTCTTGGAGAAGATGAAAAGGAATAAAGATATTTTCCTTACTCCAAAAGGACCTTAAAATCATTCCATGAATTTTTCTTGAGTTGATTTGTTGTTGGCTACTTGAATGTGATGTCTGTAAAGACATTTGGGTACAAAGCTTTGTCACTTGTTTTGAAAAGCTTTAAGCAGATTGTTGAAGTTAATTTTTTAATTGACTTTATAATGACAACTTCCATAAGTGATTTCTCAAAATCATCCTCCTTAACAAGATTCTTTGATGAAGGCTTGAAGCAAATTTTTTTCATCATGACGAATATGGTGAGAGAAATGTATGAGGATGAAAGGCAGAGCTCTAGACTTCAAGAGCAGTTGAATTCCATGAGGGAAGAGAAGCAGTTGCTTTCTGACCAATTGCGGGAAATGGAAGGCCAACCTCATATTGCAAACATGAATCTGCAAAGGATGCATGAGTTGGAGACACAACTCCTTGTTTCCAAAGAAGCCTTAGTCAAGTATCAGCTTGAGGAAGAGGGGGTTCTACAGGAAGTTCAGGATTTCTTCAGGATGTTCTGTAATTCTTCTACAGGATGTTTCGAAATGGGATTTTTGAGCATGGATGGAGGGAAAAAGGTGGAGGAATGAGTATGGAGGTGAAATAGGGGTGTAGGGGAGTTCAAGACTTGGAGGATGGGGTTGAGGAGAAGGTGTAGATGGCTGGACTTGTTCCAAGAAGGCTAGAATAATGTTGCACAAAAGGTAGGGTTATGAGGGCAGTATGGCAACGTGAGGCAAGAAACCAAGTTAGGAGATGGAGAATATGGGTTTGAGTGAGTCTGGGTAGATGGAGAAGTGGTACAGGTGCTCTGCAATTGGTTTTTCAAACTGAACAAACAAAGACATGCAAGAAAACAAGGATCTAGTTATAAAACCTATGACCTAGTTACTTCACTCTAATCTGACCTAACGGCAAAAGGAAATGAACAGAAGTTTATTTGCAGTGAAACCATGTGAAACAACTATGAAACTAAGTGATCATAAACCTAAGCATGCATCCAAACTGATATCAAGTTCTACGAACGATATTAAAACACTAATGATTGCATGGTGAAGCAAAGAAAGTGTTTTTGTTTGGGACAGCATGGTTACTTCAACTCCAGCCCTTGATCCAATAAGGAAGAGGTGAAACCAAAAGCGTTGTTGGAAATAATACTGAGAGTGGGGGTGAATCAGTATTATCAGATCAATCAAACCTTTTCAATGCTCAGAAACATATACGCTACTTCAGTTAAGTAAAACAGCGTGTACACGCTACTGTGACTAAATAAAACAGCGTATAAGCAGAAAACTCATAACTTAGTTAGCTTATTCTTTAGTTAAGTTCATCAGGACATTATTCAGCACATTAACAGTAAGCAGATGCAGTATAACAGAACGGATCAAAAGCCACACACGTGAACACCAAGATATAAGGTGGAAACCCAATGTGGGTGAAAACCACCTGCTGCAAGTTATCTCTATCTTTCTTTAAGAAACTTCAGTTTACAATCTTTTGTACTGGTGCAGCCTTATACCAGTACGCAGGCTACAACCTGCAGAAGGCTACAACCTTCTCTCGTTCTCCAAACTTCCTTGGAAGGGAGCTCCAACCCCCTTTGTTCTTGTACTAGCCAAGATACTAGTACGTAGGTGCTGACCTACAATCTTCTTTTCTTCAGGTATCACCTTTCATACATTTTCAGACTTGAATATTCCTGAAGCACAACATTACAATCTGAAGACCACAATTCATTCAATTTCCACAACAGATCATTGAAGCATAAAACAACCAAACTTTGAATCACTGAACCACTGAACCCTGTCAATCACCAGTTACCAGAACACAGAGCAGACTACAGAACTCTGCAATAACTGTCAGACCCCACTGTAAACCCAAAAACAAGCTTCAAAAGATATACGCTACTTCAAGGAGCCAAACCCGCGTATACACGCTCTTTTACCGAAGCCAACCTGCGTACAGATCTAAAAATAAACTTTCTCAATTTGCAGCTGTACCAGACATTAGTTAGACCCAGAACATAGCATTGCGACAATATGCAGATCTAGAAATAAGCATAATCAACCATATCATGATAGTGCATTTCAAACCATTAGATCCCGATCTATCCTTAGATCTAGTCTTCCATCAACCAATGTGATTTCTCCTTGGCTTAGATCAAGCAACCTAGCACCTGCAAATCAGATCTCTTTCACTCTTAGATATTCAAGCCCTTGTCGAAAGATGATTTTTCCTAATGATCTTCTTCTCCTTATATAGTCTTAGGCCTAGCTCAATACCAAGAGCCAAAACCATAGTAACACAATACCATCAACTTCAAAACTAGGGATCGACACGCCCGTCGAGACACAATGGTCCGAAATCATAGGCACAACTTCCAAGGACTAACCACCATGGACCAAAGGAACCTTTCCACATACACGCGCTTTTTATGAATCGAACTAGCGTGTACACGCGACTTGGGCTTAACGAAACGGCGTGTATGAGCTTCCTTGGCATGCTGTACTGAGATCTGTCTTCTGATTAAGATGCCATCACTTGTACCAACCTCTGAGCACCTGTACCATCCTCTGAGTGAGTTGCCATCAAGGACAACACTTGAATCATAATGCCAACAATCTCCCCCTTTGGACTTGATGGCAACCACCACACCAAGTCACTCTCCCCCTTTGACATCAAGAGCAAAGGGCTGTGCTCCCCCTGAGGACATGCTGATACCTCTGCTTGGCTGTGCTGACTCGTGCTCCCCCTGACAGTAGGCCAGATCTGAAAAAGATGTTCTTCAACAAGAACCAAGATTTATACACCATAAGGGACCTTCCTATCACCAAAAGACTCAATACATACATCCATACTCCCTACCAAGAGGGGACATATCAGAAACAACCAATTATATTACAGCATTCATCCCAGGCATAGTGGGGAAACCAACATAGGCCGTTACATGACCTTGACACCATAAAAGAGATATGACAAGAGAGATACATGACATAGAGACAACAGATCTAGACCAAGACTTAGGAAAGACACCAGCAGCATCTGATAAACATCTTGTTAGATCAGCAACCAGAATTTCTTTCTGAGCTCCTTCTCCTGAAACCAACAACCAAAACATCTGAATGCCAACAATGCTTTATGAGACTTTTGAGCTGCTCCCCCTGAACCTGTGCCTGTTGCACTCCCTGAAACTGTGCCTGAAGAATTCTGACATTCCTATTGCTGTTCAGAACTTCAGAGTTTTCCCTTGCTGTTCAGAACTTCATATACGCGTTTTATCCTGTATAAAACAGCGTATGTACGCGGATATTCTTTCTGCAACAAGCGTCCAGCATACACGCGACTTACCCAACATGAATCCGCGTGTATACGCTCATATCCCTTCCGTAACCTGCGTATACCAACTTTTCTGTAGAACAAACAATCTTCAACAACAGGATGAAGCATCAACTACTCCCAGCTTTTGTCTGAGATATTCAAAAGTTTCCCTGGGCAGTGGTTTTGTGAGAATATCAGCAACTTGCTCCTTAGAAGGAACATACTCCAACTTGACCTTCTGCTCAAGCACTTGTTCCCGAAGAAAATGGTACTTGATTGGTATGTGCTTGGTCTTTGAGTGCATGACAGGATTCTTTGAAATGCTGATTGCACTTGTATTATCACATAAGATAGAGACAGGTGGAGTGCAAGTGATTTGAAAGTCCTGCAAGGTCTGTATCATCCAAAGAAGTTGTGTGCAACAAGATGCTGCAGCCACATATTCTGCTTCAGCTGTAGATAAGGCAATCGAACTTTGTTTCTTGCTGAACCAAGATACTAATCTGGAACCCATGAAGAAAGCACCTCCACTTGTGCTTTTCCTATCATCCACACTTCCAGCCCAATCTGCATCTGTGTAAGCATGAAGAGTGAGATCAGTATTTCTAGGATACCATAAGCCATAGTTTTGGGTCCCTTGAAGATATTTGAAGATTCTTTTGACTGCCTGAAGATGAGTTTCCTTTGGGTTGGCTTGAAATCTTCCAACCATTCCTACTGCATGTGTAATATCTGGTCGAGTACCTATCAAATAAAGCAAACTCCCAATCATGGATCTATAAGTGGGTTGGTGAACTGCTGCTGATTCATCATTTGCACTGACGCTGCATCCTGTAACCATGGGTGTACATACTGGCTTTGACTCTTCCATGCCATACTTCTTCAAGATCTGCTTGAGGTATTTGGTTTGAGACAAGAAGATACCTCCTTCATTTTGTTGGATTTGCAATCCAAGAAAATATGTCAATTCTCCAAGAAGTGACATTTCGAATTCTTTCTGCATAACCAAGGAAAAGTTTTGACTCATGGTCTCTTCATTGCTGCCAAAAATAATATCATCTACATAAACAACAAGGATTAGCAATTTGTTATTTTCAACTTTTATATAGAGATTGCTATCTGCTGATCCTTTTGAAAAGCCTTGTTGGTGAAGATATTTGTCCAACCGATAGTACCAAGCCCTTGGAGCTTGTTTGAGCCCATAGAGTGCCTTTTTCAATCTGCATACAAGGTTTGGATCATTTCCAAGAATGAACCCATCTGGCTGCTCAATATATACTTCTTCTTCTAAGTCTCCATTTAGGAAGGCTGATTTCACGTCCATTTGAAATACCTTGAAGTTTTGAAAGCTTGAGAGAGCAAGGAACATTCGGATGGCCTCTAGTCTTGCCACAGGAGCAAAGGTCTCTTCAAAATCTATTCCTTCTTGCTGTGCATACCCTTTACAAACAAGTCTGGCCTTGTTTCTAATTACTTCTCCATTTTCATTTAACTTATTCTTGAAGACCCATTTTGTTCCTATTACATTCTTATCTTTTGGTCTAGGAACTAATTCCCAAGTGTTGTTCCTTTCGATTTGCTCAAGTTCTTCATCCATTGCTTTGACCCAACATTCATCTTTGCATGCTTCTTTCACATTTTGTGGTTCAATGGAGGAGAGTAGAGCCAAGTAGCTTGAAGCTTCTGCAAGTGTCCTTCTTGTTTGTACTCCTGCTTCTTTCTGCCCCACAATCTGAGTTTCTGGATGATTCTTTTGGACATATCTGGATGGAGTCTTCTCTTCTATTCTTGTCTGCTCCTCTGGTTCTTCTTGAGATTCTTCTTCTTCTTGAGGTTCTTCTTCTTCATCATTTCGCCTTTGAGAGTAACCTTCATCTTCTTCAATGTCTTCATGATGAACTTGCCTAGGAATATATCCCTTCTCATCAACCACTATATCAATACTGTCAACAATTCTGCCAAGTCTTTTATTGTAGCACTTGTATGCTTTGCTATGTGGAGAATAACCAAGAAGAATGCCCTCATCTGCTCTAGGTTCAAGTTTGCCAAGTTGCTCATCAGTATTCTTAATATAACATTTGCTCCCAAAGATTTTGAAATGCTTCACGGAAGGAGTTTTACCACTCCAAAGCTCATGAGGTGTTTGAGTGCTGTTTACTCGGACATTTGTTTTGTTAAGAATGATAACAGCAGCATGTGCAGCTTCACCCCAGAAGGTTGCAGGAGTACCTGATTCATCGAGCATAGCACGAGCCATTTGTTGGATAGTTCTGTTCATTCTTTCCACAACCCCATTTTGCTGAGGAGTTCTAGCTGTAGAGAATTCTCTTCTTATCCCATGTTCATCGCAGAAATCGAAAAATTCATTTGATGTGAACTCCCCACCTCTGTCAGATCTGAGGCACTTAATTTTGTGTCCTGATTCATTTTCAGCCAATGCTTTGAAGGATTTGAATTTTTCGAATGCTTCATCTTTGTGCTTCATAAGCCCTAACCAAACAAACCTTGAGAAATCATCAATGAATAATATCAGATATTCTTCTCCTCGAGGTGTCCTTTTCCTAAATGGACCACATACATCTGTATGGACTAGCCCAAGAGGCAAGCTAGCTAATCCTTCCTTTTCTGGAAAGTTAGTTCTGGTTTGCTTTCCAAACTGACAAGATTTGCATATAGTGTTGTCTGGAATTTTGATATCTGGAAGATCGCGAACTGCCTGATATTTGCATGCTTTTCTTATTTGTGAGAAGCTTAGATGTCCCAACCTTCGATGCCATAGCCAGTGCTCTTCATCCTTGCTAAGATAGCATTGTTGTTGTCCTTCTTCAAATATGTACAGATTATTTGGAGTTCTTTTGCCTTTGAGAACTGTTTTACCTGTATCAAGATCACGAACAAGACATCCATTCGATCTGAAAATAACCTCGGTTTTTTGATCACACATCTGACTGACACTTAGAAGATTATGCTTCAATCCATCAACATACAAAACATTTCCAGCCTTGACCTTTTCTTTCAAAGGAGCAATACCTTTTCCTTTTATAGTTGCAGGAGTATCATTTCCAAAAGAAACTTTCTTTCCCTTTTCTAAAGTAGAATAAGATTCAAGTTTTTCTTTATCACCTGTCATATGTTTCGAACATCCACTGTCAATGTACCATAGATTTTCCTGTCCTTCTGCATAAAACGCTATCCCACATCTTTCTGTCTGAGGTTCTTTTATTCTCCATTTTTTGGTGCTCGTGGCTTGTTCCTTTTTCTCCTGAAACCTGCTCCTGCATTCAGATTCTTTATGACCAAAATTATTGCAAATAGAACATTCAACTTCATTTTCAAGAACCGAAAAGTTGTTATAGGTCCTCTTTGTAATCCCTGTCATACTTCTTTGTTTTTGAGCTTCCCTAGTCATGATTGTTTTATATGCAACACATTGAGCTGCTTTGTGACCAAAGTTATGGCAAGAAAAGCATTGTCCATTGAAGAAGCTTCTGCGGTTATTGAATCTACCAGCCAACTGATTGTAATTTCTATTTTCATCTATTCTTGTGCCAAACTGAGAAGATTTTGTTGGAAATAATACTGAGAGGGGGGGTGAATCAGTATTATCAGATTAATAAAACCTTTTCAATTTCCTACTCAGAAACATATACGCGACTTCTGTTAAGTGAACCAGCGTGTACACGCGACTGTGTCTAAAGCAACTAGCGTATATGCAGATATCTTATGATTCAGTTAATCTTATCTTCAGTAAATGCATCAGAACATTATTAAGCAATTTAGCAGTAAATAGGTGCAGTATAACAGAACAGAATCATCACACAAGAGCCACACACATGAACACCATGATATAAGGTGGAAACCCAATGTGGGTGAAAACCACCTGCTGCAATTCGTCTCTTTCTTTCTTTAATGAGAAACTTCTTTTACAATATACTGGTGCAGTCCTTTACCAGTATGCAGGCTACAACCTGTAGAGGGCTACAACCCTCTCTCTCGTTTTCCAACTACTTTTGGAAGGGAGCTACAACCCCCTCAGCTCTTGTACTAGCTGATCCATTTACTAGTACGTAGGTGCTGACCCTACAACCTTCAGGGACCACGTTTCATCAATTTTCAGACTGGATCCAAGAGTACAAAGCAAACATTACCGCAATACAATCATCAACTTATACTTGCATCAAAATTCATTAAACAACCCAATACCGAATCACTGAAACCCTGTCATCAAGAACACAGAACCCAAACCAGAATCTAGAACTCTGCAATAACCACCAGAATCAGCAACAACCTGAAATATCAACCCTTATCATGCATACGCTACTTCACTGTACCAAAACCGCGTGTATACGCGCTTTCTCCAAAGGCAACCCGCGTGCAGATCTAGAAATGATTACTTCTGCCTTTGCTGTCAGATCCGACCCTTACCAAGCGTTCCGAACAGATAACCAACAATACCAGATCCTCTCACTGCGTCAACCACACACAATCCATACATCTTTGTCTAGTGATCTTCTCCTTATATAGCTTTAGGCCTTGTTCAATACCAAGAGCCAAAACCATAGAAACACAATACCATCAACTTCAATACTAGGGATCGACACGCCCGTCGAGACACAATGGTCCGAAACCATAGGCACAACTTCCAAGGACTAACCGCCATGGACCAAAGGTACGTTTCCACATACACGCGCTTTTTCTGAAGCCAACCTGCGTGTACACGCGGATATTCCTTGCTGAACCTGCGTATATCTCTTTCTTGTCCTGCTGTACTGAGATCTGTCTTCTAGTTAAGTTGTCATCACCTGTACCAGTCTCTGAGCACCTGTACCAACCTTCTGAGTGAGTTGCCATCAAGGACAACACTTGAATCATAATGCCAACAATCTCCCCCTTTGGACTTGATGGCAACCACCACACCAAGTCACTCTCCCCCTTTGACATCAAGGGCAAAGGGTGGACCAAGATATTCTCTTCCTTGGTATACCTTCTGCTGACCATACTGCTGTCCATACTCCCCCTGAGTACATGCTGAAATCTCCAAATGTGCTCCCCCTTTGTGTATGCCAAAGTGTACCAATCTATCCATCCTGCTCTTGCTGAATTGTGTTGTTCATGCTCCCCTTGACTGTAGGCAAGATCTGTAAAAGATGTTCTACAAGAAGAACAAAGACTTATACATCATAGAAGACCTTCCTATCACCAAAAGACTCAACATACATTCATCACCCAACCTAGTGGGGATATCCCAATATTGACTCATTCACCTAACCATGTGAAGATACATGATAATACATGAACATTTCATCATTCATCCCAGGCATAGTGGGGAAACCAACACAGGCCGTTACATGACCTTGACATCATAAAAGAGATACATGACATAGTGATGAAATATCTAGACCAAGACTTATGAAAGCCACCAACAGCATCATGATCTGTACCATCAGCCTGCAATATCATTCCTAAATAGTAAGATGTATCATTTAGCTTCATAGACTTTATCAACACCTTCTAACCATAATGCCAACAATGCATTATTCGAAGAATATTCTCCCCCTGAGTGTAAGCCAACCTTTTCCTGAGTCTGTTCTGCTCCCCCTGAGCCTGAGCCAACCATGACTGAACCTGGGTCTGTTCTGCTGCCCTTTCTTCATATACGCGACTTTGCAGCCTGTAACTCGCGTATATACGCGACTTGTCTTCAGTCTATCAGCGTATGCAGGATGGAATACTGAATTTCATCACTTTCAGATTCCCCTGTGTCTGTTATGTCAGCTGTCTGAGTTATCCCACACCTTTCTGTCTCTGTTTTCTTCAATTCCTGCAACTGTGATGATGTATGGTCCCCTTGTCTTGAATTTTGAAATCTGCTTCTGCATTCCCTTGCTTTATGCCCATAGTTGTTGCATGTATAGCACCTTATATTTTTCATGTTCCTTCTATCACAATCAAATGCTTTGTGTCCATATGCATTACAGGCAAAGCAATACCCTCTGAAATACCTGGGATGAGATGATCTTTCTTGAACCATTCTACTTCTGCATCTGGCTGCAACATGTCCAAGATTATGACATACATAACATTCAACTTTATTCAGCGGAGGAAATAATCGTCTATCACGTTCATAGTTAGGAGTAAAGGATCTTCCTTGAGGAATTTCTTTTCTTGGTTGTTCCTTGAGCATTTCAGATTTCTCATTAGAGTTTCTTGTCTCACCTTGTGAACTAGATTCACCTTCAACATATTCATGAAAACCAAGACCAGTCTTGATAGCAGGAGATCTTTGACTATTAAGAATATCATCCAAGACTTTAGAACTGTCTTGAAATCGTAAAAGCTTATCCTTTTCTTCTAGTTTACCTTTCAAGATATTTACCTCAACTTGATGTTGTTCTTCCTTTTTCAGATACTGCTTCCTTAGGTCTTCTTCAACTTTTCTCCCTTCTTCTACTTGTCGCTTTAGTTTGATCACTTCATGTTCTTGATCTTTAAGATCTTCTTTTAGAGAGAGGATCTTTGATTCAAGTCTCTGAATAGTTGAGCTCTGATCTTTTGCTATATCCTGCAATTTCTCCCTTACCCTGGTTTCTGTTTCCAATAGTTCTTTTAATTTGGCAGCTTCTTCAGTTTCTACATTCTTCTCTTCATGTGCCATGAGACTTTTAATATCCTCGTTATCATTGGATGAAGCATTCTTCTTCTTGTGCGCCATGAGACTTCTAATATCTTCACTATCATTAAATGAACTTTTAATATGGGAATAATAGCTTCTACCATCTTCTTCATATATCCTTCCTTTGTTATGAGGACATCTAGCAGCATAGTGACCAACTCTTCCACATAGAAAACATTTGAAAGGCAACTTATCTTTGAACCGTCCAGTTCCCCGTTCAAGATTCTTGACAAAATTTACCTCATCTTCTTCCTCTGACACTTCGAATGCGGCCTCTGGTGGTACCTCTAGTCGCATTTCAAAAGCAGTTAGGATCCCGTGAAGCTGTGACATGGTAAGTTTTCGCACATTCTCCTTTTCTTCTACGGCAGATACTTTAGAATCAAATTTAGTAGACAGAGATCTCAAAACCTTTTGAACTAAGACAACTTCCTCAAATTCTTCACCCAGATCCCTCATACAATTCACAATCTCATCCATACGCAGGAAATAATTAGCTACGCTTTCATTACTTCGCATCTTAAGAGTTTCATACCGGATTCTGAGAGTTTGAAGCTTCGCTATTTTTACCAGATCATCTCCTTCGTAGCTTGTAACGATTTTGTCCCATATTTCCTTAGCTGATTTGAGATGCATGATCTTCATAAATTCTGATTGAGTCAAAGTACCCAATAGGACATTAACTACTTTGGCATTGAGCTCATATTGCTTTTTCTCTGCTGGATCTGTAGGAGTTGCTGATGGGAATTTGTATCCTCCTTCTATGAGTCCCCAAACTTCTGCTCCAAGAGACTGTAAATATGCAGTGGTTCTTATCTTCCAGTGAGTAAAATTGTTCCCGTCAAAGACTGGTGGCCTGATGTGTGCCTCTCTTTCTGGATTAGCCATTTTGATGGATCTTTTCCTTCAAGCGATCAAGCTTCCTCTGAAGGACCTGCTCTGATACCAATTGTTGGAAATAATACTGAGAGGGGGGGTGAATCAGTATTATCAGATTAATAAAACCTTTTCAATTTCCTACTCAGAAACATATACGCGACTTCTGTTAAGTGAACCAGCGTGTACACGCGACTGTGTCTAAAGCAACTAGCGTATATGCAGATATCTTATGATTCAGTTAATCTTATCTTCAGTAAATGCATCAGAACATTATTAAGCAATTTAGCAGTAAATAGGTGCAGTATAACAGAACAGAATCATCACACAAGAGCCACACACATGAACACCATGATATAAGGTGGAAACCCAATGTGGGTGAAAACCACCTGCTGCAATTCGTCTCTTTCTTTCTTTAATGAGAAACTTCTTTTACAATATACTGGTGCAGTCCTTTACCAGTATGCAGGCTACAACCTGTAGAGGGCTACAACCCTCTCTCTCGTTTTCCAACTACTTTTGGAAGGGAGCTACAACCCCCTCAGCTCTTGTACTAGCTGATCCATTTACTAGTACGTAGGTGCTGACCCTACAACCTTCAGGGACCACGTTTCATCAATTTTCAGACTGGATCCAAGAGTACAAAGCAAACATTACCGCAATACAATCATCAACTTATACTTGCATCAAAATTCATTAAACAACCCAATACCGAATCACTGAAACCCTGTCATCAAGAACACAGAACCCAAACCAGAATCTAGAACTCTGCAATAACCACCAGAATCAGCAACAACCTGAAATATCAACCCTTATCATGCATACGCTACTTCACTGTACCAAAACCGCGTGTATACGCGCTTTCTCCAAAGGCAACCCGCGTGCAGATCTAGAAATGATTACTTCTGCCTTTGCTGTCAGATCCGACCCTTACCAAGCGTTCCGAACAGATAACCAACAATACCAGATCCTCTCACTGCGTCAACCACACACAATCCATACATCTTTGTCTAGTGATCTTCTCCTTATATAGCTTTAGGCCTTGTTCAATACCAAGAGCCAAAACCATAGAAACACAATACCATCAACTTCAATACTAGGGATCGACACGCCCGTCGAGACACAATGGTCCGAAACCATAGGCACAACTTCCAAGGACTAACCGCCATGGACCAAAGGTACGTTTCCACATACACGCGCTTTTTCTGAAGCCAACCTGCGTGTACACGCGGATATTCCTTGCTGAACCTGCGTATATCTCTTTCTTGTCCTGCTGTACTGAGATCTGTCTTCTAGTTAAGTTGTCATCACCTGTACCAGTCTCTGAGCACCTGTACCAACCTTCTGAGTGAGTTGCCATCAAGGACAACACTTGAATCATAATGCCAACAGATTTTACCTGTGGTTGGTTGTAGCTTTTGTTCACCCTTAAGAAGGATTGTCCCTGATAGTTTCTGTTTGTAATTCGTCCCTGCTTTACCTGATTATCTTCATTGTTCTTCTGCTCATTTCTTCTTGCTGCATCAAGATAACTCTTTGAGGTGGATGCTTTAGAGGTTTCTCCATTATAGCCCAAACCTGTCTTGTTTAGAGGAGACCGCTGCACATTGATAATCTCATCCAAAGTTTCAGATCCTTTGACAAACTTAAGATTAATAGCTTTTGTTTTCTCAATTTCTTTTCTGAGACCAACAATTTCACCTTCTAGTTTTTCAAGATGTTTTTCCTTTTCATCAATTTGAAATTGCAAAGTATCAATGATCACACTCTTTTCTTCTATGCATCTCTTGAGTCTAGTAATTTCATTATAGAGATTATCCACATCTACAGCATCCTCATAATCATCATCTTCAAATGCCATTAATAGCTTATATTTATTACCTTGTTCATCTTCATCACTGTTTGATAAGCCATCACTATCTTCATGGGTGTAGTAGCTTTTCTTATTTGCACTTTGTTTCTTATTCCATCTAGCAGGTTCTTTTCCTTTATCTTTATTAGGACATTTTGCAGCATAATGACCTACTCTTCCACAAGCAAAGCATTTGAAAGGTAGCTTACCTCTGAACCTTCCAGCACCCCTTTGAAGATTTCTGACAAAATTTGATTCTTCTTCCTCTTCTTCTGGAACATGGCTTGCCTCATAGTAATCTTCTTTTCCTGATGCCTTAAAAGCAGCTTCCCTTCTGTCTGATGGACCTCCCTTTCTCATTTCATAAGCAGTTAGAATTCCATGTAACTGAGACATAGTGAGAACTTTGAGATTTTCCTTTTCTTCTATTGCAGATACTTTAGATTCAAACTTGGGGGATAATGATCTTAGAATCTTTGAAACTACTATAGTCTCTTTTATTTCTTCACCCAAATTTTTCATACAATTAACAATCTCGTCTACCCGAAGAAAATAATTTTCCACACTTTCATCATTATACATCTTGAGAGTCTCATATTGAATCCTGAGAGTTTGAAGTTTAGCTTCCTTTACCTGTTCATCTCCTTCATAGCTAGTGATCATTTTGTCCCATATCTCTTTTGCTGATTTGAAGTGCATGACCTTCATGAATTCTGTTTGGGATATACTTCCTAATAGAGTACTGACTGCTTTTGCATTTGTTTCATATGTCTTTTTCTCAGCTGGATCTGTAGGAGTAGCTGAAGGAAAAGCATAGCCTGTTTCTACAATGTTCCAAACTTCTGTACCAAGAGATTGAAGATATGCAGTAACTCTTACCTTCCAATAATTGAAATTTGTTCCATCAAAAACCGGTGGCCTGATTGATGCTTCTTTCTCGTAGTTGCTCATGATGAATGATCTACCTTCAAGCGATCAAGCTTCCCTGAAGGACCTGCTCTGATACCAATTGTTGGAAATAATACTGAGAGGGGGGTGAATCAGTATTATCAGATCAATCAAACCTTTTCAATGCTCAGAAACATATACGCTACTTCAGTTAAGTAAAACAGCGTGTACACGCTACTGTGACTAAATAAAACAGCGTATAAGCAGAAAACTCATAACTTAGTTAGCTTATTCTTCAGTTAAGTTCATCAGGACATTATTCAGCACATTAACAGTAAGCAGATGCAGTATAACAGAACGGATCAAAAGCCACACACATGAACACCAAGATATAAGGTGGAAACCCAATGTGGGTGAAAACCACCTGCTGCAAGTTATCTCTATCTTTCTTTAAGAAACTTCAGTTTACAATCTTTTGTACTGGTGCAGCCTTATACCAGTACGCAGGCTACAACCTGCAGAAGGCTACAACCTTCTCTCGTTCTCCAAACTTCCTTGGAAGGGAGCTCCAACCCCCTTTGTTCTTGTACTAGCCAAGATACTAGTACGTAGGTGCTGACCTACAATCTTCTTTTCTTCAGGTATCACCTTTCATACATTTTCAGACTTGAATATTCCTGAAGCACAACATTACAATCTGAAGACCACAATTCATTCAATTTCCACAACAGATCATTGAAGCATAAAACAACCAAACTCTGAATCACTGAACCACTGAACCCTGTCAATCACCAGTTACCAGAACACAGAGCAGACTACAGAACTCTGCAATAACTGTCAGACCCCACTGTAAACCCAAAAACAAGCTTCAAAAGATATACGCTACTTCAAGGAGCCAAACCCGCGTATACACGCTCTTTTACCGAAGCCAACCTGCGTACAGATCTAAAAATAAACTTTCTCAATTTGCAGCTGTACCAGACATTAGTTAGACCCAGAACATAGCATTGCGACAATATGCAAATCTAGAAATAAGCATAATCAACCATATCATGATAGTGCATTTCAAACCATTAGATCCCGATCTATCCTTAGATCTAGTCTTCCATCAACCAATGTGATTTCTCCTTGGCTTAGATCAAGCAACCCAGCACCTGCAAATCAGATCTCTTTCACTCTTAGATATTCAAGCCCTTGTCGAAAGATGATTTTGCCTAATGATCTTCTTCTCCTTATATAGTCTTAGGCCTAGCTCAATACCAAGAGCCAAAACCATAGTAACACAATACCATCAACTTCAAAACTAGGGATCGACACGCCCGTCGAGACACAATGGTCCGAAATCATAGGCACAACTTCCAAGGACTAACCACCATGGACCAAAGGAACCTTTCCACATACACGCGCTTTTTATGAATCGAACTAGCGTGTACACGCGACTTGGGCTTAACGAAACGGCGTGTATGAGCTTCCTTGGCATGCTGTACTGAGATCTGTCTTCTGATTAAGATGCCATCACTTGTACCAACCTCTGAGCACCTGTACCATCCTCTGAGTGAGTTGCCATCAAGGACAACACTTGAATCATAATGCCAACAAGCGTTTGCTGACCCTTTTTTGGAGCTTTTTCCTGTTATTATCCTACCAATATATTCTAAACATAAACAACTACTTTAACCATCAAAAGAAATCTAAATAACGAAGCAAGATCTAAATCTAAATAGCAGATTTTATTTTAAGAACGCAGCAAACACATAAAGATAAACGAAGGAGGTACTGGGTGCTTGAGATGGGCCCAACCCCAAGAGCTACAGCCTCCTAAGAGAGATTTAGAGCTGGTTCAAAGCTAGATTCATCTTTATTGATCAAGAAATGAAAGGCAGAGCTCTAGACTTCAAGAGTAGTTGAATTCCATGAGGGAAGAGAAGCAGTTGCTTTCTGACCAATCGCGGGAAATGGAAGGCCAACTTCATATTGCAAACATGAATCTGCAAAGGACGCATGAGTTGGAGACACAACTCCTTGTTTCCAAAGAAAACTTAGTCAAGTATCAGGTTGAGAAGAGGTAAACAATTCTAGTTTGTCTTCAAATTCTTATAAGAATGTTTATGTTCGTTCTTTTGAGAAACATACCAGAGGCATAGGGTCCAAGTTGATGTCCAAAATGGGATATGAAGGAAAAGGATTGGGCAAACATGCACATGGTATAGTTGAGCCAATAATGGTTGAGGTAAGGCCTAAGTATTTGGGTCTTGGCTATGGAAAATCTTAAGAAGAAAGTTCCAAAGCAGCCATGAAGGAAGAAGGTGTGCATAAGCATGCACTTGAACAAGAAAGTGGTGAAAGCTCTAAAACAATTGATGGGATTGATGGTGTACCAAAGCGAGCTTCTTCTTATTTCGATTCACCTCCTTATGAAGGTAATGAAGGTGAAAGAGAAAGGTATAAATCTGATTTCCATCGCACTTCCTTTAGTCATGTAAAGCATGGAAAATTTCCACATAAGCATTGGAAAATAATTGCATGTTCTTTTTGTGGTTTGGTTAACCATAGTGTTTCTAGATGTTGGAAAAGAATGGCAACATACAGGAAACGTTTCAAGGAAAGGAGGCAAGAAGCCAAAGTTCCATTAAACAATGAAAATCATGCTATCAAGAAGATGAACATGTGTTGCACTTATGGCAAGCATCGACATATTGTTGAAGGATGTTGGACTCTGAATCCAACAATGCTTCCATGAAAGTTGAAGAAATTGGAGGAAGAGTATGGCAAGAATGGGAAGGAAGTTTCCATCATTGATATGTGTCAGGATGATACACATGTTGATATCAATGTGTAGTTAAAGGAAGCACCTTAGAAATGGATTGGTAAGAAATGGTTAGAATTCTTATCCAATTAAAGTTTCAAGTCTTTTGATTGAATGCATTTTCCTTGTTAAGGGAATGAGAAAGTTATGCCAAAAATAAGAATTGTCCAATAACATTGAAATTTTGAAATTTTTCAAAAAAATTTAAAATAGAACATTCTTTGTAATATTCCGTTCTGGGCAACGAATGGCAGGCTACCAAATGGCAGGCTTGGAGGCTGCCACGTGGCCTGGATGACGTCAGCAAGCATGTTGGGTGCGTATTAAAATTTTGGGAGGCACGGAGGATCAAACCTGCGACCTCCTTACCACAAGCCATACGCCTTACCAATGGACCACGCGGGAAGTTCTTGTTATGAATAAGGAATGAACTATATTAAACAGTTGTAAAAAAAATGGTCGTCGCCCGAAGGGGGCCAACCCCCATACCATGGGACCCTCGCCCCATAAATGCGCGTCTAACTCAACTGCTAATTTTATTGTAAATGGTTACCGCATTGTGTTATACAACGTGTTCACATTGCCACCAAATGCGGGAATTAGCACACAGTTCACTGCCCGTCCACTAACTGTCAAGGCACGCCATCCAAGATAAACTGCCCGTTGATAAATGCGTTCACATGTGCCATTAAAACAATCTGTTAACCCACAGTCTGTCTGGTGGAGGATTTGGCGGAGTGCTCCAAAAATGGCGGAATTGACTATTTGTCGGGGTTATCTGGCAGTTAGCCAGTTTTATCTGGAGTGATTTTAGGCCAAACTGGAGGAAATCTTCAATGAGCCATAAATTTGGCTAGGAAAGTCCCTTTTGGACAATTTTTTTTATTTATTTTCGATCCGTTCGACCTTATAAAGCCATTGGCATAGGTTTCACAGTGATCTGAGGTCATTTGTAGGTTATTTTTCTTCTTGGAAATTCCAAGAGCCACTAGATCCAAATAATTTTGGGAGCTGCATTGGAAAGTGTGTAGCCAGTGAATGTGAAACGAAGGTCATTGCTGAATTTTCTCAGCATTTTGAATCCATTTCTATAGCTAATTTTTCCTTTTGAGGCATTCTTCTCACTGTTTAGCTTCAGGGAAGCTTTTAGGGCCACCGGGACCATTTCAGTGATTGAGTTGTGCTGTGCTAGGTTCATTTGTTTGAGGTGAAAAAAATCCTATTTCTATTGTAAGGAACCTTCTAAATCCAATGCAGGTGTTTTCAGAAGCATATAGAGACTTCTAAAGGCCGATATTCTAAAGAGAAGTTCCAGGCAGCCCAGAGCTATCCATGGGAGAAGGCCTAGATTAGAGTTGTAGTGCTCATTTAGAGCAAATGAACATTCATTTTTTTATGTAAGATATGTGCTAGAGACAGAAGCAGAGGTTTTAGAGACATTTGAAGCATTCTAAAGGAGTTTGTGCCATTAAGAAGCTCAAGGAAGCTTAGTGCACCTACTGAAGGAATCAAGTCCAAGGGAGCCTAGATCTGCCTGCCCAAAGTGGACAACCATGACAGAGATATATATGGTTTTTCTAAACCCATAGGTTTAGTTAGTAACCTTTTGGAGTTGAGTGTGGAACTTATAAAAGAATTCAAGCCATAATCCCAAGGAGCCCAGTCTAGTTGACTAGAGCTCACAGGAGACGTAGCCCACGAGATTGGAGTGAACTCCTTATTAAATTTGTTGTTATGTGTGATGTTTATTTTTTGCCTTATATGTCTGATATATATGTTTAGTATCAGCTAAAACGAATCAAGTTAAAACGCATAAACAGAAGAAAAGACATACACCTCTTCAAGCTAAGATTCTGCATAATGTCAAGTTCAAGCAAGGTCTACCTTTTAATTGAATCTGGGTGTTTAATTTTTATCTCTTTAGGCAGAGTCTGTAGAGGGCCAGGTAGCTTCTGGATCTCATTCTCTCTTTAGAGGTGACATATCCGGTAAATGCCCCTACAGTCAATCTCTGTATTAGAAATAAGAAGTGCACATATTTGTAGATTTAAACTTGGAGTATTTGAGCACTCATTTACATAAATGAAAATGGATACCTTGCACCCTTAAACAAGTACATTCCATTTTTAGATCAGGTTGGTATCAGAGCACAAGGTTTGCTTGATTGTATATCTTGAAAGGTGTTTTAAAGTAGTGTTGAAGATTGACTGCTTTACAATTTTACAAATTGCATGTTGTTTGAGTTTGCGGAAGTTTGGGGATAGCTACTGATTACCTAAGTCTTGGAGAAGACAAAAAGGAATAAAGCTATTTTCCTTACCCCAAAAGGACCTTAAAATCATTCCAGGAATTTTTCTTGAGTTGATTTGCTATTGGCTGCTTGAATGTGATGTCTGTAAAGACATTTGTGTACAAAGCTTTGTCACTTGTTTTGAAAAGCTTTAAGCAGATTGTTGAAGTTAATTTCATCATTGAATTTATAATGACAACTTCCATAAGTGAGTTCTCATAAGTGAATTTATGAAGAAAGTTCCAAAGCAGCCATGAAGGAAGAAGGTGTGCATAAGCCGGCACTTGAACAAGAAAGTGGTGAAAGCTCTAAAACCATTGATGGGATTGATGGTGTACCAAAGCAAGCTTCTTCTTATTTCGATTCACCTCCTTATGAAGGTAATGAAGGTGAAAGAGAAAGGTATAAATCTGATTTCCATCACACTTCCTTTGGTCATGTAAAGCATGGAAAATTTCCACACAAGCATTGGAAAAGAATTGCATGTCCTTTTTGTGGTTTGGTTAACCATAGTGTTTCTAGATGTTGAAAAAGAATGGCAACATACAGGAAACTTTTCAAGGAAAGGAGGCAAGAAGCCAAAGTTCCATTGAACAATGCAAATCATGCTATCAAGAAGATGAACATGTGTTGCACTTATGGCAAGCATCGACATACTGTTGAAGGGTGTTGGACTCTGAATCCAACAATGCTTCCATGAAAGTTGAAGAAATTGGAGGAAGAGTATGGCAAGAATGGGAAGGAAGTTTCCATCATTGATATGTGTCAGGATGATACACATGTTGATATCAATGTGTAGTTAAAGGAAGCGCCTTAGAAATGGATTGGTAAGAAATGGTTAGAATTCTTATCCAATTAAAGTTGCAAGTCTTTTGATTGAATGCATTTTCTTTGTTAAGGGAATGAGAAAGTTATGCCAAAAATAAGAATTGTCCAATAACATTGGAATTTTGAAAATTTTCAAAAAAAATTAAAATAGAACATTCTTTGGAATATTCCGTTTTGGGCAACGAATGGCAGGCTTGGAGGCCGCCACGTGGTCTGGATGACGTCAGCAAGCATTTTGGGTGCGTATTAAAATTTTGTGACGCACGGAGGATCGAACCCACGACCTCCTTACCACAAGCCATACGCCTTACCAATGGACCACGCGGGAAGTTCTTGTTATGAATAAGGAATGATCTATATTAAACAGTTGTAAAAAAAATGGTCGTCTCCCGAAAGGGGCCAGCCCCCATACCATGGGACCCTCGCCCCATAAATGCGGGTCTAACTCAACCACTAACGATATTTTAAATGGTTACCGCATTGTGTTATACAACTTGTTCACATTGCCACCAAATGCGGGAATTAACACACAGTTCACCGCCCGTCCACTAACCGTCAAGGCGCGCCATCCAAGATAAACTGCCCGTTGATAAATGCGTTCACATGTGCCATTAAAAAAATCTCTTAACCCGCAGTCTGTCTGGTGGAGGATTTGGCAGAGTGCTCCAAAAATGGCGGAATTGCCTATTTGTCGGGGTTATCTGGCAGTTAGCCAGTTTTATCTGGAGTGATTTTAGGCCAAACTGGAGGAAATCTTCAATGAGCCACAAATTTGGCTAGGAAAGTCCTTTCTGGACAATTTTTTTTTTGATTTTGGGTCTGTTCAACCTTATAAATCCATTGACATAGGTTTCACAGTGATCTGTGGTCATTTGTAGGTTATTTTTCTTCTTAGAAGTTCCAGGAGCCACTAGATCCAAATCAGTTTGGGAGCTGCATTGGAAAGTGTGTAGCCAGTGAATGTGAAACGAAGGTCATTGCTGAATTTTTTCAGCATTTTGAATCCATTTCTATAGCTTATTTTTCCTTTTGAGTTATTCTTCTCATTGTTTAGCTTCACGGAAGCTTTCAGGGCCACCAGGTGTTATAGACATTTTTGTGCCTTACAGCATTGAGCGTGAAATGTCCATAATCTAAGGGATCCAAAGTCCCTAAACATGTTTTTCCTACCCCTAGAGGAACAAGGCTAACAAACCACAACAATTCACAGAAGTTCTCCACCAGAAACTGCTAAAAAACAAGTCAATTCAGGATCATTTCAGTGGCTACACTAGCTGTTTTCGCTGAATGTCAAAGCCAACACTGGCTACCTGCGTTGAATGTCAAAGGGAACACTGGTTACCTGCGCTGAACGAGAATGGACATGTGGCAGTCTCATTTCTCAAGGTGTCAAAACCCAGGAAGCTTCCAAAATGATACTTGCCTCAGGGAATTCGACTGGTGATGAGTAAGAGGTTCCAAATCTCCAATTGGAAGCAAGAACCTCCAAGTGGACTCAAGAACTGACAGAGGGAGAGAACACTAGTCAGATCTCAAGCTGACTCATCCTCTCTCCAAACATCTATATATGGATCTCTCCTCCATGAGATCTAGAGGCTGGAATTTTGTTATTGCAAAGAATTGTTGTTGGTTTAAGATTGGAATCATTGGGTGCTTAATGCTTTGAAGGGGATGAAGATAGGAATTCCATTTGCTGGGAAGGAGATGCTGGATTGGAGCCCTCCGAGTTGTATCTCTTCCTGAACCTTGTTATTCATCAATAAAGCTATCTTGGTTTCTCCTATATGCTGATGTATTTTTGATGTATGAATGCATTAGTATGTTTAGTTTATTTCTAATCCTGAACTAGTTATGAATATGAATCCATGTCTTGTGTAGTGTTCTCTTCTTGTGATCTTGCAGAAACCTCTTGAAGCTGGGTGAGCGAGAAGGCAAGTAGCTGGGAACTCTCCAAGAGAAGAGAAGCCGGATCGAGGGACAAACGGAAGACATCGGTTAGTCCATCTATCTATCTCTTCATTCTTAATTCATAAAGGAAGAATAATAGAATAGTTGCCTCTGTTTGTTGCTAAGGCACTGTCACACCTTAGGTGGATAGGATCGTCCTGCATAGGCATTTTTCCCCACAACAAATTGGCAACTCCACTGGGGAGATCTATTTAGTCATTTTATTTGTGTTTCTATCATTGTTTGCTTCATAGACTCGACAGCAACAATCAAACTGCATCTGCTTTTCCCAGATGCAAAGTAGATAGTTGCTGCTTTGATCCAGTCACTGGACTTGTCTATGATCTGAATGATGGATTCAAAAATGATTTGATGATCCTTGTGATAGATCTTAGTACCCCCTCAAAGCATCCCTTTGATTGTACCTTTCTTGTTGCTTTTATTTGGCCTAAAACAGTGAATTAAATAGCAATCTGTGACCCAGAACCTGTGGGAAATGAGAGTTTCTCCTTCAACGCAGACCCAGTGAAGGGATTCTACATTTCAACATGGTTCCCATGAAGGCTACCTGCGCTGAATGTCAAAACCCCTGTGTTGAGGTTGCTGAACCAGTTTGGCCTTGTGCAGCTGGGGTTCTCTGCTTTGTTTTGCCTTGTTTTGATCTCTGATTTTTGCAGCCTGTAACCAACATAGGTACCAGTCTAATAACTCCTTTTCTCTGCTTAGATTCCGCCTCCTTTTGTACAAAAATACTGTGAGTGTTTTTATGTGTTTGTGGCGTCATTTACAGTTTTCCTTTGCATGAGTGAAATAATCATCCTGTAGCCCTTGATTCAGATCTGTTGATTGTGATCTTAGAAGAGAGATCATTGGCTGTTTGCAGATTGATTATACATTTACTTTTGCATTTGGTTTGAGTTTGTCTCTTTTAAGTGTCGAAACAAGTCTTCATTTCAAAAATCGTTAAGTGTTGTAATCTCTTCTACCCTCTCTAATTTCGAAAAAGTAAACTTGTTTGTATTTGTCATTTAAAAGCAAATTTAAAGTTGTACAAAAAGCTTTCTTTGTAGGCATCAATACTAAGAAAGCGGAAAACAAACACCTGCATTGTTCATTTGCATTTTGATAGTTTGCATGTTGGATTTAGGAAAAGTGCACTAGAGTGTGCTGATTTCTCTTTGAGAAAAGATGGTGTCTTTCTTTTCCCTTAGTAGCTAGGATTTTCAAAGTTGAAAAGATATAAAGCCTGCTTATCATCTTTAGACTGCATTTAGGAATTGTATCATACATCTCCTGGTGAACCTTGAAAGGCAAACTTCTAAAAAGATCAACCTAAAATAAATTGAATGCACTTAACAACACTTTGCAACATAACGCACAACATAGAGGTCTAGGCTAGAGACGTGTTCCGGCGTCGTTAAGCCTGGTGACTGTCGATCTCATGGATGATGGGTGATTCCTCCTGAGGGACGATAGTGCCAGTACGGATTGTGCTCCCACATACAGTCGCATATATATTGGGAGACCCCTATAGGCATAAAACCTTTATCCTTAGGAAGCCGCATCGGCCACCCTACTGATCGCAATGCACTGAACACAGCATTCAGGAAGATCGACCGCCCGTACCCTAAAAAGTATTCTACGGTTTTGCAAAAAGTTTGGCACACCCTCTGCCTAGAACTCCAGAGCAGTTCCTTTTGGCCTTTTTCAGACTCTATAACGGGAAAAGTCCATCCGAGCATTTGTCACTTCGGGCTCGTTAAAACATCGAAGGAGACTAGAGTCATCTTTAGCTTTTTCTCGACTCTTTAAAAGTGAAAAAGCAAGTTGTGTCTAAGCGTCATTAAAATTTATTTTAAACGGAACAATCACCCTTTAATTCCTGCGTTGATCTTTAGGTTGAAAAAATGGAGCACACCAACCAAGGAATTCCCCTTGGTGGAAATCCTAGTCCCTTTTCCTCTTGGGGAGATGTGGGTGCGCCCCATATGGCCACATTGTCGCTTCCAGGACTGAGAATTGGCCTGCAGTCTAGCTCTTTTCAACCAATGTCATTCAGAACATCACCATTCCTGAACACTCGAGTCAACAGTTAGACCAGGCCAGAGTTGCCTACCATCCTTCTACTTCATCTAACTCTTCCTCTCCTCCTTCCTCTTCGCTTGACGGAACTGGTAAAACAAAAAACCAAGTTCCTAAGGAGAAGAAGGAAAAGAAGAAGAAAGAGAAGAAGAAGAAGGAGCCAAAGGCGACTGGGGGCAAACAAGTGTCGTCTGACAAAAATCAACACACAGCACTGACCAGGCCTAAATCGCCATGTGTCATATGCAAGGGAGACCATTTCCACAGAGATTGTCCCTGCATCCCTCGGATACTAAGGGACTGGTCTCCCCGTTTGCACAATTCGGTAGCATCAACCTCTGATAGCCATGTTGATTGCTCACCGTCGACTAGTGAAAGTGAAGTCCCAGGACAGAGAGGGAAAGCTAGATTTCCCTGCAAACTATGTGAAGGCGACCAGAGACGGAAAGCTAGATTTCCCTTGCAAACTTGCATAAAGAAAGGATGCGGGCATAGCTTTGTGAGATGAAGCTCCGTAAGAAAATAGAATCTCAATGAGACACTCTTATCATATGACTGGGTATTCGAGCAGTTTTGGCACACAGTTCATGCTCGTTAAAAAATAAACGCAAGATCCCAGCAGTTTTAGCACATAGTTCATGCTTGTTAAAAAATAAACATAAGACCGAGCAAATGTTTCCACCCGTGTTTAAGCTCGTTAAAAAATGAACTATCCCGGTAAATAACCACTGCGAATGTAATATCATCAGCCATTAAAGCCTTGGTCGTGTTTGCACTGTCACCTCCACTTTTCCATTGGCCGATCGTTCACCTCCATATGTTTGTTTACCCATTTTGAGGAACAGCTGCGAAGAGTGATTTCACCTAGCCATCCTTGTGACACTGCCGTGATTGGAAAATTCCAACCTGTACCTGGAATCAGCTGCTAACCCTGTTTATCACTCGTTCCTCAAAAGACGAGTCTTCTTTAAGTTCTTTTCAACTGACTCGTAAAATATGAAAGGATTGCCGAGTCCTTGGCCTTCCAGCTCATTAAAGGGACAGGAAGAGCTATCCCTCCTCTAGATTTTAATCTTTTTGGACCTGAGGGATTATTGCACAAAAAGATCGAGCGCTTGTTTTATTCGGCTCGTTAAAACTATCGAAAACTCATCCCTTCTGTATTGTTTTATACTTTTTCGGACATAAGGGATTAGATGACGAAAAAGGACTTTTGGAGTTAACTTTATGTACCTTTTTGGACTCTCTAAAAATGAAAAGGACCGAGTTATCCTTGTCGTTAGACTCGTTAAAATCATTAAATAGCAACAAACGTGTCTTTAGACAAGAACGAGTTTCATTATCGCTAGGCTCGTTAAAACATAGCGATGGGCTTGCCCGAAGGGCAGGTTATAGAACAAGCATATGTTATCCTCCTCAAGCTTGACAAAAATAAAGAGGTACTGGTCAGCAATGACTGGGGAAAAATTGGGAGAAACTAAAGAAAACTTTGATGGTAGCAAGTCGCTCTTGAACATGACACTTTTCCTCCGTACCACAATCGGGTTGGGTTGTTTCATTCACCGATCACATCCATGGTCTCACCATACCATCCATATTTGGGGTAATGCTACCAATCCATCGCATCAGTGTCGCCATATGTTCAAGAGAAGTCGTTCAGAAAGGTCAACCGTGTCCTATCCACTACCATACATTATCCTTCATCCTTTCATGACCGCCACCCTGAATCATATGTCACAGATCGTTTTCACCTCCATTAAAATCATTAGCTCCGTTCCGTGTCACTGATGTGGGATTCATTAAGGCCCTCCTTTGACGGATCGCTTCTTGTCGACATCAGCTCATTATCCAAGAAGTTGATCTAGGAACAACCGCTTCAGTACTTTGAAGCTTGCATGCCTCAATGGCAAGTTTCTCACTTCCGGCGACAGGTATGCATCAATGACCTTCGACCGAAAGATTTTGCGTGCTGTTCGACGCCAAGTCCTTTATTCAAACCAAGTAAATTGTACTGCAGTACCTTGAGGGTCATTATCATTATCGGTGATTCCTCTCGCGCTTGTTAACGGTTTACATCATTGACCGGTAATAAAGCGATGTCTTTCCATGTTCGACTTCAGAACATTTCTCACATGGATCGACTTGTACTTAGAGTGAAGATCGAACGAGTTTGAAGACCCCGGATCTAGTTTCATCCATCCGGGCTGCGATATATATTCAAGAAAGATAAAGACATTGACATGTACATCATTGCAGCAGATGATCATCCTACTCAAAGGATGATAATTTCATCAAAATTATCAGTCTACCATCAGACGATTGTCTGTTCTATGTACAGAAAAATGAATTTATAAAGCTAAGCATGGCAATGCCCGCCTCAGCTAGATCATGAAAGCAGTATGAAAAATAATGTATTGTATTGTATCTTATTACAGGTCTCCTCCCAGCATTGGATGAACTTCGGATCCCCCTGATAAAGCATTTCACCCGATAAACAGCCTCATCCTTTAGGGGGCAACTGTTATAGACATTTTTGTACCTTACAGCATTGAGCATGAAATGTCCATAATCTAAGGGATCCAAAGTCCCTAAACATGTTGTTCCTACCCCTAGAGGAACAAGGCTAACAAACCACAGCAATTCACAGAAGTTCTCCACCAGAAACTGCTCAAAAACAAGTCAATTCAGGATCATTTCAGTGGCTACACTAGTTGTTTGCGCTAAATGTCAAAGCCAACATTGGCTACCTGCATTGAATTTCAAATGGAACACTGGCTACCTGCGCTGAACGAGAATGGACATGTGGCAGGCTCATTTCTCAAGGTGTCAAAACCCAGGAAGCTTCCAAAATGACACTTTCCTCAGGGAATTCGACTGGTGATGAGTAAGAGGTTCCAAATCTCCAATTGGAAGCAAGAACCTCCAAGTGGACTCAAGAACTGACAGAGGGAGAGGACACTAGTCAGATCTCAAGCTAACTCATCCTCTCTCCAAACATCTATATATGGATCTCTCCTCCATGAGATCTAGAGGCTGGAATTTTGTTATTGCAAAGAATTGTTGTTGGTTTGAGATTGGAATCATTGGGTGCTTAATGCTTTGAAGGGGGTGAAGATAGGAATTCCATTTGCTGGGAAGGAGATGCTGGATTGGAGCCCTCCAGGTTGTATCTCTTCCTGAACCTTGTTATTCATCAATAAAGCTATCTTGGTTTCTCCTATATGCTGATGTATTTTTGATGTATGAATGCATTAGTATGTTTAGTTTATTTCTAATCCTAAACTAGTTATGAATATGAATCCATGTCTTTTGTAGTGTTCTCTTCTTGTGATCTTGCAGAAACCTCTTGAAGCTGGGCGAGCGAGAAGGCAAGTAGCTGGGAACTCTCCAAGAGAAGAGAAGCCGGATCGAGGGACAAACGGAAGACATCGGTTAGTCCATCTATCTATCTCTTCATTCTTAATTCATAAAGGAAGAATACTAGAATAGCTGCCTCTGTTTGTTGCTAAGGCACTGTCACACCTTAGGTGGATAGGATCGTCCTGCATAGGCATTTTTCCCCACAACACCAGGGCCATTTCAGTGATTGAGTTGTGCTGGGCTAGGTTCATTTGTTTGAGGTGAAAAAAAATCCTATTTTTGTTGTAAGGAACCTTCTAAATCCAATGAAGGTGTTTTCAGAAACATATAGAGACTTCTAAAGGCCGAGATTCTAAAGAGAAGTTCCAGGCAGCCCAGAGCTATCCATGGGAGAAGGCCTAGATTGGAGTTGCAGTGCTCATTTCGAGAAAATGAACAGGAATTTTTTTATGTCAGATATGTGCTGGAGATAGTAACCGAGGTTTTAGAGACATTTGAAGCATTCTGAAGGAGTTTGTGCCATTAAGAAGCTCAAGGAAGCTTAGTGCACCTCCTGAAGGAATCAAGTCCAAGGGATCCTAGATCTGCCTACACAAAGTGGACAACCATGACAGGGATGTATATGGTTTTTCTAAACCCATAGGTTTAGTTAGTAACCTTTTGGAGTTGAGTGTGGAACTTGTAAAAGAATTCAAGTCATAATCCCAAGGAGCCAAGTCTAGTTGACTAGAGCTCACAGGAGACGTAGCCCACTAGATTGGAGTGAACTCCTTATTAAATTTGTTGTTATGTTTGATGTTTATTTTTTGCCTTATATGTCTGATATATATGTTTAATATCAGCTAAAAAAAATCAATTTAAAACACATAAACAGAAGAAAAGACATACACCTCTTCAAGCTAAGATTCCGCATAATGTCAAGTTCAAGCAAGGTCTACCTTTTAATTGAATCTGAGTGTTTACTTTTTATTTCTTTAGGCAGAGTCTATAGAGGTAAACAATTTCTTTAGCCAAGTATCAGCTTGAAGAAGAGGTAAACAATTCTAGTTTGTCTTCAAATTCTTATAAGAATGTTTATGTTCGTTCTTTTGAGAAACATACCAGAGGCATAGGGTCCAAGTTGATGTCCAAAATGGGATATAAAGGAAAAGGATTGGGCAAACATGTACAAGGTATAGTTTAGCCAATAATAGTGGAGGTAAGGCCTAATTATTTGGTTCTTGGCTTTGGAAAATCTTATGAAGAATGTTCCAAAGCAGCCATGAAGGAAGAAGTTGTGCATAAGCATGCACTTGAACAGGAAAGTGGTGAAAGCTCTAAAACTATTGATGGGATTGATGGTGTACCAAAGCGAGCTTCTTCTTCTTTCGATTCACCTCCTTATGAAGGTAATGAAGGTGAAAGAGAAAGGTATAAATATGATTTCCATCACACTTCCTTTGGTCATGTAAAGCATGGAAAATTTCCACACAAGCATTGGAAAAGAATTGCATGTTCTTTTTGTGGTTTGGTTAACCATATTGTTTCTAGATGTTGTAAAAGAATGGCAACATACAGGAAACTTTTGGAGGAAAGGAGGCAAGAAGCCAAAGTTCCATTGAACAATGCAAATCATGTTGTCAAGAAGATGAACATGTGTTGCACTTATTGCCATAAGCATGGACATACTGTTGAAAGGTGTTGGACTTTGAATCCAAGAATGCTTCCACGAAAGTTGAAGAAATTGGAGAAAGAGTATGGCAAGAATGGGAAGGAAGTTTCCATCATTGATATGTGTCAGGATGATACACATGTTGATATCAATGTGTACTTAAAGGAAGCGCCTTTGAAATGGATTGGTAAGAAATGGTTAGAATTCTTATCCAATTAAAGTTGCATGTCTTTTGATTGAATGCATTTTCTTTGTTAAGGGAATGAGAAAGTTATGCCAAAAAGAAGAATTGTCCAATAACATTGAAACTTTGAATTTTTTCAAAAAAATTTAAAATAGAACATTCTTTGGAATATTCCATTTTGGGCAACGATGTCCCGCTTGGAGGCGGCCACGTGGCCTGGATGACGTAAGCAAGCATGTTGGGTGCGTATTAAAATTCTGGGAGGCACAGAGGATCGAACCCGTGACCTCCTTACCACAAGCCATACGCCTTACCAATGGACCATGCGGGAAGTTCTTGTTATGAATAAGGAATGAACAATATTAAACGGTTGTAAAAAATTGGCTGTCGCCCGAAGGGGGCCAGCCCCCGTACCATGGGACCCTGGCCCCATAACTGCGGGCCTAACTCAACCACTAACGCTATTGTAAACGGTTACTGCATTGTGTTATACAACGTGTTCACATTGCTACCAAACGCGGGAGTTAACATAGTTCACCACCCGTCCACTAACTGTCCAGGCGCGCCATCCAAGATAAATTGCACGTTGATAAATGCGTTCACATGTGCCATTAAAACAATCTATTAACCCGCGGTCTGTTTGGTGGAGGATTTGGCGGAGTGCTCCAAAAATGGCAGAATTTCCTATTTGTCGGGGTTATCTGGCAGTTAGCCAGTTTTATCTGGAGTGACTCTAGGCCAAACTGGAGGAAATCTTCAATGAGCCATAAGTTTGGCTAGGAAAGTCTTTTTTGGACGATTTTTTTATTTTTATTTTGGGTCTCTTCAAACTTCCAAAGCCATTGGAATAGGTTTCAAAGTTATCTGAGGTAATTTGTAGGTTATTTTGCTTCGTGGAAGTTCCAGGAGCCATTAGAGGCAAATCAGTTTGGGAGCTGCATTGGAAAGTGTGTAGCCAGTGAATGTGAAACGAAGGTCATTCCTTAAGTTTTTTAGCACTATGAATCCATTTCTATAGATCTTTTTTTTCTTTTGAGGCATTCTTCTCACTGTTTAGCTTCAGGGAATCCTTTAGGGCCACTAGGGCCATTTCAGTGATTGAGTTGTGCTACGCAAGGTTCATCTGTTTGAGGTGAAAAAAGAGCCTATTTCTGCTTTAAGGAACCTTATGAATCCAATGAAGTTGTTTTCAGAAGCATTTGGAGACTTCTAAAGGCCGAGATGCTAAAGAGAAGTTCCAGGCAGCCCAGAGCCATCCATGGGAAAAGGCCTAGATTGGGGATGCAGTGCTAATTTTGAGCAAATGAAAAGTCATTTTCTTATGTCAAATATGTGTTGGAGATAGTAGCAGAGGTTTCAGAGACATTTGAAGCATTCTTAAGGAGTTTGTGCCGTTAAGAAGCTCAGGGAAGCTTAGTGCACCTACAGAAGGAATCAAGTCCAAGGGAGCCTAGATCTGCCTGCACAAAGTGGAAAGCCATGACAGGGATGTATATGGTCTTTCTAAACCCATAGGTTCGGTTAGTAACCTTTTGGAATTGAGTGTGGAACTTGTAAAAGAATTCAAGCCATAATCCCAAAGAGCCAAGTCTAGTTGACTAGAGATCACAGGAGACGTAGCCCACGAGATTGGAGTGAACTCCTTATTAAATTCGCTGTTATGTGTGATGTTTATTTGCTGCCTTATATGTCTGATATATATGTTTAATATCAGCTGAAACAAATCAAGTTAAAACACATAAACAGAAGAAAACACATAGACATCTTCAAGCTAAGATTTCGCATAATGTCAAGTTCAAGCAAGGTCTACCTTTTAATTGAATCTGAGTATTTACTTTTTATTTCTTTAGGCAAAGTTTGTAGAGGTCCAGGTAGCTTCTAGATCTCATCCTCTCTTTAGAGGTGACATATTTGGTAAATGCCCCTACAGTCAATCTCTGTATTAGAAATAAGAAGTGCACATATTTGCAGATTTAAACTTTTAGTATTTGTGCACTCATTTACATAAATGAAAATGGATACCTTGCACCCTTAAACAAGTACATTCCATTTTTAGATCGGGTTGGTATCAGAGCACCAGGTTTGCTTGATTGACGTCATAATAGCTTGATTGTATATCTTGAAAGGTGTTTTAAAGCAGTGTTGAAGATTGACTGCTTTACAATTTTACAAACTGCATGTTGTTTGAGTTTGCGTAGGTTTGGGGATAGCTACTGATTAGCTAAGTCTTGGAGAAGACAAAAAGGAAGAAAGCTATTTTCCTTACCCCAAAAGGACCTTAAAATCATTCCAGGAATTTTTCTTGAGTTGATTTGTTGTTGGCTGCTTGAATGTTATGTCTCTAAAGACATTTGGGTACAAAGCTTTGTCACTTGTTTCGAAAATCTTTAAGCAGATTGTTGAAGTAAATTTGTTCATTGACATTATAATGACAACTTCCATAAGTGAGTTCTCAAAATTATCCTCCTTTACGAGTTTCTTTGATGAAGGCTTTAAGCAAGAATTTTTCATCATGACGAATATGGTGAGAGAAATGTATGAGGATGAAAGGCAGAGCTCTAGACTTCAAGAGCAGTTGAATTCCATGAGGGAAGAGAAGCAGTTGCTTTCTGACCAATTGTAGGAAATGGAAGGCCAACTTCATATTGCAAACATGAATCTGCAAAGGATGCATTATTTCGAGACACAACTCCTTGTTGCCAAAGAAGCCTTAGCCAAGTATCAGCTTGAAGAAGAGGTAAACAATTCTAGTTTGTCTTCAAATTCTTATAAGAATGTTTATGTTCATTCTTTTGAGAAACATACCAGAGGCATAGGGTCCAAGTCGATGTCCAAAATGGGATATAAAGGAAAAGTATTGGGAAAACATGCACAAGGTATAGTTTAGCCAATAATGGTTTAGGTAAGGCCTAAGTATTTGGGCCTTGGCTATGGAAAATCTTATGAAGAAAGTTCCAAAGCAGCCATGAAGGAAGAAGTTGTGCATAAGCATGCACTTGAACAAGAAAGTGGTGAAAGCTCTAAAACCATTGATGGGATTGATGGTGTACCAAAGCGAGCTTCTTCTTCTTTCGATTCACCTCCTTATGAAGGTAATGAAGGTGAAAGAGAAAGGTATAAATCTGATTTCCATCACACTTCCTTTGGTCATGTAAAGCATGGAAAATTTCCACACAATCATTGGAAAAGAATTGCATGTTCTGTTTGTGGCTTGGTTAACCATAGTGTTTCTAGATGTTGTAAAAGAATGACAACATACAGGAAACTTTTGAAGGAAAGGAGGCAAGAAGCAAAAGTTCCATTGAACAATGAAAATCATGTTGTCAAGAATATGAACATGTGTTGCACTTATTGCCATAAGCATGGACATAATGTTGAAGGGTGTTGGACTTTGAATCCCACAATGCTTCCACGAAAGTTGAAGAAATTGGAGAAAGAGTATGGCAAGAATGGGAAGGGAGTTTCCATCATTGATATGTGTCAGGATGATACACATGTTGATATCAATGTGTACTTAAAGGAAGCGCCTTTGAAATGGATTGGTAAGAAATGGTTAGAATTCTTATCCAATTAAAGTTGCATGTCTTTTGATTGAATGCATTTTCTTTGTTAAGGGAATGAGAAAGTTATGCCAAAAAGAAGAATTGTCAAATAACATTGAAATTTTGAATTTTTTCAAAAAAATTTAAAATAGAACATTCTTTGGAATATTCCATTTTGGGCAACGATGGCCGCCTTGGAGGCCGCCATGTGGCCTGGATGACGTAAGCAAGCATGTTGGGTGCGTATTAAAATTTTGGGAGGCACGGAGGATCGAACCTGCGACCTCCTTACCACAAGCCATACGCCTTACCAATGGACCATGCGGGAAGTTCTTGTTATGAATAACGAATGAACTATATTAAACAGTTGTAAAAAAATTGGTCGTTGCCCGAAGGGGGCCAGCCTCCATACCATGGGACCCTCGCCCCATAACTGTGGGCCTAACGCAACCACTAACTCTATTGTAAATGGTTACTGCATTGTGTTATACAACGTGTTCACATTGCCACCAAACGCGGGAGTTAACACAGTTCACCACCCGTCAACTAACCGTCCAGGTGCGCCATCCAAGATAAACTGCCCGTTGATCAATGCATTCACATGTGCCATTAAAACAATCCGTTAACTCGCAGTCTGTTTGGTGGAGGATTTGGCGGAGCGCTCCAAAAATGGCAGAATTTCCTATTTGTCGGGGTTATCTGGCAGTTAGCCAGTTTTATCTGGAGTGACTCTAGGCCAAACTGGAGGAAATCTTCAATGAGCCATAAGTTTGGCTAGGAAATTCCTTTTTGGACGATTTTTTTATTTTATTTTTGGTCTCTTCGAACTTCCAAAGCCGTTTGAATAGGTTTTACAGTTATCTGAGGTCATTTGTAGTTTATTTTTCTTTGTGGAAGTTCCAGGAGCCACTAGAGGCAAATCAGTTAGGGAGCTGCATTAGAAAGTGTGTAGCTATTGAGTGTGAAACGAAGGTCATTCCTTAAGTTTTTCAGCATTATGAATCCATTTCTATAGCTCTTTTTTCCTTTTGAGGCATTCTTCTCACTGTTTAGCTTCAGGGAATCCTTTAGGGCCACTAGGGCCATTTTAGTGATTGAGCTGTGTTGGGCTAGGTTCATCTATTTGAGGTGAAAAAAAAGCCTATTTCTGCTTTAAGGAACCTTATGAATCCAATGAAGGTGTTTTCAGAAGCATTTGGAGACTTCTAAAGTCCGAGATGCTAAAGAGAAGTTCTAGACAGCCCAGAGCCATCCATGGGAGGAGGCCTAGATTGGCGGTGCAGTGCTCATTTTGAGCAAATGAACAGTCATTTTCTTATGTAAAATATGTGTTGGAGACAGTAGTAGAGGTTTCAAAGACACTTGAAGCATTCTTAAGGAGTTTGTGCCGTTAAGAAGCTCAGGGAAGCTTAGTGCACCTACCGAAGGAATCAAGTCCAAGGGAGCCTAGATCTGCCTGCACAAAGTGGACTACCATGACAGGGATGTATATGGTTTTTCTAAACCCATAGGTTCGGTTAGTAACCTTTTGGAAGTGAGTGTGGAACTTGTAAAATAATTCAAGCCATAATCCCAAAGAGCCAAGTCTAGTTGACTAGAGATCACAGGAGACGTAGCCCACGAGATTGGAGTGAACTGCTTATTAAATTTGCTGTTACGTGTGATGTTTATTTGCTGCCTTATATGTCTGATATATATTTTTAATATCAGCTGAAACAAATCAAGTTAAAACACATAAACAGAAGAAAATGCATACACCTCTTCAAGCTAAGATTTCGCATAATGTCAAGTTCAAGCAAGGTCTACCTTTTAATTGAATCTGAGTGTTTACTTTTTATTTCTTTAGGCAGAGTTTGTAGAGGGCTAGGTAGCTTCTAGGTCTCATCCTCTCTTTAGAGGTGACATATCTGGTAAATGCCCTTACAGTCAATCTCTGTATTAGAAATAAGAAGTGCACATATTTGCAGATTTAAACTTTTAGTATTTGTGCACTCATTTACATAACTGAAAATGAATACCTTGCACCCTTAAACAAGTACATTCCATTTTTAGATCAATAGGTTTCCATAGCCAGTATGCCTCATAGAAAATTGAAACAATGTGTGAGTATCCTTTGTGCAGTTCTATTTACATATTTTTTTTGAATAATGAAAACCTATTCTACTTCTTTGTAGTCTACACATGTATAATGATTAATGGGTGTAAACATATCAAGAAGAACATATTTATCGATATTATAAATTATTCTTTTAGTCATATATTTAGTGAATCAACACATATTCATATATTAAAAAATATTCTTTTTTCGTTTATTCGATGAATCAATACATAATTGAGGTATCATAATTACCTAATTAAGATTTATTTATATGATTAACAAATATACTTTCATATATTAATAACATGTACTATTGAGATCATAAGCATTTGTAGTAGAGTAATGTTAAAATCATTATAAGTTTAGATCTTATGTGAATTCAAGTCTAGATTAAGAACAAATTATAATAAAGTGTCCATTGTTATTTGTCCAAATTGTATGAACTATGGCCTTTTTTCTTATTTCATGTATTATGGTTATCATTTACTATTATTTCTATTAATGATTAGAGATGAACTCCATAATGCTTTAATGTGACGCATAACGATTTTATTATTAGCCTTGATTAAATTTTTAATTGATCCAGATTTAAACATGAATGCAACAAATTATAGAGATAACCATAAACATAGAGATGGAGTGGAAATAATACTTCATTGCATTAATGTAAAATACTGAAATATGCTTACAAACGGAATTGGAAATAAACCAGCTAGGGCAATGGTAGCTTATCGTTTAGAAGAAATGTGGTGTCTACATGCCTCTGAACTGTGTTACAATGAGGTTCGAAGGCCTATTTATTTTTCTGAAACAATGGAAAACCCTTAACATCCCAAAACCTAACCCTAGAAGATGAAACACCAAACTGTGGGCCCCGTTTGGGTAAATTGGTATATCAACTTCTCGGGTTCGTAACTTTGGCATACAATCTCCATTTGACATGCATAGTATCTCATTAGAAAGATCTATCTGAGAACTACAACTTTGGGAAGAGAAACATCGGTCCATGGACCGATGTTGCTCCTAGTTTTCCCAAAAAACGTCGTTCAGGGCCTCAAAATGGCTCTGGAAGTTTAGGACGTGAAAAGCTACTAAAAATAGTAAACTAGGCTACAATTAAGGAAACTGAAAAGCTAAAAGAAACAATGGCGGGGATCCAAGTGGACTTGGAAGGTGGCCACCAATATCCACCTAGATCATTCGTCCCCCCTTAGGAAGAAATGGTCCCCATTGCATTGAGTTCCTCCATGAGATGAGGAAACTTCTGCTGAACTTGGTCCCTAGTGAGCCACTTGCCATGGTGAAGGAGTTGGTCTTCTTTGACAACTCGATGCAATTGGATATTCTACGAGCAAGTGTGCTTGGTCTGTGTGTCCATGATCTGATTAGTTGTAGCTTGTTCCTTGCAACATTGATTTAACTCTGTGGGTGTCAGCTGTTCTGCAATGTCAGATGTGTCTAGTAATGGTGGAAAGTATGGTTGAAGGCGGTCCACATTAAACACTAGGTTTAGGCCAAGGAATGGGGGAATTTTGAGCTCAAAAGCATTGTCTACCATAACCTTGGTAATGGTGTAAGGACCATATCGGAGTGGCCTGAGTTTCCGATAGGCTCCGGTAAGGCATTCCTTTTGCAAATGCAACTAGACTTTATCACCCACCTCAAACTTGTGTGGCACCTGATGTTGATAATGTCGTTTCTTGTACTTGGCATTTGATTTCTCCAGAATGTCATGGACCTACTGGTGAATATGTTGGATGTTCTCAATGAAGTTGTTTGCCTTATCTGTTTCAGACTGGACATGAGCTGAATCTGCATGAGTAGCTGCAAATGGTATGGCCACATTAGTGGGACATACTAGCTGGAATCCCAAGCCCACCTGAAAAGGGTTGTGGCCAGTTGAGCTATGGAGAGCCCGATTGTAGCTGTGCTGAACATAGGGGAGGCTCTCGCCCCATGTCCGTGGATGCTTTGAGTTGTACATGTGCAAAATGTGTACAATCATCTTGTTGACAACCTTTGTCTAGCCATTAGTTTGAGGATGGAAGACTGTGGACTTAGTGAGTTTGGTGTTGAGCATCGACCAGAGATTGGACCAAAATGTGCTAAGGAACTGTTCGGTGCAGGAATTACACTTAAGCAAACTCCTCAACAATTAAATTGTCAACCTGGGGGAACCGTAAACTTAGAGATGAAGCACAAGGAATGCTAGAGATGGTATGAATATTTCTAATATAAATCCCTACTTTCTTTCAAGGAAAGATAGCAGAATCGAACTAAAAAGAGAAAAAATGCAACTTGAACCATCAAAATAATCTAAGACTAGAACAAGGAAGAATGCATTTGCAAAAGTGATTTAGAAATAAAGGGGAAATCTAGCCAACTATTGTTTAACTACTAAGTGTGTGTTTCTCTTTAGCATAGACACTTAGCAGTCTCATCAGATGGCCCCTTTAAACATGCTCCTTTAGAAATTTCCTTCTTGCACTAATTTGTCCTGCACTATCGCCATCTTCTTGCACTAGTGCAGGAACAAAGATTTATGCAGAGGGTATAAATGGTGTCTTTACTAAAGGCATTTTACTTCTTGCAAGGGCTTGAACCTTTCTAGGTTCAAAGCACTTAGATCCTATGGCAGGAAACTAGTTCTTGCATCAGATCAAAGCTTCTAGCACTTAGCATTTAATTCCTAAAACAAGTGCTTAGTTACTGCAAGTGCTTTTATACTCTTAAATCAATTTGTACACACAAAAAATGAATGTTTCTGATTTTGACAGAGCACAGAAATAAAGAAATAATCCATATACATTTATCCTGCCATAAAGTGTTTAAGGAAATGAAGAAAATTGCGGGAAGTAAACTAGAAAGGCTTGTTGCATCACACCAACGTGCACTGGTGCAGGTTCATTTCTCTCGCTTGGACCAGGCATGGAAAACCAACCTAGAACTACAGAAAAGGAATATCACACCAACGTGCACTAATGCAGGTTTATTTCTCCTGCTTGCACAAGGTGGGGAAAACCAATATGAAATTAGGTGCAGGAAAAGGAAATTTATCTACTTCACACAACGGATCCATTTTCACTCAGATAATAATGCATGTGCTTGAAATTAAATCACACTTGATAATATAAACACAAATTACAAGAAACATGAAATAGGGTAAATGTGCTAGGTTGGCTGGGCCCTAGCCAACTAGCACACTTCCCTTTCCAGTAGAAACGCTGCTCAGTACTTTAATCAATTCATCAGATTCAAACACAGAAATGAAATTTATAAAACATGAGGCAGATCTCCCTTTTTATTAATTCACTGAGACAAATGCATGCATCAATACATCGTCCAACCTAGATTCGGGTGATAACAAAATACAACAACTTGTTACTGCCTCTCTGGCTGTGTCTCGGTCCTATACAAAACTTCTATCCAAAAACCATCCTCGTCCTATTTACATTCTTCATTATATAGATCTTTGGCCAAAGGACAAAATATATCATTCAACTGATTACACAACCAAATGCAAAATTTAGCTTCTAAGCCTTCAAAATTAGATAGTTTAACAAAACTGGCCATAGCTAACCTCCAGCTGTTCGTTCTCCATAAATTTGATCTCGGCTACCTTTGGATCGATCTTGTTGTCGTGGCTAGAGCCCAGTTGCCTTTAGATTGATATTTTTGTCATGGATGAAGCTGTTCAAAATGAGGCGGTGATCAAGGAGGTTCAGATCTACTGCAAGGATTTTCGGTGTTGGCACCGGCGCAAGCGCCGATCCTACACTAGGATGAGCGGTCACAGTAAATACTTTAACTATCAAATAAACATTGGAGATATCGATAAGTTACAAAGAGCGATTATAAGTAAGAAATCACGTAATAAATGATTAATTAATGCTAAGTTAAGTTTAAAATATGAAAAATAAAGTGCATATGAAATATGCCACCATTCTTGGATTGGTGCATGATGAGGGTGTATAAGAGAGGTAAAACAACGGTAAATGGTTATGATTTAGGAAGGGGAAAATGGAAAAAAGAGAGAAAATTAGGGGGCTAACATCCTCCCATCCCTAAACTATTGTGTGTCCTCACACAACTCTTTACCTCTGCAAGAAACTTCAAAAACTTTGAGCATTCCAGCTCAATCCTGCTCTGGCATACTGTCATCAGCCTCCAATGTTTTAGACTTCTTCTTTCTGATACTCTTTAGTTTCTTTGTCACCTTTTTAAGTCGCTTGAAACATTATGCAACTTGGTACTTCTAGACTTTAACTTCTCTTTTCTTTTTTTGTATCTCTGTCGTCAATTCTCCTCTACTCTGTTCTTTATCGTCCAACACTTTAGCTATAAGTTGTTCTAAGTTCTATACTTGAAGCTCTAGTTAAACTACTTGAGCAGCAGGAGTTGCCAAATATTTTTCTTTTTCTATTTCTACAGGAGCTATCGCTTCCTCAACGACCTTAATATCCCTCATGGTTACATCAGGAAATTCTTTTTCCTCTTGTCCTTCTTCCTCTGGTTATTCCTATTCTGGTTCTTCCTCTCTTGGTTCTTCTTCTCCTACCTCTCCTTCTTCTGCTTCTTCTTCTTTTGCTTCTTCTTCTTTGGGTTCTTCTCCTCCTACTTCTTCTTCTTCTGCTTCTGCCTCTTTTTCTTCTGGTTCTTCTCCTCCTACTTCTTCTTCTTATGCTTCTTCTTCTTCTGCTTCTCCTTCTTCGAGTTCTTCTCCTTCTTCTTCTTTTTCTTCTACCTCTTCTTCTTCTTGTACTGGTGCAGGAGGAGATTCAATGCCTTGTGGGGACTGTGGTTCTTTGCCTGCATCACATACTTTATTCTTTTTCTGGGGCTTTTTAATGAAATTGGCCAATAGAGCATCATCTTTGACCTCTGCAAATTTTGCTGCATCCACAAGGATTGACAGGTTGTCATTTTTGGAAGTTTCTGCCTGTACTGGTGGCATATAAGGAGTCTCTTTAGCAGGTGCGCTAGCTATATTCTTTTTTGAAGATGGGGACTTTCCTTCTGTTGATTTTTCTGATCATTTCCTTTTTCCATTGGTGCAAGGACTCCCCTTTTCATTCTTACTCGGGTCCTTACTTGTGCTAGCGGGGTCTTCTGTCTCCTTTCCAGCAGCTGTCTCTTTATGCAGTTGTTTTAACTGTGCCTCCCATGTCATGCCTTTAACTTCTAGTTGTTTCAGGACCAAAATCTTTATCAGGCCATGGTGATATAGCTTCATGTCAGCCTGGTCTACCCATCTGTCCCACACACCTTTGGCCATTTTTTCCAAGCTCTTAAAAAAAAAAATAGAGGAAATTCATCCTCCACCGGATGTGCCGGCCGACTTCGAAATGTTGCAACATCCTAAAATGATATATAAAATTGTGAGAGTATCTTCCCTCATAGGTTACAAACTTTTGTAGGATGAAAATGAGGTCTTTCCACTGTCCCAGCAGGGCACTACGCGAAACTATTTCCTTCCAATCTACCTCCATCCTCTTGTCGATGACAAAACACTGCCATTGCTTCCTTTCTAGTTTCTAATGTTTAAACCACTTCTCACCAGTATTTTCAAAGCCTGTCGCTTTTGCTGTAAGTTCTTCTATGACATTGAATTTGAGATGCCCAATTTTTACTCGGTCGTTTTTGAAACTTCTGGAAAACTGTAAAGCCACTTCTTTATCGTGCTCGTCAAACTTCTACAAGAACCAAAGAAAGCCCAAGTCTCACAATAGTGCAAGACTATTGCAATACTCGACAATCTGTTGTACCCTACTAAGAGACGAGGGTTCGTTTCGAACAGGTGGCATTGCTTCTTAATGGCTATGAACAGTTGAGAATTTTACATGCAACACCGGGAGAATCGGTTCTTATAAATATGGATCCAACTATCCACCATCCTTTCCATCTTATCACCCATTCCTTCGCCGTAGATGCACGACATCTTTGGGATCAAGCCGAATTGGTAATTGTAGCAACGTTTTAATGGCTAGGTGAGGTAATCATTATGAGTGAAGGACATCTAGGATTTTGGTGGAAAGGATCAATTATGTCCAAGCGATGGTTAAACACTTCCACATTCCTTCATAATCCAAAAATGAACTTAGCATTCATTAAAAAATGATCATGATTCCTAACTTCAAAACACCTTGTACCTTAAATAAATTTCTCCTAGTTAGTATGATAGCACAAGTACTCGTCGGCTAAGTGAAAGGACTTCATATAAATTTTCATGATGACCACTTTCCTATGACGTATGCTATGAAAAGAATAAATTGTACTATGTTTTTGACAGGGTTCATGCTTGCACTGGTCTACTTGCACCGCTTAAATTATGTTATTCTGTTGGTACCATTCTGCTTGCTTTATCATATAGGAAAGCATGCTTGCACTAGTGCAAGCATAATATCTAAAAAACAAAGAATTTAAATCAAATATAGGCTGGAGTTCCACATGACTTCCTCAACTTATACTAGAAATTTGCTTCACCCTTCCTTGATGCTTTAGAGCATATCCTTTTTCTCTTTGTGTTCGAGATCCTGCAATGAATTAACGAGGGAAAAATGAAGTGGGAAAAGGGAAATTCAGAATGGGAAGGAATTCTAGTACATGGATGCTAGGAATAGTACCAAAAGAGGGAATAAACAAAAGTGGGACAGGGAAAAAATTCAAGGGTAAAGTTGGATTTTTTCGAAGCAGACAGAGTAAATTTAGAAGAATGTAGGAAGGTTAATCATTTTGGGATTGAATAATAAAACTGAGGGAATATTACAGAAGTGGAATATGAAGAAAGGCATAAAATTTTCTGGAAGGTCTGCCTACACTGGTGCAAGAAAAAATAATTGCGGCAAAAAATAAGCGTTAAATGAATAAAAATATCCATGATAATTACCCCAATTTTATAAAGGTTGGTTCTGCTGAACCTGCTTTTAATTGGTGTTCACTAGCATATCTAAAGATCGAGCAACATTTTCTTTTTATTAGAAATTTTTTATCTTCCTACCAGCAAGCTGGTTTTCAGGTTGATCGTTCTGCAATCATGTTAGTGAACTGATTTTCATAATTACAAGAACATATTTTTTTCTTTTCTTTTCTTTTTTTATTTTTATTTTTTTAAGAAGAAGAAGAATTCACATTTTCAAAAGGTTGGTATTACCATTCACCACTACTATCCTGAATTTCTATTGGACTTATTGTGTAAAATCTTTCCTGGTAAGTGGCTGAAAATACTTCTTTAACCTATGTCAATTTACCAAGAATATTGAATTTTTTCCATTAGTAGTTTTAAAATCTACTGCTCCATTCTCAAATACTCGTATCACTTCATAAGGTCCCATCCAACGTGTATGGAATTTCGCTTTAAATATTTTAAATTTAGAATCATAAAGGAGCACCCAATCACTTGGTTGGAATTGCTTTTTTTGGATAGACTTGTCTTGCCACCTTTTGCGTTGCTGCTGAATTAGTATGTTCTATTGGACAACATCCCTACAAAATTCATCTAACTCATTTAATTGGAGAGGAAATTGTTTTTGTGCCTCCAAGAGATCTAGTCCTAACTGAACTATAGTTCTGAAAGTTTTGATCTGGAATTTAATTGGTAACAGAACCTATTTGCCATATATCAGATCATATGGTGTATGTCCCATGCTATTTCTCCAAGTGTTTTTGTATGCCGACAAAGCCTCTGGTGATATTTTAGCCAAGTCCTTCTGATGCATATTTACTTTCTTTGTAAGAATGGACTCGATCACTTTATTTGTGGATTCCACCTGGCCATTTGCTTGTGGGTGATATGGCATGGATTTCCTATGCTAAATATTATATTGCTCCATCACACCCTATACCAGATTAGAAATAAACTGCGAACCATTGTCAGAAACAATTTCTCTAGGCACACAAAATCTAGTAAAGATTTCAGTAAAAATAAAATCAACAACAACTTTTTCTGTAGCAAAAGAAACAACTTTAGCTTCTACCCATTTTGTAACAAAATATGTACAAACCAAGATATGCTTTTTACTTAATGATGTTGGATTTATTGGACCTATAAAATTAATAGCCCATTTTTCAAATGGCTCAATCATAACTTGGGGGCATAAAGGCATTTCATTGGTTTGATTAAGCTGGCCCATTCGCTGATAGCTATCACAACCCCTAACATATTGTTTCGTATCCTTAAACAAGGAAGGTCAAAATTAACCAGAACGCACTACATTATATGCAGTCTGCTTATCAGCGAAGTGGCCTTCACAAGGTTCATCATGAGGAGATTTCAATATGTCAAACACTTCCTCTTCTCTTACACAGCTACGGATCATCAGACCTGGACCAATGTAAAAGAGATCTCCTTGAATCCAGGAATATGTAGCACTTTTCTGAATAATACTCCGCTTTTGACGAGCGGACAAGTGGGGAGGTGTTTTCTCAATAACCAAGTAATTAGCAATGTCAGCAAGCCATAGGGAATCTATCAACATAGCAAAAAGATGTTCATCTAGAAAATCATCATTAACACGATTTTCTTCACCAGGATTATCTAATCTAGAAAGAAAATCTGCTACAACATTAGATTTTCCTAGGCTATCGACGATAGTAATATTAAATTCCTGCAACAATAGTAACCACCTAGTCACTCTACTGCTAGTTAATGGATTGTTCATAAAATATTTGATTATGGAATGATCAGTATGTAAAAATACTTCATATCCTGTAATATAGTGTGTGAACTTATTAATTGCAAAATTTATAGCTAAAAACTCTTTCTCTATAACTGTATAATTTAATTCAGCTGAAGACAAATTCTTACTAATGTAATAAATAGAATAGGATTGTTTATTTTCCTCTTGTCCTAAAGTTGTGCCAATATCCAAGTCTGAAGCATTAGAGGAAATGTGAAAAGGCAGGGACCAGTTAAGACCTCTCAAAATTGGTGCATGAATCTTCTATAGTAACCAGCATGTCCTAAAAACCCTCTCACCTCCCTTTGAGTTTTGGGTGCAAGAAGATGCAGAATGATTTCGATATTTGCTGGATCAACAATATACCTTTACCAGAAATAAAATGGCCATGTACCACTCCCGCTTTGCACATTAATCTACATTACTTGTCACTCAAGGTGATATGGGCTTCCTGACAATGAAGAATTACTTTTTCCAGATTTTCGAGAGCTTCCCGAGAAGAATCACCAAACATAGGAAATCCATCCATATAAATTTCTAAAAATTCTTGATTAGCAAAAAATGGCCAGGACTACCCTTTGAAAGGTAGCCGGGGCATTACATAAACCAAAGAGAAGCACTCTATAAGTAAATCTACCCCATGGACATGTAAAAGTAGTTTTATCTTGATCTTCGGGTGCAATCTGTATCTGGTTATAACCACTAAAACCATCCAAAAAGGAAAAATATTTCTTTCCCGCAAGGGTATCAAGCATCTGGTCAATGAAAGGGAGAGGGAAATAATCTTTCAGAGTGGCTTTGTTTAATTCTTGATAATCAATACAAATATGCCATCTTCCATCTTTCTTAGGTACTAGCACTAATGGGGAGACCCATTGACTGATGGAAATAGGATAGATAAAACCAACATCCAAGAGCTTTTGTACTTCTTCCTTCACAATCTCTCTTAAAGATGGATTCATTCACCTTTGGCGTTGTTAGATACGTCAGGTTCCTTCCTGAATATAGATATGATGTGTACCAGTTTTAGGAGGAATTCCCTTCATCTCTTCATAGCCCCATGCAAAGGAACTAAGATGGTTTTGCAACAAATTCACAAGCTGATTTTGCTGAGATGAGTCCAGATTTGAACTAATATACAAGCATTTACCAGGGCTAATCTCAACAACAGTAGCATCAGGCTCAGGAGTACTCAAGGGGGTGGTCAAATGTAGCAGTACAGAAGAATGAGAATCATGATTATCTTGAAAATCTAGGCTAAAAATCTGGCTCAATAGCTTAAAACTAGGCATAGTGTCTAGATTATTTAGGAAATCTTGAATCTCATCCTCTTGTGAAGACTCAGTGTACTGATGGATAATGGAAATGGGCCAAGTCTCCTCATCATTGATTTGATCCAGCCATAAATTATCTCAAAGGTCTTGAATGGATCTGGAAGGGGGGTATAAGGTAACTTTCTTTCTAGAATCTCCGTGCGAAATATACATATCACCATGACATCTAATATATGCATCGGCTGTAGCAAGCCATGGTTGACCCAAGATCAAGGGATGTCCTCCTACTGGGTTCTTTTGCTGAAGAACAATAAAATCAATAGGATATTCCCAAGAATCTAATGAGATGATCACATCGTCCAATACTCCTTCTACCTTAACTTTCGATCTATCTACTAATTCAAGCTCAATGGGGGTGGGGCGAAGATGATATAATGAAAGTTGATCCATGGTTTGCTTATTCATGACATTAATGGCTACCCCTAGGTCTATAAGAACATTAGAGACAAGGACATTAGCAATCTGAACTGAGACAACAAGCTTTCCAAGATCAGTATATTTTTCCATAGACACACATCCTGTCATCAACTCTATTTCCCTAGCAACAAATTGAATGGTTTTGGGTTCCAATATCTTCCTCCCTAGTTTCTTGAGACATACCTTAATAATATTGGTAAAAATAGGGATCTCTTTGATGGCTTGGAGCAGAGGTATCTTAATGAAATTATTCTGAAGCTCTGATGCCAAGCTAGTTTTAGGAATAGGCTCACTTCATTCCATTACTAGTCTCTCTGGGAAGGGAGGCTAGTTGGAAGAAGATGGCAAGGATTCAGAGGGTAAGGGTTGCTTAGTGACAACTTTTGGAGAATGGTTAAGAGTTTCCTCTTCTTCTTTCTCTTCAACAATCACTCTAGGTTGCTTCGGATTTTATGATGTTACAATCCTTCTCGATCTTAATTGAATATCATGAACCCCAACTAGGATAGACTAGTATTTGAATGGTAAAGGTGGGTTTGCTACATAGATCATTTGCAATGCTTTATTATTGTTAGGATTCGACATAGGTTGAGCAGGAAACTGAGGAGATCGAAAAGCTGGAGATAAAGGTAATGGTGGAGTAGACTGACTCGGAAGTTGAGGCATTGAATAAGGTGTACGTGTAGATGGATATGACTACATGGGTGGCTGGTAGGAATATGGAGAATGAGTTGGCCCTCTCCAGCCTTGTTGCCATGGTTGAGAAGGTTGCCCATGTTGATATTTGTTGCCATACTGCCACTATTGATTAGTTCTAGGATAATAATATGCATGTGAATTATAACCAAACAGTGTGGAGAAAATTTAGGAGCCATACCTACACCTACTTGAGGCCAATTTCTTTTTTCTTCCATAGCATACAAGTATTCAGCATCAGGCTGTCCCCCTGTAAGTATAGCTTTAAGTCCTAGTATAGAGGGATAGTTTTCTGTGACATGGTCATCTACACAAATAGCACACTTATTAGTTTATTTCAAATTAAGAGGACACTCTTTAGGAGGATGCTTGTCTCTACATCTAGGAAAAAAAATACTTAATGACTCTTGTTCCTTCATAAGTTTCTGTTGAAATTTTAAAGATTTCAACTGCTTAGTAACAATGTTCATTATATCAATTTTCATGTTTTCCATTTTATTTTCTACTCCAATAATCATAGCATCAGTAGATTTGGTTTTTCTATTTCTGTTTCGAGCTCCTCTAATGGATCTATACTAATTTCTTGAAAATTTCCTGCATAATTCAAAAATTTGTTCAAACGTTTGCTAAGAAATATCACCTTGTCCTAACAGATTTAAATTATTTCTAGCATTATCAGTAAGCCCTCTTAAGAACAAGGTTCTGATAGTACTAGAATCAAGCTTAAGTTTCGACCTTTGTAAAATATACATAAATCATTCTAGGTAATCTTCAAGAGTTTCATCGTCATGCTGCATGTCCTGAGTTTTGCAATATTCTTGATATTTAGACAAAATCACTCTCTTCATCTGATCCCAAGAGGCTATAGTGTTTCCTCCTATCCCCATAAACCAGCGTAGAGATGAGTCCTTGAGAGTAATAGGAAATAATCTTAGCTTTTGAGCGTCAGTTGAATAATCATAAATTCTACACAGAATATCAAAATCGAAAAAAAAGGAGTCGGGATCTTCATGAACTTTACCATGGAAATGAAGGAGAGATGATGGTGGAATATTGTTAATTTGTGCCATAGTATCAGGGTCCACAATTGGAAACACAAAAGTGGAATGTTCCCTACTTACCAGGTTTTTACCAGTCCCTTCCACTTGATCTTCATGGTCTACCATTCTTTCCCGTTTTCTCCCAATAGACTGAACCACACCTGAGTTGTTGTCATTAGAATCTAGGTGGACTATTCCTGCATGATGGATTTGAATTGGATTGGGCTCCCTACTCATAGAAGGAGACCCAATATGAGAATTGTTTTCAGAATTCTTTCAGCCTTAGTGGGCTTTAAACCCTTACCTTTTCTAGGCATCCATTTCAAAAAAGAAAGAAAAATAACAAACAACTTCTAACAAAGAAATGCTGATAGAAATCAATCAACACCAGTAAAATTCCTTCAAAGACGCTTTTCCAAACAAATTACCTCTATTGTATAATCAGAAAATTCTTACCAAATCAAATCACCTCCCCTACAATGGCACCAAAATGTTGGGTGCAGGAATTATACTTAAGCAAACTCCTCAACACTTAAATTGTCAACTCGGGGGATCTGTAAACTTAGAGATGAAGCATAGGCAATGCCAAAGATGGTATGAATATTTCTAATATAAATCCCTACTTTATTTAAAGGAAAGCTTGCATAATCAAACTAAAAAGAAAAAAAAAAGGCAACTTGAACCATCAAAATAATCTAAGACTAGAACAAGGAAGAATGCATTTGCAAAAGGGATTTAGAAATAAAGGGACAATCACTCTAGCTAACTATTGTTCAACTACTGAGTGTGTGTTTTTATTTATCAAAGACACTTAGCAGTATTATTAGATGGGCCCTTTAAACCTGCTCCTTTAGAGATTTCCTTCTTGCACTAATCTGTCCTGCACTATCGTAGTCTTCTTGCACTAGTGCACGAACAAAGATTTATGCAGAGGGTATAAATGGTGTCTTTACTAAAGGAATTTTACTTCTTGCAAGGGTTTGAACTTTTCTAGGTTCAAAGCACTCAGATCCTGTGGCGAGAAACTAGTTCTTGCACCGGATCAGAGCTTCTTGCACTTAGAATTTAATTCTTAAAATAAGTGCTTAGTTACTGCAAGTGCTATTATACTGTTTAATCAAATTGCACACATAAAAAATGAATGTTTCTAATTTTGACAAAGTGCAAAAATAAAGAAACAATCCATATACATTTTTCCTATCATAAAGTGTTTAATGAAAGCAAGAAAATTGCAGGAAGTAAACTAGAGAGGCTTGCTGCATCACACCTTCATGCAGTGATGTAGGTTCCTTTCTCTTGCTTGGACCAGGCGGGGAAAACCAACCAAACAGAACTGCAGAAAAGGAGTATCACACCAACATGCACTAGTGCAGGTTTATTTCTCCTGCTTGCACTAGGCGGGGAAAACCAATCTGAAATCAAGCGCAGGAAAAGGAAATTTAGCTACTTCACACAACGGATCTGTTTTCACTTAGACAGGAATGCATGTGCTTGAAATTAAATCACACTTGACAATATAAACACAACTTACAAGAAACATGAAAATAGGGTAAATGTGCTAGGTTGGCTGGGCCCTAGCTAACCAACGCATTTCCCTTTCCAGTAGAAACGTTGCTCAGTACCTTAATCAATTCATCAGCTTCAAACACAGAAATACTATTTATAAAACATGAGGCGGAGCTCCCTTTTCATTAATTCACTGAGGCAAATACATGCATGAATACATCATCCAGCCCAGATTCAGGTGATAACAAAATACAAAAACCTATTACTGCCTCTCTCGCTATGTCTTTGTTTTATATAAAACTTCTATCCAAAAACTATCCTCATCCTATTTACGTTATTCATTATATAGATATTTAGCCAAAGTCCAAAATAGATCATTCAACTGATTACATAAGAAAAAGAAGAATTTAGCTTCCTGTCCTTCAAAATTTGACAGTTTAACAAAACTAGCCGTAGCCAATCTCCAACTGTTCATTCTTCATAATTCGATCTCGGCTACCTTTAGATCGATCTTGCTGTCATGGCTGAAGCTACTCAAAAATGAGGCGATGATCAAGGAGGTTTGGATCTGCTACAACGATTTGTTGTGCTAGCAACAATGCAAGATCTGATCCTGCACTAGGATCAGAGGTCATGGTAAGTACTTTGACTATCAAATAAACATTGGAGATATCGATAAGTTAAAAGGAGTGCTTATAAGCAATAAATCATGTAATAAATTATTAATTAATGCTAATTTAAGTTAAAAATATGAAAAATAAAGTGCATATGAAATATGTAAACGTTCTTGGACTCGTGCAAGATGAGGGTGTATAAGAGAGGTAAAACAGTGGTAAATAGTTATGATTTAGAAAGGGGAAAATGGGAAAAAGAGAGAAAATTAGGGGGCTAACAGGAACCCGCTATCCCGATCTGAGATGATAGACTTTGGGATCCCAAAGTGTACCCACACTTAGTCAAAGAAGAGTTTAGCAGTGGCTTTTGCTGTTATATTCTTCTTGCATGCAACCATAATGGCCATCTTCGAGAACCTATCGATGACCACAAAAACACAGTCGTTTCCATGCTTAGTGGAAGGAAGGTCTAACATGTAATCCATGGAGATGGATTCCCAAGGTTGGCTATGCGTAGGCAGCAGGGTATAAAGGCCTTACTTCTTGATGGTCGGTTTGGCATTGGCGCAGACAATGCATGATCTGATGTACTTCCCGACATCCTATCGAAGATTTGGCCAATAGAAATACTTCTGTAGTACGGCCACCGTTTTCTCAACCTCGAAATGTCGAGCAACACGAATGTGGTGTGCTTCCAAAATCATCTTGGGACACTTGCTTGAAGGAACACAGAGGTGACCCAGGTGGCATAACAGGGCATCCTGGAGGTGAGAATTTGGAGCGTGCTGACCCTCCAAGAGTGTCTAGTATGTGTGGCCGAATTCTAGGTCGCTTTTGTAGAGAAGTGGCCAATCAGAAGTCTCATGCCCACAAGCGTTGAGCACAATGGTTAATGCCATGATCGGTGGCCGACTGAGGCAATCCACAAAATTATTGGTTCTACCCTTCTTATACTTGATATTCAAATCGAACTGTTGCAGGTATGTGTACCACTTCTGATGGAAATCATTGTACAATTTCTGTTGGGTCTGTATGAATTGCAGGGGTTGGTGGTCTGTGTGGATGACCGTTTCCTTCCCCAAAATGTAATCCTTCCATTGTCGGCAGGCCTGCACAATGGAATACATCTGTTTGTCATAAGTGGGATACTTCTGGACTGTGTCTGAAAGTGTATCACTGTGGTATGCCACTGGATTCCTGTGTTGAGTAAGGACTGCCCCAATAGCATAGTCAGAGGCATCTATCTCGACCTCAAATGGTTGTTGTAAGTCTGGTAATGCGAGCACTGCTACCATGCAGAGGCGACCTTTCAACTCTATGAATTCCTTCTGTTGAGATTCAGACCAAAAGAATTTTTCTTTCGCTCCTCCCTTGGTGACTTGACTCAAGGGCCAAGTGATATGAGAAAATCCCAACACGAACCTACGGTAGAAGTTTGCAAGACCTAGAAAGTTGTTGAGCTCTGTCAGAGTGGTTGGAGATGGCCAATCTCGAATGACTTGGATCTTGGATGCATCCACATTCATACCGTTGTTATAGACATTTTTGGGCACTGCAATCCCAAGAATAAAATGTCCATAAACCAAGGGTCCTGAGTCCTTAAAAGTGTTGTTCCAACCCCTAAAGGAACAAGGTCAACTGATTACAGCTTCTCCGAGAAGTTCTCCATGAAAAACCACTCAAAACTTGTCAAAACAGGATCATTTCACCTGATCCATAGACAAAGTGCGTTGCATCTCACCTAAGTACACTCAGTGGGTGCATTTCATTTCAAAAAGCCCTTATATGGGGTGCGATGGGTGAGAAGAGACAAATGGCAATGTCAATCTGTGAGGTGGAGAAGCATGGAATCTTCCAGAAACTTCTCCTATGACACTTGCCTCTCTGTATTCGACCAAGGATGAGTAAGAGATCATCAATATCCAAGTGGAAGCAAGAACTATCAGAGGGAAGAAACTAATCAAATCACAAGCTGACTCATCTCCCTTACAGATATCTATATATGGATCCCTCATCCCAAAGATCCGAAGGCTGGAATTTTGCATCTTGTAAAGAATTATTGTTGGTTTCTTTTGGTAACATCATAGTGTTGGGTGATCTAAGCTTTGCATAAGGTGAAGAAGGGATTACTTGCTGAGAGGATGATGCTGGGTCAGAACAACTGGTTGTAACTCTCTTAGCTCTTTCTTGATTATCAATAAATCTATTCCAGTTTTCCTCCATACTCTTGTGTAATATATGTTTTGTGCATTTGTATGGTCAATTTACATTTGATCCTAGATTGTTTATGATAATAGATACATGTTCTCGTATAGTGTTATGCTACTTTGATTCTACAGGTACTCTGTAAAGCTGGGTATACAAGGAAGCAAGTAGCAAAGGACTATTAGAAGAGAGAGGAATCGAGCAAGGAACCAAGCGCAAGACAGAGGTTGGTCTCTTTTATTCTTCTCTCATCTATCTTTCATAAAGGAAAATGAAAATAGTTTTACTTTGTTTTTTTCTAAGGTAGCTACCATGCCTTAGTTGGATTAGAAGTTCTGCATAGACACTTTTCCTTATAACAAAACGGCGACTCCGCTGGGGAGCGACTAGGTTGTTTGTCTATCTACATTTGTTTACTTTATAAACTTACAGACAGAGCCTAAAGTCGAGCTAGGTAGCTTTGGAACTGCATTTGCTATGCAAATGCAAAGTAGATAAATGTCGCTTTAGTCAGTCTCCGGGTTTTGTTTATGAATTAAAAAACTGATTTACAAACTCTCTAATTGCCCTTGTGGTAGCTCTAGTAACCTCCTTAGATCTACCCCTGTTGTTGATTTACTGATTACCACTTGCTCGGCCAAAATCCCTGAACTGAACTACAAACTGTGACCTGGAACCCAAGCAAAGTCTCGTCCCTGGCCCAGCACACTCTCTGTTCTATGAATCTCAAATTCAGCGCACTTCCCGAGTGTAGAAGGTGCGCTGCATTTCAAATTCACTATGTTATAGGTACGCTGATTAGACTAGGCATTGTTCCTAGATTTTGGTTTCTGTGTTCACTCTTTTCAGATCTATTCAAGGATTTTGCTTCCTGTAGTCAGTACACCTCTGTTTGGAACCCCTTTCCTTGTTGTTATTCCACCTCCATTGTGCAAAGAACTGTAAATTTTTTTATGTATTTGTTGAGTCATTTTCAGTTCTCCTTTGCAAAAAAGTAATGTAATTGTACTGTCCTTTCTTGATTTTAAAGTGTCGCAAGTGTCATTTTCAGTCATAGAAGAGAGTCTAATTGTTGTGGGGAAAAATGCCTATGCAGGACGATCCTATCCACCTAAGGTGTGACAGCGCCTTAGCAACAAACGAATACAGCTATTATGATTTCTTCCTTTATGAAATGGGAAAGAGGGGAGATCGGTAGACTTACCGTTGTCTTCTGGCTGTCCCTCAAACTAGATCCTCTTATCTTTGTGTGTCCACAGCTACTTGTCTCCTCGTTTGCTCAAGAGAACAGCTACTTGAATCCCACGAGATCACAAGCGAACAACTACCTGTGACAAGAGAACAGTTACTTGCGACAAGAGAAGAACATAACACAAAGGCAAATATACATATTCATAAATGATTCAGGATTAGAAGTAAATCAAATACACTAATGCAATCATACAAAATACACCAGCATATAGGAAAGAATCAAGATAGCTTTATTGATTGATAACAGGGTTCAGGAAGAGATACAACCCATAGGGCTCCAATCCAGCATCTCCTTCCCAGCAGAATGGAATTCCTTCTTCAGCTCCCTTCAAAGCATTAAGCACCCAATGTTTCCAGCCACAAACCAACAACAATTCTTTGCAATAACAAAATTCCAGCCTCTAGATCCCATGGAGGAGAGATCCATATATAGATGTTTGGAGAGAGGATAAGTCAGCTTGAGATCTGACTATTGTCCTCTCCCTCTCTCAGTTCTTGAGTCCACTTGGAGGTTCTTGCTTCCACTTGGAGATTTGGAACCTCTTACTCATCACTAGTCGAATTCCTTGATACAGGTGTCATTTTGGAAGCTTCCTAGGCATTGACACCTTGAGGAATGACTGTGCCACATGTCCAAACTCGCTCAGCGCAGGTAGCTAGTGTTGGAGTTGACATTCAATGCAAGTAGCCAGTGTAGCAGTTTACATTCAGCGGAGATGCTCAGTGGAGCAGTTGACATGATCCAGAATTGGCTTGTTTTTTAGTGTTTTCAGGTGGAGAACTTCTGTGAATTGCTGTGGTTGGTTTGCCTTGTTCCTCTAGGGGTAGGAACAACATGTTTAGGGACTTTGGATCCCTTAGATTATGGAAATTTCATGCTCCATGTTGTAAGGCACAAAAATGTCTATAAGAGTTGCCCCCTAAAGTATGAGGTCGTTTATCGGGTGAAATGCTTTATCCAGGAGGGTCCGAAGTTCATCCATCTGCTGGGAGGAGACCTGTAATAAAATACAATACAATACATTATGATTCATACTGCTTTCATGATCTAGCTGAGGCGGGCATTCCCATGCTCAGCTTTATAAATTCATTTTTTGTACATAGAACAGACGATCGTCTGATGGTAGACTGATAATTTTGGCGAAATTATCATCCTTTGAGTAGGATGATCATCTCTGCAATGATGTACATGTCAAATGTCTTTATTTTTCCTGAATATATATTGTAGCCCGGATGGATGAAACTAGATCCGGGGTCTTCAAACTCGTTCGATCTTCACTCTAAGTACAAGTCGATCCATGTGAGAATTGCACTGAAGTCGAAAATGGAAAGACATCGCTTGATTACTGGTCAATGATGTAAACCGTTAACAAGCGCGAGAGGAATCATCGATAATGATAATGACCCTCAAGGTACTGCAGTACAATTCACGTGGTGTGAATAAAGGACTTGGCATCGAACACCACGTAAAATCTTCTGGTCGAAGGTCATTGATGTATACCTGTCGCCGGAAGTGAGAAACTTGCCATTGAGGCATGCAAGCTTCAAAGTACTGAAGGGGTTGTTCCTAGATCGACTTCTTGGATAATGAGCTGATGTCGACAAGAAGCGATCCATCACAGGAGGGCCTTGATGAATCCCACATCAGTGACACGGAACAGAGCTAATGACTTTAATGGAGGTGAAAACGATCTGTGACATATGATTCAGGGTGGCAGTCATGAATGGATGAAGGATAATGTATGGCAGTGGATGGGACCCGGTTGACTCTTTCTGAATGACTTCTCTTGAACATATGGCGACACTGATGCGATGGATCGGTAGCATTACCCCAAATATGGATGGTATGGCGAGACCATGGTGATGTGAGCGGTGAATGAAACAACCCAACCCGATTGTGATACGGAGGAAAAGTGTCATGTTCAAGAGCGACCTGCTACCATCAAAGTTTTCTTGATTTTTTCCCAATTTTCCCCAGTCATTGCTGACCAGTACCTCTTTATTTTTGTCAAGCTTGAGGAGGATAACATATGATTGTTCTATAACCTGCCCTTCGGGCAAGCCCATCGCTATGTTTTAACGAGCCTAGCGATAGTGAAACTCGTTCTCGTCTAAAGACAAGTTTGTCGCTATTTAACGATTTTAACGAGTCTAACGACAAGGATAACTCGGTCCTTTTCATTTTTAGAGAGTCTGAAAAGGTACATAAAGTTAACTCCAAAATTCCTTTTTCGTCATCTAATCCCTTAAGTCCGAAAAAGTATAAAACAATACAGAAGGGATGATTTTTCGATATCTTTAACGAGCCGAACAAAACAAGCGCTCGATCTTTTTGTGCAATAATCCCTGAGGTCCAAAAAGATTAAAATCTAGAGGAAGGATAGCTCTTCCTGTCCTTTAACGAGCTGGAAGGCCAAAACTCGGCAATCTTTTCATATTTTACGAGTCAATTGAAAAGAGCTTAAAGAAGACTCGTCTTTTGAGGAACGAGTGATAAACAGGGATAGCAACTGATTCCAGGTACAGGTTGGAATTTTCCAATCACGGCAGTATCACAAGGATGGCTAGGTGAAATCACTCTTCGCAGCTATTCCTCAAAATGGGTAAACAATCATATGGAGGTGAACGATCGGCCAAATGAAAAGTGGAGGTGGCAGGTGTAAACACGACCAAGGTTTTTATGGCTGATAAATTTACGATCACAGTGGTTATTTACCGGGATAGGTTCATTTTGTAGTTAAAAATGAGCTTAAACACTGGAGGAAACTCTGCTCACTGCTTATATTTATTTTTTAACGAGCATGAAGACCGCGTTAAAACTGCTCGGATCTTGCGTTTATTTTTTAACGAGCATGAACTTTATGCTAAAACTGCTCGATTACCCAGTCATTTGATAAGAGTGTCTCATCAAGATTCTATTTTTTATGGAGCTTCATCTCACTAAGCGTTTCTCCCCATCCTTCCTTTATGCAAGTTCGGAAACGGCTAATCCTACGAGTTTAAAGGGTTAGACCTACAGGTTTAAAGGGAGGACCTAAAAATTTAAAAAATAAATAGTCACCCCTTGCTTTCACTCCAAAAGGTTTGCATGCCCACAGGTATAAAGTATGATTTCAAGGTTACCTCTACTTTTCTACCATCGAAACTTTCGTTTCACCGGGAGAGGTCTACCTCTTTCAGGTTACCCAAAGATTGTCTCGTTAATCTTTCAAACAAAACACTTCCTTGGAAATGTCTACCGAAATAAACAGAGGTGAGTGACGACCCCCGCCTCCTCACATAACTTTGACAAAAGAATCCTATTCCAGAACAACCCCTCTTCCAACCACGGATGGGGTACAGACTAGTCATATTCTCCCGCGGAAACCTACCCTATACCCAAAGTTTTCCTGCCGAAGCAGACCAGGATGCATGCCCCCTGGGTTCCAGTCATATCCTCCCGGATTACTCGCGCTCATCAGGAGGATGGAACGTGGGTTGAGACACTTCTTGCATGAATAGACCATTTAGGTATGGCACATGAATATTTGCGATGTGTGATCCGGAAAACAAAAGTTGGTCCACGAGCTTGACCATTCTTCCTTCATGCGGAAAACACATTACTCTAAAGAGTGAGGAGACTACAGCTCCCATGCAATATATATAGTCTCATCCAAGGAGTAGGTTATAATCCAAGGGTCCTTGAACGACCATCACGTTCATTTGAACGGTCTTCCCTTTCAATGTTATAGGCACATTGGGGAGGATCCCTAAAGGTCGACTGGTTCCTTTATCAAAACCTGATAGATTTCTCATCTCAGGTAAAAGCGCCGGCGAACCAAGCGCTTTCCAAGCAATAGAGGAAAGGATACTCACAGATGCCGCCTCATCAATGATAGTGCTAGCCATTACCATTCTGTATATTTGACAAATAATTCTGAATGGTATACTGGCTGGCAACCGGGGTTTGCCTAGTTGGTTCCAATCAAAGGACACAACCAGGTTGCTTTGTGGTGGGACCGAATATACGGCCGGATATCGCTCTGATGAACTTCCTTCCTGCGATAAAGGAATGGTGGCATTGCCCCCTTGATCATCAGAGTCAGATGCTGATGAAGAGAATCTGGACGGTGTCATCTTTATTCTCCTCTGTGATGGTGTCATTCGAAGATGGAGCCTCTGAAGGCAAAACCGGGTCAACTGCCGTATCAACATTTTGACTTTCGTCAGGCATGGATCCAGACGGTTCTTCTTCAATGACAGGTGCTTCGGGTGACCACCTAGGTGGCTCAGCCGGATTCTTAACTAGTGAGGGACTTGGCAGGAGTCTTTGATATCCAAGAGGGATATGTGCTCGTAAAATCGGGCGATCTTCTAGAACTCTTTTTGCCTCGTCTAAGAAGGGACAACGGTGGATGGTGTGATCGCCTTCACACAGTCTACAGGGAAATTTATCTCTCCCGCTCTGTCCTAGAGCTTCACTCCCACTAGTTGACGGTGAGCAGTTGATATGGCTATCAGAGGTCGATGCTACCGAATTGTGCAAATGGGGGGACCATTCTCTTAGCATCCGCGGGATACAGGGGCAATATCTATGGAAGTGGTCTCCCTTGCATATGACGCATGGCGATTTAGGCCTTACGAGTGCGGTGTGTGGATTTTTGTTAGATGACACATGTTTGCCCCCAGTCGCCTTAGGCTCCTTCTTCTTCTTCTCTTTCTTCTTCTTCTCCTTCTTCTCCTTAGGAACCTGGTTTTTAATTCAACCAGTTCCGTCAAGCGAAGAGGAAGGAGGGGAGGAAGATGAAGTTGAAGGCTGTGAGGCAACTCTTGTCTGATCTAACTGTTGACTCGACTGTTCAGGAATGGTGGTGTTCTAAACGACACTGGTTGAAAAGAGCCAAACTGGTAGGCCAATTGTCAGTCCTGGAAGCGACAATGTGGCCATGTGGAGCGCACCAACATCTCCCCAAGAGGAGAAGGGACTAGGATTTCCACCAAGAGGAATTCCTTGGTTGGTGTGCTCCATCTCTTCAACCTAAAGATCAACGCAGGAATTATAGGGTGATTGTTACGTTTAAAATAAATTGTTAACGATGCTTTAGACACAACTTGCTTTTTCAGTTTTAAAGAGTCGAGAAAAAGCTAAAGATGACTCTAGTCTCCTTCGATGTTTTAACGAGCCCAAAGTGACAAATGCTCGGATGGAATTTTTCTGTTATAGAGTCTGAAAAAGGCCAAAAGAAACTGCTCTGGAGTTCTAGGCAGAGGGTGTGCCAAACTTTTCGCAAAACCGCAAAATACTTTTTAGGGTACGGGCGGTCAATCTTCGTGAATGCTGTGTTCACTGCATTGCGATCAGTAGGGCGGCCGACACGGCTTCCTAAGGATAAAATATATATGCCTATAGGGGTCTCCCAATATATACGCGACGGTACGTGGGAGCACAATCCGTACTAGCGCTATCGTCCCTCAGGAGGAATCACCCACCTTCCACGAGATTGACAGTCACTAGGCTTAACGACGCCGGAACACGTCTCTAGCCTAGACCTCTATGTTGTGTGTTATGTTACAAAGCGTTGTTAGGTTCATTCAGTTTATTTTAGGTTGATCTTTTTAAAGTTTGCCTTTCAAGGTTCACCACGAGATGTATGATACAAATTCCTAAATGCAGTATAAGATGATAAGAAAGCTTTATTATCTTTTCAACTTTGAAAATCCTAGCTACTAAGGGAAAAGAATAACACTATCTTTTCTCAAAGAGCAATCAACCCACTCTAATGTACTTTCCCTAAATCCAACATGCAAACTATCAAATGCAAAATGCACAATGCAAGTGTTTGTTTTCCACTTTCTTAGTATAAATACCTACAAAGAAAGCTTTTTGCACAACTTTCAATTTGCTTTTAAAATGATCAATACAAACAAGTTCACTTTCTTTGAAATCAACAAGGGTAGAAGAGATTACAATCACTTTGCGATTTTCGAAATAAAGACTTGTTTTGACACTTTGAAAGAGACAAATTCAAACCAATAAGCAAAAGTAAATCTATAATCAATCTGAAAACAGCCAATGAACTCTCCTCTAAGATCACTATCAATCAGATCTGAATCAAAGGCTACATGATGACTACTTTACTCATGCAAAGGAAAACTGTAAATGACGCCACAAACACATAAAAACATTCACAGTCTTTTTGTACAAAAAGAGGCGGAATCTAGGCAAAGAAAAGGAGTTATCTGACTGGTACCTATGCTGGTTAAAGGCTACAAAAACAGAGATCAAAACAGGGCAATAGATAGCAAAGAACCCCAGCTGCACAAGGCCACACTGGATCAGTGCAAGTCCAACACTGTGGAGTTGACATTCATCGCAGGTAGCCTTCACGGGACCTGCGTTGAAATGCAGACTGCCTTCACAGTGCCTACGCTGAAAGAGAAACTCTCGTTTCCCTTGGTTTTTGGGTCACAAAATGCTCAAAAGTCAACTGTTTCAGGCCAAATCAGAAACACAAGCAAGGTATAAACAGAGGGATGCTTTGAGAGGGGACTAAAGACTATCACAAGGATCATCAAATCATTTGTGGATCTAGTTTAGATCATAAACAAGTCCAGCAACTGGATCAAAGCAACAACTTTCTACTTTGCATCCGGGAAAGATGCAGTTCGATAGTTGTTGTCAAGTCTATGAAGTAAACAAATGACGGAAACACAAATGAAATGAATAAACAAGTTCTTCCCCAGCAGAGTCGCCAATTTGTTGTGGGGAAAAATGCCTATGTAGGACGATCCTATCCACCTAAGGTGTGACAGCGCCTTAGAAACAAACGAATACAGCTATTATGATTTCTTCCTTTATGAAATGGGAAAGAGGGGAGATCGGTAGACTTACCGTTGTCTTCCGGCTGTCCCTCGAACTAGATCCTCTTCTCTTTGTGTGTCCACAGCTACTTGTCTCCTCGTTTGCTCAAGAGAACAGCTACTTGAATCCCACGAGATCACAAGAGAACAGCTACCTGTGACAAGAGAACAGCTACTTGCGACAAGAGAAGAACATAACACAAAGGCAAATATACATATTCATAAATGATTCAGGATTAGAAGTAAATCAAATACACTAATGCAATCATACAAAATACACCAGCATAACAGGGTTCAGGAAGAGATACAACCCATAGGGCTCCAATCCAGCATCTCCTTCCCAGCAGAATGGAATTCCTTCTTCAGCTCCCTTCAAAGCATTAAGCACCCAATGTTTCTAGCCACAAACCAACAACAATTCTCTGCAATAACAAAATTCCAGCCTCTAGATCCCATGGAGGAGAGATCCATATATAGATGTTTGGAGAGAGGATGAGTCAGCTTGAGATCTGACTAGTGTCCTCTCCCTCTCTCAGTTCTTGAGTCCACTTGGAGGTTCTTGCTTCCACTTGGAGATTTGGAACCTCTTACTCATCACTAGTTGAATTCCTTGATGCAAGTTTCATTTTGGAAGCTTCCTGGGCATTGACACCTTGAGGAATGACTCTGCCACATGTCCAAACTCGCTCAGCGCAGGTAGCCAGTGTTGGAGTTGACATTCAACGCAAGTAGCCAGTGTAGCAGTTGACATTCAGCGCAGATGCTCAGTGGAGCAGTTGACATGATCCAGAATTGGCTTGTTTTTGAGTGTTTTCAAGTGGAGAACTTCTGTGAATTTCTATGGTTGGTTTACCTTGTTCCTCTAGGGGTAGGAACAACATGTTTAGGGACTTTGGATCCCTTAGATTATGGACATTTCATGCTCCATGCTGTAAGGCACAAAAATGTCTATAACACTAATTGCCCTTGATAGTCGATTACCCTGTTACTATTGTATTTGATCTGAATTAGTAGTTTTTCTAGTGTCGAAAGCAAGTTTTCATTTCCAAATCGCAAAGTGTTGTCATTGTCTTCATTTTGATTTTGAAAAGATACTTGTTAGTAATTTTCGCTTTGAAAAGTAATTCTGATTTGCGTATTAGCTTTCTTTTTATCATTCACATATTAAGAAGGCTAAAAAACAAATACATGCATGTGAATTTGCATTTATACTGTTTGATTGGTTTGATTTAGGACAGTGCATATAGTGTGTGCTCTTTGCTCTTTGTTGAAAGAATTTTGTCTTTCTTTCCTTAGTAGCTAGGATTTTCATTGCACAAAGAAGATGAAAAGATTGTTTCTCATCTTTGATTGCATTTTAGGAATTGTACATCTACATCACACGGTGAACCTGAAAGGAAAATTTCTTAAGCAAGATCAACTATAAAATAAATTTAATGAATCTAACAACGCTTTGGAACCTAACACACAACATCTAGAAGTCTAGGCTAGAGACGTATTCCGGCGTCGTAAAGCCTAGTAACTGTTGTTCTCACTGTTGGTTGGGTGATTCCTCCACTTTGAGACGATAAGTGCCAGTACGGACTTTTGCTCCCCTATATCGTCGAGTATATTTTGGGAGACCACAATAGGCTTAATCCTTTATCTATAGGAAGCTGTGTCTGCCGCCCTATCGATCGCAATGCACTGAACACAACATTCGGGAAGATTGATTGTCGTACCGTAAAAAGTATTCTGTAGTTTTTGCGATTGGTTTGGTAATCCCTCTGCCTAGATTTCCAAAGCAGTCCCTTTCATTCCTTTTCAGACTCCTTAATGGAAAAGGTCCATCTGAGCACTTGTCACTTCAGGCTCATTAAAAATAGAAGGCGACTAGAGTCATCTTTTGTTTTTTCGCGACTCTTTAAAATTGAAAAAAACAAGTTGTGTCAAAGCGTCTAAAATTTATTTTAAATGGAATAATCGTCACCTTTCCCATGTTAGTCTTAGGTTGAGAGAATGGAGTCCACCAACCAAGGAGTTCCCCTTGGAGGAAATCCTAGTCCCTTCTCCTCTTGGGGAGATGTTGGTGCACCCCACATGGCCACATTGTCACTTCCAGGATTGACAATTGGCCTGCCCGTATGGCTTTTCTCAACTTCCGTCATTTAGAACACCGCGATTCTTGAAAAATCGAGTCAGCAACAAGACTATTCCATAATTACCCCCCAACCCTCTACTTCATCCAACTCTTCCTCTCCTCCTTCCTCTTCGCTTGATGAGGCTAGTAAAGCCAAAAATCAAGTACCTGAGAAGAAGAAGGAAAAGAAGAAGAAAGAGAAGAAGAAGAAGGAGCTAAAGGTGAAAAGGGGCAACCAAGTGTCGTCTAGCGAAAATCCACACACTGCACCGACCAGGCCTAAATCGGCATGTGTCATTTGCAAAGGAGACCACCATCGTAGAGATCGTCCCTACATCCCTCGAATCTTAATGGACTGGTCTCCTCATTTGCACAACCCGGTGTCGTCAACCTCTGATGATCATGTTGAAAACACACCGTTGACTAGTGAAAGTGAAGCCCCTGGAAAAAAAGGAAAGTGAAAATTCCCTTGTAAATTGTGTGAAGGCGATCATGTCATCCACCGTTGTCCCTTCTTAGATGAGGCTAAAAGAGTTTTGGACGATTGTCCGGTTTCACCGTTATGACTTCCTCCTGGATATAAGAAACTCTTGCCGAGTCTGTCACTAGTTGAAAATTCGGCTGACCCACCTAGGTGGTCGGCCGAAGCATCTATCATTAAAGATAAACCATCTGAACCCATACCAGACGAAAGTCAAAAGGTCGAGGTGGCAGTTGACCCGGTCTTGCCTTCAGAGGTTCCGTCTTCCAATGATACATTCACCGAAGAGAAGAAGGATTACACCGTCCAAATTCTTTTCGTAAATACAGACTCCGATGAACATGGGGGAAATTTACCCATTCCTTTACCGCAGGAAGGAAGTTCGTCAGAGTCATACCAGGCCATCTATTCAGTCCCACCTCCAAGCAACTTAGTTGCTTCCTTCGATTGGAATCAACTAGGCAGACCCCGTTTACGAGCTAGTGTACCATTCCAAATCATTGCTCAAGTATATAGAATGGTTATGGCTGGTGCCATCATAGATGAAGGGGCTTTTGTGAGTATCCTTTCCTTGACTGCTTGGAAAGCGCTTGGTTCGCCATCGCTTTTGCTTGAGATGAGAAATATAACAGGCTTTGACAAAGGAACCAATCGACCGTTAGGGATCCTTCCCAATGTGCCCATAACATTAAGAGGGAAAATCGTTCAAATGAACATAATGGTAGTCCAAGGACCCATAGATTATAATCTACTCCTTGGACGAGACTATATTTATTGCATGGGAGCCATTGTCTCATCACTCTTTAGAGTAATGTGTTTTCTGCACGAAGGAAGAGTGGTCAAGCTCGTAGACCAACTTTCATTCCCCGGGTTCACACATAGCAAATAGTCATATACCATCCCTGAATGGTCTTTTCATGCATGGAATGTCTCATCAATCTCCAGTCCGTCCACCTGATGAGCGCTAGTGATTTGAGGGACATGACTGAAACCCAGGGGGCATGCACCCTGGTTTGCTTCGGTAGGAAAACTTCAAGTACAAAATAGGTTTCCGCGAGAGATATATGACTAGTTTGACACTGTCGTCCATGATTGGAAAAGGGGGTTGGACTAGAATAAGATTCCCTTGTCAAAGTTATGTGGGTGGAGGCGTCTACACCACTCACCTTTGTTTATTTCGGTAGTCATCGCCGAAGAAGTGTTTTGTTTGCAGGACAGATAAAACAATCTTTGGTAACCTGAAAGAGGTAGGCCTTTCTCGATAAAACGAATGTCTTGTCGGTAGAATAAAAGGTGACCTTGAAACTCTATTTTATACCTGGGGACATGCAAACCTTTTGGCGTGCAAGTGAAGAGCAACCATTTATTTTTTAAATTTGTAGGTCCTCTAACCCTTTAAACTTGTAGGATTGGTCATTTTCTAACTTGCATAAAGAAAGGATGTGGTGCAAAGATTTGAAAAATTGCCATTTTTATATATGAGACATCCTTATTATACGACTGGATATATTGAGCAGTTTTAACGCAGACTTCATGCTCGTTAAAAAATAAACATATGCAATGAGAAAATGTTTCCCCCAGCATTTAAGCTCAATAAAAAATGAACCAATTCCCGATAAATAACCATCGTGAATGTAGTACTTTAGCCTTTAAAGCCTTTGTCGTGTTCTCATCATCACCTCCACTCTGTATTGTCTGATAATTCACCTCCATTTGATTTTTTACCCCTTTTGAGGAATAGCTACGAAGAGTGATTCCGTTAGCCATCCTTGTAACACTACCGTGATTGGAAAATTCCGAACCTTACCTGGAATCAACTGCTACCCAATTTTATCACTCGTTCCTCAAAGACGAGTCTCCTTTAAGCTCTTTTCAACTAACTCGTAAAATATGAAAAGATTTCCGAGCCATTGGCCTCTCCAGCTCGTTAAAGGGACTAGAAGTGCTATCCCTCCTTTAGATTTTAATCTTTTTGGACCTGAGGGATTATTACACAAAAGGATCGAGTGCTTGTTTTATTCGGCTCGTTAAAAGTATCGAAAATTCATCCCTTCTATATTGTTTTATACTTTTTCGGACTTAAGGGATTAGATGACGAAAAAGGATTTTTGGAGTTTCCTTTACGTCCCTTTTTAGACACTCTAAAATTGAAAAGGACTGAGTTATCTTTGTCATTAAACTCGTTAAAACCTAATAACGACAAACTTGTCCATAGCAGACAAGAATGAGTTTCACTATCGCTAGGCTCATTAAAACATAGCGATGGGTTTGCCCGAAGGGAAATTATAGAACAAGCATATGTTATCCTCCTCAAGCTTGAAAAAAATAAAGAGGTACTAGTCAGCAATGACTGGGGAAAAATTGGGAAGAAAACTTGAAGAAACTTTGTTGGTAGCAAGTCGCTCTTGAACATGACACTTTCACTCCACATCTAAGTCGTGTTGGGTTGTTTCATTCACCGGTCACATCACCATGGTCACATCACACCATCCACATTTGGGGTTAATGCTACTGATCCATCATGCCAGTGTCGCCAATATGTTCAAGAGAAGTCACTCAGAGAATTCACCTGTGTCTCACCCGCTGCAATACATTTACACTCCATTCTTTCATGATCGCCACCCTGAACGTTATATCACCAAATCGCTTTCACCTCCATTAAAATCATTTGCTCCATTCCGTGTCATTGATGTGGGATTCATTAAGGCCCTCCTATGACGGATCACTTCTTGTCGACATCAGCTCATTATCCAAGAAGTCGATCTAGGGACACCCCTTTCAGTACTTTGAAGCTTGCATGCCTCAATGGCAAGTTTCTCACTTCCGGCGACAGGTTTACATCAATAGCCTTCGACCGAAAGATTTTGCATGGTGTTCGACGCCAAGTCCCTTATTCACACCACGTGAATTGTACTATAGTACCTTGAGGATTATTTTCATTATCGTTGATTACTCTCGCTCCTGTTAACAGCTTACATCATTGGCTGGTAATCAGGCGATGTCTTTCCATGTTCGACTCCAGAACATCTCTCACATGGATCGACTTGTACCTTGAGTGAAAATCGAACGAGATTGAAGACCCTGGATCTAGTTTCATCCATCCGGGATGCGATATATATTCAGGAAAATAAAGAAATCAAATGTACATCATTGCTGGACAGATAATCATCCAATCTATGGGGTGATGGCTCCTCCAAAATCATCAGTCTACATTCAGACGATTGTCTATCTTATGTACATGAAAATGAATTTATAAAGCTGAGCATGGGAATTCCTGCCTCATCTATATCATGAAAATATTATGAATATAATTTATTGTGTTGTATCTTATTACAGGTCTCCTCCCAGCTTGAAATAACTTCGGATCCACATGATAAAGCATTTCACCCGACATCAAAAAGATTAACGACCTCATGCTTTAGGGGGCAATTGTTATAGAAATTTTTGGGCACTGCAACCCCAAGCATAAAATGTCCATAAACCAAGGGCTCCTAAGTCCCTAAAAGTGTTGTTCCAACCCCTAAAGGAACAAGGTCAACTGATTACAGCTTCTCCCAGAAGTTCTCCATGAAAAACCACTCAGAACTCGTCAAAACAGGATCATTTCACCTACTCCATAGGCAAAGTGCGTTGTATCTCACCTAAGTACACTCAGTGGGTGTGTTGCATTTCAAAAATCCCTTCTATGGGGTACGATGGGCGAGAAGAGACAAATGGCAGTGTCAATCCGCGAGGTGGAGAAGCATGGAATCTTCCAGAAACTTCTCTTATGACACTTGCCTCTCTGAGTTCGACCAAGGATGAGTAAGAGATCATCAATTTCCAAGTGGAAGCAAGAAATATCAGAGGGAAGACACTAATCAAATCACAAGTTGACTCATCTCCCTTACAGATATCTATATATGGTTCTCTCATCCCAGAGATCCGGAGGCTGGAATTTTGGATCTTGTAAGGAATTATTGTTGGTTTCTTGAGGCAACATCATAGTGTTGGGTGATCTAAGCTTTGCATGAGGTGAAGAAGGGCTTACTTGTTGAGAGGATGATTCCGGGTCAGAACAACTGGTTGTAACTCTCTTGGCCCTTTCTTAATTATCAATAAATCTATTCAATTTTTCCTCCATACTCTTGTGTAATCTATGTTTTGTGCATTTGTATGGTCAATTTACATCTAATCCTAGATTGTTTATGATAATAGACCCATGTTCTCGGATAGTGTTATGCTGCTTTGATTCTACAGGTACTTTGTAAATCTGGGTATACAAGGAAGAAAGTAGCAAAGGACTATCAGAAGAGAGAGGAATCGAGCAAGGAACCAAGCGCAAGATAGAGGTTGGTCTCCTTTATTCTTCTCTCATTTATCTTTCATAAAGGAAAACAAAAGTAGTTTTACTTTGTTTGTTTCTAAGGTAGCTACCACACCTTAGTGGGATTAGCAGTTCTGCATAGACACTTTTCCCTGTAACACTCGTGTTTATCAATAATGTATCCAAAATACTGAACTTGGGTCATGCCAAAAGTGAATTTCTCAAAATTGGCACATAACTCTTGTTGCCGTAGTGTTTGGAGAACCTGTCAGATGTGGTGGAGGTGCTCTTCCCAAATTTGGCTGAAGATCAAGATGTCATCCAAGTATACCACTACAAATGAGTTGGTGAATGGCTGCAAGATGCCATCCATTAGCCTCATGAAGGTTGCAGGAGCATTCATTAATCCAAAAGGCATAACCAACCATTTCAAAAGGCCCTCCTTGGCTTTGAAGGTAGCCTTCCACACATCAGAGGGTTTGATTGGTACTTGGTGATATCCTGACTTTAAATCAATCTTGCTGAAATATTTTGCCCCCTTCAGTTGGTCCAGGAGGTCATCAATCCTTGGGATCGTGTACCTATTATCGACAGTGATCTTGTTCAGTGCCCGATAGTCAATGCAGAGTCTCCAAGTCGTATCCTTCTTCTGTACCAACATGATCGGTCTCCCACAGGGTGATGAACTTGGATGGATTTTACCTTTCTGTAGCAGCTCCTAAATCTACCTCTTGATTTCATCATTGTCCAGAATGGAGCACCAATAGATTGGTCCATTGGGAAGTGATGCACCTGGGGTCAGATTGCTGGTGTGCTAGACCTAACAGTGCAAAGGAACCCCAACGAGGGAGGTGAAGATGTCCTCGTATTCCTCCATGACCTTGTCATATGTAGTTATCATGCAGAGGGGCCCTGTCTGGAGGTCGTGGCCACCATCTACTTCTTTCCTTAAGGGCATATCATTAGGAAAACAAATTTCCCAGTTTTGGAAACAAGCTTACTGCATTGTTTTGTAGTAATCAAAGAGATTGCGGTAGGCGCTGCTACCTCTGGTATCCTGTAAAACTTATTTCCCAAAGTCACAATAAAAACATAGGGCCTTCATTCATACATAGCATGTCGCTTCCACAAGTATGGTTGTCCTAATAATACATCACACACTTCAAGGGGAGAAATGTCACACAATACCTCATCCGTGAAGGACTTGATGTTGTATGGAAGGCGATAATGTTGCATCACGCGAAGATCTCGTCCTTTTTGAAGCCACCCGATGGTGTACATTTGCAGATGTGATATGGTAGGTAAGCCTAGCCGCTTCACAACCTCTGCCGAAATGAGGTTCTTTTGGCTCCTGCTATTGGCAATGAACTATAGCGAGGAGCCCTTTACCCACATCTGGGAGTGGAAGAGATGCTCCTCCTCCTCTGGATCTTTGGATTCCTCCTTCTGGATCTTCATGGTGGCAATGGTAGCGTTGGGCTCCGCATCAATAATCTGCTTCTCTTTGTCATTCCCCTTGTTAGGTTCTGATTTGGAGTTGGAACATGCATCTCATTCTAAAACCTTTAGCTCAACCACTAGTGACTGCTTGGCCCGACACTCACTTGTGTTCTGAGTGGAGATCTTATGGAACTCACACCACTTTATTGTGTCCTTTCTTGGCTTCACGACGTTGTTCTTTGCTTGCATCTTTGGCGGTTTTTCTTGAGCCGCCCCACCTTGGCTTTGTCCTTTGTTATTTAGGGGCACCTTTCCCTTGCTTCAGATTTGTAGATCCAAAGTCTTGCTTCTTTTGTTTAAACTTTTGCTCGACCTTGATAGCATATCATTATGACGTGTTGAGCGAGGGAGTGTTCAGGAATTATATTTCTTCCTAGATGTACTTGTGTAGTCAACCGCGGTATTTGAGTACCAAATGCTGCTCTGAATCCTTGATACCCAACTTTTTGTGAAGGGTATAGAAAAAATTGGCAAGCTCCAGCACGTCTTGGTCCCTTCCATGCTGCATCGTGGCCCACTTTATGTATTGATCCTCATATGTTTTGACAGTGTAGTACTGCTCCTTGATGGCATCTCAGCATGAATCCCAAGTGGGTGTAGCTGAAAATAGTGAGCCTATACTCTCATCCTTCTTCTTGCAGTAGGTTTCCCACCGGTCCTTGACATGACAGGCTGCTTTAAGAAGAGTGAAAATAATCTTTTCCCAACTGGAAAAATCATGAACAAGAAAATAACCATCTAGCATATTTAACCATTTATCGATGGCATCTGTATTTATCTGACCCTTGAACATGTGGATTTTAAAATTAACTTGTACCTTAAACAGTGTGGGATTTCCAAAGTAGTTTATGGAAGCCGATGTGTCTCTGCTCGAGAGCTTCTTTGAGCAAGATTTTGATAGGATCTCCTGCCCCCTCATCTTTCTTTTCATTTGCCATGGGAGGCTGTCAAGATTTGTGAGGCTGGTCTTGCAAAGGTACAACCAGTTCAAGCCCTAACTCCTTATATCCTGACCTCGTTGGGGACATGAAAAGAAAAATAGAGAAAATGCAGACCACTCTAATACCACTGATCTGGATTTAAACAAGAATGCAACAAATGATAGAGATAACCATAAACACAGAGATGCAGTGGAAATAATACTTCATTGTATTAATGTAAAATACTAAATTATGCTTACAAACAGAATTGGAAATAAACCAGCTAGGGTGATGGTAGCTTATCTCTGAGAAGAGATGTGGTGGCTACATGCCTTTAAACTATGTTACAATGAGGCTTGAAGACCTATTTATTTTTTAGAAAAAATGGAAAATCCTTAATATACCTTTTTAGACACTTCCCATCACTCATATTCCTCAAATTCATCAGTTTCCCACAAACCCTAATTTATTGCTACAATTTGATAATTTTCTAAGCGTGGACTATGTTTTGCCTTTTTGGACCTCTTCCCCTCACTCAATCATTGAAATTCCACATTCCACTACTTCCTAACATCCCTCCCTACTTCCCAAAATTTTCTCAAGAATTTAGAAGCCCCTCATCCCCTTCATTTCCCTTCATTTCTACAAATCCCTTACTTCAAATATCGGGATAGGTTTTCTTCAAACTATGTTTTTGAGAAAGAAGATATGAATTTGAAAAACATGAGAGAGGTTTTTGTCCACCATTGACACAAGAAGAAAAACCTCTTTCACTTTTTACATAGGTTTCATGGTTTTGGAGAAATGTCAAAAACATCATTGGCCTCAGGAGGATTGATGCACTTCTGGAGTGACCTTGGTAAAATCAAGATTTCACCTAGTTGGGATGTTCAAATGACTTTATTGATGATTTAAATGATATCTATACAGAGATATATTTCCAATGAGCTACCAGGAGCTCAATTTGGAGTTGAGGAAGACCTTCAAAAGTTGACTGCAACAGCACTCTGCATTCATGCAATCTCATTCTACACATTTTGACCAGTCTTGGGAGATTTGACTTTTGACAGGGAAAATAAGCTCCAAATTGAAATATTCAAGATTTTTTAGAAAGTAGACTTGACAAGATTTCCAATGAGCTATCACGTGCCTAATTTGGACACCAGGAAAGCCTTCAAACGTCGTTTTCAAAAAGGTTCTGCGCATCAGGGAAGCACTACTCATCAGAGGGTAGGCGTTGCGCATCAGAGAGGCACTATGCATTAGGCAGTTTTCTCCAGTGTAAATTTACATTTGCACTACACATCAACAAAGTGTTGTGCATTGGGCCGGTGGCGCTGCGCATTGGCCAGTAACACCTCAAAACCCTCAAATTTCACCTCTAATCACTTTCATTTCTGCATTTCTCCTCCAAGCAAGTAAGTAAACTCTCTTTTGATCTCACAGAGGGTTTTTTATGCTTTTATGGTGGTTTTAGCATCCCAAAATTTAAAACCCTAATTTGCCTCTAAAACTACCTCATACACGAGAAGTTACAGTTTTTTATTCCCTATTCCCTAATGTCATTTTCCCAAAACCTATCTCCTAAACCCCATCCTCCCTAGCTCCTTTTCCTTCTCCTATCTCCCAAACCCTACCCTTCACATATCAAACCCTATACTCATATACCCCAAACCCTACCATACTCCCAAACTCTATCATTACTCCCAAACCCTACATCATTCATTAACCTTACTTATTTCCCACATCCCTTTCCAATTCTTGTTCACCCTCGCCTGCTTTCCTTTTTAAATATCTTCATACTCCTCTCAATCATCATAAGGGAAATAGCTATAAAGTATGGAGAGGGATAGTGAGTATGACTATGAGAGAGAAACCCATAGTGACAGTTCCATGGAGAAAATTAAGGAGAAAAAAGGAACATGATAAGCTAAATATCTTGGTTGAGGCTTCACTAGCCCAATAAAGCAATCAATGAGGGACTCATGTGCCAAATTTGGGCAAGTTTTGAGAAATTTTTGTCCTTTTCAATTTTTGAAATTTTACAACATAGGAAATTCTAGCTGATGCGCAGTGCCACTGGTGCTACACATTGAATTGGTGCATCCTCTTGACAAATGGATTGTATATTTAGATTCAGCATAAAAAAATAAGAAAACCCATAAAGTTTCATCAATTTTGGATGAGATATTGGCCACCAAAAGGGCAAAAAACACTCAAAAAGTGCCCTCTCTCGCACTTTTTGGATACACAGGAACAAGTCTTGGGAGAATCCACTGTGGAGGGGGCAAATGACCTCCAAATCAGAAAATTCAAAGTGTTCCAAAAACTAGACAGATAGGGCGTTCCAACAAGCTATCTTGGGCCTGATTTGGTGAAGCCAACGACCTCCAAAAGTAGCCTTGAAGAAGCGTTGTGCATCAGGCTCAGGGTGCTGCACATCAGATAATGTTTTGCCAGTTTTGCCTAAAAACTTAGAATTTCACCGAGTTTCTTCAGTGATTGACTTTATTTCCTTTCTTGGTAAATGTGTACATGGTAAATGATGTGTTTGATGTAAATATTGATGAAAATCACCTCATAGGGTAGATACATCAAGTTCCAAGTGGTTTTGAGTTGTAATTAATTGGTTTCCTAAGTTTTAGAGGCAAGCTGTTCCACCGCCTATATTCCTATTCTTAGTTTAGATACGGTTGAAACCACCCCTTTTCTCATGAATTAAACCTTGAGAGCTAGCATTAATGGTTTCCTTGCCTATATTATGTAATTTCTTAGTCATTTGTAAATGTTGGACTCTTGTGGATGCATTGAGCTACATTGTAAATCACTTCTACAGTTTGCCAAGGAAATGAACCAGGGTTTTGCAGCATTTTGTCGGATTTTTGTGGTAATGTGTATTGGCATTGTTTTCTCCTCTGTTATTTAGTTTCTCTTATGTGTATATGTGTCATCATCTATATTTTTTTGCATAACTAAATGAAACAAGATTAATAGGTGGAATCCATTGAAGTTCAGTGCTCTGCCTTGAGGTTACATTTATTTTTAAATGTTTTCTACTGTTTGAAGAGGACTCATGAACTTTACATGCCCTCTCCAACTCCTCACCAGTCTTTAGACTCACCATAACATCAATTTGAAAGTGATAAAACACTTGCCTACCTTGCCCCATAGAAACCTCTACAAATCTGAGTTGATTTCCCAGACCCAAAGCTGCCTTCCTCATCTGATCCAGCAACCAACCATCAAAATCAAACAAATTTCTCTAACCTAATATACCTAGCCTAAAATCAATATTTATTTATAGTCATCTCAAGCCCTAGTTTCCATATTCTAATCAAGATTGACAAGGAGAGAGCCCTCTCCTGACCTGGTAGGGCTATACCAGGTTAAGCATGGTTTGATGTTACCCTAGACCTACCTTCCTTTACCCTGAGGTAGATTTAGGAACTAACAGTGTGACTTCAGTCACACGAAGTGATCATCAAGTTAACTCATAAATGAGACCAAAATAATTTTTTCATTCATAGAATTCGAGTTAACTAGTTGAGCTGGAGATTCCATAGTATTGTACTATCAGATGTAGACTATTCCAAGGTGTATAGGTGGTGTATGCAGTTTGAGGATGAGCCTAGATGAACTGTGAAAGTCCTTCAAGGAAGAATCCTAATTAATACGGACCTAATTCATCAAGGAACAATGCAAGGAAATAGGAACTTGGAGGATAGGAAATTGGCTAAGTGTTAGCCAGAGTGAGTCAGTCAAGCAAAGAGATAGACTATACACTTATAGGAGTTGCTCAGGCTTGAGAAAGAATTGTATTTCATTTCTATTCTTTGATTAATGCAATACAAAATAGAAGGGTTTTGAGAAATTTCTATCCCCTTGATAAATCTCTATGTATGCATGTGTAATACTGATGCATGTTTATGATTTGTGCTCATTGTCGTGAATTGAATTCCATAGATGAGTAGAGTAGATTTCAGTATTTTGTTTTAGTAAATTACATGAGCAGTTTCATATCCAAACATTAAATTTCTACATGGCATCAGAGAAAGATTCATGGTAGAGAAAATAATTTGAAGTTGTTATTACATGAATATCGAATTTGTAAGATAAATAATTTAAATATAGTAGAATTATGTTTTATGGTCTAAATCTTGATTATGCCCTTGAGGGTAGCTCAAAATTTGTTGCTTAGAAAGATTGGATGGTGGTGTTATTGGAGGATAATAGGTTGAAGTAATTTTTCAAGGTTGACAGTCTAAAACTAGGATCATCAACATCGAGGATCTAGTAGAATGGAGGGAGTGTGTAACCAAGGCGAGGAGAATCATATTGTAGGGTTTAAAAGACCAAATTGCCTCCAATATCCAAGGGAAATAAGCTATGTATGAAATGTGGAAAGAACTAACAGATTTGTTCTAAAACAACTATGACTATAGGAAACTACTGCTCAAAGATAAGCTTCAAAATATCAAGATGCAGAAGAACAATTCTATTCAATGGTACTTAAGAAGGATTACACAATTTCGTGATGTACTTGGTGGATTTGGAGTTATTGTTGTGGAATATAATTTGGTAATACTAGCCCTACTAGGCGTTCCCAAGAGCTAGCGTAGCAACCAAGGTTCGATGAATGGGAGGGAGAAACTACCAAATTGAGAACACTTATGTTCTGATTTGGTACAAGATGAAATAAGGTAGAATACCAAAGATGTTACCTCATTGAAAGGAGTGATTGAAGAGGAATTTTCTATAGTAGGAAAATGAATGAATGCTAAGGGAAAGAAATCCCAAGGTGAGGATGATTCCATGCAATAGGGAAAGAAGGAAGACTTGTTCAAAATTAAATGTTTCAATTGTCATGAATTTAGGAACAATGCTACTATGTTTCCACACAAAATATTTAGCAAGAATGAGCCTGTAGTAGTAGTACCAAGGGAATCTTTGGCTTCACAGTTCAAGATTGACTTCACCCTTATCAGATGCATGGTGAGCACAATGATGGGCAGCATGTAGTACTTGGAAAATGGTGCCTTGTTCCACATGACAAGGAATAGAGAGTTTTTCATTGACTTGGAGGATAAAATTATCTAGATGAATTGTGTTTGTAGACAAAAAAAGGTATAATGTGACCGAGATTGGTACAATTTCCTTTCTGAGGAGTCAGACTCCCCTCTTGGACTAAAGGATGTCATGTTCATTTTGAACCTAAAAAAATCACATCTCAATAGCAGTGTTTGAAGATCATGGTTACGATGTGATCTTTAGCAAAGGGAAATTATTCCTAAGACACATAGTCATGCGATAGGTGAAGTAGATTGGTGCCCGAGTCAAGGCATTGTATCCACTTGAGGTAGAAGATGCATGTGAAGCCTTAAGGAGAAAGGAAAGTGTTAAATACATGGTGGTTGAGAGGGAGCATAATTTACCTCTCAAAATAGAGCCTCATAAGGAGCCTCAAGAAGTTGTGGAGTGGCCACAAATGAAGAAATACACAGGAGGTAGAGTGGAGACATCCTCTTAAGAAGAGAACTCAAGTAGGGGGAGAGATTGATGTATGTGAGGAGAAGGAGCAAATGTAGTACTACCACTAGGTGTGAGGTGGGGGGGATGTAAATCCATGGTCTCAAAAATTTCAGAAATTTTGGCAGGGTCCATTGACCCATTATCCTCATGGATCATTACTTGTAACACCCCTCCGTTGTATGTAACACTCCATTTCTATCATGTCAGACCAAAGCTAGACTTAGTTGTAATAGAAATGCTAAGTTTGAGGTGTAACAATGAAAGTAAATACTTTATCATTAAATAAATAAAGATAATTCAATCGATTAGAACATGAGACACCAAGGGATGATATTCTTGCCAAATAAAATCCCATTGGTGAATGGGAATGGATAATTCTTTCATCATAAGACTTCTATATTAAATCCTAGATAAACTTAATGGAATGGGAGATAAATTTCTATTAAGTTTATTAGCAGGAGAAAGATGCTAAGTTTAGGAAAAATGTAAAAGCCTTGTAGGAGGTAAAGGAAAGCTTTTATGGGAAGAGTGTTTCAAGGTGAGATTTTATAGGGAAACGTCTCGCGGGACAGAAACGAGAGATTTTCTTTGAAAAGTCTAGGAAAATGGATAAAACATCCACAAAATAAGGACGTCGCTAAAGGACAACATATCATGAAATAGGGAATTAAATAACCATTGAGGTTATCAACAAGAAGAAGTTGATCCATGGGAAGGAACTCTCGGCTTGGGCATGAATTGGAGGAAGTCAGATCTAGGTTAGGTGGCAGTGCTTGATTTTCCGATTGACATTCTTTCAACGAATCTCATTTGGTTCAATTGCATAACATGTTTTATATGTTGGTTTCTTATTCTTTATGTTATTGAATCTTTAAGCATAGCAGTATAATTGCATGTGATATCCTTCTTTATAAGATGATTGAATACTTATGCATGTGACAACTAGTGAATATAAATTTAATCAAAGTTAAATTTAGTGATTGGAGCATGGTAGGTGGTCATTAGTATTGGGTCAAGGAGGTATGTGACAAATGGTATCGAAGCTCTAAGTTCAAATATTGAAGCCTATGGGCCAACCCACATATGTAAGATATAAATGAGTTGTAGGTCCTAAACTAGGTCCAAAACAGATAAGAGATTTCACTCAATGGTTCAGTCATAAAACTTCTACAAGAAAAATATTCCGAGTTCTAAAATAGTGCCCTAAGGCATTAGAATCCATAAAAGTTGAAATTGAATCTTAAAATGAATTATTGGAGGAGGACTTTGAAACTGAAGGTAATTTTGAACTGAGGTTGTTTTATTTATGGATTTTGAAATAGCTAAAGTTTTATATTTTAATGAAGAGTGAAATATCACATATTTTTTGACAATCATGTAAATATTCATGTTTCCAATTACACAAAGGGATCACTTAAAAAAACCAAGTAGTCTGAAACCTTAATTCAGATTACTAGATATTAAAGAAAGTGTAGGTTTTAAACCCGTACATAAATTACCTGCATACGAATTCTAAAATGCAGAAAATAAATAATGTGAGAGCATAACACATAAAACACATATACAGATAGATTTTCCCTTGGATCCAAAATCGGGACTACCAGCTTGATTTTTCATTATGTTCCTTTCAATGTTACAATACATAATTATACATGCCAAAGCATTCAATACCATGGACTGAAAACCATCGTGTCCAAAACCATGGACTGAAAACCATCACGTCCAAAACCACGTGTGAAAATTATGCACAAAACCAAAGGTAGGTCCGCCCAACCTAACATAGGGTCCAAAACCAAAATCTTCCGGGGCGGTGCCCTCGACCCCATAGAGTGGGGTTACCTGCACCCCTCAAACCCCCTATGACTCCCCCCGCTACGCAATCGGCACAACGAAGGGGGGCTCTACCCCCCTCCTAACCCCCTGGTTAGCTATGTGGGCTAGTCGTGGAAAGAATATAACACAACCTAGCATTCTCCCACTTGTTGTTTTCTTTCCACAAGGGACCATAAGCGAGCTTAGTCATTTATCCAACCCTGCAATTCCCATTGTTTCTCTACACCAAGAGAAATTATCAGAGCTCACATATTTTGTTAATGCATCTACAGTATTCTTCAAAGTTTCCACCTTTACCAGCAGCACCTTTTTGTCTTCTACCATATCCCTCACAAAGTGATACTAAGCATCAATGCTCTTTGTCTTTGAATGGTAAGGAGGGTTCTTTGCCAAGAAAATTGCACTTTGGTTGTCACGGTCTATCCTTATAGCTCCTTGTACTAACCACATACTTGAACACAATCTCTACAACCAAGTTGCTTCCTTGCTTGCATGAGTGGTTTCCATGTATTCTGCCTCTATAATTGATAGCGCCAGTAGAGATTGTTTCTTACTCATCCAACTCACTGCACCTCCAAAAAGGTTAAGCACATACCCACTTGTAGAACTTCTCTAATCCATATATCCAGCCCAGTCCACATGAAGAAATCCACAGATATCCGAAACTCTGTCCAATCCTAGTCTTTCTTGGTAGCACAAACCATAATCACTAGTGCCCTGCAAATACGTGAAAACCCGCTTCATTGCTATCCAATGCTCCTTCCCTGGTTTTTACATAAACCTCCTCAATACTCCCACTACATGTGCAATGTCTAGTCTAGTACATACCATCGCGTACATCAGGCTATAAACTACACTTACATATGGAACATGGGACATATCCTCTTCCTCTTCTTGTGTCTTGGGATAATGTTCAGAAAATAACTTTACACCTACAAGAATAGGAACCTTCATCGGTTTACTATCTTCCAAACCTCTATAATATTGTCTTGAAATACTTCCTCTGATTTAACTAGAACCTCCTCTTTGCCTAATCTCTTTTAATTTCCATGCCCAAAATATAGTTAGCAACACCAAGATCTTTCATGTCGAATTTGGAGGAAAATTGGGTCTTCAAATCCTAGATAATTTCTTTGTCATTTACAACCAGCAATATATCTTCCACATACAAGAACAGATAAATAACATGGTCACCAATTAATTTTAAATACACACAATGATCTGCTTTGTTTTTGGTGAATCCAATTCCCTATATAAATGTATCAAATTTCTGATACCACATCCTTGGTCACTGTTTTAACCCATACAAAGACTTCTTTAGCTTGCATACCAATTCTTTCTTACCCTTCACAGCAAAGCCTTCAGGCTGCTTCATGTAGATTTCCTCTTCCAGATCCTTGTGAAGAAATCTTGTCTTCACATCCATCTGTTCTACCTCAAAATCAAAAGAAACAACAACAAATAAAAATAATCTAATAGAAGCTACCTTGTAAATATCAGCAAAATCAATTCCTGGCATCTGGGAATAACCTTTTGCTACAAACCAAGCCTTGTATTTCTCCACCTTTCCTTCTGCATTTATCTTCTTCTTGAACACCCATTTGTTGCCAATGGGTTTCCTTCTAGCCAACAACTCCCCCAGATCCCAAGCCTCATTTTTGTGAAAAGATGCCATTTCATCAACCATGGCCTCTATCCAGAGTTTTCCATCCTCTGAATCTACTTCTTCCTTCACAGTTCTAGGATCATCATCAGTAATATATAAAACAAAATTTGAAGAGAAAGTAGATGGACTACACCTTTCTGGCTACCTTCTTTCTTGAATTGATCTCCTCACGCCTGAATTTTGTGGCTCTTCATCTTCTAATTCCTCCTCTACTATAGAGTCTGATTCTTCCTCCTTTAGCTCAAACTCTATCTTCTCAGGTTCCTTTGGTTGGACTTCATGTTTAATAACATCATTTACCTCTCTGGACACCACACCTCAACTGTACGCAACCTTCCTTGTTACTGGGTTTCAAAGCTTATAACCCTTTAAACCATTGTTATAGCCAATAAAGATGCACTTTTAAGATTTACTATCCTACTTGGTTCGTTTCTCCTTTGGAACATGTACATATGCATCACATCCAAATACCCTCAGATGTGAAAGACAGGGTTTCTTACCAGTCCATACCTCTTGTGGAGTCTTATCCTCCAAACTTGGTGAAGGTGATATGTTGACCAGGTAACATGTTGTCTCCACCGCCTCTACCCAGAATTCCTATCCTAACCTGGCACCATTGAGCATGCTTCTTGCCCTTTCCATCAATCTCTTGTTCATTCTTTCTGCAACTCAATTTTGCTGAGGTGTATATCGAGTAGTATTCTCCTGTGCTATACCATACTTCTTACAGAATTCTTCAAATTCCTTTCTACAAAACTCTCCACCATTATCTATCCTCAACACCTTTATCTTCTTCTCTGTCTGGTTTCCCACCATAGCCTTAAATTCTTTAAACCTATCAAAGACTTCATATTTCTTCTTAAGGAAATATATCCATGTATTCCTTGAGAAGTCATCTATAAATGATACATAATACATAGACTTACCCAGTGATGGAACCTTCACAGGTCCAAACACATCACTGTGCACAAGCTCTAATATTTGTTTTGTCCTCTTACCACCAGAGGGGAAACTCACTTGATTCTGCTTCACATATACAAAATTTTCACAGAAATCAAAATCCAAAGAGCTATTACTCATACCTTCTACCATCCCTTTACCATGAAGTACTCGAATGCCCTTCTCTCCAATATGTCCAAGCCTTTGATGCCACAACATGGTCTTCTCTCTAGAGACCACTAGATTTTCTGCTCCACTTTCAGGAACCATAGAACTGTTGCACCCATCAACAATAGTGCTACCTTGCAGCTTGTATAAAGTTCCAATTGGAACTCCCCACATCAGTACCAGTGCCTCCCCTACCATCTTGCAGGTATCCTTCTCGAATGTTTCTTTTACACCTGCATCATCCAACTTGCTTACAAAAATCAAATTTCTGGCTAATGCAGGAATATGCAGAACACCCATCATCCAAATTGGGTCCTAGAACACTCTCTAAGTTTTCATGAGCTCTTCAAGAATTATGCCAAAGTTTCAAAGTCTTATAAAGATCAAGCTATCAGAGGTATCCTCATAACAGTTGCAATTGGTGATCAACATAGAGCAACGAGGACTGTCGGTCAAGCTCACAGACCGTCGGCCCATGATAACACGCGCTATCACAAATTAGCAAAACCAGAGGTCAATTCAAAGAACAAGGGTAGTTTCTGATATGTTATTTCGTAGGGAAAATCCCTTAGAGAAGGAAATGTCGCAAGCACCCAGACCCGAAAAATCATAAAATGCAACGGATATCATTCTGATTCCGTCAGAAGTAGGGTCCCACAGAAGCTTGTAGGATATCGGAAGGGATTTGAGTGCTCAGCGGTTTTAACTGAGTCCCACCCAATGCCACACAATGGTTGACATGCATCTAGTGGAAGAGAGAGAAAAATACTCACATCAGACGGGTAAATATCATGTTACTTATCCACCCGATATAGACAATGACTGTAGGATTTGGAGGCTCTAGATCGATGGTGGAGACGCAATCCGATGGATGACAGGATTTGATGAGGTAAATAGGCAAATTTGTATAGGATTTGACGTCCGATGTGGACGATGCATTGGCACAAGGTCGTTTTTCATGGGAATTCTTGGATTTAATGGTAAAAACGGTTGTTTCAAGTATGTCCAAGAGAACTGACACTCATTCATTACAAAATAAGTGGCCACCTCCCTGTGAGGCATTATACAGTGATTGAATATGGAAGACAGAGGGATTCAAATTGAGAGAGGTAGGGGAAAAGGAAAGTTAGGAAGCAGAAATGAACAGTCAGAAAGTAGATTGGCTTTAAAGCCATGAAGCTTAGAGAGTGACAAGCAGTAAGGAAGCAAGTTAAGAAAGATAAGAGCAAAGAGCAGAGAGAAGAAGTTGAGCTAACCTGCAGAAGCAAAGGCAACATCGAGCCAGACAAAAACAGAGAGAGTCAGAGAGTCTGTGCACTCTAGAGAAGGCTTGAGAGGTTCAAGCATACTCCTCTATAACACTTGTCGTGTATGAGTCTCATATTGGGCTAATACTACTGTGACCAATAGAGGTTGAGTTTCAGTAAAGAAAGTCTATGTACTCCAGAGACTTGGGGTATCCAAGTACAGTCCTGCTAATTTGTATCTACTATGTGAGACTCATATTGAGCTTACTGTTTTAAAAACTCTACTTCGAAAACATAATAGAGAGGCCACCATTGAAGGCTACACCGGGAGACGTAGCCCAGGAGTATTGGGTGAACTCCTTATTAAACTTGTTGTGTTTATATGTTTGCCTATTATGCTTTCCTTAACTGCTTCCGTTCCTATGTATTTCGCAATTTTATCGATCCATTGCATAAAATAAAATAGGCACATCCATGCACATGAGTATGTAATACCTTATTGTTTGTCTTAGTTCAATTCTAGATCAAGTGGTATCAGAGCTCTAGGTTATTAAGGTTAGACAAGATTGTGTTGGATTTTGTTGTTGAATGCTAACTAGGACAAAGCTCAAATTAGGAGAAGGGGAATTGGTTGAAGCTAACCCATAAATTGGAAGTGTCTATCCTAAGAGGAAAATGGCAGAAGAAAGTCCCTTGGAATCAAACTCCCAATTCATGGATAGTTTCATGACCATGAGAGCCATGGTAGAGGAAATGTATAGAAAATTTAAGAAAGGTAGAGATGAAGATTCATCAAACTCCAAACAGGATAAAGGAGTAGAAGAATCTCTCCTCCATGACCATTCTAAAGGCAAAGGGAAAGAAGAAAATCTTCCCACACCTCCTAATAGCCCTTAAAATAAAAATAAAACATCTTTGATTAAATTAGATGTTAAATTTGATTTGACGATATATGATGGAGAGTTGAATGTAGAGAATCTAGATAATTGGATTAGATAGATTGATGTATATTGTAGGGTGCAAAGCATTGATTCAGACAAAACTAAGATTCAGCTGGCTAGCCTACACCTTGGAGGCACTGCCTTGGTATGGTGGGAAGGAAAAACACAAGCGGACATGAAGAAACATGGTAAAATCCTTTTTGTCTATAGTGAATTTCTTTCTGCAATTAAAAAATAGTTTTGTCCACTAGCTTATATGCAGCAAGCCATGATGAGTTGTCAAACTCTTCGACAATTAAAAGGTCAAATTGTACAAGGCTACACCCAAGAATTTAGAAAAAGAGCTTTGATTCTAGGAATTTATTTAGACTCACCTGAAACTTTGTTGAAGTATATAGGTGGTCTACACAACTATTTAAAACACACCATTCTCATGTTTAATCCCGCTAGCATAGATGAGGTATATGTTTAGGCTACACATCTAGAGGTTAGAGGCAAGAATGTGAACCCAGAAGTTGGGGGATCATCAAAACCCACTGCAAGCAAGAACAAGGAAAAGAGAAATGGAAATAGAAGAAGACAAATGTTGTACAAAAGACCAAACCTTCATGTACTCACTACAAGAAGGATGGGCATGATGATGAACACTGCTGGATTCTGCATCCGGAGATGAGGCCCAAGAAGTACGATGGCAAAAAGAAGAAGACTGTTGCATCTATTCAAAAGGATTTGGGGTCAGACTCAGGGGATGAAACAACAACCACAGCCACAGGTATAAAAGGTAAAAATCCTAAAGCACCTACTAGTAATTCTCCACAATCTACTGATAATGAAGAAAATGAGAGGAAAAGACATGAGCTTTTTCATATTAAAGTTATTTCCAAGCATCAAAATATTGATACTTTTTTTGATAGTGGCTCACAAGTAAACTTAATTTCTGAAGAAATTGTAAAGAAGCTGGGATTACTAACCACACCTCACAAGAATCCATATCCATTAAGTTGGTTATGTGATAAAGCAAAGCTACAAGTGACTAGACAATGTACACTTAGGTTTTCTTTTAGGTCAACATTTGTAGATGAGGCTGAGTTAGATATTGTTCCCTTGGATATATGTGGAATTGTTTTAGGAAGTCCTTACTTATATGACAGAAAAGCCATTTTCTATAGAGCTGAAAACAAGTATCAACTCATTAAAGCTAGAATTGAATATATTGTAATAGCTCATAAACTCAAGAATAATTATTCTCTAATAAACTCAGGGCAGATGAAAAGAATTGTAAATTCATGCAAACAATTGCTACTAATTGTTGTAAAGGAAAATAAACCTGATAAAACCAATGTATTTGAAGGTTGTGATGGTAAACAACAAGATGATTTAGAAAAAGTTGTTTTAGAATATGATATACTATTTCAAGAAGCTAAACGTCTATGACCCAAAAAGGAAATAGTACATGATATTAATTTGCAACAAGATGCTCCATTTCCTAACATCGGAATGTACAGGTTGTTCGCTTTAGAGAATGCAGAAATCAAGAAGCTGATACAGGACCTGCTCAAGAAAGGGTTCATAAGACCTAGCACATCACCATGTGGGTCTCCAATTGTGTTGGTGAGAAAGAAAGATGGCTCATGGAGAATGTGCATTGTTTACCGAGCACTAAATAAGATAATGATCAAAAATCGTGATCCCCTTCCTTGCATAGATGATCTGTTAGATCAGTTGAAAGAAGTTGTTTACTTTTCCAAGTTGGACTTGCATAGTGGCTACCATTAGGTCAGAGTTGCAGAGCAAGATGCATGGAAGACTACTTTCAAAACAAAGCAGGGATTATATGAGTGGTTAGTTATTCCTTTTGGCTTAACTAATGCGCTTGCTACTTTCATGAGACTAATGAATGATGTACTCAGGCCTTTTATTGATGATTTTTTCATTGTATATCTAGATGACATTTTTATATTTAGTAAAACATGGGAAGAACAATTGAAGCATGTAAAGCAAACTCTAGATGTTTTCAAAAGAGAAAATATTTATGTTAAGCTATCCAAATGTGAATTTGGAAAAACATATTTGAATTATTTCGGTCATATTGTAGCGGTTGGTGAATTCAAGATAGATCCCTCTAAGGTTGCAGTCATTGTAAACTGGCATAAACCCAAATTTGCTACAGAAGTTAGAAGATTCTTAGGAGCAGCACAATATTGGAGAAAGTTTATTGCTAACTTTTCCTTGATTGAAGCTCCCTTACATGCTTTAACAGGATTGAACAAGGTGTTTCAATGGGGAGGCAAATAACAGAAGCATTCTACACCTTAAAATAAAAGATTAGTATGGCACCAGTACTAGCACTACCTGATCTTCAAAGACCATTTGAGATTGAAACAGTTGCTAGTGACTATGCCATGGGAGCAGTGTTGATGTATCATGATAAACCCATATGTTATCATTCTGTAGTAGTTAATTATCCCACATATGATAAAGAATTGTATGCATTAGTGCAGAGTGTGAAAAAGTGGAAACACTATCTAATGGGGAAAGAGACAGTTATACATATTGATCAACAACCACTTGAATATTTACACTCACAAAATAAGTTGCAACAATGAAGACACTATAGGTGGATGGGTTTTTTACAAGAGTTTCATCTTGTCATCAGATATAAAGAGGGCATACACAATAAAGTTGTAGATATGTTGTCCAAACAAATCATAAATGCATCTACTATACTTAAGCATACTTCAGTATTACATGAAAGCTACATTGAACAATATGCTCAAGATATAGATTTTAAAGATGTATATGCAAGTTTAAGTCATAGCAAACAAGTAGAAGAATTGGATTATCATGTTAAGGGCCATCTCTTGTATCATTTTGGAAAGTTATGCATTCCACAAACTGAAAAAGTAAATATAATTCAAGAAGCACACACTTCTCTAATATCTGGTCACTTTGGTGTAAGTAAAATAGTTGCACAACTGCAAAATTTTTGTTATTGGCCAAAAATGAATGAAATAGTTTCTAGATATGTAAGAGGGTGTACCATGTGTGCCAAAAGCAATCCCAGCAACAGAAAACTAGGCTTGTACACTCCAATACTAGTTCCTTCTCATCCTTGGGAAAGTGTTTCCATGGACTTTCTTGGGGGGCTGACTAAATCTAGAAAATGTCATGACTATTTATATGTTGTTGTGGATAGGTTTAGAAAATTTGTATTTTAATACCTTGTAACAAAAACATTACCGCTAAACAAACTACAAAGTTATTCTTTCAGCATGTATGGGTTCATTTTGGATTACCCACTTCCATTGTATCTAACTGAGATTCCCAATTTGTTGGGAAATTTTGGTCGAGTCTGTGGGAATTAATGGACACCAGACTGAAGAAGAGAACAAATTTTCATCCGCAAACAGATGGCCAAATAGAGGTGGTCACCAGGATAGTAATCTAGTTGCTCAGAGGCTATTGCAGCAAGCATCCCAAGTTTTGGTATGAACATTTATGTTATGGGCAACATGCTTACAACCGACCTAAACATTCTTCTACAGAGAGATCTCCTTTTGAGACATGTTTTGGTTTTACACCAACGTCTCCCTTGGATTTTGTCTTTGGTAAATACATAACGGTTGAAGGACACAGTGATGTGGACAAGGCAACCAAGTTCATTGAACAAATCCAAGATATTCACCAGGTAGTATACGTGTTAGGTTCCTATACCAATAGGTTTCATTTTTCATGATTGACCTGCGAAGTGCCAAATATGTTCATCTTTTCATGCTGCAAAGGTTCCATATTTTGTAAAAGAATTAGAGAAAGTTAAAAAATGTAAATAGGGTATGCCCTAAAAGAAAAATCAAAGGGTAAGAAAAAGACTGAATTTGGTCAAGAAAAAAGTAATAAAAATGAACCCCAAAGAAAGACCAGGAAAGTGGCCAACCAAAATGTCACTGCTAGCTAATTTTCCAGTTCACAATGGGCAAAGTCTTGTTGTTTATCACACTTGTTCGATGGCCCATCAATTCAATATGGACCATGCCATGTTTTAAATTGCTTGTTCTAGACTAGAGAATGAATATCTGTCCAAACAGTTCAAGCTTGGCAGATCACTAGCGAGGTAGAGAAATTAAGGAGCCCAACTGCTTAATCTCGGCCCTTGGAAGAAATAAGGGTAGATTTAGTGAGGAGGGAAGTCAAAAGAAAAGAGGATATCAGGGTCTGCAATTGTAAGTGCACCCATTTAAAAGGAAGAAAAAATGTTAGGTGTATTACGTTGGGTAGGTAGTTTGAGGTTGCATAAGCAAGGTTTTGATCACCTGATGTATTATCAATCAGAGCTCATCTCACCAATGAAAGAAATGTCAAAGCAGTTGTTTGATGGCAGAACTATGGAAGTATGTCTAACTCCCTTTCACCCCCCCCCCCCCCCCCCAAAGTTTCTTACTAACACCCCTTAAGGACCTTGGGATCTGCCCAATAAGTCCTGCTCTCACTGCATTTTGTCAAATACTAAGTCAAGTTTTGGGTTTTCTTAAGGAAAAGAAGCCACATTTCTTGTGTAAAAACCTTTTCTTCCACATTCCATTCACTTCCTATATCTAAGTTTTCCTTCATAAACTTAGTTTCATGCCCCTACACTTTCACTCCACAAAATCATATTAACTTCTAATTTTACTATATAGCTCCCTAGCCTATGTTTTCACCCCTATTTTCTACAAAAAATATGTAAAAATCCCAAAAACTATATTAAATATCCCACCCTAAAGAACTATAGCTTTGTGGGAATAATAGTCCATTTTGGACTATTATTAACCCTTCTACATCCTAACCCTGGGATTAATCTAACCTCTGGTTAGGTTAATAGCCTATACCTACTCCTCTACCCATCAAAACCTTATGATTCTGTCCCCCCGCAGTCATTTCCCTAAGGTTTATTGTTTAAATGTTTCAATTAAACATTAAACATTACCCCCGGCGCATACCCATAAACCCATATAACCCAAAGTCTAAACCCCGCAGCACTATATAAGAGATTTAAATATATAGCAGGCCCCCGTACGTTAACCTTCCGCCACCTTCGCACCCCGTTGGCCTGCCGATCTGCTCTCCCAGATCCGATGCTCCAGGTTGATATGGGACCGCCCCCGACATACGGGAGTTAGCGTCCGACGGAGGGTGGTTTTCCCACCTTACGCAGGAACGCGTGCCCTATTTTCATTGCATCGGGCCTCCTCTAACATTTACCACCCTCGTACAGAAGGTGGACCGATAAAAACCACTTACCGCCTTCTGTCCGGGCACAACGTCCCCGTGATGTCACCTCCACGTCAACCCACTGCTACTCTATGTCACTGCCACCGTATCTTCCTGTGTCCCTACCCTCCCACCATGTCTTGTGCCACATCATCGGCCCTGTCAACTGCCACGTCACCATATCGTACCTAGGACCCACCGATGACGTCATGCTGACGTCATAGTAAAAAAAGTGCCAAAATGCCGCAAAATCCCAAATTTGTGTTAAAACTCGCAAGAAACGTCGTTTTTGTTTGTTTTTTATGCCAACAAATGGTGCAAGCGCTTGCATGCAACCCATGTCTAGTTCGCATTCAATGTACCCGTCAGCCACCAAGTCCTACTTGACCTGCAACCCAGCCTGTTCGGCCTCCGCTAACAGCTATCCACCACAACATCTCTCAATTTAATAGGTATTTACCCGAAGAAACGCTCATAAACCTTTTTTTATAGTTTCTATGCAAAATTTGCCAACACACCTAAAAAATTCACTTGAAACACGTTGGCACCTGCGACCTTTTCCTCTCTGCCCCACTATATAACTTTATTTGTGGCCAAAACCCGGCATCTCTTTCCCCTCTGATAAAATTGCCATTGCTAGCTCAAATTCCAGCTCTAATTTTCCCACGGAACCACTAAAGAGAGTTTTCTTAAGCCATTTATTTTTCTCCCTCTCCAGTGTACTTATTGCAGAGCCCTCCACACTCTTCATTCCCCTTAAGTTTTACTCCTCAAGAATACCTCTGCACAAAACTTAAAACTCTGAGTTCCTTGCCCACAAAGCCTTCATCAAAACTCTATCCCTTGCTGAAATACAAGCCTAATTCAACTATAATCACAGTCAAAAAATGGAGGCCCTAGTTGCCCTCAATATTGCACCACTAAATGCACCCCATAGACAGTTAGAATGGATTCCACTGGCAGATAGAGACTACCAAATTGCTGATATGGAAGGAGACAAGCCTCATCTTCATGATTTCTGTGAGATAAGGAGTAAATTCAGAAACAAAACTGATCCATTAAGAATATGGGAGTCCACCATGCCCATGTACTACTTGCCCTCAGAAATTTTTTTTCCTGACCTCATCCATCAATGTTGTTCCAATTATGATCCTTCTCAGAGGGCAGTGATGGGCTCTGCTGGCAAAGTACTCTTCTACATTACTCCTCAGTCTATCAATCAAATGTTGCAATTCAAACCAACTCAGCCTTTGGTCCCCCTTTCAATGAAGAATCTGCTAGATCAAGCCTCAAAATTTCCCTCTGCAGAGATTGACTGAATTGCTACGTTGTTCATGCCATGAGACTGTTACTCCATATTCACAATCCCCTATCTCCATGTTGCATTTACTGAGGAAGGAAAAATGCTTATGGATATGATCTCCTACATCCTGGGATTTAGAACAAGTGAGATTGTGGACATCACTGTCTTTGCCTTGATGTGTATCTTCACTCCTGTTCATCCCCCTGCTGTCCAGTATGATTATGCTACCTTCATTGCTCATAAGATTCATGAGCAATTCATGAACCTAGAAAGGGAAAGGGTATTCAAATAGACCTCATATATCTATCATTTGCTGCTATATTATGAGTTTGAAAGTTTCCCAGTCGTCCTCATAAAATTGGATGCTATGGGGGAGAGGAGGTCAGTTATATTTTGGTCATCCGTATTCCATCATGTTATTAGCTCCCCATACACATATTGCAAATTCATTGACCTTTTTTTCTATCCAGCTACCTGCTTACTATCAACAGATCCTCCCCCCAGACTCACTGATGAGATGCAGAAGATTCTACAGCTTCCCAAAAGCTACAGCATTGGTGGCTGGTATTTTTACCAAAACCACACAATAATCAGGGTTTATGGTTGTGAATTAGCCCCCTACCAACTCCCAAAATATGTCCCTATGAGACTCTTTGCCTTAGAATACTTTTGGCAATTTGGTAATGCAGGTATGATTCATTTTCATGGTGAAAGCAAAAAATCACAGCTGAAAAATCAGACACCAATTGGGCCCCTTTATTTTTAATAAGAGAGAAGAAGCATGGAAGGATGTTGGTCAGATTTTGGGAGAGAAACTTAAGCTCAAAATAAGTTTCATTTGGTCACCATATGATCCCAATCACTTCATAAGCCTTAGAAGAATCAAATATAGGCTTGCAGGATATGTACATTATAATATCCCTCAACTTGAACAATATGCCAATCAACAAGAATGGGTAGAAGTCACCCTAATGGAAGAGCTCACTGAAGAAGAAATAATAGAAAAAGCAATCAAGAATCTGGAAAAATCTATTGAATTGGAATATTTTGGGCAGGTCTCTTTTATAGCTCCTCGACACCTTGGAGAAGGCACCTCATCTGCCACGGCCCCCCAGCAACATGCCCAAGTAAGTGCCCCACCAACAGCAACAGACAAAGGAAAAGCGGTGCAGCATTCAGAAGAACAAGTGCACAATTTGGGACAGCAAGAAACAATGGCAGATCGGCCGGTTTCTACAGATGGACAGAGTCAAGGGCAAGACCCCTTAACTCAAGCAAAAGTGATTGAAATTCCTGTACTACAGACACCTCTTAATGAGGAAAGGGCAAAGAAGAGAGATAGGCAGGAAGAGACCCCTCCAGGGACATCTACAGAGCAGCAAGGAGAGAAGAGACAAAGGTTAAATCCTTTTTCGGAGGAAGAGATGCCAGAGGGGCCCATTGAACAGCAAATTCTCCCAAGCATGGAGACATCGGCTAGCTCCTTTCAGCAGGAGCAAGAGAGAAAACAGGGGGTGGAAGTAACATCCACCAGGAAACAGGGCCGACAGGGCTTTGATATTAGAAAAGCATTCACTGATATCAAATCTAGGAATGAGCCAGTGAGACTACAGAGTCTCAGCTGTACAACCATCTAATAAGGATGGCCCCTACCAATCAGCAAAGGCTAATGGCAGCCTATGACATCTAGGAAGGAAGAATGACCCTTGGTCACTTCAGACCTACAACTCAGCAACCCCAATCAGCGGTTGATTACATTAGAACCAATCTGGAAGTATTCGCCAAGGATATCCATCCAATGGACCAGATTGAATTGCAGAAGCAGACTGGGGAGATGGTATATTCTACTTTAGCAGATAAAACATTGTTAGCCCATAGATTGCAAAACTCTTTGCAAAATACTACTGCCCAATTAGAGTTGGAGAAAGCTTCATCATAGGCCAAGGAAAATAGAATCAAGTCCTTGGAGGAGATCATCATAGAGCTAGGACATTATCCCACTAATCCCAAGGGTGTGCAAGCTTTGATAAAAAAGAAAGATGAAGGCATCGCTGCCCTTTGAAGACAAATCAAGCTGTCACCCACATTGCATCCTAAAACTACAGAGGTGGCACAACAAAAAGAGGAGCAGGATGTAGTAGCTTTGCTTACAACCTTACATAAAAGGTTGATAGAGAAGAAAGTGCCTTGGAGGCATCATTACATGCAATACAGGGAGAGTTGGCCTCTCAGCCAATTCAAACTGCTCAGATTCTCATAGCTGCTCCTCCCACGGCCACCACAATAGTCCCTCCCACTGTTACAACATCAAAAGTAGGTGCCTCAAGCTCAGCACCAATTTCAGCAGCTACTTCAGCACCTACAGAGCAAGGCACTAGCTTGAGAATGGACAACGTGATGAAAGAAATAGAAGCCTTGGAATTGCAAATGGAAAAATTGAAAGAAACCAAGGAAACGTTGGCTAGAATTGAGGAAAAATATGACAAATGAAAACAAGAAGTAGCTGAGAAGACAAGGGAAGTCAAAGCCTTAGAAAGAATAATAAAGGAGCTGGAAAAAGAGCTCACTTTTGATAGGACTCTAGCAGATATCAAGAAAATTTTGTGGGCCAGGATTGGCCAAGCCATTGCAGACCAATGGCAATCTATTGAAACTATTCATGAGCAAATGGATTTGATAAGCTTGGCTCAGTTTGAAAACCAAAAGGCTATAACATCTTTAGGAAACATGCCCGAGCAAGCTAACAGAATGATCCAATTTTTGAATACTCACACCAAAGGGCAGTTGGACGAAATTGGAATCAGGAATAGGACTGAAACTATTTTGATAATAAAAAGGGTGCTAACCCTTAGGAATTTTGTGCAGACATTGGAAAGAAAATGCCAAGATATGCAAGCAGGGGTGGATGAGTTCAGAATAAAGATCACAACATTACAAAGCAGAGGGCTGCCTAGCCTAGTAACCAGTGCTGGAAGACTGATGTCACATGAGAATTATGCCAACAGGGTGAAAAATTATGCTGCCAATCAAATCACATATTCCTCAAGCACATCAGAAGAGACAGGGCCTTCATCTAAATAGAGTGTCTTTGATAAATTAGAAAATCTATTCTACGTTGCACATGAGATAAACCATCTCTTTGAAAACCAGCCAAACTTTTACAGATACACAGAAGTTGATGAAACACTGATAAAGATACAAAGGCATCTGCTACCTACAGAAGATTGGTGGAGAGGAATAATGGAGATGTTGCTCAGGTGATTTTGGTTATTAATTCTTTTTGTAAACTACAGTTCAGCATTTACAGATGGCACGGTCCACCTGTCAAAGGATCAAAGCGACGTAAAGTAGAATTGGAATGTTAACTACAACTCATTAAATGTTAAGTAGCCCAACACCAAATATGAAGACCAAGACAACAACAGGCAGCATACCAGCTGTTAACTCCCAGGTTGTTCCCTATGACACCCAAGGGAATACGGCCGGGGTAACCACTAACCAATCTTTGGGTCACAGTTCCTAGCCAAACTGTAATCAGAGAGGGCTCTCTCTTTATGATTTGTCTCTGTTTTGATGGTGTTTTAGGCTAGCTATTATGCTCAGGTTTTGGTTTATGTTTTGGTTGAAGGATTTCTTTCAGGGCTTAAGATGTAGTGTTCAGAGAGTAGTGTAACATTGGGCAATGGAGTCTAGAGGTGTGAAATGCTTTAAAAAGCTAGAGTGATGATGTTCAGACTGCAGGGCCTATTGTGTATTTCAAACAAACAAATTTAAACTTAAGTGGTGAGGCATGGTCAGCCAACAGAAAGCAATTAAGAATTCTCTATTAAGCTGGTGATGTGAAAGTGAAACATGTTGCACAGGAGCAAACTTGAATTCCTGAAACAAAGATCACTGTGAAAGATATTTTCTGAAAGTGCAACAATTAAGAATTACACTTATCAAGATTATAGCTGAAGAAAACATTCATTAACAACACGGATTGAACTCAGGGTATTGCATGAATAACTCCTGAAAGTTATTCTTTTTCTTTGTTGCTAAACACTTAGATATTAGAAAGATATATGGATTGTAAAAGATTAAAGCACATAAAAAATATTAGAAGGAATCGGAGAGCGGGAGCTACGAGGGAGCTAGGGCACGAAGACGAAGCCCTCGACGGCGCATCAGGCACAGCGAATAGAACAAAGGCTCTGACCAGATCTGTTGCAGAGGGACAGGGCGGCAGGCGATCAGAGCACGGCAATGGATCACGCTCAGGGGGGGGCGTCAAAGCCCTCCCCCTCATGGCATAGCACGGGCCCTGAAGTCACTTTTGGATCAGTAGATCCGGACATTTTCAGCAAAGGAAAGAAGCAACAGGAAACTGACAAACAGGTTAACGACAATGAAATGCCAGAAGAACAAGAGAATCAGGCAAATAAACCCCAGGTCACCTCTTCTACCTGTCGACCGGTAGCCAAGGTCAGACCACGAATCGAACTGCCTGGTGATAAGATCGATAGCAGGATTGAGTTCATGACAGCGCATGCGATCATTGGGAAATTTATAGGGTATTGGCCAACTGAACGAGCCCTAAATGGATGGATTGCAGCAAAGTGGAAGCCTAAAGGAGATGTCACTCTCCAGCTGGGGCCAAAGGGTTTCTTCACGGCTATCTTCTATTGCCTAGAAGATAAGTATCGGATCCTAGGAGAGGGCCCGTATTTCTTCAATTCGGCGGGACTCTATATCACAAACTGGAAGCCCAGATTCACCCCAGACAAGGAGGATCTCACCTGGGCGCCGGTCTGGATCAGATTATACTCTCTCCCTGATGAGTACTGGGAAGAAGACTGCCTAATGGGCATAGGCAATGGGGTGGGAAAATACATCAGGGCTTCAGAAGAAACAAGAACCCGTAAGTATATTTCCTATGCAAGAATCTGTGTGTATATTCGACTGAATGAAGCTCTTCCTGAATCCATAACCCTTACCCATCGAGACGAGGAATGGACCCAGCCCCTGGATTACGAGCATGTGCCTTTTAGGTGCAGAAGATGCCATGCATTAGGGCATCTGTTCAGGGACTGTCCACTCAATGCAAAAGCAAGCCCTCCTGAATCTTCTGAATCCCCATCTCAAGATGGCTTCACCAAAGTCTCAAACAGAAAGCGTGCGCATAAAAAACCTCAGAATGCTCCTAAAGCTCAACCTACCAAGTTCCACAAACCCGCATCTAAGAACAGCTTTGAGACCCTCAATGATATTCCAGAAGACCAGCCCCTGGACAACACCAGCAACTCCGCACACCCTTCCTCCTCAACCCACCCCCCTTCCAGCCCCCCTCCCAAATCGAAATCCCCCATTCTAATCCCGACCATTCTAAGCAGGCACCAGGAGGCTCCTGTGGAGACCCCCATAGAAATGGAGGTAGATGAGAGATCGAAGCCCATTCAGAACTCAGAGACCGCACAGGAAGACACCAATGTAGCTGAAATAATGGAGGAAGAAACCGAAAGTGTAGACCTCCACGGTCTGGATATCAACGAGCTAGAGCTGGCATGCAGGAAAGAGGCGTATGACTCCATCGCTGAGACTGATTTAGAAAAGCTGGAAATGGTCATCTCCAAAGCCTACCACCAACATCAGCTAGGAATTCAATCTGGAGGCACCTGGGATGGTAGACTGCGTCCGAAAGACTTCAAAAAAAGAGGAAGAAAAACAGAAATTCAACGCACAATAGAGGTTGGCAAAGTCCTAGTGGACTCAGGCAGATATGCGAAGCTTACGAAGTACTTCAGCCCCACTCAAATCAGTTATCAATGAAGCTCGTCTCTTGGAATATAAGAGGGCTCAACAGCCCCGCAAAATATAGAATGCTCAAAAACATGATCAAGATGGAGAAACCGCAAATATGCTTCTTCCAAGAAACTAAATGCAATAGTATCACATTGGGTCGAATACTTTCAAAGGCCTGGCCAGGCTGCCATTCAGTGGCCGTGGACGCTACTGGAGCCTCGGGAGGGCTTGCCATAGCCTGGAACACTAAGGCAATAGCACTCACTGACTTCCACGCCTCCCATCATCTCATACAAGCTGCCTTTCACATTTTAGGCACAAAGGTACATGGAAACTTATCCAATGTCTATTTCCCGCAGGACGGAGGTAGTAAAAAAGCGCTCCTCGACACCATCGAGGCGCTTAGTATCAACAGACAACACCCACTATGGATCGTTGCAGGGGATTTCATTATGATCACCAAAATTGAGGATAAAACGGGAGGAAGAACTAGATTGGAACCTGAAGTGGAACACTTCAAGGACTTCATCCTAAACGCCTCACTCATAGACATGCCCTTCTGCAATGGAACTTTCACATGGAGCAATCACAGAAAGGGGAAACATCAGATTGCCTCCAAACTGGATCGCTTTCTGATTTCGGATAACGCAGTGCACATTGGGGGGGATTTCACTGCGGAGATCTTGGCTCACTCAGGCTCGGACCATTGGCCAATAGCTCTGCACTGGCAGCGACCAGGGAACAGCACCAGGAAGCCATTTCGATTTGAAAGCTTTTGGCTAACACACCCGGCATTCAAGGACTTCATCAAAACCATTTGGGCCTCCTTTGTCCCTCCAGAAGGTACCAAAATGTTCCAGCTTCAACAGAAATTAAGATACCTAAAAGGCCACCTCAAATGCTGGAATAGGGAGACCTTTGGGAATATTTTTGAAGCCCAACAGCAACTCAATCAGGAGCTCAAGCTACTCCACCAGACAGTAATCAACACAGGGCATACAGAGGTAACCTTAGATAAAGAAAAGCACATTTATAATCAGCTCGAAGAAAGGAGGAAGCAAGAAGAAATTTATTGGAGACAAAAATCACGGATCAGGTGGCTCAAAGAGGGGGAACGCAACACTAAATTATTTCATAACACAACAGTGCAAAGAAGAATGCACAACAAGATTTCCTTCATCCAAAATCAGGAAGGGGCCAAAGAGGAGGAGCATGAGAAAATAGAGGAAATCCTCCTCAATCACTTCCAACAGGTTCACCAAGAGCCGATAATGGACCGGAGGTTAGCTATTGAGAAAATCACGAGCAACATTCCCAGGCTAGTAACAAAAGAGCAAAACGAGCTGCTCATGAGTCCAATACTCATCCAAGAGGTTGATGAAGCAAAGGCGCAGCTCAAAGAAGGTAAGGCTCATGGCCCTGATGGCTTTACCACTACTTTCTTCCATGCTTTCTGGGATATGATTAAGGTAGAGATTTGGCAAATAGTGGAGGAGTCTAGGGCCCTTCGCTGGCTGCTACCCTCTCTTAACTCCACCTTTATCACTCTCATTCCCAAAGAAGAGAATTCTATCACCCCTGACAAATTCAGGCCCATCGCTCTCTGTAACGTCCTTTACAAAGTCATTTCCAAAGTCATTGCCAACAGACTCAAGCCCCTTCTTCCTCAGCTCATCTCTCCGGAGCAGTCTGGCTATGTTGAGGGTAGACAGATTATGGATGGTATAATACTCTCCCATGAGATCATTCACTCGCTTAAGCAATCCAAACAAGCGGGCATGTTACTCAAGCTCGACCTCTCCAAGGCCTTCGACAAGCTCAGCTGGTCCTACATTCAGCACATGCTGAAAGCCTTTGGCTTTTGTGCCACCTGGGTAAGATGGATCATGAGCCTTATTTCCTCCTCCCACTTCTCCATTCTCGTCAATGGGCTGCCCTCTCGTCCCTTTAAACCCTCCAGGGGCATCAGACAGGGGGACCCCTTATCCCCTTTCTTATTTGTGATCATGGCGGAAGGTTTAGGAAGGCATATCAAGCAGGCTCTGCTATCCAATCAACTTCGAGGAATCTCCATTCATAACACCCCAGCTTCCTCTCATCAGCAATTTGTGGATGACACCATGCTTTATGGCTATCCTTCTGCTCAGGAAGCCTCTTGTCTGAAATCCTTGCTCAATGACTTCTCAAGAGCCTCAGGAACCCAGGTCAATAACACAAAATCCCAAATATTTTTCTTCCACACTCCACCCTCTGTAAAACTTGCCGTCTCCCGCATCCTGGGTTTTCAAACCGCCTCTCTCCCCTCCATTTATCTGGGTGCGCCTCTCACCGCCTCAGCCATAAAGCAACCTGCTTGGCGAGGCCTCATTGAGAAACTGGAATTCAAACTTAACTTATGGACGCATCGCTCCCTCAATCTGGCCAGTAGGGCTGTGCTTCTCAAATCCATCCTCCAAGCCATGCCCATCTATCTGTTTTCCATCCTGGCTGCTCCAAAGTGGGTTTTAAAAAGTCTGAGAAATCTGCAACGCAACTTTCTCTGGGGAAGTTCAGCTACTAACCGCAAATGGGCACTAGTAAAATGGGACACCACCTGCAAGCCCAAGCACAAAGGTGGAATTGGCCTCCGAGATCCTGAGCACAGTAACATCATCATGACCGCCAAAATCTGGTGGCAATGGCTGACAAATCCGGACAAGTTATGGGCCAAAATATGGACAGCTAAATACACCAACAACATGCCTCAAGCAGAGCTCATAAGATTCAAGCCCACCATCACAGGATCACTCATTTGGAACGCGGCCAAACAGAATCACCAGCTGGTTCAGAAACACAGCTTCTGGGAAATAAGAAATGGTCACAGTGCTAGATTTTGGAACGATGCTTGGAACCAGCTACCTAAACTCTCAAGTGTTCTGCCGGCAGCCATTACCCCAGGCAGACAGGAGCAGTAGCAGGCTAAGGTTCATCAATTCTGGATTCAGGAACTGGGAACTGGCTTCAGGAAATGGCAACCAAGTAATCAAATAACCAACATCACCAGCACCCAGGAAGTAGCAGCCCTTGAAAACGAATTGAAAAAGAGAAGCATCAGGTATGACAACAGTGAGGACATTCTTAGATGGGGCTATCTTCCCAAAGGTTCTTACTCCACTTCTGAAGCTTATAATCTATTAGAAGACGCCCCCACCATGCCGGATCCTCTCTGGGAAAGAATATGGAGCTTCAAGGCCTGGCCCAAAATAACTCACTTTATTTGGATGGTGGGGCATAAAAAGATTCTTACCTGGGACAAACTGAGGAAACGCAACTTCCACGGACCCTCGTTATGCCACAACTGCTTTCAGAATGAAGAAACCTTGCAACATCTTCTGGATACCTACCCGCTTGCTACTCAGATGTGGGAGAAGGTAGAATTCAGAAGTCAAAGGAGATGCAGAGATGCGGGTGGCATCATAGACACCATTCGGCAATGGCCGAAAAGACCTTACAACAGTGAGTTTCTCAACCACCTGTGGAACATAATCCCAGGTATCCTACTATGGAACATCTGGAAGGAAAGGAATAGGTGCATATTCAAAAATCTCAGCTCGAATATGGAGGACATATGGAACAGAGTGCACGATAACCTCCAAGAAACCATGCTACTGAAGGCTTGGACTCAACAAGATCTCCCCACTGCAGACAATGAGAAAAACATCCTAAACAACTGGGGGCTGCAAATTCCACAAGAGCCAACTACACAGCAGACAGCAAATTGCAAGGGCAAGGAGGACGGAGGATGGGAAGCTCCACCTACACACTCATACAAGCTCAATTTTGATGGAGCATCTAAAGGTAATCCTGGCCCAGCAGGATTTGAAGGTGTCATCAGGGATCACCAAGGAACCCCGCAACAGATCTACTTTGGCAATATAGGTTGGGACACCAATAACTCAGCAGAGCTGGAGGGTATGTGGCAGGGGATACTTGCAGCAAGGCGACATAATCTTCAACCGCTGATCGTGGAAGGAGACTCTCAAATTCTTATAAACATGGCCACTCGCATTCAGAATGGCTCGCACGCCAGGAAGGTAGCCAACAGCTGGAGACTTGAGGCCAGGCTCAGCAGCATGGCTGATGAAGTGCGCAATTACAATGCCATCTCCTTTCATCACACAAAAAGAGAGGGTAATAAGATAGCAGATCTTCTTGCTAATATTGGGGTAGACTCAGACCAGCCCTTCCTTGAGGGCAACCTAGACATCATTCCTAGCAACCAACGCAAATAGGAATGTGAGAGTCTCATCCACAGGGACAACGAAGCCCCGGATGCGGGTGTTGGAGTGTCGAGGAGGGGCGAGCCACATGCCCAGCATGCGCCGCCCCGTAATAACTCCACGGCTCCTCGGAGAAGGCCGTCAATTGGCAATTAAACTCCCCTTCCGCGCAAAGCTGCATTTAATGCAATTGATGGATGAGGGGAGAGGTAGATGGAGGAGCAGAGCGCAGTTATTGAGCGCCTGCAACGAGGGAATGAAGTAGCATATGAGGAGCTCGATGGGTCAAGCAAGGAATATTGGTTTGCTGAGAGTTGGTGGGTGTAGAAGCACAGAGAGTTTAGGCCGGGGAAGATTTCACTACCCCGCGGCAAAGTTGAATCCTGTCTCTGTTGCCATCCTTGCCGCTAGTCTGGAAGGGGAGGGCAATTGGCAAATACGCAACGACAATTGGGGAAATGGAATAGTCTGGCACCAAGAGGAGGAATTCAAGCTGAGTTCTTTGCACCAGAGGGCGAATTGGGAAGAAATTTGCATTGCTACCGAGTTCAAGCTTACCCTCAGGCATACAAAGGAGGCATTAGGGACACCATGGTTAAAGTACGGGAGCGACAGCCCAGCAGAAGGGGACCATGGAGAGGCTCCTCCTCACGAACCCCTGCAACAGATGAACATCATCACTGCTATTGCTGCTATTGTCATAGGCGAGCCCGGGCGACCCAGCTCCCCATTAGACAATTCATGGAGGTCGGGAGTTCCAGCGAAGGGGAGCCGGCACTTCCAGCCTTCGGCTCTGTGGTATTCACTCTGGGCAACTCTGCGGACAATGCAGGAGTCAATGCCCACATTTCAGTCCTATTCACCAAAATTCCAGAAGGAATTGAGGATGGAAGTCCTCAGGGCACGCTGGAGATGCCACTGGAAGGCTCTGGAAAGGAAATTGAGGTTAGAGAAGAAGCGGCTGCGGAAAAGGTCATTGTTACGGTGCAACCACCGTCTGAAGCTGGAGGCATGGAGGAAAAGAGTACGCAAGACCTCTCACCTCCATTGGGGCCAGCCCCTCCAGGCGTTGACGAGGAGAAATGGAAGAAAATGTGGGAAGGACGTGAAGAAGGTGACGGTTGGGCGTACGTGGTCGAAGACAAGAGCCTCTGTGAAGAGGCGGAAGAACATCTTGCAGCCCACCTTCCATCCTCAGCCTGACTCCAGGACTAATGCAGCTGCAGGTATTTTGATTTTGTTATTCGGTTATGTTTGCTGGCAGTTGACACTTGTGTCTCTGCCGTGTTTAAATTTGTCAGGTCTATGGTTCAGTCTCAATTCTGTTTGGTCTACGTTGGCAGTTGACACTTGTGTCTCTGTCGTGCTTAAATCTGTCCGGTATATGGTTCAGTCAATCTTAGCAGCAAGCCCCTGCGTGGGCAGTCATGTGTCTGGTCTATACAATGTTGTTCCTCAGGGATTCTGATAGATTTTGCCATTGTTATGAGAAGTCGGTCCGGTGCTGCCCCTGTGTGAAAGCTTTTGTTGTCATGAGAAGTTCTGAGAAGTTCTGGCGATGCTGCCCCTGCGAGGGAGCTTTTCGGTCTACAGTCGAGGTTCCCAGGATGCTATTGCAGGCCCTGGAAGGCATGTCTTTCTGTGTATAAAGTTCTTTTGTACATATAATATAAAAGTTTAGCTAGTTTTTACCGAGAAAAAAAAAAGATTAAAGCACATAGCAAAGAGAGTTACAGAAACTTATTGTATTGTGAAGTACACAGGAATCCTGCAGTTTTCAACAGACACCAGAACGCATTCAACACTTCAGAACTTTGAGAAATTCCATCACTTTCTTTATTAAACTCTGAGAGAATTACAGCTTAAGAAATTCTTCAAGAGAAATCAACAACAACCCCTGCAAGGTTGTGCGAGGGGCAAATATATACCATCGGTCGTTACAAAATATCTGAGTGCTAAGTTATCTCAGAATTGAATATCTTCACTAACTTTTCAAGATATTTAGATCAGAAAGTTATTACATCATTGAATACAAAGTAAATTCATCTTTAAGCTTGTCAGAAGATATTTTAGCCTTTGGAGGCCACTGAGTCGGTTGGAGTGATCTGCATAAATGCTGAGAAATGCGCTTTTGGAGCTGCTCTGCTGTAGCTTCTTGGCCTGGACACCTATAGCTTCCTACTTTGCTTCGTTGGCCGAAATTTCTGCTGATTTGGCTCAGCTTTAATCTTTAATGCATGTTGATTCTTTTTAAACTGTCCCGTGTACGAAAATTTTGCATTTTCGATGATCAAAATTTGTTGAATGGCTTCCTGTTTATAAAATTGTCTGTATGGCCTTTGTCCACCATTCTAGTGTAGGTAGTTGATGCCTGAGAATTGCATCCATAGTCTCCTCTACCTCTGTATACTTATAAAAATTGGGAGGCGCCTCAAACAGGTGTTTGATTTCATTCATTATAAAAAATAAATTTTCTACCCTGTTGTAGAGAGTCTGTCCTGTGGCTGGCCCTGTTTCCTCTGAGGTGTTGGGCTTCTCATTGATCTGACTTGTGGCAAATGTGTTAACCCTTTTGGCATACTGGTCATGTGTGAACAATCTCCCTGCGTTGTTCAGTAAGCTAGGGAGCCCTCTGTTTTCTAGCACCTGAAACTTCTCCAAAAACTTGTTTACCTCAGTCTGCATATCCTGGGTTCTTCTCTCTAATGTCTGTACTAAGTTTCTCAGTTTAAGAACCCTTTTGATTAACTCAATGTGCTCAGTTCTGTTTGAGATCCCCATGGCAGCCAACTGAGTACTTGTCCTATTGTTAAGCACATTAATCATCCTGGTGGCTATTTCAGGCATGTTGCTTAGAGCAGCTCTTGATCTTTGAATCTCAGTCTGTGCTTTTGGAATGAGCTCTAACTGCTCATGGATTGTTTCAATATATTGCCATTGCTCATTAATAGATTGGCCAATGTTAGCCCACAGCACTATTTTAAGCTCAACCACCACCTTATCTAATTTGAGCTCATTCTCTAGCTCTTTGATTCTATCTTTGAGGGCTTTTATCTCCCTGCCCTTTTCTGCCACAGACTGCTTGGATTTGTCATATCTATCATTCACTTTGGCCAATTTATCCCTGGTCTCATTCAGCTCTGTCATTTGAGCTTCCAGGGCCTGGATCTCATTCCTCAGCTTTTGCATGTCCAGGCTTGGGGCCTGCTCTGTTGCTGGTGGTGCTGCTGAAGTGGATGTTGCTGCCTGTTCTGCTTGTTGAGGAGGAGGAACAGTGATTGGAGCAGTTTCCTCAAGGTTTATTACTTCAGGAGGAGGCTGGGAGGTCTGACCTTCTTCTCTTTGCTTCAAAGCTGCCTGTAGTGCTGCTTGTGCAGCCTCTGATTCTCCCAGCTTTTCTTGTGTCTGGATTAACTGCTTATATAGAGACACCAGCAAATTTGAGGCCTCTTGATCATGCCTTTGCTGGGCAACCTCATCTGTTTGAGGGTGAATTGTGGCTAGCATTTTGATATTTTTCTTCCAAGCAGCCATGTCTGCATCCCTTAACTTCAATATTTCCTGGATGCCCTTGATATCTTTGGGATCATGCCCAATCTCAATAATTATATCTTCTAAGGACCTAATTCTGTTGTCCTTAGCCTGTGATGATGCCCTTTCCAACTCAAGTTGGGCAGTTGTATTATTAAGGCTATTTTCCAGCCTATAATTGTCCAATGTTTTGTCAGCCAAGGAGGCATAGACCATCTCACCTGTTTGCTTATGCAACTCAATTTTATCCATTGGGTGGATGTCTTTGGCAAGGACCTCAAGATTGGTCCTTATATAATCTGCATGAGACTGGGGCTGTGCTACAGCTGGCAAGAAATGACTCATGATCATTTTGCCTTCACTAACATCAAAAGCAGACATCAGTCTTTGCTGGTTAGTGGGAGCCATCTTCAGCAAATGATTATAGAGTTGTATTTTTATGGGCTCATTTCTTTTCTTTATGTCTATGAACTGCCGTTTGATGCTCAGTTCACCCTCCCTCTACTGGCTAGAGGAGCTGACTTCTCCTCCCACAGTTCTGTTCTGTTCCTCTTGGAAGGAACTTGCAGATGCTTCCCTGCTAGGTGGGCCCATGCCCAGAGACTGCCCTGTTGGCATTTCCTCATCAGAGAAAGGGTTCAATCTCTGTCTTTTCTCATCATGACTTTCTGATGTGGTCAACGGAGTCTCTCTATCCCTTTTTCTGCTAGTATCCTCCTTTTGTGGAGTTTGGAGGATTGATGCATCAACTGATGTTTCTTGCCTAGGAGGCACCGTATTTTGTGCCTACTGTTCTGTGGAAATTGGGGCCTCAACTGCCCCTTCTTGCTGTGGGGGCTGCTCTTTATTATGCTGCCCTTCTTCTTGCTGCAATTCCTGTTGTTGTTGTTGTTGTACCTGTTGCTGCTGTTGCTGCACCTTCTCATGCGGTGGTTATTCAGTATCCATCTCTTTTTCCTTGCCCTTGCTAGATATATCTTCAGTGGCTTTGGGTGCTTGCTGATTTACAGTCGAGGAGGATGCAACTGCTCCCACTTGTGTGCTTGGAAGTGAAAACACCTGTGAACAAAGTTCAAGGTCAGCCATCTTTTTAAGATTCCTCACTGCTCTTTGATTCAGCTCTTCTTGTGTAACCGGCTCTTCTAGGGTTCCTCTCCTCCATTTTGCTTGGTTTGCATGTTTTTCAATGTGAGGGATCTTTACATGATCATAGCCAGAGAGTCTATATCGGAGCCTTCTCAAAGTGATGAAGTGGTTGGGGTCATAAGGTTTCCAGAGGAAACTGGTTTGAAGGCCAAGGGACTCAAGCATCCTGTCTGCTTCTCTCCAACCTTCCTCCCTTTGGTTATAGACAAAGTGGCCAAGTTGGTTCCTGACTTTCAACTGTGCTTTCTTGCCTTTGCCTGAAAAGTGAAGCACATCAATATTACCAAACTGCCTGAAGTATTCTAGGGCAAATAGCCTCATAGGCACATATCTGGGTAGTCTGTAGGGAGGCAGTTCACACCCATACATCCTGATGACGGTGTGGTGCTGGTAAAAGTACCAGTCTCCAATGCTGTATGATTTGGATAACTGCAGGATCCTTTGCATTTCATCTGTGAGCCTCGGAGGAGGTGAGCCCATCATCATTGACATATCTGGGTGGATGAACTGATCTATGAACTCACAATAAGTATAAGGAGTTTCAAATCTACAGTGGAAAACAGATGACCAATAGACCACTGATCTTGGATTGCCTTGGGCATCCTCTCTTTTGATTGGAAAAGAGAATTTCTGATGTTGATGATATAAGATCAAGTAGTAAATGTAGGAGGTATATCTGAACACTCTTTCTCTTGCCAGGTTCATTAGTTGCTGATGTATTTTGTCTGCTATATAGGTGGCATAGTCATAGCAGATAGGAGACTTGCCAGGAGCAAACATGAGCATGATTACCAGCACAGTTTGATCAACAAACTCAATGGAGTTGTAGCCGAAAATGGGACTAATCATTTCTGCCAGATCTCTGCCCAGTTCGTTGAGGTATACTTGATTGATAGGAGGATACTTCACAGAGTCAGAGCCAATGTATAGCTGGTTGAGTTTGGTGACCTGAGCATCTGTCATTCTGGCTCCTTGATTTATCAGGTCTACAAGTGATAGAGGGACCAGTTTCTTCTCCGTCCTGAAGCAGAGCATATCCTTGATAGCTTCTGGGGTGACATAAAACACAGCTGATCCTGAAGGGTCAAGAACTGCCCTCTGAGTGGGGTCATAGTTTTCAGCACACAGATGGATCAAATTAGGGAATTGGTTAACTTGAGGGAGCTTAAAAATAGGGAGGAATGAATCCCATATGCCCAACACATCTGTTCCAGCCTCATGCTTGGCCTTCAATTCATTGAGCAGGTGGATGTGGAACTTAGTACCCATCAGCATTTCCTCTGAAATCTGATAGTCCATGTCTGCCAGAGACTGCCATTCCAATTGTCTCTGAGGGGCATTTAATGGAGCAACGTTCAATGCTATTGGAGCTACTGGTGGATCCATGATTTCACCTAAGATTATGGATGGAGTTGCTATGCAGAGCAACACAAAGAGTTTTCTTCAACGAAAAATGTGAATTGTATGGAACAGAGGGTGAGTGAAACAGCTGCAGCAATTGAAATACTGTTTAAAGTGCGAATAAGACCAATGTGTGGTCTCAATCTGTCTTTTTTAACAGGTAGGTGCAGTTTCAGTAAGTTGTTTCGCGATTGCGCGAACAAAGTGCAGTTTTTTGTGAAAATATGGGCAAACAAGGCTCAGCTGGTGTTTTTCGAGCTCACAGTTGTAAATGGGGGCTAGGCACCAAGATTTCACCGGTGAATTTTGCGAGTTTTTTGTCGTTTAAGCTCTTTTGAGGGAATTCACGGACAAAGTAGCCATATGAAGGATTTATAATGGAAAATACCTAGTAAAGAGCGAGCAATGGTCACGGATGACTGTAGAAGTAGCGCGCCGGAGGTCTCCGAGTTGATTTCAGCAAAGGTGGTGCAATTTTGGACGTAAAATCATGCAGAGAAAGCAACAGCTTTTGCGGCAAAAAGTATGAAAAAACGCGAAAATTGGCCTAAATATGGATTTTTGGCATATTGGCGTGTTTTTTGGATGACGTCAGCATGACGTCATTAGGTGGGGTCAAGGTCGGATGACGTCAGCGTGACGTCATCTGGTGAGGTGGCAAGTTATGATTGGTCCACGGATATGATGAGGTGGCAGACATATCAGCGCGGGGGCGGACGAAGGAGCTAACGCGATGGCGGGGTGGCACTGACGTGGGTATGACGTGGTGGTGACGTCGGCTGGGCGGATCGACCGAAAACCGGGATCGGTTAGCGGTTTCTCATCGCACCGCTTATGATACGGAAGAGGGATTTGTCAAGCATACCTCCAATGAGCTGTGGGGATGACGGGTGGCGGAGGCCTAACGTCACCTTCTGATAGATATCGGGAGGTATCTGTCGGACGTCGGGGCCGGTCCGATATGGATTGAGGTCGTCCGATCAAAAGCGCTCGATCGGATGGTTGACGGGTCGCTGAGTTGATCGGATGATACAGACGGGGATGAGGATTAAAATAATATATTTTTGGGGCGCGCGCTCAGCGGAAACTTTTGGAATATAGTGTTTGTAATGTTTTCCAATGAAAAATAATGTGGGCCTGACACTTAGGATAATTGGCAAAAGTGGGTTTTGATATTATTTTGCAATTTAGAGCGGGTATGGGTAAAATGGGTCTTTTTGTAAGGTTTTCTTGGTAAATGAAGGTTTTAAAGGGCAAAATGAATTCAGAAGAGGGGGGGGGTTAGGCTTAGGTTTATCAAAGTGACCAGATGTCATTTTGATCCTTGACAGAAGGCATATGGCTATAATGCCAAGGCGAGAGATATTTATACAATGTTTGGGGTTTATACACCATGGTGTTATAATACTAGGGAAAGGGTAATATAGGGGAATTATATAATAGAGTTAGGGTTAATATGGATGAAAGGAGTGGATGAGGGGAGATAACACTAAGATTTTTTGAAAATAACTTAGCTTAAGGAGTAGATCAAAATGAAAAGAGTTTTAGACAAGAAATGTGGCTTCTAATAGGACTAAGAACCACCATAGAACCATGAATTGTTTCATGAATCACAACTGATGAGGGGATATTAGTAATGAATGGGAAAGGGAATAAGTGGGAAGTTAGACATGCTTCTTTGCTTGCTGCAACCTGATAGAGAAGAAGACTTCTCCATCCATTGACTTTGCTTTGTGAAATAGGTTAGCATACCTTCAATTGTAAGGAATGATACTTCTGCAACCCCAACTGCCTACCCATCTACTTGCCTAGCATTTTTTGTTTCTTCTTGGAGGGTGCACTTAGGCTTGCAGACCCTTACTTGCCTTTTCTTTTCTTTGGCTTTTTCTTTTGTTTTTCTATCTACTTCTACCCTTATTTCTTCCAAGGTCCCAGATTAAGCTGTTGGGAGCCTTTCTTCTCTACCTAAACTACTTGTCTGCCAAGATTAAACAGTTTGGACAGACTTCTTTCTCTATTCTACAACTGAAAATTCAAAACATGGCATGATCCAGATTAGGCTGTTGGACCATCCATCAAAATTTGAGTCCACATCAAGCTATAAGCACATATTATATTATCTTGGAAATATGTGATCTTTGCATCATCAAAGCAGAGCATATTTGGATTTTTTCATTGCCAATCATGAAATATGAAACCTAATGGTATAGGTAGCTAACAGTGGCTCCACATGGGGATGGTTTTTCATTTGAAAGACCAAGAACAGCAGGTCAGAATGCCTTGGCCCCTTGACTGTCTTTAACAAAATCTTGAAGTTTGCTGCTTTGAAATGCCAAAATTGTGTGCTTCCCTGCTTGGTAGACCTTTTGATCCTATTTACCTTTTGCTGGCAGTTTAAGAAAACTTTGAGAAGTTACATTTTTACATGTTGACAGAAAATAATATATACATCTGGAGAAAATAATATATACATCTGGATATGTACAGGGGAAAACTCCGGCTGCACTTATGGATGGTAGTCAAAATAGTGCTTGAGCATCCTGCCATTCACAGGACCTTCATCCAAATCAGTCTCATTGAGACCTTTAAGGAAATAAGTGTTGTTTCCTTGTACAGCTTGGACAGCAAATGGTCCTGTCCAAAGGGAATCAAATTTTCCATGTTTTCCCTTATCCTCTCTTCTTGAATCCCACTTGAGGACTTTGTCACCAATGTTGAAATCTTCTGCTTTAGTTCTCCTATCAAAGGCCTTCTTTAATTTTTCTTGTAGAACTTGAACTCTGCTGAAAACTTGGTCTCTAGTTTGCTGTAAATATATGATTTGATTGATTCTTCTTTGCATATCATTTGGTTCAGCTTGGCTTTCTTGAAGAAGTTTCATAACAGGTACCCCTAGTGATGAGGGAAATTTGGCTTCCAATCCATAGACCAACTCATATGGGCTGGTGCCAATTGATCTCTTGGTTGTTAGTCTATCTTCCCATAGAGCATTCACAAGCTTCTTATGCCAATTCTTTTTGTTCTCTTCCAGCACTTTCTTTATGATGTTTACCAGACTTTTATTTGATGACCCAGCAAGGACATTTCCTTGGGGATAGTATGCAGTAGAATGGCCCAAGGTGATGTGAAATTTATGGCAGAAATTCACCATCTTCTTGGATCTGAAAGCATCAGCATTGTCTGTTATTATTTTGTCAGGACAGCCAAATCTAGCCAATATGTTGTTCTCCAAGAACTGAATGATAGTGGAATCATTTGCTTGTCTGCATGGAACAGCTTCAATCCACTTGGTGAAGTAGTCTGTGGCTGTTAAGATCCATCTATGTTGGCCTGAAGATGAGGGATGAATTTCCCCAATGAAATCCAAGCCCCATTGTTGAAAAGGTCTCTCTGTTGCAATAGGCCTCAAGGGAAGTGGCAGCAACTGTCTCTTTCCCTTAAACACTTGACATTTATGACATGAGGTGGTGAATTTCTTGACATCAAAGAACATGGTGGGCCAGTAGTAACCAGCCCTTAGTATTTTATCCACAGTGGACTTCCAGTACAAGTGTCCACCACAGTCACCTGCATGAAATTCCTTTATAATATTGTCAGTTTCATTCTCAATTAGGCAGTTTAGCAATATGCCTTCATGGTTTTTCCACAATAGATTTCCATCCATAACACAAAATTTAGAAGCTTTCATTTTTAAGAACCTACATTTAGTTCTGGACAATCCTGGGGGAGCACACAGGTTTTGCAATACATAACATATATCAGAGTACCAAGGGGATTGTTCAAAGGCTACATTGACCTTTGGAGTCGCCAGCTCCTGTTCACTATCCAGCTGGTTGATGTCTAAGGCTTGGAAATTTGCTTCTGTCATTAGTTTGGCCAAACCTTGCCCTTTTATTAGTTTTGTAGGTTTTATTTCAATATCAAATTCCAAGATCTTTGCAATCCACTTTCCTCTTCTTCCCTCTAAATTTTCTTGGGTGAGAATGTCTTTGACAATAGGACTTGGTACATAAGCTATAACATGTGAATAAAGGATGTAAATCCTAAAGTCCTTAATGGCCTTAACCAAAGCATAAGCCTGTTTTTCCATGATTTTATATTTTTAAGGTGCATCCCTAAGAGCTCTGCTAAAGAAAGCAATTGGCTTCTCATTTCCTTGGTCATCTTTCTGTAACAAAACAGCAGCAATTGTATGCTGGGAGGCAAAAGAGAAGATGATAAATTCTCTGTCAAATTGAGGATTGGTCAAGACTGGGGTTTGGGTAAGGGCCAGTTTTATACCTTCAAAGGCTTGATTGGCTTCAACAGTCCATTTTACTTTTGAATCTTTCTTTAGCATGTTATTTAATAATCTGATTAGTTCTGCTAAGTTTGGGATGAACCTTCTCAAGAAATTGATTTTTCCCAAGAATCCTTGCAACTCTTTGATATTTCTTGGGTGGGGCATTTGTAAGATAGCCTGTATCCTATCTGGGTCAATTCTAATGCCATCTTTAGAAATGATGTGGCCCAAGAGTTTTCCTTCCTCTAAACCAAACAGGGATTTCTTGGGATTCAAGGAAATTCCATATTTCCTGCAAGTTAGGAAAATCTGCCTTAAGTGTTTTAAATGTTCTTGGTCAGATTTTGAAAAAGGGGTGAGGTCATCTAAGTAAATGACTAAAAAGTCATGAATCTCCTTGGCAAAAGAAATATCCATTGCTCTTTGAAATGTTTCCCCTGCATTTTTCAATCCAAAAGGCATTTTTACATATTTGAAAGTTCCCCATGGGGTTGTGAATGTTGTTTTGTCTTGATCATCAGGGTGCACCAGGATTTGATTGAAGCCTAAAAATCCATCCAGTAATGAGATCCTTGAGGCCCCTACCACTCTTTGGAAAATGTTATCCATCTTGGGTAAGGGATAGTTGTCTTTGAGGGATACTTGGTTCAGATTTCTTAGGTCCACACACAGACTTATTTCATCAGTTTTCTTTCTTGTAGGGACTAAGTTGGAGATCCATTCAGAGAATCTGATTGGTGCTATGATGCCTGCCTTGAACATTTTCTATACCTCTTGTTCCATTGCTGGGAGAAGCATTGGATTTCTTCTCCTCAGTTTTTGTTTAAAGGGTTTTTGATCAGGCTTGAGAGGGATGGTATGCTAGATAACAAAGGTATCATAGGATTTTAGGTCCTCATAACTCCATGCAAAGACATCCTGGAACTCTTTAAAGAGGTCAATGTATTTAGACTTTTGATCAGGAGGTAGAGATGCAGACAATTTAATTGTTTTGGGCTTGTCAATGGTACCAATGTTGCATTCTTCAATGGTTGCATTTAAGGGCTGCATTTTTGGTTTTCTGGGAATATCATTTGAATCAAAGATGTCCTCTAGTGGAGTTAAGCCTGTTGGCAGAAAATTGTCTTTCAGCTCTATGATTTTAGTTTCAGCATTGGCCACTTCTTCACAACTGATTGATTGAATTTGCTGAATGCTTTCCTTGTTGAAAATAGTTGGGTTTAGCATTTGTTTTGCTGTTCCAGGTGATATTGGGTGAGTAGTTCTTTGAAATTGTATTTGTGATGGACTTGCTCTTTTAAGTATTTGTGATTGACTTGTTGTATCAAGTATTTGTGATTGACTTGCTGTATCAGTGTCAATATTTAATCCTGCAAATTCTTGTTGCAGAGTTAAAAAATGGTTTATTTGCTTGTCATCCTCAAATACTTGCCAATCATTAACATTGTTTGGAATGGAGGGTCTATGTTTTACCTTAGCTGTAAAACAATGATGGGGCTCAAAAGGCAGCTTGCAGGTACTTGCAAATGTGGCTAAACTATGAGCTTGCAGATTGTGGGTTCTAGGAATTTTAGTGATTTGGAATTCAGAGAAAAAGTTTAGTACCTCAGCAACAATAGACCTATAAGTCCTTAGTCTTTGTCATTGGTGACAAAATTTCCCTTCACTTGTTGGATAACTAAATCTGAATCACCCATGATTGAAACCCTGGCAGCTTGTAAGAACTTTACTAACTTGAGGCCTAGTAAAAGAGCTTCATATTCTGCCATATTATTAGTACATCTGAAGTTTAATCTATAGGCTCTGCCTTCTGCATGACTATTTTCTTTATTGTGTACCCAAACTCCAGCTCCTGCCCCTAATTTGTTGACTGAGCCATCAAATTCAAGGAACCATAGAATATCCTGTTGGGAAGGAGATTTATTGATCTGTTCATGGGCTGGCAATGTAAGTTGAAGTTCTGGTTTTTCATCTGGCTTGTCTTCTAGGACAGTCCCATCATTTGATTGAATATGCTTGACAACTAGGGTAGCAACAGTGTCTAGTGATTGATTGACTGTTGTTTCATGAGTGGTAATTTTTTCATCAGAGTCTTCCTCTTGTATGAATATCTTGGTTTCAACATCATTTTTTGAGGGAGTTGTGCTGTTATTGAAGAGAATGTATGAGTCTATGTCTGAATGGACAGCATATATGGGAAAGTTTTGAGGCTTTTCTTCACTGCTGACCATGTATTTCATGAGCGTTTCTCTGTATAGTCTTTTTGGTTGCCCAAAAACCGAGATGGTAGCATATGACATGTCTAATTGTAAGGAACCTTGGAGTTTAGCTCCCCATGATCTTGATAACAGCATCCCATATTTAGGTGGGATATCAGCAACTACAACATCCATCAGAATTGTTTTGTTTGGGTATTGAACCAGAGACACACATAAGTCTTTTATGAGACCTAAACACTTGACTTGGCTGGAGTCAAAGGAAAACAGGTCCTTGTATGGTCTTGTTATATCTAGATTCAACCTCTCCATGACTGCCTTTGGCATGAGATTGTGAGAGGCACCTGAGTCAAACATTGCATTATGTAATATTTTATCATGAATATGTAAGCTGACATAAAAAGGTAATACCCCTGTGACTACTATTTTTCCATTCACTTCTGGGCCAAACAGTAGTTCTGGGGTGTCATCCAGCACGTTGACATCATCTTTGATGCTAGTGAGTTGAAGGGACTTCTTGATCTGTAGTTTATAGATGTCATGCTTCGCTAGTTCTGAGAGAGGAATTGCTATTTTTAGTTTGCCAATTTCAGTTTCTAGGTCAAAGGGTTTTTCATATTGGGTCTTGGGGTTATGGATAACAGTCCTTTCCTTGTTCACTAGATCTTCTTCTTGATTTTGGGACCTATCCTTTTTACTCATCTCTTGAGGAGTAATATTTAAATTAGGGTGAGAGGATGAAGTAGCCATAGGCTGCTGTTTTAAGGACAATGGTTCAGTAATCTCTTCAATAATTACTTGTTCTGCAGGTGAATTTGTTTTGTCATTAGGCTCTGTGACTATGGCTCTTTTAGGCTGCTGATTATCCTTTATCTTTTCAGGCTGATTTACATTCACAGTTCTGCTCCTCAGCTTGTATTGTTTATGGACTTCATAGACAACAGTGTCATAGCCTTGTTTAAAGTCAAAGGATTCACCTGATTTAGTTTGGAACAGTTTCATTTCATCATCCTCATGATCTTCTTGTGTCAAAAAGACTTGACTTTCACCATCCAGACCCATTAAATTAATCTCGGGATCTTCATTGGGTTCAGTTGATGTGGAAGTTTCTGCATAATTTTCTTGGAAAGGGGGTCTTATGTCTTGATCAGCACTGGCTTTGCCAATGCCTGGGTTTTGAGTTCTCCTAAAATTTGGATTCCTAGGAGGGTTGTTTTGTGGTGCTTCCCATGATGATTTTCTCTCAACCGATTCCACTCTATCACCCAATCTTTTCATTCCAGTGAGTATTGCATCCAGCTTTTGATCAAAGGCAGAGGGTTCCTCTTTGAAAACAGTCCTCTTTTCCAACCTTGCTCTGTTTCTTTTGGCAATTAGGTTGGCTTCCACTGTAACAGCAACCCTTTGGGCCTCTGCAAGGGATTGAGGATCTCTTTCTTTTAACTGATAGGCCATGTCAGGGTCAAAACCATCAGGGAATTTGTAAAAAGCTAAATCAAGAGGGGGTCTTAAATTTTGTGGGATTGCGTTATATACATTGTTAAATCTTGCACAATACTCCAAAACAGTCTCTTGGGGACCTCTTTTGATAGTGTCATATTCACCAAGTATGTGCAGAGGATCTTTCTTCTTTTCCCATCTGCTAGTAAAGGCTTGATAAAGCTCATCAGGAGTTGTGATGGAGTTTGCATTCAGGGATCTAAACCAAGTTCTTACATCCCCAGTTAGGCTTTGAACAAACATCCTCATTCTGACACTATCATCATCTATTTCATAGGTCTCAAAATGGTCTTGCATCCTCTTAGCATGTTGGACAGCTGTCAGAGGGCCATTGGAGTCAAAATATGAGATTTTGGTTTGGTAATCTTGGGGTAGAGCTGCAGAATTAGCTGGTATTTGCAAGGGTGCATATCTGTTAGCAATATTTACAGGGTTTAGAGGATTAACAGGGGCAGCTGAGATAATAGGAACAGTGGGTACCCCAGGGGTAATAGGTAAGGGTGAACCTACAGTGTTGGTCAAGGGGATATGTGCAGTGGATGAAGATGTGAGAGGAGGACTTTGAGATGTGGATGGTGAACTAGGGGAACTAGGGGTAGACCGGAAAAGGACCTTGCATGGTGTAGAGCCTCTACTTTACACCTACTTGTCTACCATTTCCCTCAGTTTTTCCTCATCTTTTCTTCACTTTTGCCTCATTTTCACTGTAAAACCACCCAGATCATTACATTAGGTGTCATTAAGCATGATCAAGTGAGTTTTTCTAATGGGTGACTGTTTTGTTTAGATTTTGACTTACTTGCAGGAATTCCGCAGCTGTCTAGCAATCCCGCAGCCATTCAGCGATCCCGCAGCCATCTGATGATCCCGCAGCCTTTTTGTTAAACTCAAGGTTCCACGTGTCAGTTTTCCAAATGAGCCACATGGGCACTTAGGTATCAACGTGCTCGAGGTTCCTGTGCCATTTGTTCAACCATCCACGTCATCTGTACCTCCGGTCAAAACTGGTCAAGTTACGGTCAAATAAAGGCAGCTCAACGGTGATAGTAAGCTGTTAGGTCACGTCAGCTCAAACGGTGACTTGTCCGCGTTTTGCAGGTGGTAGGGGACATGATCCAACACTGGATTCATTGCCCATGACGACAGAACCTCCAGCTCATCCACGCAGCCTTATGATGTGTCAATGAACCTTAAATACGCATTACAGTTAGTTGTTTTTCAGTTATTAGCTGTACGTGTTAGGCCATCCTTCAGATGCCTATATATACTTGCGTCTGCGTACGCTTATTTTACTTTTTAGCTGTGGTACTTTCTGAACCTGTGATAATTTTAAGAGCATTTGTAAACTCTGTTTTTATAGTGCTGTTCTAGCACTCTGTTTTGTACATTTCTGCAAATGGAGCAATAGAAACAGTGTTGTTTTGAAGCTTTCAGTTCCTTAAGTCTTCTTGTGGCTGAATGAATGGAGGGCCCCTGTTCATGTTAGCCTCTGTAAAGTATTTTATGTTCAACATTTCTTTATTTTCTCATTCAGCATTTCTTTAAACATGTATAGTTTGATTTATTTGATTTCTTTTCTTTCAAGCTGATCAGTATTGTTTCCTTGCAGGTGTTTAGCCCGGGATTTGTTTTTATGTTTGTGTATTTGCTTTACAAACTAATGGTATTTGAAGTTGACAGGTTCAAGTTGTTGCCTTTGTTTTTATAGCTGATTTTTAGTCTTATTTCTCAAAGTTCTGCTAACACATGAATGATCTTTTATCATAAATTGCTATCTTTTAAGGATCAGAATACCACTAACTTGCAGTTGGCTTTGAGTGCTTTTTAGACTAATCTTTCACTACTTTCTAATCATACTTTGCATAGTACATATGGCAGAAGTAGAGAGTTAGAAAGAGAAAAACGTTATCACTAGTCTTTAAAGTAGATTTTTCTTATTTTTAATCACTTTTCTAATTCAACTTGAGCTACTTCCTAATCGTGCTTTACACAGCACTATGTGTTTGAAGTAGGGAGTTAGGGAGAGATAATCATTATCTTTGGTTTTAAAAGTGACTTTCTTTTCTTTTGTTTGCAGCAGCATGAATGGTGCCTAGTGCCATTGGAAGTGGTTATTTGCTTTCAAGTTATTTCAAGTTACTTATTTCTTTCAAGCATTTCCTTTCAAGCAAGTAGTTAGAGATCACTAATCACACACTATCACTCATCTGTTTATAAATCACCACTCCATCTAAGGAAGATAAATTAACCACAAACAACACCCCCAACGATAAAAAAAAAAACTCTAAGAGGTTGCTTAAGTACATATAGTACACCTTCACTTCATCAGCTTACGAGCCCCGGGTTGACAATTAATACTAGCAATTTAGATAACACTAAATTGACTAAACATTTTGGCGTCGTTGCCGGGGAAGCGAAATTAAGTAGCCATATTCTTAGAAAAAAAAAACATAAAATTTCAAGAAAAGAAGTTAATAGCCTATCTAAGTATGCTCTCCTCTTGCACTTCAAAGTGATCTGGAGGATCAGAAAGGAGAAAGTTATTGATTTAATAGTTTCTTGAGTATGCTCTCTTCTTGCACCTAGAGTGACCTGGAAGATCAGAAAAAGAACTATTAACTTGACTTGAAGATAAAATAAAAAATGACATGCATAGAGCTAGAGATTCTAGGGGAAGGTTTTTAGCTAGAGCTCGAAGTTCAATTTTTACAAGTCCATCTGCTTCAAGAGATAGACAAGAGACACCTCCCTTATCTCCAACCGAAACTCCTAGTCCTAGAATTCCTGAAATTCAAGAGCCAAGAGTTGACTCTCCTACACCTTCTATTAAGTTTGAACCAGGAAGAGACTCTTCTCTTTCTCCTACAAGAAAACCAATTGTAATTGAGGAAATAGACTCACCTGAAGAAGAAGGAGAAATCTCTTCTCATTCACCCTTTGTAGAAGAACCAGAAGATTTTGAAATCCCTAGGAGAATCATCATGGCAGAGGAAGAAGGAGGTGGTAGAGGTAGAGGTAGAGGAGGAGGAGGAAATAACAATAATAATGGAGGAGGTAGAGGTCCCATTGGAGGAAATAGAGATGGGGATAACTCATTTGGGTTTCCCATTGTTAATGAGGATTCCCGAGCCACCATGAAAAACATATCACCATCCGTCCTCCCAAATTTTCATGGGTTAAGAACTGAGGACCCTGAAACATTCTTGTTTGAATTTGAAGTTGTGTGTCGAACCTATGACTATCTGGATGATACTCAGAAACTCAAGCTGTTCCCATCAACATTAAAAGATGAAGCTTTGAAATGGTTCATGGGGTTACTTACTCAATCCATTAGGACTTGGGATGAAATGAAACAAAACTTTTTGGATATGTATTTGGACTATTGTATGCCTACTAATCACAAGGACGAGGTTTTTAAAATGATGCAAAAAGAAGATGAGAGCTTAGAAGATTTACTTGAGAGATTTCAATATAACTTAAAAAGAGCAAAAATGAGTACCTTGGATGAAGAGACCTTAAAAGCCCTCTTATTAAAAGCCATTAGGGATGAATGGATAGATATCTTAAACATGATGGGGAAAGGGGATATTTCTCAACTTTCTCTCAATGATATAGCAGAACTTTGTATCCATCTCTCAAGGGGCAAATCAAAAACTCAAAAAGGGCCTAGAGATCCTTCTCTCCTTAGGGCAAATAAATCTGCAACAGGATCAGTGAGTAGGGCTGAAATCGGTAATATGCTGGATGAATTTAAAACTGACATCTTAGGGAGTCTTAGTGAACAAATTGATACCCTTAAGATTCAAAATAAACAAAAAGCAGAAGCTGAGGCTATGACTATCTTTTGCCCGAAGTGTAGAAAGAAGCATGCTTTAAGGGAATGTCCCTTGGAAGCACAAGTTGTGGAAACATGTGTAATTTGTTCAGAAACCCATGAGACCAAGGATTGTCCTTCAATCCCTGGGCTCAAATCAGTCTTTCAAGAAGATCCAAGTACGCTTGAATCTCTTTGTTTTATTGCAAGGAGACCTTGGCAAGGACAACAGAATCAAGGGTTTAACAACTCTATGAATTCTCAATCCCAACCAAATTGGAACCCTTGGCAACAACCTTGGCCTCAACCACAAAATGCTTTTCAAGCATGGTTGCAAAGCATGCAAAATCCTTATGCGAGATTTGCTCAATTCTATCAATATCCTCCATCATTTCAGAATCAGCAAGCTCCCCAACTTCCAAATCAAGGTCAACAATTATCATTGCTATACCCTCAACAACAACAACCTCCTCCACAAAATCAAAATTCTCAACTCTCCCAGCAGAAGCCAAATCAACTTCCCTCTCATCCATTACCCAATCCAAATAATAGGAATCCTCAAAATGCTTATGTGATGGAAGGTCAACCATTCCCTACCTATATGGTTGTTCCTCTCAATGAAGTACAACTCAGATCAGGTAGAATCCTAGATCAACCTTCTACAAGTATTCAACAGCCAAGCATTTTTGAGGAAGAATCTCTTAAAGCTAATAAGGGTTCTGAAGCATTCCTTCAAAATCCAAACATTCAAGAAAAAGAAAAAGAATCAACTCCCTTAGTTGAGCAACCTACATCTTCAACTACACCGCCTTTCCCTGAAAGGTTACAAATTGACCAGGGGGTGGAAAAACAAATTTGGTTGCCTGACTACAACTTTCTAGATGAATTGAAAAATGTCTGTATCAAGATTCCCTTGTTAACAGCCATTAAGGAAATTCCCATCCTAACAAAGACAATAAAGGAGTTGAGTTTGAAAAAAACAGGAAAGAAAACCAGAGATACCAAAAGGATACATCTAGTTGGAAAAATTGCAGACATTATGATGGGTAAGATTACCATGCAAAAGTATGTGGATCCCGGTAGCCCTATTGTTAAAACTCATATTAATGGGGTTGAAATCCCAAATACCTTGATTGACTTAGGAGCCGCTATCAACATCATGAGTAGACAGACCATGGATCAGTTAAAGCTTCCTAACCTTCTCTTTACACCTACTTTGCTGCAACTTGCAGATAGATCAATCATCAAACCTGATGGTGTATTGGAAGATATTCCAGTCTCACTAGATTCTTGGGAGTATCCAGTTGATTTTATGATTTTAACTCCCAAGAACAATCTAGGAGGACATCCTCTTATTTTAGGAAGACCTTGGCTGGCCACAGCTGATGCTTTCATAAGTTGTAGGTCTGGGGACATGTATATATCAGATGGTAATTCTACCAAGAAATTCAACTTGTATCCTCCCGCAAAGGCAATAACAGAAATAGGAGAAGATGAGTGGATCAATGATGAGGATACTCTTCAACCTGTTCTCACCATCTCTGAGATTAGTGAGGACAGTCAAATTCTAAATACATTAGAAAATTTTGAGACACCTTTAGAATATGACTCTACACAGTTTCAGTTAGATACAGACATTGAATATCTCTCCTCTAGACAGATGTCTCTCTTCTCAATGGAAGAATTTGGTAGTTCTACAGTTGAAATCTTTCCAGGAAAAACATTAAACATTAACAAGAACTTGGAAAGATCACAACAAGAAGAATTAACTAAACTGTTGCAAAAACATTCCACTGCCTTTGCATGGGAATACACTGACATGAAAGGAATCGACCCTAAGACTTGTATTCATCACATTTATATTGAAGAAAACAACAGACCTATTAGGCAGCCACAAAGACGGATGAATCCAAATCTTAGGGAAATTGTGAAAGAAGAACTTCAGAAATTGCTCAAGGTAAACTTCATTTACCCCATTTCAGATAGCCAATGGGTTTCTCCCTTGGTTATAGTGCCCAAAAAGAATGGTAAATGGAGAGTTTGCATTGATTATCGAGAATTGAACAAGGCAACCTTAAAGGATCATTTCCCTCTACCTTTTATTGATCAGGTACTAGACACTTTAGCAGGTAAAAAGTATTTCTCATTCTTGGATGGTTTTAGTGGTTACAACCAAATTCAGGTAGCACCTGAAGATCAAGACAAAACCACATTTACTTGTCCTTGGGGAACTTTTGCCTACCGAGTACTCCCTTTTGGATTGTGCAATGCACCCGCTACATTTCAAAGGGCTGTACTAGGAATCTTTTCAGATCTGATTCATGATTGTGTAGAGGTATACATGGACGATTTCACAGTTTACGGTAATACATTTGAAGAATCTTTGGCAAATTTGGAAAAAGTACTGGTAAAATGTAAGGAAACAAATCTTTCTTTAAGTCATGAAAAGTGTTTTATGATGTTTACTGAAGGGATTGTTTTAGGACATCATATTTCAGGAGATGGAATCAAATTTGATAGATCTAAAGTCGAAGTCATCTCTAAGTTACCTGTTCCAAATTGCCAAAGAGATGTTAGAAGTTTTCTTGGGTTTACTGGTTATTACAGAAGATTTATTGAAAACTTCACTAAGATAGCATCCCCTCTTTTCAAACTCCTTACTAAAGATTGTGAATTTAAGTGGGATCCTGAATGTCAATCTGCCTTTGAAGCTTTAAAGATTAGAATATCTGAAGCACCCATTATAAGGGGTCCAAATTGGAAACTCCCTTTCCACATTTCTACTGATGCTTCAGATACAGCTTTAGGAGTTGTTTTGGGACAAAAGGATTTGATCCCTTATGCCATTTATTACACAAGTAAGAATTTGACTCCCACTGAGTTAAATTACACTGTTACTGAAAAGGAATTTCTAGCCGTTGTTCATGCGATAAACAAGTTTAGACATTACATAACCGGTTATGAAACCTTTGTCCACACTGATCACTCTGCCATTAGATACCTCATGAACAAACCAGTCACTAATGGTAGAGTTACAAGATGGCTTTTGCTTTTACAAGAATTCAACATAACTGTGTTAGATCGACAAGGTAAATAGAACACAGTGGCTGATTTCTTGTCTAGAATTCAAAACACTAACGAGGATTCTCCTGTAGAGGATAAATTTCCAGATGAGTATTTGTTTGCAGTAACTACCAAAACTCCTTGGTATGCTGATATTGCTAATTATTTAGTTACTGGAAAGCTACCTTTACATTTATTTCCTAATGAGAAGAGGAAAATCATTCAGGAGAGTTCACATTATTCTTGGATTTCTAATGAATTGTTCAGAACAGGGCCAGATTGTATGATCAGAAGATGTGTACGGGAGGATGAAATGCCTGACATCCTTAAGGCATGTCATGACGAACCTTGTGGCGGACACTTTGCTGATAAGAGGACAACCTATAAAATCCTTTCTTTAGGATATTATTGGCCTTCTCTCTTTAAGGATGCAAAGCAATATGTTAGAAGGTGTGACAGTTGTCAGAGAGTTGGGAGACCAACTCTTTCAAATGAAATGCCACTACAGCCACAGGTATGCATCGAACCCTTCGAGAAATGGGCTCTAGATTTTGTTGGACCAATTAATCCGCCATCCAAGCAAAAGAGATATATATTGGTTTGTACTGATTATGTTACTAAGTGGGTAGAAGCTAAAGCATTGACTTCTGCTACTGAAAATTCAGTTGTTCAATTTCTTTTTGAGGATATTTTCACTCGTTTTGGTGTCCCAAGAGAAATTGTAACAGATCAGGGGAGCCAATTTACATCAAGGATGATGGAGAAGCTGATGGAGGAGTATAAGATCAAGCATAGAATATCTACTCCATACTATCCGCAAGCGAATGGTCAAGTAGAATCTACAAATAAAGTTCTTGAAAGCATCATCACAAAGACTGTTCATCTTCATAGAAGAGATTGGGCAGAAAGGCTTCCTGAAGCCTTATGGGCCTATAGAACTACATGGAGGAACACCACAGGACATTCTCCCTATGAACTTGTTTATGGGAAGGAATTCCTATTCCCCATTGAGTTCCAAATCAAGACCTTCAAGACAGTAGTTCAATTGGGGATGAGCTTATCAGAAGCCCAGAAGCACAGAATGAACCAGTTAAATGAACTAGATGAAATGAGACAAGATGTAATTCTAAGGACCGATCTAGTTCAGCACCAAAGAATCAAATGGCATGATCGACATATCAAAGAAAAGAAGTTTCAAAAGGGTGATTGGGCACTCTTGTTTGATTCCAAATTTAAGGACTTCAAAGGAAAATTTCGAACTAATTGGCTTGGGTCATATGAGATTGATGAAGTCTTTAATAATGGAGCAGTTAAAGTGAAGACTATTGATGAACTTCAAACTCCCTTTATTGTGAATGGCCACCGGTTGAAAGTTTACCACAAGCCACTCTCAAAAGAGGAGTTTGTTAAGTTGTTCCAAGGCGATTCTGAAATAAGGCTGGTGGAGAAAAATTCTTCTCCTCCATCAGCCTAATCTCTGTTTCTTTCAATTTCAATAAAAAAAAAGAAAAAAAAAAAAAGAAAAAAAAAAAAAGAAAAAAAAAAAAGGAAAAAAAAGGAATAAATGTATGAGCCTGAAAACCAATCTCTGATTGGCAGTCTCATGCAGAAAACCTGAGGTGAAAATCAGGGTCACCTGACACCTCATGTTTTCCAAAAAAAAAAATCTCTCTCTCTCTTTCATCTCATTTCGCCATTTCATCCATTCCATTTCACCATCTCATTCCATCTAACCATTCTCACTTCACCTCACTGCTTTCCACCCATTCATCCATTCATTCCATTTCATTTCATTAATAAAGGTTTTTTTCAGGCAACTAAGGTTATTTTGTGCAGCTGGAGGACACCATTGCAGTTCCCGCAGCTATTTGGCAATTCTGCAGCCGTTTAGCCTTTCCGCAGCCCTCTGCACCTGCACAAAGAAACACAGTCTGTTTGAGAAATTTTTACAGTTCAAAAATCACCAATAACAAGGAGGAAAGAGTCATGTAACAGCAATAAGTTAACAAAGGGTTAATGGCAAATCATTGAAAGGCAAACCAAACGCGGATCTGAGGTATGTTTTAAATCTTAAACTTACAGTTATTTCATTACGCAAAGTTTTCTGGGTTATGTCTTTTTGCCACTAATTGTAATGATTACCCATTTTCCCTACCATGCGACCATATATCTACGTATCTCCCAAGTCTATCAGTCCTTGATTACCACGATTTTGAAAATCACTTACGGCTACTTCTGTCATTAAGGCTTTCGTACCCTAGTGACGTAGCCTAATGTACTACGACTCTCTAAGTCCTCATCCCGCATCCATGTGTAAACCTACAGCCGAAATCTAAGGATCTAGCCATTTCCATTCATTATTTCGAAACCCTCCTACGCTCATAACACTCCATTTCACGTTGTTCCATTCTCTCATTTCCTTCATTCCGTTCCACTCACTACGTTGCCTCCATAAACCATACTCTGTTTTTTTTCCTCTCTGCTAATTCTGAGAAACAGTGAATACATATAACCAGTGAACGTATGTTACGGTTGTATTACGACTGCTAAACCATCGTTCCACTGTGTTAAAGCTGTTAATCCACCATTTCACTATGTTCAAGCCGTGAATTCACTGTGTCTAGGGCTATTGCTGAAACCATACAACCTCTTTTCCACAAAATTCTGAACAGAGCCGAGAATTTACTGTGTAAAGCCACCATTGAAGTCGTGTTTTAGAACAGAGCCGTAGAGTCAATGGGGAAACTTTTAAGGGCTGAACCAGAAGGTTCAAAATTCCTGGAAGCATATCCTCAAGTTAAGGAGGCGTTGCAGAAAGCCAACTGGCTGCAGTGCATCAAGAAATTTAAAGGCTACCACAAGGAGGTTACAAAGGCCTTTGCAAGGTCATTCAGAGATAAAGACAGTCAAGTGGAGGTGGGTGATTTAATGTTTGCAGTCAGTGAGGGCAGCATAGCACAAGCTACATCTCTCCCACAAACCGGAGAAAGGTGGTTTAAAAACTGTTCAGTTCAAGATCAACAATGGAAGCAGATTTTAAAAAACCCAGGTATGGATACCAGTGTATTCACAAAAGGAATTCCTGTCACTTATGTTAAGGAAGAATGGAAAATTTTACTGTTGTTAGTGCAAAAAATTTTCACTTGTGAAGGGAGATTTGGGGTCTTATATGTTTATCATGGTAAAGTTATGTTGCAATTTCAAGGAGAACATGATATAAATCTTCCCTACTTTCTATTCCAAAGCCTTAGAAAAATGTGTTCCATGGCCCAAAGGAATCCACGAAACATTGAAGCACATCTCTGTCATCATAGTCTTGTTAAGATGTTAGTGGAGGAACAATTAAAAGCAAAACGAGACACCTGGGAGAAATTCCTTGTGAGAAATCATTTTGAAGAAGCTGGAGAAACCTCTGTGCCTAGAAAAAGTAGAAGAAAAAGAAAAGAGGATACCCCTGAAACTGATATCTTAGAGGGAACTGCCCAAGGACAGATTGAAGAGGAAACTGAAATACATCATTCTGAACATGAGATTGAGCCTGAACCTACTGTGGATAGTGATCCAATAGCTCAAGGGATTATCACACAAACCCTCTCAGAACTTGCCCAAGAAACTGCCTAGAAGATAAAAGAAAATAGGAAGAAACAAAAGCAAGACAAGGGAAAATCCATAGTTCAAGAAATTTATCAGACTCCGGAGACTTCTAGTGAGGAAGATAGTCAGCCCTTAGCACAAAGGTTGGCCAAACTCCATGAAAAAACTGCCCTTTCCAAGAAAGTAAAAGTGCAGAAACCAAGGAAAAAGGCACAAAAAGAAACACAGAGTGTTACCAATGTAAGAAGGAGCAGCAGATTGCAGAATAAAGGGAGAGCCACAAGGACACTTTTCATTGATCTAAGCACACCTGAGAAGGGTGCTATAAAATCAGACCTTGAGGATATTCCACAACGTGATGCAGCTACTCCTCCAAGGGAGGACAGTCCATTTCAGCCGGAGTTTGAAACTGGAATTGAGCATGAACACAGTCCAAGGAAGTCACCAATTGTTGACCCAGCTCAGCAAGAGGTGTACAACTATTTTGAAACATTGGAGCAGAACACTGCTGGCCCAAGTAATATCATACCTCATGAGTAGCAAATAGACATACTCAAACAAGAGATCTATGAACTTGAGGTGCTAAATCGCCACATTAAGCAGGAAAATGAAAAAATGAAGCAGCAAGCTGATATTGACAAAGCGATCCAAGATAACACCATGCTTCACATGGGCATGTGGCAGAAGAAAAACAGGAGACTCAAGAAGAAATGTAGAAGGCTAAACAGAGCCTTAATCAATTTGAAATTCAGATGCATGTTCAAGAGACCAAAAGTTAATGTCTCCACACAGAGGAAGAAGAGGAGATTGGATGTCTTAGCAGAGGCATCCCAGCAGGTGGATTGAGCTGTGTTTTCATTGCATGAGGACATGCAATACCCTCGTAGTGGGGGTATGTAGAGCCTCTACTTTACACCTACTTGTCTACCATTTCCCTCAGTTTTTCCTCATCTTTTCTTCACTTTTGCCTCATTTTCACTGTAAAACCACCCAAATCATTACATTAGGTGTCATTAAGCATGATCAAGTGAGTTTTTCTAATGGGTGATTGTTTTGTTTAGATTTTGACTTACTTGCAGGAATTCCGCAGCTGTCTAGCAATCCCGCAGCCATTCAACGATCCCGCAGCCATCTGATGATCCCGCAGCCTTTTTGTTAAACTCAAGGTTCCATGTGTCAGTTTGCCAAATGAGCCACATGGGCACTTAGGTATCAACGTGCTCAAGGTTCCTGTGCCATTTGTTCAACCATCCACGTCATCTGTACCTCCGGTCAAAACTGGTCAAGTTACGGTCAAATAAAGGCAGCTCAACGGTGATAGTAAGCTGTTAGGTCACGTCAGCTCAAACGGTGACTTGTCCGCGTTTTGCAGGTGGTAGGGGACATGATCCAACACTGGATTCATTGCCCATGACGACAGAACCTCCAGCTCATCCACGTAGCCTTATGATGTGTCAATGAACCTTAAATACGCATTACAGTTAGTTGTTTTTCAGTTATTAGCTGTACGTGTTAGGCCATCCTTCAGATGCCTATATATACTTGCGTCTGCGTACGCTTATTTTACTTTTTAGCTGCAGTACTTTCTGAACCTGTGATAATTTTAAGAGCATTTGTAAACTCTGTTTTTATAGTGCTGTTCTAGCACTCTGTTTTGTACATTTCTGCAAATGGAGCAATAGAAACAGTGTTGTTTTGAAGCTTTCAGTTCCTTAAGTCTTCTTGTGGCTGAATGAATGGAGGGCCCCTGTTCATGTTAGCCTCTGTAAAGTATTTTATGTTCAGCATTTCTTTATTTTCTCATTCAGCATTTCTTTAAACATGTATAGTTTGATTTATTTGATTTCTTTTCTTTCAAGCTGATCAGTATTGTTTCCTTGCAGGTTTTTAGCCCGGGATTTGTTTTTATGTTTGTGTATTTGCTTTACAAACTAATGGTATTTGAAGTTGACAGGTTCAAGTTGCTGCCTTTGTTTTTATAGCTGATTTTTAGTCTTATTTCTCAAAGTTCTGCTAACACATGAATGATCTTTTATCATAAATTGCTATCTTTTAAGGATCAGAATACCACTAACTTGCAGTTGGCTTTGAGTGCTTTTTAGACTAATCTTTCACTACTTTCTAATCATACTTTGCATAGTACATATGGCAGAAGTAGAGAGTTAGAAAGAGAAAAACGTTATCACTAGTCTTTAAAGTAGATTTTTCTTATTTTTAATCACTTTTCTAATTCAACTTGAGCTACTTCCTAATCGTGCTTTACACAGCACTATGTGTTTGAAGTAGGGAGTTAGGGAGAGATAATCATTATCTTTGGTTTTAAAAGTGACTTTCTTTTCTTTTGTTTGCAGCAGCATGAATGGTGCCTAGTGCCATTGGAAGTGGTTATTTGCTTTCAAGTTATTTCAAGTTACTTATTTCTTTCAAGCATTTCCTTTCAAGCAAGTAGTTAGAGATCACTAATCACACACTATCACTCATCTGTTTATAAATCACCACTCCATCTAAGGAAGATAAATTAACCACAAACAACACCCCCAACGATAAAAAAAAAAACTCTAAGAGGTTGCTTAAGTACATATAGTACACCTTCACTTCATCAGCTTACGAGCCCCGGGTTGACAATTAATACTAGCAATTTAGATAACACTAAATTGACTAAACACATGGGGTAGAGATAAGGCTGGGATTATCTGAATTTGAGGTTAGATCAGCAGGCTGCTCCTGCCTTTGCTGCCTCCTAATGTTTCTAGGGATGGTATTTGGATTATCAACAATGATGGGTGGATTAGGGTCAGGATTTGCCCTAGTATGTCGTGGATTTTTCTTGGGAGCCAGCTTCTAACTGTTTTTTTTTTTTTTTTTTTTTTTTTTTTTAGGATTTTATAGGAAGTTTTTATATCTGCAAGGACTGGATAAATATTTTGAAATGGCTATGTATATTTCAAAGCTGAGATGAAGACTCACTGAAAAAGCTCTTCCCTAAAGCTGTCAATGTGACACAGAAACAGTTTTGAAGGCCTCCTGACTGATTTCAGGCTTGATTTGCAGCTTTGAGAGATGCATAGAAATTGGAAAATCCTAAGAAGTCCCCAGTGGAGTCGCCAATAATGTTAACTCCCAGGTTGTTCCCTATGACTCCCAAGGGAATACGGCCGGGGTAACCACTAACCAATCTTTGGGTCACAGTTCCTAGCCAAACTGTAATCAGAGAGGGCTCTCTCTTTATGATTTGTTGTTGGCATTTTGGCTCAGGTATGGCGCTATGATACAGGTGTTGTCCTTGATGGCAACTCTCTTTGATGACAGATCTCCATTCAAGTCTACAGAATGAAGAAGAATTCTCACATACGCAGGTTAATTAAGTCCAAGTTGCGTATACACGCTGGTGATATGCATACTAAGTCGTGTATACGCAGGAGAGCTATATAATAAGGCGCGTATACATGCAGATGTATGAACAGAAAAGTGTGTATATGTCGGGAAGTTTCCTTTTGGTCCATGGTAGTTAGTCCTCGGTACTTGTGCCCATGTCTTTGGACCAAAGTACCTCGACAGTCATGTAGATCTCTAGTTTTGAAGTTGATGGTTTTGGATTTCTATGGTTTTGGCTCTTGGTATTGAGCAAGGCCTGAGGCTATATAAGGAGAAGAAGATCATTAGGCAAAATCATCTTTGGAAAAGGCTTGAATATCTGAAAAAGAAAGAGATCTGATATGCAGGTTCTGGGTTGCTTGATCTAAGCCAAGGAGAGATCACATCGGTTGATGGAAGACTAGATCTAAGGATAGATCGGGATCTAATGGTTTGAAATGCACTATCATGATATGGTTGATTATGCGTATTTCTAGATCTGCATACTGTCGCAATGTTATGTTCTGGGTCTAACTGATGTCTGGTACAGCTGCAAATTGAGAGAGTTTATTTTTAGATCTGTACGCAGGTTGGCTTCGGTAAAAGCGCGTGTATACGCGGGTTTTGCTCATTGAAGTAGCGTATATCTTTTGAAGCTTGATTTTGGGTTTACAGTTGGGTCTGACTGTTATTGCAGAGTTCTGTAGTCTGCTCTGTGTTCTGGTAACTGGTGATTGACAGGGTTCAGTGGTTCAGTGATTCAAAGTTTGGTTGTTTTATGCTTCAATGATCTGTTGTGAAAGTTGAATGAATTGTGGTCTTCAGATTGTAATGTTGTGCTTCAGGAATATCTAGTCTGAAAATGTATGAAAGGTGGTACCTGAAAGAAAGAAGATTGTAGGTCAGCACCTACGTACTAGTATCTTGGCTAGTACAAGAGCAAAGGGGGTTGGAGCTCCCTTCCAAGGAAGTTTGGAGAACGAGAGAAGGTTGTAGCCTTCTGCAGGTTGTAGCCTGCGTACTGGTATAAGGCTGCACCAGTACAAAAGATTGTAAACTGAAGTTTCATATTAAAGAAAGATAGAGACAACTTGCAGCAGGTGGTTTTCACCCACATTGGGTTTCCACCTTATATCTTGGTGTTCATGTGTGTGGCTTTTGATCTGTTCTGTTATACTGCACCTGTTTACTGTTAATGTGGTGAATAATGTCCTGATGCACTTAACTGAAGAATAAGCTAACTAAATTATGAGTTTTCTTCTTATACGCTGTTTTATTTAGTCACAGTAGCGTGTACACGCTGGTTCACTTAACTGAAGTAGCGTATATGTTTCTGAGCATTGAAAAAGTTTGATTGATCTGATAATACTGATTCACCCCCCCTCTCAGTATTATTTCCAACAATTGGTATCAGAGCAGGTCCTTCAGAGAAGCTTGATCGCTTGAAGGTAGATCATTCATCATGAGCAACTACGAGAAAGAAGCATCAATCAGGCCACCGATTTTTGATGGGACAAATTTCAATTATTGGAAGGTAAGAGTTACTGCATATCTTCAATCTCTTGGTACAGAAGTTTGGAACATTGTAGAAACAGGCTATGCTTTTCCTTCAGCTACTCCTACAGATCCAGCTGAGAAAAAGAAGTATGAAACAAATGCAAAAGCAGTCAGTACTCTATTAGGAAGTATATCCCAAACAGAATTCATGAAGGTCATGCACTTCAAATCAGCAAAAGAGATATGGGACAAAATGATCACTAGCTATGAAGGAGATGAACAGGTAAAGCAAGCTAAACTTCAAACTCTCAGGATTCAATATGAGACTCTCAAGATGTATAATGATGAAAGTGTGGCTAATTATTTTCTTCGGGTAGATGAGATTGTTAATTGTATGAAAAATTTGGGTGAAGAAATAAAAGAGACTATAGTAGTTCAAAAGATTCTAAGATCATTATCCCCCAAGTTTGAATCTAAAGTATCTGCAATAGAAGAAAAGGAAAATCTCCGTGTTCTCACTATGTCTCAGCTACATGGAATTCTAACTGCTTATGAAATGAGAAAGGGAGGTCCATCAGACAGAAGGGAAGCTGCTTTTAAGGCATCAGGAAAAGAAGATTACTATGAAGCAAGCCATGTTCCAGAAGAAGAGGAAGAAGAATCAAATTTTGTCAGAAATCTTCAAAGGGGTTCTGGAAGGTTCAGAGGTAAGCTACCTTTCAAATGCTTTGCTTGTGGAAGAGTAGGTCATTATGCTGCAAAATGTCCTTATAAGGATAAAGGAAAAGAACCTGCTAGATGGAACAAGAAACAAAGTGCAAATAAGAAAAGCTACTACACCCATGAAGATAGTGATGGCTTATCAAACAGTGATGAAGATGAACAAGGTAATAAATATAAGCTGTTAATGGCATTTGAAGATGATGATTATGAGGATGCTGTAGATGTGGATAATCTCTATAATGAAATTACTAGACTCAAGAGATGCATAGAAGAAAAGAATGTGATCATTGATACTTTGCAATTTCAAATTGATGAAAAGGAAAAACATCTTGAAAAACTAGAAGGTGAAATTGTTGGTCTCAGAAAAGAAATTGAGAAAACAAAAGCTATTAATCTTAAGTTTGTCAAAGGATCTGAAACTTTGGATGAGATTATCAATGTGCAGCGGTCTCCTCTAAACAAGACAGGTTTGGGCTATAATGGAGAAACCTCTCAAGCATCCACCTCAAAAAGTTATCTTGATGCAGCAAGAAGAAATGAGCAGAAGAACAATGAAGATAATCAGGTAAAGCAGGGACGAATTACAAACAGAAACTATCAGGGACAATCCATCTTAAGGGTGAACAAAAGCTACAACCAACCACAGGTAAAATCTTCTCAGTTTGGTTCAAGAATAGATGAAAATAGAAATTACAATCAGTTGGCTGGTAGATTCAATAACCGCAGAAGCTTCTTCAATGGACAATGCTTTTCTTGCCATAACTTTGGTCACAAAGCAGCTCAATGTGTTGCATATAAAACAATCATGACTAGGGAAGCTCAAAAACAAAGAAGTATGACAGGGATTACAAAAAGGACCTATAACAACTTTTCGGTTCTTGAAAATGAAGTTGAATGTTCTATTTGCAATAATTTTGGTCATAAAGACTCTGAATGCAGGAGCAGGTTTCAGGAGAAAAAGGAACAAGCCACAAGCACCAAAACATGGAGAATAAAGGAACCTCAAACAGAAAGATGTGGGATAGCATTTTATGCAGAAGGACAGGAAAATCTATGGTACATTGACAGTGGATGTTCGAAACATATGACAGGTGATAAAGAAAAACTTGAATCTTATTCTACTTTAGAAAAGGGAAAGAAAGTTTCTTTTGGAAATGATACTCCTGCAACTATAAAAGGAAAAGGTATTGCTCCTTTGAAAGAAAAGGTCAAGGCTGGAAATGTTTTGTATGTTGATGGATTGAAGCATAATCTACTAAGTGTCAGCCAGATGTGTGATCAAAAAACCGAGGTTATTTTCAGATCGAATGGATGTCTTGTTCGTGATCTTGATACAGGTAAAACAGTTCTCAAAGGCAAAAGAACTCCAAATAATCTGTACATATTTGAAGAAGGACAACAACAATGCTATCTTAGCAAGGATGAAGAGCACTGGTTATGGCATCGAAGGTTGGGACATCTAAGCTTCTCACAAATAAGGAAAGCATGCAAATATCAGGCAGTTCGCGATCTTCCAGATATCAAAATTCCAGACAACACCATATGCAAATCTTGTCAGTTTGGAAAGCAAACCAGAACTAACTTTCCAGAGAAGGAAGGATCAGCTAGCTTGCCTCTTGAGCTAGTCCATACAGATGTATGTGGTCCATTTAGGAAAAGGACACCTCGAGGAGAAGAATATCTGATATTATTCATTGATGATTTCTCAAGGTTTGTTTGGTTAGGGCTTATGAAGCACAAAGATGAAGCATTCGAAAAATTCAAATCCTTCAAAGCATTGGTTGAAAATGAATCAGGACACAAAATTAAGTGCCTCAGATCTGACAGAGGTGGGGAGTTCACATCAAATGAATTTTTCGATTTCTGTGATGAACATGGGATAAGAAGAGAATTCTCTACAGCTAGAACTCCTCAGCAAAATGGGGTTGTGGAAAGAATGAACAGAACTATCCAACAAATGGCTCGTGCTATGCTCGATGAATCAGGTACTCCTGCAACCTTCTGGGGTGAAGCTGCACATGCTGCTGTTATTATTCTTAACAAAACAAATGTCCGAGTAAACAGCACTCAAACACCTCATGAGCTTTGGAGTGGTAAAACTCCTTCCGTGAAGCACTTCAAAATCTTTGGGAGCAAATGTTATATTAAGAATACTGATGAGCAACTTGGCAAACTTGAACCTAGAGCAGATGAGGGCATTCTTCTTGGTTATTCTCCACATAGCAAAGCATACAAGTGCTACAATAAAAGACTTGGCAGAATTGTTGACAGTATTGATATAGTGGTTGATGAGAAGGGATATATTCCTAGGCAAGTTCATCATGAAGACATTGAAGAAGATGAAGGTTACTCTCAAAGGCGAAATGATGAAGAAGAAGAACCTCAAGAAGAAGAAGAATCTCAAGAAGAACCAGAGGAGCAGACAAGAATAGAAGAGAAGACTCCATCCAGATATGTTCAAAAGAATCATCCAGAAACTCAGATTGTGGGGCAGAAAGAAGCAGGAGTACAAACAAGAAGGACACTTGCAGAAGCTTCAAGCTACTTGGCATTACTCTCCTCCACTGAACCACAAAATGTGAAAGAGGCATGCAAAGATGAATGTTGGGTCAAAGCAATGGATGAAGAACTTGAGCAAATCGAAAAGAACAACACTTGGGAATTAGTTCCTAGACCAAAAGATAAGAATGTAATAGGAACAAAATGGGTCTTCAAGAATAAATTAAATGAAAATGGAGAAGTAATTAGAAACAAGGCCAGACTTGTTTGTAAAGGGTATGCACAGCAAGAAGGAATAGATTTTGAAGAGACCTTTGCTCCTGTGGCAAGACTTGAGGCCATCCGAATGTTCCTTGCTCTCTCAAGCTTTCAAAACTTCAAGGTATTTCAAATGGACGTGAAATCAGCCTTCCTGAATGGAGACTTAGAAGAAGAAGTATATATTGAGCAGCCAGATGGCTTCATTCTTGGGAATGATCCAAACCTTGTATGCAGATTGAAAAAGGCTCTCTATGGACTCAAACAAGCTCCAAGGGCTTGGTACTATCGGTTGGACAAATATCTTCACCAACAAGGCTTTTCAAAAGGATCAGCAGATAGCAATCTCTATATAAAAGTTGAAAATAACAAATTGCTAATTCTTGTTGTTTATGTAGATGATATTATTTTTGGCAGCAATGAAGAGACTATGAGTCAAAACTTTGCCTTGGTTATGCAGAAAGAATTCGAAATGTCACTTCTTGGAGAATTGACATATTTTCTTGGATTGCAAATCCAACAAAATGAAGGAGGTATCTTCTTGTCTCAAACCAAATACCTCAAGCAGATCTTGAAGAAGTATGGCATGGAAGAGTCAAAGCCAGTATGTACACCCATGGTTACAGGATGCAGCCTCAGTGCAAATGATGAATCAGCAGCAGTTCACCAACCCACTTATAGATCCATGATTGGGAGTTTGCTTTATTTGACAGGTACTCGACCAGATATTACACATGCAGTAGGAATGGTTGGAAGATTTCAAGCCAACCCAAAGGAAACTCATCTTCAGGCAGTCAAAAGAATCTTCAAATATCTTCAAGGGACCCAAAACTATGGCTTATGGTATCCTAGAAATACAGATCTCACTCTTCATGCTTACACAGATGCAGATTGGGCTGGAAGTGTGGATGATAGGAAAAGCACAAGTGGTGGTGCTTTCTTCATGGGTTCCAGATTAGTATCTTGGTTCAGCAAGAAACAGAGTTCGATTGCCTTATCTACAGCTGAAGCAGAATATGTGGCTGCAGCATCTTGTTGCACACAACTTCTTTGGATGATGCAGACCTTGCAGGACTTTCAAATCACTTGCACTCCACCCGTCTCTATCTTATGTGATAATACAAGTGCAATCAGCATTTCAAAGAATCCAGTCATGCACTCAAAGACCAAGCACATACCAATCAAGTACCATTTTCTTCGGGAACAAGTGCTTGAGCAGAAGGTCAAGTTGGAGTATGTTCCTTCTAAGGAACAAGTTGCTGATATTCTCACAAAACCACTGCCCAGGGAAACTTTTGAATATCTCAGACAAAAGCTGGGAGTAGTTGATGCTTCATCCTGCTGTTGAAGTTTGTTTGTTCTACAGAAAAGTTGGTATACGCAGGTTACGGAAGGGATATCCGCGTATATACGCCGATTTATGCGGGGTAAGTCGCGTGTATGTTGGACGCTTGTTGCAGAAAGTATATCCGCGTACATACGCCATTTCATGCAGGAGAAATCGCGTATATGAAGTTCTGAACAGCAAGGGCAAACTCTAGAGTTCTGAACAGCAATGGGTATGTCAGAATTCTTCAGGCACAGTTTCAGGGGGTGCAGCAGGCACAGGTTCAGGGGGAGCAGCTTAAAAGTCTCATAAAGCATTGTTGGCATTCAGATGTTTTGGTTGTTGGTTTCAGGAGAAGGAGCTCAGAAAGAAATCATGGTTGCTGATCTAAAAAGATGTTTATCAGATGCTGCTGGTGACTTTCATAAGTCTTGGTCTAGATCTGTTGTCTCTATGTCATGTATCTCTCTTGTGATATCTCTTTTATGGTGTCAAGGTCATGTAACGGCCTATGTTGGTTTCCCCACTATGCCTGGGATGAATGATGTAATATAATTGATTGTTTCTGATGTGTCCCCTCTTGGTAGGGAGTATGGATGTATGTATTGAGTCTTTTGTGATAGGAAGGTCCCTTATGGTGTATAAGTCTTGGTTCTTGTTGAAGAACATCTTTTGCAGATCTTGCCTACAGTCAGGGGGAGCATGTTTCAGCACAGCCAAGCAGAGGTATCAGCATGTTCTCAGGGGGAGCACAGCCCTTTGCCCTTGATGACAAAGGGGGAGAATGATTCTAAGGATCTGAAGGTTGCCATCAAGTCCAAAGGGGGAGATTGTTGGCATTTTGGCTCAGGTATGGCGCTATGATACATGTGTTGTCCTTGATGGCAACTCTCTTTGATGACAGATCTCCGTTCAAGTCTACAGAATGAAGAAGAATTCTCACATACGCAGGTTAATTAAGTCCAAGTTGCGTATACACGCTGGTGATATGCATACTAAGTCGCGTATACGCAGGAGAGCTATATAATAAGGCGCGTATACACGCAGATGTATGAACAGAAAAGTGCGTATATGTCGGGAAGTTTCCTTTTGGTCCATGGTAGTTAGTCCTCGGTACTTGTGCCCATGTCTTTGGACCAAAGTACCTCGACAGTCGTGTAGATCTCTAGTTTTGAAGTTGATGGTTTGGATTTCTATGGTTTTGGCTCTTGGTATTGAGCAAGGCCTAAGGCTATATAAGGAGAAGAAGATCATTAGGCAAAATCATCTTTGGAAAAGGCTTGAATATCTGAAAAAGAAAGAGATCTGATATGCAGGTTCTGGGTTGCTTGATCTAAGCCAAGGAGAGATCACATCGGTTGATGGAAGACTAGATCTAAGGATAGATCGGGATCTAATGGTTTGAAATGCACTATCATGATATGGTTGATTATGCGTATTTCTAGATCTGCATACTGTCGCAATGTTATGTTCTGGGTCTAACTGATGTCTGGTACAGCTGCAAATTGAGAGAGTTTATTTTTAGATCTGTACGCAGGTTGGCTTCGGTAAAAGCGCGTGTATACGCGGGTTTTGCTCATTGAAGTAGCGTATATCTTTTGAAGCTTGATTTTGGGTTTACAGTTGGGTCTGACTGTTATTACAGAGTTCTGTAGTCTGCTCTGTGTTCTGGTAACTGGTGATTGACAGGGTTCAGTGGTTCAGTGATTCAAAGTTTGGTTGTTTTATGCTTCAATGATCTGTTGTGAAAGTTGAATGAATTGTGGTCTTCAGATTGTAATGTTGTGCTTCAGGAATATCCAGTCTGAAAATGTATGAAAGGTGGTACCTGAAAGAAAGAAGATTGTAGGTCAGCACCTACGTACTAGTATCTTGGCTAGTACAAGAGCAAAGGGGGTTGGAGCTCCCTTCCAAGGAAGTTTGGAGAACGAGAGAAGGTTGTAGCCTTCTGCAGGTTGTAGCCTGCGTACTGGTATAAGGCTGCACCAGTACAAAAGATTGTAAACTGAAGTTTCATATTAAAGAAAGATAGAGACGACTTGCAGCAGGTGGTTTTCACCCACATTGGGTTTCCACCTTATATCTTGGTGTTCATGTGTGTGGCTTTTGATCTGTTCTGTTATACTGCACCTGTTTACTGTTAATGTGGTGAATAATGTCCTGATGCACTTAACTGAAGAATAAGCTAACTAAATTATAAGTTTTCTTCTTATACGCTGTTTTATTTAGTCACAGTAGCGTGTACATGCTGGTTCACTTAACTGAAGTAGCGTATATGTTTCTGAGCATTGAAAAAGTTTGATTGATCTGATAATACTGATTCACCCCCCCCTCTCAGTATTATTTCCAACAATTGTCTCTGTTTTGATGGTGTTTTAGGCTACCTATTATGCTCAGGTTTTGGTTTATGTTTTGGTTGAAGGATTTCTTTCAGGGCTTAAGATGTAGTGTTCAAAGAGTAGTGTAACATTGGGCAATGGAGTCTAGAGGTGTGAAATGCTTTAAAATGCTGGAGTGATGATGTTCAGACTGCAGGGCCTATTGTGTATTTCAAACAAACAAATTTAAACTTAAGTGGTGAGGCATGGTCAGCCAACAGAAAGCAATTAAGAATTCTCTATTAAGCTGGTGATGTGAAAGTGAAACATGTTGCACAGGAGCAAACTTGAATTCCTGAAACAAAGATCACTGTGAAAGATATTTTCTGAAAGTGCAGCAATTAAGAATTACACTTATCAAGATTATAGCTGAAGAAAACATTCATTAACAACACGGATTGAACTCAGGGTATTGCATGAATAAGTCCTGAAGGTTATTCTTTTTCTTTGTTGCTAAACACTTAGAAATTAGAAACATATATGGATTGTAAAAGATTAAAGCACATAACAAAGAGAGTTACAGAAACTTATTGTATTGTGAAGTACACAGGAATCCTGCAGTTTTCAACAGACACCAGAACGCATTCAACACTTCAGAACTTTGAGAAATTCCATCACTTTCTTTATTAAACTCTGAGAGAATTACAGCTTAAGAAATTCTTCAAGAGAAATCAACAACAACCCCTGCAAGCTTGTGCGAGGGGCAAATATATACCATCGGTCGTTACAAAATATCTGAGTGCTAAGTTATCTCAGAATTGAATATCTTCATGTTATAGACATTTTTGTGCCTCGCGACATGGAGCATGAAATGTCAATAATTACAGGGATCCTCAGTCCCTAAACATGTTGTTCTTACCCCTAAAAGAACAAGGTCATCAAACAACAGCACTTCCAATCAGTTCTCCACCTGAAAACACTTCAAAACAGGCTTATTTTGGATCATGTCAGCTGCTCCACTGAGCATCTGCGCTGGAATGCAACTGCTCCTCCTTGTACCTGCGCTGGAAGTCAAATCTAATGAAGGCTACCTGCGCTGGGCGAGATTGGCCAAGTGGCACAGTCATTCTGCAAGGTGTCAACTGCCCAGGAAGCTTCCAAACTGACACTTGGTTCATGAGATTCGCCCTGTGATGAGTAAGAGGTACTTGATCACCATGTGTAAGCAAGGATCTCCAAGTGGACTCAAGAAATGAAGATTAACTGAAGAGGGAGAGGACACTAGTCAGCTCTATGCCAGCCTCAAGCTGACTCATCCTCTCTTCTTCTCTCCTATATATAGAGCTCTTCTATGAGGTCTAAGGAGGCTGGAATTTTGTGCAAAGCAAGGAGGTGCTGTTGGTTTACAGTTAGAGCTATTGGGTGATTGTTTTACTAGAGGTGAAGAGGAGAGTTCTTGCTGCTGGGGAGGTGCTGCTGGATTGGAGCCATCATTGGTTGTAACCTTCTCAGAACCCTGTTACTTCTATCAATAAAGTTTTGCATGTTCTCCTATATACTTGTATTGCATTGATGTATTGTATTTACATGTATATTTGATTCACTCTAATCCATGCATCAGTTATGAGTACTTGTATCTTGTAGTTTCCTCTCTTGTTTGTGCAGGATCTGTGTGTAGCTGGACCGGCAAAGAGAGCAAGGAGCTAGGAACAAGAGACAAAGAGAGAGGATAAGGATCGACTAAGCGAAAGACACCAGGTTGGTTAATCTTTCTTCATTCTCTCTGTACTTTCATAAAGGAAATCATCAAAGCTTTACTTTCAGTTGTTGCTAAAGACTGTCACCTTTAGAGTAGGGATAGGGTCATCCGAGTCGGATACTTTTCCCCACAACAAACTGGCGACTCCGCTGGGGAGCCTAGTATCTTGTTGGTGTTTGTAGTATTTTGCTATTCATTTCCTGAAGAAAAGAGTACCAAATCGAAAAGCTTTTGACTATATCAAAAGCGAAGTAGAGGGACTGCTACTCTTGCTCATTTGCTGAGAAAATTCAAGATTTAAAGAGCTAATCTACAAAAGACTCTTTACTCTTTGTGATAGATCTTCATCCTCTTGATCATCCCTTAGCCTGTACTTGACCTATAGCTTTTTATTTCAGCAAAAACAGTGTATTTTTGAGCTTTTTATGACCCGGAAAACTTTGTAGACGTAACTCTCGTGTCCCAGAGCAGGCTGTCCACAGGCAGTCTGCATTACAGCGCAGGTACTCCCTTCGGGAACTGCGCTGAGAGTCAAACTGACAGACCAGAGACTGCGCTGGTCCAGTTAGCCTTTGTCTTGCTCAGTTTTCCCATTGTGTCTTGGCCCTGTTTTCACTGATTTTTTGTTGATTGCTTGCTGGTCATTGTACTTGCTGTAAACCACTTCTCCTTGACATTATTCCGCCTCAGTTGTGTGATGAAACTGTGAATGTTCTTTCAGTATTTCTTGTTTCAGTTACAGTTTCCCATTGTGAAAAGCGAACCAGTATAGCTGTGACCTCTTAGATCCTGAACTGTAAAAGTGTCTTTGTGATCTTATGAGCTAGTTTTATTACTGTTCATGGCTATTTGAGTTTGTTTGCTTTTCATTTCATGGTTTGAATCTATACATTTCCTGTGTTTTAAACAAGTCTATCATAAGGTGTCTTTTTGATTGTGGACAAGCTTGTTTATTTCTACTTGAAATTAGATTCAAAATTATACAACAGTTTCCTTTCTGTCTAGCATCAACATTAAGGATAACGAAAAGAAATACATGCATTGTGCATTTTGCATTTGACTGTATGCTTGACGATTTAGGAAGATGTGCATTTTAGTGTGTGTTCTTTGATCTGTGGAAAAAGTTATGTCTTTCTTTTCCCTCAAGTAGATTAAGGTTTTCAAAGTTGAAAGATTGAAAAGATTTGCTTCTCATTCTTAGATTGCATATAGGAAGTTGTATATATACATCTCGTGGCGAACCTGAAAGGAAAACTGTTAAGAAAGATCAACATTAAAATAAACTCAATTTACATAACAACGCTTTGGAATTTAACGCAAACATCTAGAGGTCTAGGTAGAGACGTGTTCCGGCGTCGTTAAACATAGTGACTGTCGATCTCTACGAAGGTGGGTGATTCCTCCTGAGAGTCGGTGGCACTAACACGGACTTGAGCTCCCGCGTACCGTCGCGTATATTGGGAGACCCCTATAGGCTTTTATCCTTTATCCTTAGGAAACCGTGTCGGCCGCCCTACTGATCGCGATGCAGTGAACACAGCATTCACGAAGATCGACCACCCGTACCGTAAAACGTATTCTGTGGTTTCGCGAAAGGTTTGGCACACCCTCTGCCTAGATCTCCAGAGCAGTTTCTTTTGGCCTTTTTCAAACTCTATAACTGAAAAAGCCCAACCGAGCATTTGTCACTTCGGGCTCGTTAATACATCGAAGGCGACTAGAGTCATCTTTAGCTTTTTCTCGACTCTTAAAACATGAAAAAGCAAGTTTGTGTCTAAAAGTGTCGTTAATAAAATTTATTTTAAGCGGAACATAATCACCTATTATTCCCACGTTGATCTTTCAGTTGAAAAGTATGGAGCCCACCAACCAAGGAAGTAACCTTGGCGGAAGTCCAAATCCCTTCTCCTCTTGGGGAGATGTTGGTGCGCCTCATATGGCTACATTGTCACTTCCAGGTTTGACAATCGGCCTCCCTGTATGGCTCTTTTCAACTAATGTAGTCCAGATCGCCACTAATCCTGAGCAGTCGAATCAACAGTCAGAACAATCTAGAACTACCCACCAGCCTTCCACTTCTTATGATACTTCCTCTGATCCTTCATCTTCGCAAGGTAGAGCCGGCAAAAGCCAGCCTCCCAAGGAGAAGAAGGAAAAGAAGAAGAGAGAAAAGAAGCAGAAGGAGCCTTTGGCGAAGGCGACTGGGGGCAAGCAGAAGAAAACTGACAAAAACCCACACACTGCACCGACCGGGCCTAAATCGCCATGTGTCATTTGCAAAGGGACCCACTTCCATCGTGATTGTCCTTGTATTCCTCGGATACTAAGGGACTGGTCCCCAAGGTTGCACAATCCGGTAGCATCAACCTCTGGTTGTCATGTTGATTGCAATCCGTCAACTAACGAGAGTGAAGGACGAAGAAGGGGACCAAGATCACCCTGTCTATTGTGTGAAGGCAGTCATGCCATCCACAAATGTCCATTCTTAGATGAGGCAAAGAGAGTTTTGGAAGATCGTCCGGTATCACCGTTACGACTTCCTCCTGGATACCAAAAACTCGTGCCTAACCCCTCGATAGTTGAAAATCCAGCTGGCCCGCTCAAGTGGTCAGCTGAAGTGTCGGTCATTGAGAATGAACCTACTGAATCCAGACCAGACGAAAGTCTAAAGGTCGAAACAGCAGTTGACCCGGTTCTTCCTTCAGAGGTTCTATCGTCCAATGACTCCGTCATTGAAGATCCGTCTTCAAATGACACCGTCGCCGAAGAGTCGTCTTCATGCGACACCCTCACTGAAGAGAATAAGGATGACACCATCCAGGTTCTTTTCATCAGCACCGACTCCGATGAGCGTCAGGGCAATGCACCCATTCCTTTATCGCAGGCAGGAACATCATCAGAGTCATATCCGGCCGTATATTCGGTCCCACCACCAAGCAACCTGGTTGTATCCTTTGATTGGAATCAACTAGGCAGACCCCGGTTACCAGCCAGTGTACCATTCAGAATCATTGTCCAGATCTATAGAATGATCATGGCTGGTACTATCATTGATGAAGGGGCGTCTGTGAGTATCCTTTCCTCTGTTGCTTGGAAAGCACTGGGTTCCCCAGCGCTTTTACCTGAGTTGAGAAATCTCTCAGGTTTTGATAAAGGAACCAGTCGACCATTAGGGATCCTCCCCAATGTACCTGTTACATTGAAAGGGAAGACCGTCGAGATGAACGTGATGGTCATCCAAGGACCTTTGGATTATAACCTACTCCTTGGGCGGGACTATATTTATTGCATGGGAGCGATAGTCTCCTCACTCTTTAGAGTAATGTATTTTCCACACGAAGGAAGGGTGGTCAAGCTCGTAGACCAACTTTCGTTTCCGGGATCTCGCATCGCAAATAGTCAAATACCATTCCTAAATGGTCTGTTCACTCAAGATTCGCCTCCACCCTCAGTCCTTCTTCCCGATGAGTGCGAGTGATTCGGAAAGAAAGACTGGAACCCAGGGGGCATGCACCCTGGTCTGCTTCGGGCAGAAGAAACCCCGGGTATAAGGAAGAATTTCCGCAGAAGAATATGACTAGTCCGTACCCTGTCCGAAGGAAGTGGGGTTGTTCTAGAATAATAATCTTTTGTTAAAGTTATGTGTTTGACCAAAGAGTCATTCACCTTTGTCTAAAAAGTGGGCAATGCCCAAGTAGGAATTCCCTTATCGCAACGAATAGTAACCATCTTTGAATTCAAGCCTCGCCCATTAAAACATATGTTTTGAAGGATAAACAGGGGCAGCCTACAAAGTAGGAGACTATATTATTGTGACAGAGGGTAACCATCTTTGGACAACCCAATGATAGACACCGCCGAAGAAAGAGATTGATTTGCGGCAGCAAATCGAACCGTCTTTGGAATAATAAGAAAGAGGCAAGCCTCCCTCAATAATACCAATGTTTTATCTTTGAGTAGTGTTCTTCCATTGTCACAAATAGCTGTTTGTTAAAAGTGGGCCGACGGGAAGCCTGAGTACTGCGTAAGACCCCTTAGAATAACGAGAAGACAAGTATCGTTAACATTAGATTGGCAAGATGACAAGTAACTGTGAACACCCAAAGAAAAGCAGAAGTAGGGGAGAGGAGGGGCAGCCTCGAAATTCTATCCTATACCTGGGGGCATGAAAACCTTCTGGAGTGCAAGCTAGGGTCGGTTATTTATCTGGTTTTAAGATTAGCCGTTTCCAAACTTGCATGAAAGAAGCCTGTGGGGCAAAAGTAAAATTTGCCAAAAGTGAGCATAGCTGTGGTAAGGCATAAGCTCTATAAAAATTGGTCCTTACGGGAGGCGTTCTTTTTATGACTGGTATATCGAGCAGTTTTAGCATATAGTTCATGCTCGTTAAAAAATAAACGCAAAATTCGAGCAGTTTTATGACTGAATTTATGCTCGTTAAAAAATAGAAAAGTGTGAGCAAAAGTTTCCCCCAGAGTTCAAGCTCATGGAAAAAATGAACCGGTAAATAACCTTTTGAGATTGTAAATTCATCAACCATAAGAACCTTGATCGTGTTTTCATCCATCACCTCCACTGTTCATTTGGCCGATCATTCACTTCCATTTGTGTGTTTACCTCTTTTGAGAAACAGCTGCGAAGAGTGATTTCACCTAGCCATCCTCGTGACACTGCCGTGATTGGAAAATTCCAACCTGTACCTGGAATCTGCTGCTATCCCTGTTTATCACTCGTTTCTCAAAAGACGAGTCTTCTTTGAGCTCTTTTCACTGACTCGTAAAATATGAAAAGTTTGCTGAGTTTTGGCCTTCCAGCTCGTTAAATGACCGGAACGCTATCCCTCCTCTAAATTTTAATCTTTTTGGACCTGAGGGATTATTGCACAAAAGGATCGAGCGCTTGTCTTGTTCGGCTCGTTAAAAGTACCGAACAGCCATCCCTTCTGGATTGTTTTATACTTTTTCAGACTTAAGGGATTAGCTGACGAAAAAGGGATTATGGAGTTGACTTTCTGTACCTTTTCAGACTCTCTAAAAATGAAAAGGACCGAGTTTTCCTTGTCGTTAGACTCGTTAAAATGATTAAATAGCGACAAACTTGTCTTTAGACGAGAACGAGTTTCCCTATCGCTAGGCTCGTTAAATCATAGCGATGGGCTTGCCCGAAGGGCAGGTTATAGAACAAGCATATGTTATCCTCCTCAAGCTTGACAAAAATAAAGAGGTACTGGTCAGAAATGACTGGGGAAAAATTGGGAGAACATCAAAGTTTAATGGTAGCAAGTCACTCTTGAACATGACACTTTTCCTCCGTACCACATCGGGTTGGGTTGTTTCATTCACCGGTCTCATCACCATGGTCCTCGCCAAACCATCCACATTTGGGGTAATGCTACCAATCCATCGCATCAGTGTCGTTATATGTTCAAGAGGGGTCATTCTGAAAGTGTCAACCGTGTCCCATCCACTGCCATACATTATCCTTCATCCATTCATGATCGCCACCCTGAATCATATGTCATAGTTTGTTTTCACCTCCACTAAAGTCATTAGCTCCGTTCCGTGTCATTGATGTGGGATTCATTAAGGCCCTCCTTTGACGGATCGCTTCTTGTCGACTTCAGCTCATTATCCAAGAAGTTGATCTAGGAACACCCCCATCAGTACTTTGAAGCTTGTATGCCTCAATGGCAAGTTTCTCACTTCCGGCGACAGGTATACATCAATGACCTTCGACCAGAAGATTTTGCGTGGCGTTCGACGCCAAGTCCTTTATTCACGCCACGTGAATTGTACTGCAGAACCTTGAGGATCATCGTCATTATTGGTGATTCCTCTCGCGCTTGTTAACGGTTTTCATCATTGACCGGTAATCAAGCGATGTCTTTCCATGTTCGACTTCAGCGCAGTTCTCACATGGATCGACTTGTACTTAGAGTGAAGATCAAACGAGTTTGAAGACCCCGGATCTAGTTTCATCCATCCGGGCTGCGATATATATTCAGGAAATATAAAAGCATTTGCCATGTACATCATTGCAGCAGATGATCATCCTATTCAAAGGATGATAATTTCAGCAGAAAATTATCAGTCTACCTTCAGACGATCGTCTGTCATATGTACCAAAATGTATTTATAAAAGCTGAGCATGGGAATGCCCGCCTCAGCTAGATCATGAAAATAGAATGAAAAATAATGTATTGTATTGTATTGTATTACAGGGCGCCTCCTCAGCACTGGAATGAACTTCGGACCCTCTAGATAAAGCATTTCACCCGATAAACGGCCTCATACTTTAGGGGGCAACTGTTATAGACATTTTTGTGCCTCGCGACATGGAGCATGAAATGTCAATAATTACAGGGATCCTCAGTCCCTAAACATGTTGTTCTTACCCCTAAAAGAACAAGGTCATCAAACAACAGCACTTCCAATCAGTTCTCCACCTGAAAACACTTCAAAACAGGCTTATTTTGGATCATGTCAGCTGCTCCACTGAGCATCTGCGCTGGAATGCAACTGCTCCTCCTTGTACCTGCGCTGGAAGTCAAATCTAATGAAGGCTACCTGCGCTGGGCGGGATTGGCCAAGTGGCACAGTCATTCTGCAAGGTGTCAACTGCCCAGGAAGCTTCCAAACTGACACTTGGTTCATGAGATTCGCCCTGTGATGAGTAAGAGGTACTTGATCACCATGTGTAAGCAAGGATCTCCAAGTGGACTCAAGAACTGAAGATTAACTGAAGAGGGAGAGGACACTACTCAGCTCTATGCCAGCCTCAAGCTGACTCATCCTCTCTTCTTCTCTCCTATATATAGAGCTCTTCTATGAGGTCTAAGGAGGCTGGAATTTTGTGCAAAGCAAGGAGGTGCTGTTGGTTTACAGTTAGAGCTATTGGGTGATTGTTTTACTAGAGGTGAAGAGGAGAGTTCTTGCTGCTGGGGAGGTGCTGCTGGATTGGAGCCATCATTGGTTGTAACCTTCTCAGAACCCTGTTACTTCTATCAATAAAGTTTTGCATGTTCTCCTATATACTTGTATTGCATTGATGTATTGTATTTACATGTATATTTGATTCACTCTAATCCATGCATCAGTTATGAGTACTTGTATCTTGTAGTTTCCTCTCTTGTTTGTGCAGGATCTGTGTGTAGCTGGACCGGCAAAGAGAGCAAGGAGCTGGGAACAAGAGACAAAGAGAGAGGATAAGGATCGACTAAGCGAAAGACACCAGGTTGGTTAATCTTTCTTCATTCTCTCTGTACTTTCATAAAAGAAATCATCAAAGCTTTACTTTCAGTTGTTGCTAAAGACTGTCACCTTTAGAGTAGGGATAGGGTCATCCGAGTCGGATACTTTTCCCCACAACAGTTCACCAACTTTTCAAGATATTTAGATCAGAAAGTTATTACATCATTGAATACAAAGTAAATGCATCTTTATGCTTGTCAGAAGATATTTTGGCCTTTGGAGGCCACTGAGTCGGTTGGAGTGATCTGCATAAATGCTGAGAAATGCGCTTTTGGAGCTGCTCTGCTGTAGCTTCTCGGCCTGGACACCTGTAGCTTCCTACTTTGCTTCGTTGGCCGAAATTTCTGCTGAGTTGGCTCAGCTTTAATCTTTAATGCATGCTGATTCTTTTTAAACTGTCCTGTGTATGACAATTTTGCATTTTCGATGATCAAAATTTGTTGAATGGCTTCCTGTTTATAAAATTGTCTGTATGGCCTTAGTCCACCATTCTAGTGTAGGTAGTTGATGCCTGAGAATTGCATCCATAGTCTCCTCTGCCTCTGTATACTTATAAAAATTGGGAGGCGCCTCAAACAGGTGTTTGATTTCATTCATTATAAAAAATAAATTTTCTACCCTGTTGTAGAGAGTTTGTCCTGTGCCTGGCCCTGTTTCCTCTGAGGTTGGGCTTCTCATTGATCTGACTTGTGGCAAATGTGTTAACCCTTTTGGCATACTGGTCATGTGTGAACAATCTCCCTGCGGTGTTCAGTAAGCTAGGGAACCCTCTGTTTTCTAGCACCTGAAACTTCTCCAAAAACTTGTTTACCTCAGTCTGCATATCCTGGGTTCTTCTCTCTAATGTATGTACTAAGTTTCTCAGTGTAAGAACCCTTTTGATTAACTGAATGTGCTCAGTTCTGTTTGAGATCCCCATGGCAGCCAACTGAGTACTTGTCCTATTGTTAAGCACATTAATCATCCTGGTGGCTATTTCAGGCATGTTGCTTAGAGCAGCTCTTGATCTTTGAATCTCAGTCTGTGCTTTTGGAATGAGCTCTAACTGCTCATGGATTGTTTCAATATATTGCCATTTCTCATTAATAGATTGGCCAATGTTAGCCCACAACACTATTTTAAGCTCAGCCACCACCTTATCTAATTTGAGCTCATTCTCTAGCTCTTTGATTCTATCTTTGAGGGCTTTTATCTCCCTGCCCTTTTCTGCCACAGACTGCTTGGATTTGTCATATCTATCATTCACTTTGGCCAATTTATCCCTGGTCTCATTCAGCTCTGTCATTTGAGCTTCCAGGGCCTGGATCTCATTCCTCAGCCTTTGCATGTCCAGGCTTGGGGCCTGCTATGTTGCTGGTGGTGCTGCTGAAGTGGATGCTGCTGCCTGTTCTGCTTGTTGAGGAGGAGGAACAGTGATTGGAGCAGTTTCCTCAAGGTTTATTACTTCAGGAGGAGGCTGGGAGGTCTGACCTTCTTCTCTTTGCTTCAAAGCTGCCTGTAGTGTTGCCTGTGCAGCCTCTGATTCTCCCAGCTTTTCTTGTGTCTGGATTAACTGCTTATATAGAGACACCAGCAAGGTTGAGGCCTCTTGATCATGCCTCTGCTGGGCAACCTCATCTGTTTGAGGGTGAATTGTGGCTGGCATTTTGATCTTTTTCTTCAAAGCAGCCATGTCTGCATCCCTTAACTTCAATATCTCCTGGATGCCCTTGATATCTTTGGGATCATGCCCAATCTCAATAATTATATCTTCTAAGGACCTAATTCTGTTGTCCTTAGCCTGTGATGATGCCCTTTCCAACTCAAGTTGGGCAGCTGTATTATTAAGGCTATTTTCCAGCCTATAATTGTCCAATGTTTTGTCAGCCAAGGAGGCATAGACCATCTCACCTGTTTGCTTATGCAACTCAATTTTATCCATTGGGTGGATGTCTTTGGCAAGGACCTCAAGATTGGTCCTTATATAATCTGCATGAGACTGGGGTTGTTGATCCAGGTGGATGTTGGTGGCCACCCACCAACCCATTTGGACCCCCACAACTGTCTCTTTCAGTCTTTTCAATTTCCTAAATTATAGCACAGTTTACTATTTTTAGCAGTTTTTCGGGTCCTGAACTTCCGGAGCCGTTTTGAGGCCCTAAACGACGTTTTTTTTGGGATTCTGGGGCAACATGGGTCCATGGATCGATGTTGCCTCCCAAAGTGGTAGTACTCGGATAGATCTTTCTAACGAGCTATCGTACGCGTCAAACGGAGATCGTATGCCAAAGTTACGACCCCGGGAAATTGATGTACCAATTTACCCAAACGGGGCCCACAATTTGGCGTTTCATCTTCTTGGGTTAGGTTTCGGGATGTCAAGGGTTTTCCATTGTTTCTCAACAATAAATAGGCCTTCGAGCCTCATTGTAACACAGTTCGGAACAGTTCAGAGGCATGTAGCCGCACATCTCTTCTCAAAGATAAGCTACCATCGCCCTAGCTGGTTTATTTCCATTTCTGGTTGTAAGCATATTTCAGTATTTTCCATTAATGAAATGAAGCATTATTTCCACCGCATCTATGTGTTTATGGTTATTGCATCTCTGTATTTATGGTTATCTTTGTAATCTATTGCGTTCCTGTTTAAATCCGGATCAGTGGTATCAGAGGGGTCTGCGTTTTCTCTGTTTTTCTTTGCATGTCCCCAACGAGGTCTGGATATAAGGAGTTAGGGCTTGAACTGGTCGAACCTTTGCAAGACCAGCCTCACAAATCCCGACGGCCTCCCATGGTAGATGAGAAGAAAGACGAGGGGGCAGGAGATCCTATCAAAATCTTGCTCGAAGAAGCGCTCGAGCGACAGAGGAACGCCATGATGGATAGCTTTGTGCAGATCCTTCAGCGGCTACCCAGAGGCGACGCATCGGCTTCCAACAGCGACTCTGGAAATGCCACACCCTTCAAGGTACAAGTTAATTTTGAAATCCCCATCTTCGAGGGTCAAATAGACGCAGATGCCGTAGATAAATGGTTAAATCTGCTAGATGGTTATTTTTCTGTTCATGAATTTTCAAGTCGGGAAAAGATTGTTTTCGCTCTTCTCAAAGCAGCCCCCCACATCAAGGACTGGTGGGAAACCTACTGCGAGCAGAAGGATGAAAATACAGGCTCACTATTTTCAGCCGCACCCACTTGGAATGACTTCCGGGATGCCATCAAGGAGCAATACTACCCTGTCGGAAGCTATGAGGACAAATACATCAAATGGACCACACTGCGGCAGGGACGAGACCAAGATGTGCCGGAGTTCACAAACATTTTTCATACCCTTCGCACACAGTTGGGTATCAAAGATTCTGAGCTACATCTGGTACTCAAATACCGCGGCTGCCTACGCAGATACATCCAGGAAGAGATGGTGTTCTTGAACATCTCCTCACTCGGCAGAGCATATCGATACGCTGTCAAAATCGAGCAAAAGTTCAAACAGAAGAAGCGAGACTTTGGATCTGCAAATCCAAAGCCCAAAGGACAAAGCCAAGGCGGGGTGACCCAAGACAACCCGTCGAAGCCGCAAGAAAAGAACAACACCACGAAGCCGAAGAAGGACACAGGGAAGTGGTGTGGTTCCACAAGAGTCCCACTCATAACACAAGTGAGTGTCAGACCAAGCAGTCACTGGTGGCTGAGTTGAAGGCTTCCGAATCAGATGCCTGTTCCGACCCTGAGCCAGAACCCAACAAGGGGAATGGCAAAGGGAAGAAAATCATTGATGCGGATCCCAGTGCCACTGTTGCCACCGCCAAGATCAAGAAAAATGAGCCCGAAGATCCAGAGGAGGGGGAGCGTCTTTTCCACTCACAGATGTGGGTGAAGGGTTCACCGCTGCGATTCATTGTCGACAGTGGTAGCCAAAAGAACCTGGTTTCAGCAGAGGTCGTGAAGCGGTTGGGTCTACCGACTACACCACACCCACAGCCGTACAGTATCGGGTGGCTTCATGAAGGACGAGATCTGAAAGTTCGCCAGCAGTGCCGCCTTCCCTACAGCATCAAACCATTCACAGACGAGGTATTGTGTGATGTTACACCTCTGGATGTTTGTGATGTATTACTAGGCCAGCCATACTTGTGGAGGCGACATGCCGTGTATGAGTCAAGGCCTCGGGCTGTCATTATTTCTTTGAATAATTCATTATACAGGATACCAGAGGTAGCCCCACCTACCGCCACATCTTTGATCACTACCAAGAAAGGCATCAAGCTCATATCACAGACCAGGAAATTCATCTGTCTGGTCCACTCCCAAAGTAAGGGGAAGATTGTTGCTACATCCATGACCCCTGCAAAGGGTTCCTCTACGCAGCAGCAGCAGCAAAGGAATACAGTCATGACAAGACACAGGAACAACTTCTCCTCACCCACAGGGGTACCAAACAAGTTTCAGGTGGGCGACAAAGTTTGGGTACATCTGCAGAGGGAGCACCTTACCAGAACCCATCAGAAACTCAGACCACTCCGACATGGTCCTTACACCAGTACCAAGGCTACGGGCAACAATGCTTTGAAGCACAGCATTCCTCCATTCCTTCGCTTGCACCGAGTGTTCAATATGGACCATTGTCGACCATGCTTTCCACCATTTTTGGACACATCAGAGATTGCAGAACAGCTCACCAGAGACCCAGCTCAGCAGAAGCTTCCTCATCTCAGGGAGGAACTCAACGCAATGGGGACCATTGCTTCCTAAGGGGGGAGGAATGATCCAGGTGGATGTTGGTGGCCACCCACCAACCCATTTGGACCCCCACAACTGTCTCTTTCAGATTTTTCAATTTCCTAAATTATAGCACAGTTTACTATTTTTAGCAGTTTTTCAGGTCCTGAACTTCCAGAGCCGTTTTCAGGCCCTAAACGACGTTTTTTTGGGATTCTGGGGCAACATGGGTCCATGGACCGATGTTTCCTCCCAAAGTGGTAGTACTCGGATAGATCTTTCTAACGAGCTATCGTATGCGTCAAACAGAGATCGTATGCCAAAGTTACGACCCCGGGAAATTGATGTACCAATTTACCCAAACGGGGCCCACAATTTGGCGTTTCATCTTCTTGGGTTAGGTTTCGGGATGTCAAGGGTTTTCCATTGTTTCTCAACAATAAATAGGCCTTCGAGCCTCATTGTAACACAGTTCGGAACAGTTCAGAGGCATGTAGCCGCACATCTCTTCTCAGAGATAAGCTACCATCGCCCTAGCTGGTTTATTTCCATTTCTGGTTGTAAGCATATTTCAGTATTTTCCATTAATGAAATGAAGCATTATTTCCACCGCATCTATGTGTTTATGGTTATTGCATCTCTGTATTTATGGTTATCTTTGTAATCTATTGCGTTCCTATTTAAATCCGGATCAGTTGTGCTACAGCTGGCAAGAAATGACTCATGATCATTTTGCCTTCACTAACTTCAAAAGCAGACATCAGTCTTTGCTGGTTAGTGGGAGCCATCTTCAGCAAATGATTATAGAGCTGTATTTTTATGGGCTCATTTCTTTTCTTTATGTCTATGAACTGATGTTTGATGCTCAGTTCACCCTCCCTCTGCTGGCTAGAGGAGCTGACTTCTCCTCCCACAGTTCTGTTCTGTTCCTCTTGGAAGGAACTCGCAGATGCTTCCCTGCTAGGTGGGCCCATGCCCAGAGACTGCCCTGTTGGAATTTCCTCATCAGAGAAAGGGTTCAATCTCTGTCTTTTCTCATCATGACTTTCTGATGTAGTCAAGGGAGTCTCTCTGTCCCTTTTTCTGCTAGTATCCTCCTTTTGTGGAGTTTGGAGGATTGATGCATCAACTGATGTTTCTTGCCTAGGAGGCACCATATTTTGTGCCTGCTGTTTTGCGGAAATTGGGGCCTCAACTACCCCTTCTTGCTGTGGGGGCTGCTATTTATTATGCTGCCCTTCTTCTTGGTGGCTGTTTAGTATCCATCTCTTTTTCCTTGCCCTTGCTAGATATATCTTCAGTGGCTTTGGGTGCTTGCTGATTTACAGTCGAGGAGGATGCAACTGCTCCCACTTGTGTGCTTGGCAGTGAAAACACCTGTGAACAAAGTTCAAGGTCAGCCATCTTTTTAAGATTCCTCACCGCTCTTTGATTCAGCTCTTCTTGTGTAACCGGCTCTTCTAGGGTTCCTCTCCTCCATTTTGCTTGGTTTGCATGTTTTTCAATGTGAGGGATGTTTACATGATCATAGCCAGAGAGTCTATATCTGAGCCTTCTCAAAGTGATGAAGTGGTTGGGGTCATAAGATTTCCAGAGGAAACTGGTTTGAAGGCCAAGGGACTCAAGCATCCTGTCTGCTTCTCTCCAACCTTCCTCCCTTTGGTTATAGACAAAGTGGCCAAGTTGGCTCCTGACTCTCAACTGTGCTTTCTTGCCTTTGCCTGAAAAGTGAAGCACATCAACATTGCCAAACTGCCTGAAGTATTCTAGGGCAGATAGCCTCATAGGCACATATCTGGGTAGTCTGTAGGGAGGCAGTTCACACCCATACATCCTGATGACGGTGTGGTGCTGGTAAAAGTACCAGTCTCCAATGCTGTATGATTTGGATAACTGCAGGATCCTTTTCATTTCATCTGTGAGCCTCGGAGGAGGTGAGCCCATCATCATTGACATAGCTGGGTGGATGAACTGATCTATGAACTCACAATAAGTATAAGGAGTTTCAAATCTACAGTGGAAAACAGATGACCAATAGACCACTGATCTTGGATTGCCTTGGGCATCCTCTCTTTTGATTGGAAAAGAGAATTTTTGATGTTGATGATATAAGATCAAGTGGTAAATGTAGGAGTTATATCTGAACACTCTTTCTCTTGCCAGGTTCATTAGTTGCTCATGTATTTTGTCTGCTATATAGGTGGCATAGTCATAGCAGATAGGAGACTTTCCAGGAGCAAACATGAGCATGATTACCAGCACAGTTTGATCAACAAACTCAATGGAGTTGTAGCCGAAAATGGGACTAATCATGTCTGCCAGATCTCTGCCCAGTTGGTTGAGGTATACTTGATTGATAGGAGGATACTTCACAGAGTCAGAGCCAATGTATAGCTGGTTTAGTTTGGTGACCTGAGCATCTGTCATTCTGGCTCCTTGATTTATCAGGTCTACAAGTGATAGAGGGACCAGTTTCTTCTCAGTCCTGAAGCAGAGCATATCCTTGATAGCTTCTGGGGTGACATAAAACACAGCTGATCCTGAAGGGTCAAGAACTGCCCTCTGAGTGGGGTCATAGTTTTCAGCACACAGATGGATCAAATCAGGGAATTGGTTAACTTGAGGGAGCTTAAAAATAGGGAGGAATGAGTCCCATATGCCCAGCACATCTGTTCCAGCCTCATGCTTGGCCTTCAATTCATTGAGCAGGTGGATGTGGAACTTAGTACCCATCAGCATTTCCTCTGAAATCTGATAGTCCATGTCTGCCAGAGACTGCCATTCCAATTGTCTCTGAGGGGCATTTAATGGAGCAACGTTCAATGCTATTGGAGCTACTGGTGGATCCATGATTTCACCTAAGATTATGGATGGAGTTGCTATGCAGAGCAACACAAAGAGTTTTCTTCAACGAAAAATTTGAATTGTATCGAACAGAGGGTGAGTGAAACAGCTGCAGCAATTGAAATACTGTTTAAAGTGCGAATAAGACCAATGTGTGGTCTCAATCTGTCTTTTTTAACAGGTAGGTGCAGTTTCAGTAAGTTGTTTCGCGATTGCGCGAACAAAGTGCAATTTTTTGTGAAAATATGGGCAAACAAGGCTCAACTAGTGTTTTTCGAGCTCACAGTTGTAAATGGGGGCTAGGCACCAAGATTTCGCCGGTGAATTTTGCGAGTTTTTTGTCGTTTAAGCTCTTTTGAGGGAATTCACAGACAAAGTAGGCATATGAAGGATTTATAATGGAAAATACCTGGTAAAGAGCGAGCAATGGTCACGGATGACTGTAGAAATAGCGCGCCGGAGGTCTCCGAGTTGATTTCAGCAAAGGTGGTGCAATTTTGGACGTAAAATCATGCAGAGAAAGCAACAGCTCTTGCGGCAAAAAGTATGAAAAAACGCGAAAATTGGCCTAAATATGGATTTTTGGCATATTGGCGCGTTTTTTGGATGACGTCAGCATGACGTCATCAGGTGGGGTCAAGGTCGGATGACGTCAGCATGACGTCATCGGGTGAGGTGGCAGGTTCTGATTGGTCCACGGATATGATGAGGTGGCGGACATATCAGCGCGGGGGCGGACGAAGGAGCTGACGCGACGGCGGGGTGGCACTGACGTGGGTATGACGTGGTGGTGACATTGGCTGGGCGGATCGACCGAAAACCGGGATCGGTTAGCGGTTTCTCATCGCACCGCTTATGATACGGAAGAGGGATTTGTCAGGCGTACCTCTGATGAGCTGTGGGGATGACGGGTGGTGGAGGCCTGACGTCACCTTTTGACAGATATCGGGAGGTATCTGTCGGATGTCGGGGCCGGTCTGATATGGATTGAGGCCGTCCGATCAAAAGCGCTCAATCGGACGGTTGACGGGTCGCTGAGTTGATCGGATGATACGGACGGGGATGAGGATTAAAATAATATATTTTTGGGGCGCGCGCTCAGCGGAAACTTTTGGAATATAGTGTTTGTAATGTTTTCCAATGAAAAATAATGCGGCCCCGACACTTTGGATAATTGGCAAAAGTGGGTTTTGATATTATTTTGCAATTTAGAGCGGGTATGGGTAAAATGGGTCTTTTTATAAGGTTTTCTTGGTAAATGAAGGTTTTAAAGGGCAAAATGAATTCAGAAGAGGGGGGGGTTAGGCTTAGGTTTATCAAAGTGACCAGATGTCATTTTGATCCCTGACAGAAGGCACATGGATATAATGCCAAGGGGAGGGATATTTATACAATGTTTGGGGTTTATACACCATGGTGTTATAATACTAGGGAAAGGGTAATATAGGGGAATTATATAATAGAGTTAGGGTTAATATGGATGAAAGGAGTGGATGAGGGGAGATAACACTAAGCTTTTTTGAAAATAACTTAGCTTAAGGAGTAGATCAAAATGAAAAGAGTTTTAGACAAGAAATGTGGCTTCTAATAGGACTAAGAACCACCATAGAACCATGAATTCTTTCATGAATCACAACTGATGAGGGGATATTAGTAATGAATGGGAAAGGGAATAAGTGGGAAGTTAGACATGCTTCTGTGCTTGCTGCAACCTGATAGAGAAGAAGACTTCTCCATCCATTGACTTTGCTTTGTGAAAAAGGTTAGCATACCTTCAATTGTAAGGAATGATACTTCTGCAACCCCAACTGCCTACCCATCTACTTGCCTAGCATTTTTTGTTTCTTCTTGGAGGGTGCACTTAGGCTTGCAGACCCTTACTTGCCTTTTCTTTTCTTTGGCTTTTTCTTTTGTTTTTCTATCTACTTCTACCCTTATTTCTTCCAAGGTCCCAGATTAAGCTGTTGGGAGCCTTTCTTCTCTACCTAAACTACTTGTCTGCCAAGATTAAACAGTTTGGACAGACTTCTTTCTCTATTCTACAACTGAAAATTCAAAACATGGCATGATCCAGATTAGGCTGTTGGACCATCCATCAAAATTTGAGTCCACATCAAGCTATAAGCACATATTATATTCTCTTGGAAATATGTGATCTTTGCATCATCAAAGCAGAGCATATTTGGATTTTTTCATTGCCAATCATGAAATATGAAACCTAATGGTATAGGTAGCTAACACCAGCATCAGAATAGCACACGCAGAATAAATGCGCAATAGACATCCGACTCATTCAGCCTAGAAAGTCAAAATTTTCTCACATAATAGACAGCTAGCAAGCTAATATTAACTGAAGTGTTTAATTCTTCATTTACTCCCTTGGAAGAGTTGGTGATGTAATTTATTACATGAAGACTCGTCATCTAGATATTTTGTATCTTATTTTTTGTATATATATACCTCCCAATAGAACGTATTTGGGGTTGGTTGGTGATTCTCTCTAAGAGCTACGTTGTAAATTTTCAGAATTTAATACAAACTGCTGGTGAAATTGATGCCCTCTGTGCTGTCTGGATGTGAAATGAACTGTGTTCTGCCTCAGAATTCCTGTGTCGTTTAATGGAATAATAAGTTATTCTAAACCGTGTTTTATCTTTCTGTATATGCAAATTTCAAGTATGTTTCATGATCTTAGTAACAGAGAAGAAAGAATAGCTCAGGACTTGTTTAAATACACCCTCTGATCAATCTCTATTTCTAATTATGTTTTCTTCAGAATTAGCCATAAATATGAATTCTTAATTGCTCATGTTTGAATTGATTCTCTCACTATGGATGCTTTTTAGGAATTCTTAACTGCTCCTAGATAATATTCTCACACTTTCCCTCTATAAGCATAGTGAAAGATCCTTGATTGCCTTTCATTCCCTGATTTCATGCCATCTATTCCCAGATTTGAAGAATTATCCCATAGATGTCTATCTGGCTCTGTAGCATCACCTTTTCCTCAAGAAACACTTACAACAGTATACCATCATTGACTCCATTGCCCAATATTCTAGACAGTTCTGAAACTGCATCCTAGTTCTGCCTGAAATCATCATCCAACCAAATTCAAAACAAAACTTTGTACATCATAACTAGCCTAAAATTACACCAAACAAAGTTAAATAAAAAGGAGAGAGCCCTCTCTGGCTGCAGGTAGGCTAGGAACTGTAGCTAAAAGATTGGTTAGTGGTTACCTCGGTCGTATTCCATTAGGAGCCAGGGAAAAACCTGAGTGATAACATCATTGGCGACTCCACTGGGGACAGAACGAATTTTTCCAAGTGTTGTCTATTCTGTAAAACTACAGATGAAGCCTGAATGTCAGCCAGGAAGCAATTGAAACTTTTCTTGCTTTACATTTGCAGGATTAAATAAAAGCTGCTTCAGTCAATCTTCATTCTAGTTTTAAGCTCTAAACAGTTGTTCCAAAAATTTGATTAATTCCTTCCTAAACTAGAAACATTCCCACAAAAATACCAAAATAAAATTTGGAAGCTGGCTCCAAGGAAGAAAACTCGTTATACCAGGTCAAATCCTAACCCAGATCCTCCAACTCTTTTGGAAAATCCCAACCAAATCCCAAAGATCCTTAGGAAACAAGAAAAACAAGAAGAGTTTGTTGACTCTAGCCCTGAAGCAGTTCAACAAAGTTATATTCCAACCCCTACTAAACCTTCAATCCACCCTCACATTGCTCCTTCTTCTCCTTCTTCCTTGTCCACCTCTCAAAGCACTTTCCCTACATCGCCATCTACTACCCATATTTCTACCACCGTTATTGTTATTCCAGCTGTCCCATTCCTTCCTTTTGTCCCATTTGTTCCTATAAATATGGAAAATAGATATGCCTGTTGTTGGGAAAAGTATCCAATACGGAATGACCCTATCCCACTCTAAGGGTGATAGTACCTCAGCAACAACCGAATGCAAAGCTATTCGAGATTACTTCTTTATGAGATATAAGAGAGAGGAGAAAGAGATCCACTAACTGTTATCTTCCGCTAATGATTGATCCAATCTTCTCTCTTTGCTGCTTGCTCCCAGCTCCTTGCTCTTTCACTGGCCCAGCTACACAAAGATCCTGAAAAAGCACCAGAAAAGGAAACTACAAGAAGCATACATCCATAATTGATTCAAGGATTAGAATAAATCAAATATACAAGCATCAATACGCCATTGAGACACATGCATATAGAAGAACCTCAAATGCTTTATTAATGGAAGAAGTAAAGTTCTGAGAGTGTTACAACCATAAGAGGCCTAATCCAGCAACACCTCCCAGCAGAAAGAAATCTCCTCTTCACCTCCTTCAAGCAAATCACCCAATAGTTCTATACTCAAACCAACAGCACTTCCTGACAGTCACAAAATTCCAGCCTCCCTGGACCTCATGAGAGAGCTCTATATATAGGAGATTTGGAGAAAGGATGAGTCAGCTTGAGCTTGGCATGGAGCTGACTAGTGTCCTCTCCCACTTCAGTTATTCTTCAGTTCTTGAATCCACTTGGAGGTTCTTGCTTCCACTTGGAGATCTAGACCCTCTTACTCATCACAAGGTGAATTCCTTGATCCAAGTGTCATTTTGGAAGCTTCCTGGGCATTTGACACATTGAGGAATGACTGTGCCACTTGGCCAAACTCGCCCAGCGCAGGTAGCCTTCATTTCTTTTGACATTCAGCGCAGGTACAGAGTGGAGCAGTTGACATTCAACGTAGATGCTCAGTGGAGCAGTTGACATGATCCAAAATTAGCTTGTTTTTGAGTGTTTTCAGGTGGAGAACTGATATTTAGTGTTGTGGTTTGCTGACCTTGTTCCTCTAGGGGTAGGAACAACATGTTTAGGGACTTTGGATCCCTCAGATTATTGACATTTCATGCTTCATGCTATAAGGCACAAACATGTCTATAACAGTTGCCCCCTAAAGTATGAGGTCGTTTATCAGGTGAAATTCTTTATCAGGAGGATCCGAAGTTCATTCAATCACTGAGAGGCGTCCTGTAATAAATACAATACAATACATTATTTTTCATTCTTCTTTCATGATCTAGCTGAGGCGGGCATTCCCATGCTCAGCTTTATAAATTCATTTTGGTACATATAACAGACGATCGTATGATGGTAGACTGATAATTCTCTGCTGAAATTATCATCCTTTGAGTAGGATGATCATCTGCTGCAATGATGTACATATCAACTGTCTTTATTTTTCCTGAATATATATCGCAGCCCGGATGGATGAAACTAGATCCGGGGTCTTCAAACTCGTTCGATCTTCACTCTAAGTACAAGTCGATCCATGTGAGAATTGCGCTGAAGTCGAACATGGAAAGACATCGCTTGATTACCGGTCAATAATGTAAACCGTTAACAAGCGCGAGAGGAATCACCGATAATGATAATGACCCTCAAGGTACTGCAGTACAATTCACGTGGTGTGAATAAAGGACTTGGCGTCAAACACCACGCAAAATATTCTGGTCGAAGGTCATTGATGTATACCTGTCGCCGGAAGTGAGAAACTTGCCATTGAGGCATGCAAGCTTCAAAGTACTGAGGGGGGTGTTCCTAGATCAACTTCTTGGATAATGAGCTGAAGTCGACAAGAAGCGATCCGTCAAAGGAGGGCCTTAACGAATCCCACATCAGTGACACGGAACGGAGCTAATGATTTTAGTGGAGGTGAAAACAATCTGTGAAATATGATTCAGGGTGGCGATCATGGGTGGATGAAGGATAATGTATGGTAGTGGATGGGACACGGTTGACTCTTTCTGAACACATCTCTTGAACATATAATGACACTGATGTGATGGATCGGTAGCATTACCCCAAATGTGGATGGTTTGGCGAAGACCATGGTGATGAGACCGGTGAATGAAACAACCCAACCCGATGTGATACAGAGGACAAAGTGTCATGTTCAAGAGCGACTTGCTACCATTAAAGCTTTGAGGTTCTCCCAATTTTTCCCCAGTCATTTCTGACCAGTACCTCTTTATTTTTGTCAAGCTTGAGGAGGATAACATATGCTTGTTCTATAACCTGCCCTTCGGGCAAGCCCATCGCTATGTTTTAACGAGCCTAGCGATAGGGAAACTTGTTCTCGTCTAAAGACAAGTTTGTCGCTATTTAATCATTTTAACGAGTCTAACGACAAGGAAAACTCGGTCCTTTTCATTTTTAGAGAGTCTGAAAAGGTACAGAAAGTTAACTCCAAAATTCCTTTTTCGTCATCTAATCCCTTAAGTCCGAAAAAGTATAAAACAATACAGAAGGGATGAGTTTTCGATAACTTTAACGAGCCGAATAAAACAAGCGCTCGACCTTTTTGTGTAATAATCTCAGGTCCAAAAATATTAAAATCTAGAGGAGGGATAGCTCTTCCGGTCACTTTAACGAGCTGGAAGGCCAAAACTCGGCAAACTTTTCATATTTTACGAGTCAGGAGAAAAGAGCTCAAAGAAGACTCATCTTTTGAGGAACGAGTGAAAAACAGGGATAGCAGCAGATTCCAGGTACAGGTTGGAATTTTCCAATCACGGCAGTGTCACAAGGATGGCTAAATGAAATCACTCTTCGCAGCTGTTCCTCAAAATGGGTAAACAATCATATGGGGGTGAACGATCGGCCAAATGGAATGGAGGTGGCAAGTGCAAACACGACCAAGGCTTTTTATGGCTAATAAATTTACGATCACAATGGTTATTTACTGGAATAGGTTCATTTTTTAATGAGCTTAAACTCTGGAGGAAACTCTTGCTCACGCTTTTCTATTTTTTAACGAGCATAAATTCCACGGTAAAACTGCTCGATATACCAGTCATAAGATAAGAAATGTCTCCTGCAAGATTCCAATTTTTATAGAGCTTGCACCTCACATAAGATATGCTCCCTCTCATCCTTTCTTTATGCAAGTTCGGAAACGGCTAATCCCAAAAACAGATAAATAACCGCTCCTAGATTGCACTCCAAAAGGTTTGCATGCCCCCAGGTATAAAGTACAATTTCAAGGCTACCCCTACTTATCTGATAAAACATTTGTTTTAAAGGGTGAGGCTTGCCTCTTTCTGGTTACCCAAAGATTGTTTTGTTAACACCATCAAACGAAAACTCTTCCTCGGCACTGTCTACCGAAGTAGACAATGGTGAATGACCTTTGTCAGACAAGTAACCTTATCAAAAGAATCCTATTCTAGAACAACCCCTCTTCCTTCCACGGACGGGGTACGGACTAGTCATATTCCTTCGTGGAAATTCTACTTTATACCCAAGGTTTCCTCTGCCCGAAGCAGACCAGGATGCATGCCCTCTGGGTTCCAGTCCCATCTTTCTGAATCACTCGCACTCATCGGGAAGGAGGACTGGGGGTGGAGACATTTCTTGGGTGAATAGACCATTCAGGGTTGGTATTTGACTATTTGCGATGCGTGATCCCGGAAATGAAAGTTGGTCTACGAGCTTGACCATTCTTCCTTCGTGTGGAAAACACATTACTCTAAAGAGTGAGGAGACTATAGCTCCCATGCAATATATATAGTCTCGTCCAAGGAGTAGGTTATAATCCAAGGGTCCTTGAACGACCATCACGTTCATTTGAACGGTCTTCCCTTTCAATGTAACAGGCACATTGGGGAGGATCCCTAACGGTCGACTAGTTCCTTTATCAAAACCCGAGAGATTTCTCATCTCAGGAAAAAGCACCGGGGAACCGAGTGCTTTCCAAGCAATAGAGGAAAGGATACTCACAGATGCCCCTTCATCAATGATAGTTCCAGCCATTACCATTCTATAAATTTGGACTATGATTCTGAATGGTATACTGGCTGGCAACCGGGGTCTGCCTAGTTGGTTCCAATCAAAGGACACAACCAGGTTGCTTGGTGGTGGGACCGAATACACGGCCGGATACGACCCTGACGATGTTCCTTCCTGCGATAAAGGAATGGGCGCATTGCCCTGATGCTCATCAGAATCTGTGTTGATGAAAAGAATCTGGATGGTGTCATCCTTATTCTCTTCAGTGAGGGTGTCATTTGAAGATGAATCTTCAATGACGGTGTCATTTGAAGATGAAACCTCTGAAGGCGGAACTGGGTCAATTGCCGTATCGATTTTTAGACTTTCGTCTGGTCTGGATTCAGTAGGTTCATTTTCAATGACTGACGCTTCAGCTGACCACTTGAGCGGGCCGACTGTATTTTCAACCAACGAAGGACTTGGCATGAGTTTTTTGTATCCAGGAGGAAGTCTCAACGGTGAAACCGGGCGATCTTCCAAAACTCTCTTCGCTTCGTCTAAGAAGGGACAACGGTGGATGGCGTGATCGCCTTTACACAGTTTGCAGGGGGATCTTGCTCCCCCTCTTTTTCTTGAAACTTCACTTTCGCTGGTTGACGGTAAGCATTCAACATGGCTATCAGAGGTTGATGCTCCCGAATTGTGCAACCGAGGGGACCAGTCCCTTAGTATCTGGGGAATACAGGAACAATCTCTATGAAAGTGGTCTCCTCTACATATGACACATGGCAATTTAGGCCCGGTCTGTGCTGTGTGTGGATTTTTGTCAGATGTCTTTTGCTTGCCCCCAGTCGCCTTAGGCTCCTTCTTCTTCTTCTCTCTCTCCTTCTTCTCCTTCTTCTTCATGGGAGATTGGCTTTTACCGGCTCTACCTTGCGAAGATGAAGGATTGGAGGAAGAGTTATAGGAAGTTGAAGGCTGGTGGGCAGCTCTAGACTCATCTAACTGTTGACTCGACTGTTCAGGAACCATGGTGGTCTGATCTACATTGGTTGAGAATAGCCAAATAGGCAGGCCAATTGTCAGTCCTGGAAGCGACAAAGTGGCCATGTGGGGCGCACCAACTTCTCCCCAAGAGGAGAAAGGACTAGGATTTCCATCATGTGGAATTCCTTGGTTGGGACGTTCCATGTTCTCAACCTACAGATCAACGTAGGAATAAGAGGTGATTATGTTCCATTTAAAATAAATTTTATAACGACGCTTTAGACACAACTTTCTTTTTCACTTTTTAAGAGTCGAGAAAAAGCTAAAGATGACTCTAGTCTCCTTCGATGTTTTAACGAGCCCGAAGTGACAAATGCTCGGATAGACTTTTTCAGTTATAGAGTTTGAAAAAGGCCAAAAGAAATTGCTCTGGAGTTCTAGGCAGAGGGTGTGCCAAACTTTTCGCAAAACCACAGAATACGTTTTACGGTACGGGTGGTCGATCTTCGTGAATGCTGTGTTCACTGCATTGCGATCAGTAGGGCGGCCGACACGGTTTCCTATGGATGAAGGCTTTGTTCCTATAGGGGTCTCCCAATATATACGCGACGGTACGTGGGAGCACAAGTCCGTATTGATACTTATCGCTTCACCGTGGAGGAATCACCCAACCACTCAACGCTAAGATATCACGTTTAACGACGCCGGAACACGTCTCTAGGTTAGACCTCTATGTGTTTGCATTATGTTTCAATGCGTTGTTATGTAAATTCATTTTATTTTAAGGTTGATCTTGTTTAGCAGTTTGCCTTTATGGATCACCACGAGATGTATAGTAACACTCCTAAATGCAGTCTAAGATGATAAGCAAGCTTTTCAATCTTTCAACTTTGAAAATCTTAACTACTGAGGGAAAAGAAAGATAACATCTTTTCACACAGATCATAGAGCACACACTAATGCATTTTCCCCTAAATCAACATGCAAACTGTCATAATGCACATGCACAATGCAAGTATTTCTTTTTTTCTTCCTTAATGTTTGTGCGACACAAAAAGAAAGTTGTTGTATAACTTTGAATTCAATTTCAAGTTAAAGCAAACAAGCTTGTCCAAAATCAAAAGACACCTTAAGATTTACTTGTTTCGACACTAGAAATATATAAATTCAAACCAAATGACGAAAGCAAAAGCTCAATCAGCTATGAACAGCAAACAAACTAACTCTTAAGATCAAAACGACACTTTATCACAAGTCTAGATCTAAGAGGTCACAGCAAGACTAGTTCACTTTCGTTATGGGAAACTGTAAATGATACAAGAAATACACAAAGAACAAACACAGTTTATTTATACAACCGAGGCGGAATAGTGGCAAGGAAAGTTGGTTTCAGATAGGCACATTGACTGGTAACAGGCAGCAAAAACAAGAGTGAAAACAGGGCAAGAAACAGCAGGAAACCCCAGTAGCACAAGGCAAGACTAGTCCAGCGCAGGTGGTACACAGGCAGTTTGACCTTCAGCGTAGGTAGCCCCTTCGGGAACTGCGCTGAAATGAAGACAGCCTTCACATAGCCTGCACTGAAGAACGAAACTTTCGTTTCTCTTGGTTTCCGGGTCACAGATTGCTCAAAAATTCACAGTTTTTGGCCAAATCAGAAGCTATCAGTCAAGTACACACTAAGGGATGAAAAGGAGGATGAAAAGCTATCACTAAGAGCTTATTAGAGTCCTTGTGGATCAGCTCTTCAAATCATAAACTTGCCCAGCAACTGAGCTAGAGTAGCTGCCCTCTACTTTGCATTTGAAAGATCCAAATACAGTTCGATTCGGTACTCCCTTTGTTTATGAAATGAATAGCAAAAACACAAACAACCAACAAGATACGCTCCCCAGCAGAGTCGCCAATTTGTTGTTGGGAAAAGTATCCAATACGGAATGACCCTATCCCACTCTAAGGGTGATAGTACCTCAGCAACAACCGAATGAAAAGCTATTCGAGATTACTTCTTTATGAGATATAAGAGAGAGGAGAAAGAGATCCACTAACCGTTATCTTCCGCTAATGATTGATCCAATCTTCTCTCTTTGCTGCTTGCTCCCAGCTCCTTGCTCTTTCACTGGCCCAGCTACACAAAGATCCTGCAAAAGCACCATAAAAGGAAACTACAAGAAGCATACATCCATAATTGATTCAAGGATTAGAATAAATCAAATATACAAGCATCAATACGCCATTGAGACACATGCATATAGAAGAACCTCAAATGCTTTATTAATGGAAGAAGTAAAGTTCTGAGAGTGTTACAACCATAAGAGGCCCAATCCAGCAACACCTCCCAGCAGAAAGAAATCTCCTCTTCACCTCCTTCAAGCAAATCACCCAATAGTTCTATACTCAAACCAACAGCACTTCCTTACAGTCACAAAATTCCAGCCTCCCTAGACCTCATGAGAGAGCTCTATATATAGGAGATTTGGAGAAAGGATGAGTCAGCTTGAGCTTGGCATGGAGCTGACTAGTGTCCTCTCCCACTTCAGTTATTCTTCAGTTCTTGAGTCCACTTGGAGATCTAGACCCTCTTACTCATCACAAGGCGAATTCCTTGATCCAAGTGTCATTTTGGAAGCTTCCTGGGCATTTGACACATTGAGGAATGACTGTGCCACTTGGCCAAACTCGCCCAGCACAGGTAGCCTTCATTGCTTTTGACATTCAGTGCAGGTACAGAGTGGAGCAGTTGACATTCAGCGCAGATGCTCAGTGGAGCAGTTGACATGATCCAGAATTAGCTTGTTTTTTAATGTTTTCAGGTGGAGAACTGATATTTAGTGCTGTGGTTTGCTGACCTTGTTCCTCTAGGGGTAGGAACAACATGTTTAGGGACTTTGGATCCCTCAGATTATTGACATTTCATGCTTCATGCTTTAAGGCACAAAAATGTCTATAACAATGCCCCTTTACAGTTACCTGCAAATCCAGGGGCTATGCCTCAGGATTATCAAAGTAAGATCACTTATTTTGATGGTATAGGTACATATACTGCTCTACATCATACAAAGAAAATGCAAGACTATTTTGAGAATTATGAGATAGATGATGATGATGTGAGAATGAAAATTTTTATCCAAAGTTTAATAGGGTAAGTAAGAACTTGGTTTAGAGCACTTGCAGTAAATTCCATAGCCAAGTCGGATGCTCTTTACCATACATTTCTAAACAGATGGGAAAAGAAGAAAGATCCACTGCACATTTTATCTGAGTATGAAACTATAAAAAGAGGCTCACAAGAAACTATCCTAGATTATTGTGCAAGATTCAACAATGTTTACAATGCTATTCCTCAAAACCTTAGACCTCCACCTGACCTAGCCTTAATCAAATTCCCTGATGGATTTGACTCTGACATGGCATATCAACAGAGGGAAAGAGCCCCTCCAACCTTAGACATGCAAAATATAGTTGTTAGTGTAGAGGCAAACCTAATTGCTAAAATAAATAGGGCAAGAGCTAAAAGAAGAACTACTTTTTAAGAAGAACCTTCAGCATTTGAACAAAAACTGGATGCAATTATCAAAGGTATGAACAGACTTGGGGATAGGGTGGAAACCATTGAAATAAAATCATCATGGGAAGGTCAACCAAGTACTGCTAGAAACCCAATCTTTAGAAAGAATCAAAATCCAAATGTTGGAAGGGCTAGTCCCGACCAGAACATCAGACCTCCTTTTCAAGAAAATTATGCCGAAGCCTCAACATCTAGTGAACCAACCGAGGACCCTCATATCAATTTGATGGGTTTGGATAGTGAACACCAAGTCTTTTTAACACAAGAAGATCAAGAGGCCCATAATTGTAATCAATTTCAAACAAAATCAGGAGAGTCATTTGATTTTAGGGAAGGCTATGATGCAACAGTTTATGAGGTTCACAAATAGTACAAATTGAGGATCAAAACCATAGATGTGCCTGAAACTGTCAAACCAAAGGATGCTAAGCAGCCAAAGAAAGTAAAAGATAAATTTTCTCTCACAGAATTCTCTGATAAAACAGACCCAAACCCAAGAGAAGTCACCGTGGAAGACATATCAGATGTACAGCCCTCTAAAAATCAGCCATTCTCATCTGTCCCCTCAAAAGCAAATTCAAACAGTGTTCCTGAAAATATTTCTAAAAAATGAGGTACTTCAAAATAACAGTCAAAATCAAGAGAAGATCATTGAAAATCCAGCTAAAAAAGAAAAGCTTGATGTCCCTAACACAAAGTTGCAGACAGAAAAACCCTTTAACTTGGAAACAGAAAGAGGTAAGCTGAAAATAGCTATTCCTTTGTCTGAATTGGCCAAACATGAAGTATATAGACAGCAAATCAATAGGTCACTCCAAATACCAGAAAATAGGGATGCTGTAAATTTTTTAGATGATCAACCTGAATTACTTTTTGGTCCTGAAGTGAATGGAAAGACATCAAATGGGGGAGTTCCACCTTTTTATGTCAGTTTAAACATTCATGACAAGGTGTTACATAATGCAATGTTTGATTCAGGAGACCCCCATAACCTAATGCCTAAATTTGTGATGGAAAAACTAGACCTAGATATCACAAGACCATACAAAGATTTGTTCTCATTTAATTCAAGCCAAGTCAGGTGTCTAGGCCTAATTAAGGATTTGTGTGTTTCATGGTCCAATATCCAACCAAAACAATTCTGATGGATGTAGTGGTAGCTGATATTCGACCCAAGTATGGCATGATTTTATCAAGATCATGGGGTGCCAAACTCCAAGGATCCTTGCAATTGGACATGTCATATGACACTATTTCAGTCTTTGGACAGCCAAAGAGATTGTACCGTGAAACACTAATGAAATATGTGGTGAGTAGTCAAGAAAAGCCCCAAAACTTCCCCATATATTCAATACATTCGGACATGGATTCATTCATTTTGTATAATGCTAACATGTGCACCAAAACGGATGTCAAACTCCTGATAACAGCACAACTAGAGAGTATGAATGAAAAATCTGCTCATCCAGATCAAAAAATTGTCAATATGACTAATGCAATAAAGAAAAATGACACATCAAATGATTTACAAGAACCCAATTTTCCCATGGCGCAACTTTCTAAAAATCTCAGTATTAATCATGACCATGAAATCTTATGGTACTTAGAGTTTGATGGCTTAGTAAACAAATTAGGAGCAGGGGCAGGGGTTTGGATCCACAACATGCAGAATGACCATGCTCAAGGACATGCACATAGGTTAAATTTCAGATGTACAAACAATATGGCCGAGTATGAAGCCCTTTTGTTAGGTCTCAAACTCATCAAAAACCTAGGTGCAACCAAAGTCTAAATTTTAGGGGATTCAGATCTAATCATACAACAGATGAAGGGAAATTTTGTCACAAATGATACTAGGTTGAGGGCTTATAGAGGTGCATCCATTGAAATACTTAATACTTTCTTAGAATTCCAGCTCACCAAAATCTCAAGAAAGCATAATTTACATGCACATAGCTTGGCAACTTTTTCCAGCACATGCAAACTACCTTTTGAACCCAACTACAATTTCACTGCTGAAATCAAACATAGACCTGTAGTACCGGATAATGTAAAAAATTGGCAAGTCTTTGAAAGTGACACACAGATAAATAACTTCCTGACTTTGAAGGAGGAATTCTCCAGCATGAACATTGATACTAGTACTATGGATGATCAACAACAGACAGACAAAACTGAAAAAAATATATCAGCTGAAACAACAAGTATGATTTTGCATCCAACTAATTTTAATGACAAGAATGTACAACAGCTAAAGCAAACAGATTTTGATGAAATACCTGAGGGAGAAGCTGAAGTAATTGAACTAAAAGACAATTTTCTGCCTATAGGGTTAACCCCTTTGGAGGATCTATTCGATTCAAATGACATCGCAAGGAACCCAAAAATACAGCCACTGAATGCTGAAATTGAGGACTGTAACATTTGAACCACACAAAATCCCAAAATGATAAAACTATCCAAAGCATTGCCTGCTGATCAGAAATTGAAATACATTGACTTATTTAAGGAATTCCAAGATGTGTTTGCCAGGAGTTATGAAGACCTCTAATCTTATGATACCTCAGTCATCCAACATACTATACCCTTGAAAGAGAATCAAAAGCCTTTTAAACAGAAGCTTGGAAGAGTGAATCCTATCCTTCTCCCTCTGATTGAAAGAGAAGTTAAACGAATGTATCAGGTTGGAATCATTGCTCCAATTAGGTTCTCAGAGTGGATTTCAAATCTAGTGTCTACTAGAAAGAAAACGGGAGAGATAAGACTATGTGTTGACTTAAGGAATTTAAACAAAGTCTCTCTCAAAGACCATTACCCCTTACCAAAAATGGATCACATCCTACAAAGGGTAGTGGGAGCCTCTAGGATCTCGTTGTTAGATGGATTCTCAGGATTCAATCAGATTTTAGTACACCCGGATGATCAAGACAAAACCGCCTTTACAACACCTTGGGGAACCTTTAAATATGTCAAAATGCCTTTTGGACTTAAATATGTAGGGGCCACTTTTCAAAGAGCAATGGATATAGCCTTTGCCAAAGAGATCCATGATTTCCTAGTAGTCTACCTTGATGATCTTACTACCTTTTCAAAATCAGACCAAGAACACTTAGAACATTTCAGACAAGTTTTCCTAATTTGCAGAAAATATAGCATATCATTGAATCCAAAGAAATCATTGTTTGGCCTAGAGGAAGGCAAGATCCTAGGTCACATCATTTTAAAAAATGGCATTAGGATCGACCCGGACAGAATTCAAGCTATCCTTCAAGTGCCTCATCCAAGAAACATCAAGGAACTACAAGCTTTTTTAGGGAAGATTAACTTTTTGAGAAGATTCATTCCTAATTTAGCCGAGCTCATAAGATCGTTAAACAATATTCTGAAGAAAGATTCTAAAGTCAAGTGGACCATGGAAGCCAAACAAGCCTTTGAGGACATCAAAAGAGCTTTGAAAAACACACCAGTCCTCACAAGTCCCAAGTTTGATAGAGACTTCATCATTTTTTCCTTTGCCTCAGAGCATACAATTGTTGCTTTCCTAGTGCGAAAAGATGACCAAGGGTGTGAGAAGCCCATTGCCTTTTTTAGAAAATCTCTTAGAGATGCTCCCTTAAAATATCAAATTATGGAAAAGCAAGCTTATGCCTTGGTAAAGGCCATCAAGGATTTCAGAATTTTACATTTTATACTCTCATGTAATTGCCTATGTCCCAAATGCTATGGTTAAAGAAATTTTAACTCAAGAAGGAATTGAAGGCAAAAGTAGCAAATGGATTGCCAATATCTTAGAATATGACATTGAAATCAAGCCTACAAAACTGATAAAAGGACAAGGGCTAGCTAAACTGATGACTGAAACCAATTTCCAAGCCCTTGATATCAATGAACTGGACAATGAACAGGAGATGGCGACTCCACAGATCAATCAAGCCTTCTTACAATCACCTTGGTATGCTGATATATGTTTTGTATTGCTAAACCTGCAAACTCCTCCAGGGTTGTCCAGAACTAAGAAAAGGTTCTTGAAAATGAAAGCATCAAAGTTTTGTATCATAGACAATGTCTTGTTTTGGAGAAATCATGAAGGAATTTTACTAAGTTTCCTAACATTGGATGAAACTGACAATGTCCTCAAAGAATTTCATGCAGGTAACTATGGCGGACACTTATACTGGAAATCAGCAGCTGATAAAATCCTAAGGGCTGGATTTTATTGGCCCTCCTTGTTTGCTGATGTGAGAAAATTTTTAATGTGTTGCCACAAGTGCCAAATCTTTGAAGGCAAGAGAAAGATGTTACCTTTACCACTCAAATCTATTTCAACTGAAAGACCATTTCAGAAATGGGGTTTAGACTTCATTGGAAAAATCCACCATTCATCCTCTGGCCAACATAGGTGGATTTTGACTGCCACAGACTACTTTACCAAATGGATAGAAGCCATCCCTTATAGGCAAGCCAATGACTCAATCATTATGCAATTTTTAGAAATCAACATCTTTTCAAGGTTTGGCTGTCCAGAAAAGATTATTACAGACAATGCTACTGCTTTCAAGTCCAAAAAATTGATTAACTTCTACCACAAATACCACATTACCTTGGGCCACTCCATAGCCTATTACCCTCAAGGCAATGGCCTAGCTGAGTCCTCCAACAAAAGCCTCATCAACATCATTAAAGATGTCTTGGAGGAGAACAAAAAGAATTGGCATAAGAAGTTGGTAAATGCATTATGGGCAGATAGATTGACCACCAAAAGATCCATTGGCACAAGTCCATATGAACTAGTATATGGTCTAGAAGTTGTGTTCCCTTCCTCTTTGGGAATCCTTGTGATCAAGTTGTTGCAAGAAATACAGGCAGAGCCCAATGTTATTCAAAGAAGGATCAATCAAACTATCCACTTGCAACAAACAAGAGAAGAAGTATATCACAGAACCCAGGTCCTACAAGATAAACTCAAGAAAATATTTGACAAAAGAACAAAGGTTAAAGATTTCTTCATAGGAAACAAAGTGTTGAGATGGGATTCTAGGAGAGAGGACAAAGGGAAACATGGAAAATTTGATTTCCTATGGAAGGGACCTTATGTCATTCATGCTGTACAAGGTAAAAATACCTATTTCTTGAGGAGTTTAGATGGTACAAATACTGAGGAAGGCCCAGTCAATGGGCAAACGCTCAAGAATTATTTTAATTCCATACAATAAACATAACACCACTGTGTATTGTACATAAATACTTGTATTTCCAGCAGTTTTTATTTTTTCACAGCTATTAAATAAGGAACAAAATGCAGCAAATTTTGAAGAGGAATCAAGAGACTGCACCATTTTTTGATATATATTTTGAGTCTATCATTGGAGATCAAGAAGAATACTTGGCAACTATGAAGATGATGATAAATATTCAGAGAAACCAGCAAATACAGAGTTGTAATTTCACAGAAGATTAGCTCATAAGGACTGTATACAGGATAAAGAGGTTCAGATCATTGATATTCAAGAGAAGGAAATTTTAGGCTACAACAATAGTTTAAAAACAAAGCAATCTGACTTGCTGTTCTTGGCCTTTCACAAGTAAAGGCCATCCCCAAGTGGAGCCACTGTTAGGTTCCTATACCAATAGGTTTCATTTTTCATGGTTGACCTAGGAAGTGCCAAATATGTTCATCTTTTCATGCTGCAAAGGTTCCATATTTTGTAAAAGAATTAGAGAAAGTTAAAAAATGTAAAGAGGGTATGCCCTAAAAGAAAAATCACAGGGTAAGAAAAAGAGTGAATTTGGTCAAGAAAAAAGTAATAAAAATGAACCCCAAAGAAAGACTAGGAAAGTGGCCAGCCAAAATGCCACTGCTAACTGATTTTCCAGTTCACAATGGGCAAAGTCTTGTTGTTTATCACACTTGTTTGATGGCCCATCAGTTCAATCTAGACCATGCCATGTTTTAAATTGTTTGTTCTAGACTAGAGAATGAATATATGTCCAAACAGTTCAAGCTTGGCAGATCACTAGCTAGGTAGAGAAATTAAGGAGCCCAACTGCTTAATCTTGGCCCTTGGAAGAAATAAGGGTAGATTTAGTTAGGAGGGCAGTCAAAAGAAAAGAGGATAATCAGGGTCTGCAAGTCTAAGTGCACCCATTCAAAAGGAAGAAAAAATGTTAGGTGTATTAGGCTGGGTAGGTAGTTTGAGGTTGCAAAAGCAAGGTTTGGATCACCTGATGTATTATCAATCAGAGTTGATCTCACCAATGAAAGAAATGTCAAAGCAGTTGTTTCATGGCAGAACTATGGAAGTATGTCTAACTCCCTTTCACCCCTGTCATGCGGAAAGAGTCAATTTTGCGGACAAAACCGACCTCCCTAGAAGCTAAGGCTTTCTAGTGACAAACAAAACAATCAAGCACTATCTTTCCCTAAATATGTATTTAAAATAAAAGCAACCAGGTGTTTAAGTCTTACCTCTAGTCCAACGCTTGTTTGCAGCAGCCAAGCCTCTTCGATCCAGATGAGCTCCTTTCCTCGAAACCTGCATTCACTAACAAGCAAATGATTACATAGCACCTGAATAACTCATATAATAAAACATATTCATCATAAAGACCAAGGAGTTTATGAAACAAATTATATATAACAACTTGTTGAGAAAAATGAACTTAATTGTATTAATTGGAAACAAAAGAAACCAATACAACCAGTGCCTTGGTGTTGTGCAGGTCCCTCCCAGGGTCCAGCAAGAGTTCTCCTTTACTTTGATCAGCTCACCCACTTCCAAATGAAGCTAAGAAAGGATTGGAATCTCTCCTCTCAAGCTCTAAAAGGGAGTCCTAATTTCAGCAGCATCTACCCTTAGGAATGTTCAGCTTTCAACCTCCCCTCCCTCTGGCCCAATGCCTGTATTTATAGTGCTTTGGAGGAAGTTAATCAGGTCCACTATCAATAGGATAAGCCCCTCTTTCAATGGGGTAGTTCCCCTCTTCATGGGATAAGTTCCTCTTTCGTTGGGATGCATGAACCATCTGGAGGCGCTCAATCCATGTCAAACCATCTTCTAGAATGCTCTAGAATCAACCACAAGTAACTTTTTTGAAGTAAATCTTGCGCCTTTTGACCTTTATAGGAGTACGCACCCACCCCTTTACAGACAGAGCGTACAAGTATGCAAGTGTTATGAACTTGAGGTGCGTACACGCAGGTAAGGGTAAGAGAAACTGCGTAACGAGAGTTATATTGATTTTTACAGACTTTCTCTCTTTCTTGGAGTTTGACATGAGGAGCAGAGGTATAAGACTTGCCAAGGAGGACAGTATGACTATTGATGGAGCCATACTGACTGCAAATAGTCATGGTGACAAATTTTAGTGTAACAGATTGCCCCCTAAAGTGCGAAGCCTGTAGTAGATTAGGGTTTCATATCATCTAGGAAGGGTGAAGTACTTTATCATTTCAAGGATTATCTTGTGGAGAGCCCAGTCAGAACCTGCAAATATTCAACACAAAATACATGTATGAGATCATATCATCGCTGAGGTAGGCATTCCCATACTCAGATCAAAAACTTTAACTAACAAACTAACTACTGCTCTAATATAGGAATGATTTCGCAGTACATCATAATCATAAACTCATGTAGACACAGTATCGATACATCCATCTGTTTATAATTAGTCTACTATATAATGAATACAAAACTCCTCACAGCCTGGATGGCGGAAACTAGATCCAGGGTCTTCATTTCTATTTCCCGAAATAGTACGATTATATCCATGCGAATAAATGAGTTGATGTCGAACATGGTAGAAACCACTTGATTACCAGTCAATGATGTAGACTGTTAACAAGTGTGAGAGATACCACCAGTGATGTCAATGGTTCTCAAAGTACCCAGTACAATCCATGCGATGTGAATGAATGTGTTAATGTCGAACATGTCACGGAATCCTTCGATCGAAAGTCAATGATGTAAACTGTCGTCAAAGGCGAGAAACCTGTCATTGATGCATGCAGATTTCAAGGTACTGACGATTTCTAGATCATCTTTCTAGATAATGTGCTGATGTCGATAGAAAGCAATCCATCGTAGGCCAGCCCACAACACAAAATCATAAATCAAGTTGAAGAAATGTAGTTGTAAGGACTGACTCAGGGATGGTCAAGATGGATGACGGGTATTTTGCAAATCAATGTTTTATTTGTAGTGACCTCTTGAACACATAACGACACAAAAAATGGCTTGGTAACAATTGACCCAAAGTTAATACCCAGAAGCCCGCTGAAGATTTTCAATGTGGTTTGATCAACTATTAGGCAAAGGATTTCCCAAACCAGGTGAATAAAAAGTGTCGTGTTCAAGAGTGGTGATAAGGTTTCTCTGAGACAAAGGATAACAAATAGGCTCATTTTTCTCTCTTTTCCCCCACCATTTCTGGCAAGTACCTCTTTATTTTTTACAAGCTTGAGGAGGATAACATTTGCTTGATTATAAGCTCATCCTTCGGATGAGTCCAACTTAGTTTAGATTCGAACCCTAAGAAGGAGTGGTCCGTTCCTGTTTGTAATCGAATAGGTCCGTTACTGTGAAATTTTAACGAGTCCAGTATAGGAGAAACTCAGCGTTTTTCAATTTTAGAGAGTCTGAAAAACTTAAGAAGACTCCAGGGTTGAGCATTTTCGTAAGTTTGTGTCTCCCAAGCCCGAAAAAGTATAAAATAATACTTGAGAGAACCGCTTGATCTTTACGACCAAGGAGTACTTTCATGATTAGTGTCTCTGATCTGAAAAGTAAAAAGCGATCAAGGACACATCGTTTTATTTCCAATATTGAATTTGAAACGACAAAAATCCGGCAATCTTTTCATGTTTTTACGGTTAGAAAAGGGTTGTAAGAGGACCATCTTTTAATTCCGTTTTAACGAGTGTAAAAGAAACGCTCGACATTCTTTTCATATTTTAGGAGTCAGAAAAGGGCTTAAAGATGACTCTGATGTTTTTGTTTGTAAAAAATGACAATTTTCCCTGAAAATCCTTTATCCTGCACAGAAACCAACACATTACTCATACCTGTTGACGATAGATAAAAACACTCTTGAAAAATACCTTTTTATGGTGAAAAATAAACAAATTTACCATTTATTTACCCAAAAAAACCTATAAAAAGGGATTTTACCAATTCATTTTTACCATTTTACTATTGAGGAGAGAAAAATGGCTTTTGGCAAGAAACTTCCCGTGGATATTGCGGAGAATCTGACTGTCGAAATCGAATGTCGTCTCTTTCAGGTATTCTACAACATCCTCCTCTTCATTTTCATCCATTTAGAATTCGTTTTTAGGCCCTAGATTTTATTTTTTGGAGGCTTTGGGGTTTCAAAAACCGCTCCTCGGGGTACGCAAGTGCTACACTGGGGACCCGCGTACCCCGACATTTTCTCAGTTGGGAAAATGTCAGGCGTACACACCTTGCCTTAAGGGAACCTGCATACCCACGCTCTGTTCCTAAAGGTGGGGTGCGTACCCCGCAAAACATGTTTTCAAACCCCAATTTCTCCAAAATGGACCAATTTTTTTTTATTTTATAGAATCTAATGGATGTTTTTTGGTGTGTAGATTTCCCACCATGCTTGATTGGCGTGAGAGAGAGCACGGAGATGTTGATTTGGCCGCCATTAATCATCAACCGTCAATTGATGCTTTGAAGGCATGCGGCCTTTATAAATATTGGGCCATACTTGGCATGAGGGCCCAAGTGAGATTCCTAGAGTGGCTGGTAGAAAGGTGGAACTTTCAGGACCAGTGTTTTTATATTGGAGGGCACCAGCTCGAGATGGAGCCCACATACATTTACTTTCTCACCGGTTTGCCCAAGAGAGGCGAACACTTGACTCTGTTCGGGACTAGGCCGGGTGGCCAGTCCATCGCTAGTCTCCGACTAGAGTGGTGTAACACTCAAACTCAGGAGAAGGGGATAGAGATCAAAACTATATCCCGCCCTGAACTTATGGTGATTGCCTTTACAGTTACCAGACTTTGCGGGGCTGCCGATTTACACATTGCCACTGGGTCCCAGATGCGGATGGCGATTGATTGCTATCGAGGTACCATTTTTAACTGGTGTGATTCTGTGTTGGCCAATGTAAAAGGCCAACTGACTAGAGCCAAAAACAAACAACTAAAGACTTTTGGCTATGGGCCTTTAGTTGTGAGTTTTGGCTTAGAGAGGGTTCTGATGCTGATCCCACAGTAGCTCACTATTGGTGTTGGGCTTCCTCGAGAGCCCAAATTGATGCGATGGGTTGCGGTTATGGCCCATCATCCTGATGAGGGAACGGAGGTTGTTCGATTTACTGCGGAGTACTTTCACTGGTTAGAGGACTAGGTCTTTTCTATACAGGATTTTCCTTATGCCGACGTTGATTTTCGTGGAGATCCGGACATGGTTCTTCCACCAGGAGAACAATGGGATGATACAGGTAATTCATTTTCCACAAGTTTTTAAACTATCTATTTTTTTGTTTTTTTTTAATATCGTCTCAAAACTGATAGTAGTAATTTTCAAAATGTAGATGTAGGTCCACGTTGTCCAGCCAATCTCCGGCCTTTCGAGAGGAGACTACCAGTTGCAGCAGCACCGGCCCCACAGGACGAGGCCACAGAGACTTTAGCTGAGTTGGAACATGACCTAGAGCGTCTTACAACAGACATACCGGAGACTACCATAGATGATATTCCTATCAGCCTTCAGCGCTATGTAGTCGGGGTCCCAGGACCTTTTAGGAGGTTCTTGTGTAGGGTAGCCCGTGCAGTGGTGTCATATAGAGATCATCACCAGTGATTGGATGGTCGTTTTTGTAGACACATGTGACATTTTGGTTTTTTGTACTTATCATTTTTGCCGATCATAAGGTGTTTTTAAACCTATGATCGAAGACGATGTATTTTTTGACACACTCCTATCTATATATATCATTATTACCGGCTTATCTTGTAAATCATGTTATGGAATGGTTTTAAATTTACATGTATGATTATTGCAAATGTCTATTTAACATTCGAGAAGCAATTGCATCTGCTAATGTATTTAAAGACCTTGGAATATGTTGATATTCTATGTAATCAAACTCACGTTCCAAGAGACGCACTCTCAAAAATAACTTTAATAACACTAGATTTCTAATGGCATATACTCTATTAAGCTGTAATACAACGAGTTCAGAATCTAACCTCACTATCAAACTCCGAACCCTAAATGAAATAGATTCAGGCAATAACTCAATCACTGCACTGTATTCGGGAATGTTGTTTGTTGTTTGACCGAGGCTCACCCCATGCATAGAAACTAACTCGTTAGAGGGCGAATAGATAACCCAAGCTGTGGAAGAGATATTCCGTGTACTACGACAAGCACCATCAGTGAAACCAATGTATGTTTGGAGAGGCATCAACATCTGCATCATCAAGAGTAAAACCAAGATAAGCCAGAATAACGACGAAAACACACTTTCTAAGCTAAGCACACTGTCTAAACTAACCAACACACCAGCTAGAAAGAAAAACTAACCTAACTAAAATCTCCATACCCATCTTTTATGCATAATAGCTCTTTAGGTAAAGTCCATTTCTGGGTTTACCCAAAGAGTCCCCGTCAAAGTCTACCAGCTCATAGGCCCCTTTTGCTAGCTTTCGCTTAACAATATAGGGCCCATGCCACATAGGAACGAATTTTCCATCACCTAATTTATCATTAGCTTGATCATATAATAATACTAGGTCTCCTTCCGAAAAATTTTGAGGGGTCACATTTTGATCATACTGAGCTTTCATTCATTTTGCGCGAGTCTCGATCGCCAATGCGGCATCACGTCGATTCTCATCTAATTGAGCTAAGTATAATAAATGCTTCTCCTCTTCGGAAGTAGCTGGAAGTAACTCGATGGCCATTTGCAGTGACGGGATTTCGCATTCAATGGGTAGCACAGCTTTCAAACCATAAACTAGTTGGAAAGGAGTGAACCCTGTTGATGTTTTCACTGAGGTTCGGTACGCCCAAAGCGCTGAAAATAACATGTTGTGCCAGTTCGACCGATGAATACCAATGATTCGTCGGATCATGATAACTAAAACTTTGTTGATGGACTCAACCAAACCATTCGCTTGTGGATAATAAGGAGTTGAACTATCGTGACGTAAACCAAGCTGGCCTGTAAGTTCTGTCATCATAACGTTTCGAAAATGGCGCCCATGGTCAGTGATTATCGCTTTTGGGACACCAAACCTAGAAATTATGTGATTGAATACAAAAATTGTAGCTGTCTTGCCGTCTGCCTCGAATGTAGGCATCACCTCGACCCACTTAGTAAAATAATCTACCGCAAGGATGATATACGCATGCCCCCCGGCCGAGTGAGGGTTACATGTAATAAAATTGATACTCCATTTGGAAAAATGACCAACGGAAATTATAGGGAGGAGAGGAGCAGGTGGAGCGCGCATCTTTCAATCAAACACTTGACAGTTGTGGCATTTTCGGACCGCAGTAATATAATCTTTAAACAAGGACGGCCAGAAGTAGCCAGCGCACAATATCTTTTGGGTTGTGGCATACCCATACATATGACCGCCACATGCTCGAGAGTGATAGTCATTTAGAACCCTTTCAGCCTCTTCGTGAGTTAAGCAACATCTAAAAAAAGAGTCTGCCCCACGTCGATAAAGAGTATCTCCAATAATTTTGTATTGTTGGGACTGGAATCGAATTTTCCAACGTTCCGACTTTGAAGCTTCGGGCCGAAAGGATTGGGTCTGGAGATAGATGATGATATCCCCATACCACGGATCTAAAGTGCTGATGAGAAACAAAGATTTGTCCGCAATGGGCTCCTCTGCCGTAGTTTCCATGTTATCATGCGGGAAGTGACACATTAACTCTGCAAAAACTAAAGATTTCTTAGACTTAGATTTCTCAAACTCCAAGTCGAACTTCTGTAGGATAATAATCCATTTGGAGTACTTTCCCCCTAGCAATTGTTTAGTCAAAATTTAGATCATAGGGTTGCAATCCGAAATGACTGTAGTTTTACGGAGTAAAATGTAGTGACGAAAACGTTGGACAGCTTGACCGGCTGCCAATGCCAATTTATCCACATGTGAGTATTTTAGCTCAGTGGGATTTACCGTCCTACTAAGGTAATATATCACATGTTCCGTTCCGAATTCATCTTCCTGAACTAAGACCATTCCAATGGTGGAATGGGAGGCGGCGAGGTACAAAAAGTAATCCTGGTTGTAGTTGGTAGGATGCAACAACGTTGCATGGGTCAATGCGTGTTTGAGTGCATCAAAATATTTCTGAGCTATCTCATCCCAAGAGAATTGAGCGTCGTGTTTCAACAACCGTGTAAAACCCTTTGTAACCTCGGCGTAGTTAGGAATGAATCGTCGTAAAAAATTTTCTTTCCCCTGCAAACTTTGGAGTTGGCAAGACTCGAAGGAGGAGGCAATTTGATGATAGCTTCTACCTTCGAGGGATCGACGCGAATGCCGGCTTTCGAAACTACAAATCCTAGCAATCGTCCCACTTCTATACAGAAGACACATTTGTGTGGGTTCAACCGAATACGATAATGCCTACACCTCATGAAGATGGCTCATAAATGGACAAGGTGGTCAGCTCGATGTAATGAATGAGCGGGCAAATCATCGAGATACGGTGTCACAATGTGTTTTGATGTCATGAAACGTATAAGACATCGCCCTTTGAAAATTTGCTCCGGCGTTCTTAAGCCCAAAAGGTAATTTGCAGTAAGCAAATGTCCCCCATGGACAAATGAAAGCCGTTTTTGGTTGATCGGCAGGTAGAATATTGATTTGATTGTAATCGGAAAAACCGTCCATAAAGGAAAATATTTCATTGTCGGAACAATCATCAATGATTTGATCGATATAGGGTGTTGGGTAGTTTTCTTTTGGACAAGCTCGATTAATGTCCCTATAATCGATGCATATTCTTATTGTTCCCTGTTTCTTGCTAACCGGAACAATATTCGATACCCAATCCGTTAACGGGATCGGATAAATGAAACCTGCTTTCAACAACTTTTCAACTTCTACTTTAATTGCAGCAGCTTTTCGTGGGTGAATCTGACGCAAACGTTGCCGGACGGGTTTAGCGTCTGGGTAAGTCTTGATCTCATGAACAACAGTCGTGGGATCAATTCCTGGCATTTCCTCGTAGTACCAGGCAAACACGTCGCGAAATTCTTGAAATAGGGCCTTGTATGTCTGAATTTCATCATCTGTACACGAGGCACCTATATGAATGTTCTCAACAACTCCAGGCTTAACTGATATGTCAATGGGAATAGTTCAAGAAATATTTCCCAAATTCAACTCTGAATCAGGATGTTTCATGGGATTCTGAGCTTCCTTGACATATTCAGCTGTAAAAATTGATGAGAAATCATTTTCAAAACGATCATCCTCAGGTAAAAACGAAGATCTATGATGGAGATCCTCCCATGGTAAATCATCTATACACAGGATTTCACGAAGTTGTTCGTCAGATGACACAACTTCAGGAAATGCTATTAACTCCGAGGTTGATGTGAAAAGTGATTCCTCATGGACCACATTCATTTGGTCGACTTTGGTTGAACACGGGTCGGTAAAAGACTGAACAGCTTCATAGGCAATTTCATATGGACTCAACGGCATAGAATTGCCAAATGAGTCTATTTCAGATTCATAAGGAACGATCCAATGATCGTCATAATAAATAGTGTCTGATGTAATCATATGAATAGTTGCGAATGAAGATGACGGGTTGAGTGGAGGAAAAGGAAAATTTCCCAGTAAATCGGCATCTTTAACTAATCCTACACCAACATCCTTATATGGGATAGTCGTTTTACCGACATGCTGAATACTCTCTGAAGAGGTTGGGTCGGATGAAAATCAAGCTAGCTGGTCTATTGTTACGATCTTTCCATTATGTGGAAACTTTATTACTCGGAAGACCGATGAAACGATCGTTGTCATAGCGTAAGTCCAACTTCGACCCAAGAGAAGGTTGTAGTTTAGAGGGGCATCAACCACCTCCACGTCTAGACTAACGGTTTTTCCTTCAACCCCTACAGGCAAATCCTGTAGAATGCCAAAAGGACGGAACCCACGGCCATCAAAGGCCTTAAGAATTGTTGGGGATTGATTTAGTGAAGGAGAACCAAGCGATCTCCAACACTGCATCGACATAATACATGTGGAAGCTCCCTCATCAATTACAGTCCGATGAATAGGCCTGTTTTTTACTATCACTGGGATCTGGAAAGCCATTTGATGAGGCAAACGCGGTGTACTATTTTCTAGATCAAATATTATTAGGTTCAGGTCCTGAATATCAACAACTCCTATAGCCGACAAAAGTAATTTGCGTTGTGCTGGGCATGATTGCAGCACTTCCAAAGCTGACATTGCTGAGGGTGAAACAACTAAGTCCTCAACAATGTTATAATTCTGGGCCGCTCTCGCATGTGGATTGAAAGAAGACCTTCGAAGTACACCCTTGGTGGGCAGCTTGATTACTAAGTCTGGGATAGGCTTCTCGATCTGTAGTGGATCGGAACCGGGAGCTGAGGTTGATGGATTAGAATGAGAAGATTTTGCTTCTTTGCCATCAACAGGACTTTTACTACCATAATCTTGCGATCGAGTCGCAATCCTTACATGGGACATCATCAATATGGGTTCTTCAGTGGCACTCGAGGAAGAACCTATCATTTTGCTATCTTTTGGAAATGGATCCTTCAAGACAGCAGGAATTTGGGAACCTTTGACGATCTTCGCAACCTCTGCTCGATGAGGGCAGCCTCTTGTAAAGTGTTATTCTTCACAAATAAGACATGGATAATGAGGCTTGCATTTTTCATCATTAGATTCCGCCTTTTCAGTTTTCTCCTTTGGAGTTTTGTCTGCTTTATTCTTCTTCTTGCCTTTCTTCCTCCCCCCGGATTTTGATTTAGTCGTAGATGACTCTACAGCGTGAACGTCAGCGGAGAGTTCAGCAGAAGAATCTCCTGTGGGGGAGTCTGGTAAGGTTATAATAGGAGAAGAATTCTTTGAGGATTTCTTCTTACTTTTAGTATTCCCGTACCAATCATGCCATCAGCAGCATGAGACCCTGACGGAGCAGCAACGATTTGATTTGACTTTGGAAGATCTGGGATCTTTCGTGTAATGTACCTGACTGAGTATAAACTAAGTCAAGGTATTGCGCTTGAGAAATCACTTGCTCCTCAGTAGCGACTTCGGCCTTAGCTACGTCTTTAGTAATCTTCGGTAACAATGATTTAACAAACCATTCAGCTAAGATCTGGTCCGGGATAAAAACTTTCACTAACCGCCTTCGACGTCTCCATTCATGAATATGATTAGAAATATAAGTGGATGTCGATTTCTTTAATGAAGTTAGTAACTCCGTGCCATTATCATATCTGAACAGCAACTGAAAATGAGTTAAAAACGAGGTGGCTAACTGGCTAAAATTATAAAAAGAGGCCCGTGGTAACTCAATGTACCACTTGGCCGCGAGACCAATGAGAGTGCGTTGGAAAAGATGTAAGTGGATTGAATCATCCGAGATAGAATTTGAGGCACACCAGAGGTGGTAAGTCATCACATGATTCGACCGGTCCTCTCGAGACTTACCTTCGAACTTGGGAATGTCACTGGGCAACTTATTCGGCATTGGCGGCCAAAACGGAAGATAATTAATTGGATCGTTCGTTAGGCGCGACAAGTCTGGTAAATCCAAAGTTGCGATAAATGGTAGCTGTCGATTAGGATCCCTAGAACTCTGGGTCACTATACCAGCCCCAGGAGGAGGATATCCAGGATAACTAGGAATAGGAAAGACATTTTGGATATTGTATCCTCTTGGAAAACCAGGATTAACCGGACCGTACTGGGGTTGTTGTGATTGTTGATAAGTGTACCCAGGATACAGTTGATACTGGTAAACTAGCTGCTGGACAACAGGACCAAATTCGTACTGTCCCTGGTACGGTTGATAAGTGAATTGTGGTTGACTTGTGACAATCGTACTTAAACCAGGTTGTCCTACAGGCATCTGAGCCGTAGTTTGAATCGTGGATCCAGATGATGGTAAATATTTCTGAGGAGTAGTTACAGGGACAGTAGAAACCGGAGCTGTCGATACTCCAGAAGTAAGTGTGGTAGATGGAATAGATGTTGCGGCAGTTGCAGCAGTCGTTTGAGATGGAGTACGAGGCGAAATAGGACCAGGCTGAGAAACTACCAAAGGTACAGAAGTTTGAATATTAGACTGGACTGGTTGCTGGGGTGAACCAGAAACTAAGGGTTGTCCAGTTTGAGATGGCAACTGTACATTTGGCTGCAACACCTGTTGAACTTGCGATGGGTCCTACACTATGTTTATTCCGGGGTATTGACCCATAACAGGTTGAGGATATTGAGATCCATAACCGGGTTGAGGGTAGGATTTATAAGTGAAAGGTACAATTCCCGTACCTTGAACATAAGATTGACCTTGGGGTGGTTGGAAACCTTGACTCAAGTACTGACCTTGGGGTAGATACCCTTGAGGCATGTACTGATACTGGGGTTGACCGTATAAATTGATACTGGGGTTGACCTTGGGGTACATATTGAGTCTGGGGTTGACCTTGAGGAATGTAATGTACCGTAGGCACGTACTGTCCTTGAGGTTGTCCCCCAGATGCAAATTGTGTACCTTGAGGTTGCCCCCCAAATGTTAATTGAGGTTGCCCCCTAGGCGGTAACTAGCCACCTTGAGGTTGAGAAGTGGGAATAGAACCTGACATCATAAGAATGTCTTCTACACTCAACGGCTTTGCACCATTGCTTCCAGTGAACATCCTTTGTTCAATGGGTTGAGGAGACGCTCCTGAAAGAGTACCAGAGAGAGACTGATACCCAGCAGGAACAGAAGGACCGCCGTACAAAAACGATTCAGGCGATTGAGTAAACATGGACGACTGACCTGACATATTTACGGGAGTATAAATACCCCTAGGTGGATAAGAAACACGAGGTGGTGAAAAACTTGACACTGAGTTGTCCAAATAATTAGTTAAAGAAAGATACCAAGTAATACTTCTAAGTGGACTGTAAAAAATGGATTCGCGCTCCCTTAGATCAATAGTAGGTTGATCTTCAGGGATAGGGATGCCTATTTCTTCTTTCGGAGCAAGTCCTTCAATAGCTATCAAACCAAAAGGAAGATTTTCGGTGATGACTCTTTCTACCCTAGGTGAATTAGGAGCACTAGAAGCTGGAGAGACTAACCCCGATGTTGGAGTAACAAGTTCAGATATCTCAGGTTCTTCGCCTATATCACTAGTAGATGAAAAACTACCAGCAAGTTCGGAAAATGAAACAGCTTCAGGATTATAACCTGTTTCTAGACTTTGGTAATCAGGATGAACAACCAACGAAGACTCTCCTTCTTCAGGTCACCGTACTTTACTGCCACTAGGAGTTACGAGGACTTTCAAACCTTCGTAATGGCCTGGGACGTCTTCAGGAGGTTGGCCCCAAAGTCTACGGGACTTCCTCAACAAATCAGCCACGGTTACAACCTCAGGAGACTGGCCCCGAAGTCTACGGGACTGTCTTGGTAATTCAGCCACATGTTATAGACATTTTTGTGCCTTACAGCATGAAGCATGAAATGTCAATAATCTGAGGGATCCAAAGTCCCTAAACATGTTGTTCCTACCCCTAGAGGAACAAGGTCAGCAAACCACAGCACTGAAAATCAGTTCTCCACCTGAAAACACTCAAAAACAAGCTAATTCTGGATCATGTCAACTGCTCCACTGAGCATCTGCGCTGAATGTCAACTGCTCCACTCTATACCTGCGTTGAATGTCAAATCTAATGAAGACTACCTGCGCTAGGCGAGATTGGCCAAGTGGCACAGTCATTCTGCAAGGTGTCAAATGCCCAGGAAGCTTCCAAAATGACACTTGGATCAGGGAATTCGCCTTGTGATGAGTAAGAGGATCTAGATCTCCAAGTGGAAGCAAGAAACTCCAAGTGGACTCAAGAACTGAAGTATAACTGAAGTGGGAGAGGACACTAGTCAGCTTCATGCCAAGCTCAAGCTGACTCATCCTTTCTCCAAAACTCCTATATATAGAGCTCTCTCATGAGGTCTATGAAGGCTGGAATCTTGTGAATGTAAGGAAGTGCTGTTGGTTTGTGCATACAACTATTGGGTGATTGCTTTGAAGGAGGTGAAGAGGAGATTTCTTTCTGCTGGGAGGTGTTGCTGGATTGGGCCTCTTATGGTTGTAACACTCTCAGAACTTTACTTCTTCCATTAATAAAGCATTTGAGGTTCTTCTATATGCATGTGTCTCTGTGGCGTATTGATGCTTGTATATTTGATTTATTCTAATCCTTGAATCAATTATGGATGTATGCTTCTTGTAGTTTCCCTTTCTTGTGCTTTTGCAGGATCTTTGTGTAGCTGGGTCAGTGAAAGAGCAAGGAGCTGGGAGCAAGCAGGGAAGAGGGAAGATTGGATCAACCATTAGCGGAAGATAACGGTTAGTGGATCTCTTTCTCCTCTCTCTTACATCTCATAAAGAAATAATCTTGAATAGCTTTGCATTCGGTTGTTGCTAAGGTACTATCACCCTTAGAGTGGGATAGGGTCATTCCGTATTGGATACTTTTCCCAACAACAAATTGGCGACTCCGCTGGGGATCGTATCTTGTTGGTTGTTTTTGTTTTTTGCTATTCATTTCATAAACAAAGGGAGTACCGAATCGAACTGTATTTGGATCTTTCAAATGCAAAGTAGAGGGCAGCTACTCTAGCTCAGTTTCTGGGCAAGTTTATGATTTGAAGAGCTGATCCACAAGGAATCTAATAAGCACTTAGTGATAGCTTTTCATCCTCCTTGTCATCCATTAGTGTGTCCTTGACTGATAGCTTCTGATTTGGCCAAAAACTGTGAATTTTTGAGCAATCTGTGACCTGGAAACCAAGAGAAACGAAAGTTTCGTTCTTCAGTGCAGCTGCTGTGAAGGTTTTCTGCATTTCAGCGCAGTTCTCGAAGGGGCTACCTGCGCTGAAGGTCAAACAGACAGTGTCCCACCTGCGCTGGACCAGTCTTGCCTTGTGCTACTGGGGTTTCCTGCTGTTTCTTGCCCTGTTTTCACTCTTGTTTTTGCTGTCTGTTACCAGTCAATGTGCCTATCTGAAACCAACTTTCCTTGTCACTATTCCGCCTCGGTTGTATAAAGAAACTGTGTTTGTTCTTTGTGTATTTCTTGTATCATTTACAGTTTCCCATAACGAAAGTGAACTAGTCTTGTTGTGACCTCTTAGATCTAGACCTGTGATAAAGTGTCGTTTTGATCTTAAGAGTTAGTTTGTTTGTTGTTCATAGCTGATTGAGATTTTGCTTTCGTCATATGGTTTGAGTTTATATATTTCTAGTGTCGAAACAAGTAAATCTTAAGGTGTCTTTTGATTTTGGACAAGCTTGTTTGCTTTCACTTGAAATTGAATTCAAAGTTATACAACAGCTTTCTTTTTGTGTCGCACAAACATTAAGAAAGAGAAAAGAAATACTTGCATTGTGCATGTGCATTATGACAGCTTGCATGTTGATTTAGGAAAAAGTGCATTAGTGTGTGCTCTATGATCTGTGTGAAAAGATGTTATCTTTCTTTTCCCTCAGTAGTTAAGATTTTCAAAGTTGAAAGATTGAAAAGCTTGCTTATCATCTTAGACTGCATTTAGGAGTGTTATCATACATCTCGTGGTGATCCATAAAGGCAAACTACTAAACAAGATCAACCTTAAAATAAATTGAATTTACATAACAACGCATTGAAACATAACGCAAACACATAGAGGTCTAAGCTAGAGACGTGTTCCGGCGTCGTTAAACATGATATCTTAGCGTTGAGTGGTTGGGTGATTCCTCCACGGTGAAGCGATAAGTATCAATACGGACTTGTGCTCCCACATACCGTCGTGTATATATTGGGAGACCCCTATAGGAATAAAGCCTTTATCCAATAGGAAACCGTGTCGGCTGCCCTACTGATCGCAATCCAGTGAACACAACATTCACGAAGATCGACCACTCATACCGTAAAACGTATTCTGTGGTTTTGCGAAATGTTTGGCACACCCTCTGCCTAGAACTCCAGAGCAGTTTCTTTTGGCCTTTTTCAAACTCTATAACTGAAAAAGTCCATCCGAGCATTTGTCACTTCGGGCTCGTTAAAACATCGAAGGAGACTAGAGTCATCTTTAGCTTTTTCTCGACTCTTAAAAAGTGAAAAATCAAGTTGTGTCTAAGCATCGTTATAAAATTTATTTTAAACAGAACATAATCACCTCCTATTCCCGCGTTGATCTTAGGTTGAGAACATGGAACGCCCCAACCAAGGAATTCCACATGATGGAAATCCTAGTCCATTCTCCTCTTGGGGAGAAGTTGGTGCGCCCCACATGGCCACATTGTCGCTTCAAGGACTGACGATTGGCCTACCTATTTGGCTATTCTCAACTAATGTAGTTCAGACCACCATGGTTCCTGAACAGTCGAGTCAACAGTTAGATGAGTCTAGAGCTACCCACCAGCCTTATACTTCCTATAACTCTTCCTCTAATCCTTCATCTTCGCAAGGTGGAGCCGGCAAAAGCCAAGCTCCCATGAAGAAGAAGGAGAAGAAGGAGAGAGAGAAGAAGAAGAAGGAGCCTAAGGCGACTGGGGGCAAGCAAAAGACATCTAACAAAAATCCACACACAGCACAGACCGGGCCTAAATCGCCATGTGTCATATGTAGGGGAGACCACTTCCATAGAGATTGTCCCTATATTCCTTGGATACTAAGGGACTGGTCCCCTCGGTTGCACAATTCAGGAGCATCAACCTCTGATAGCCATGTTGAATGCTTACCGTCAACCAGCGAAAGTGAAGGTTCAAGACAAAGAGGGGGAGCAAGATCCCCCTGCAGACTGTGTGAAGGCGATCACGCCATCCACCGTTGTCCCTTCTTAGACGAAGCGAAGAGAGTTTTGGAAGACCGTCCGGTTTCACCGTTGAGACTTCCTCCCGGATACAAAAAACTCGTGCCAAGTCCTTCGTTGGTTGAAAATACAGCCGGCCCGCTCAAGTGGTCAGCTGAAATGTCAGTCATATTAAATGAACCTACTGAATCCAAACCAGATGAAAGTCTAAAGGTCGATACGATAGTTGACTTTGTTCTTCCTTCAGAGGTTTCATCCTCAAATGACACTGTCACTGAAGATTCATCTTCAAATGACACCCTCACTGAAGAGAATAAGGATGACACCATCCAGATTCTTTTCATCAACACAGACTCTGATGAGCATCAGGGCAATGCGCCCATTCCTTTATCGCAGGAAGGAACATCGTCAGGGTCATAGCCGGCCGTATATTCGGTCCCACCACCGAGCAACCTGGTTCTGTCCTTTGATTGGAACCAACTGGGCAGACCCCGGTTACCAGCCAGTATACCATTCAGAATCATAGTCCAAATTTATAGAATGGTAATGGCTGGAACTATCATTGATGAAGGGGCATCTGTGAGTATCCTTTCCTCTATTTCTTGGAAATCACTGGGTTCCCTGGAGCTTTTGCCTGAGATAATAAATCTCTCGGGTTTTGATAAAGGAACCAGTCAACCGTTAGGGATCCTCCCCAATGTGCCTGTTACATTGAAAGGGAAGACCGTTCAAATGAACGTGATGGTTGTTCAAGGACCCTTGGATTATAACCTACTCCTTGGATGAGACTATATATATTGCATGGGAGCTATAGTCTCCTCACTCTTTAGAGTAATGTGTTTTCCACACGAAGGAAGAATGGTCAAGCTCGTAGACCAACTTTCATTTCCAGGATCACGCATCGCAAATAGTCAAATACCAACCCTGAATGGTCTATTCACCCAAGAAATGTCTCCCCCCCAGTCCTCCTTCCCGATGAGTGCGAGTGATTCGGAAAGATGGGACTGGAACCCAGGGGGCATGCATCCTGGTCTGCTTCGGGTAGAGGAAACCTTGGGTATAAAGTAGAATTTCCGCGAAGGAATATGACTAGTCCGTACCCTGTCCATGGAAGGAAGAGGGGTTGTTCTAGAACAGGATTCTTTTGATAAGGTTACTTGTCTGACAAAGGTCATTCACCATTGTCTACTTCGGTAGACAGTGCCGAGGAAGTGTTTTCGTTTGATGGTGTTAACAAAACAATCTTTGGGTAACCAGGAAGAGGCAAGCCTCACCCTTTAAAACAGATGTTTTATCAGATAAGTAGGGGCAGCCTTGAAATTGTACTTTATACCTGGGGGCATGCAAACCTTTTGGAGTGCAAGCTAGGAGCGGTTATTTATCTGTTTTTAGGATTAGCCGTTTCCGAACTTGCATAAAGAAAGGATCAGAGGGAGCATAGCTTATGTGAGGTGCAAGCTCTATAAAAATTGGAATCTTGCAGGAGACATTTCTTATCTTATGACTGGTATATCGAGCAGTTTTACCGTGGAATTTATGCTCGTTAAAAAATAGAAAAGCGTGAGCAAAAGTTTCCTCCAGAGTTTAAGCTCATTAAAAAATGAACCTATCCCGGTAAATAACCATTGTGATCGTAAATTTATTAGCCATAAAAATCCTTGGTCGTGTTTGCACTTGCCGCCTCCATTCCATTTGGCCGATCTTTAACCCCCATATGATTGTTTACCCATTTTGAGGAACAGCTGCGAAGAGTGATTTCACTTAGCCACCCTTGTGACACTGCCGTGATTGGAAAATTCCAACCTATACCTGGAATCTGCTGCTATCCCTGTTTATCACTCGTTCCTCAAAAGATGAGTCTTCTTTGAGCTCTTTTCTCCTGACTCGTAAAATATGAAAAGTTTTCCGAGTTTTGGCCTTCCAGCTCGTTAAAATGACCGGAAGAGCTATCCCTCCTCTAGATTTTAATCTTTTTGGACCTGAGGGATTATTGCACAAAAAGGTCGAGCGCTTGTTTTATTCGGCTCGTTAAAGTTATCGAAAACTCATCCCTTCTGTATTGTTTTATACTTTTTCGGACTTAAGGGATTAGATGACGAAAAAGGAATTTTGGAGTTAACTTTCTGTACCTTTTAAGACTCTCTAAAAATGAAAAGGACCGAGTTTTCCTTGTCGTTAGACTCGTTAAAATGATTAAATAGCGACAAACTTGTCTTTAGACGAGAACGAGTTTCCCTATCGCTAGGCTCGTTAAAACATAGCGAAGGGCTTGCTCGAAGGGTAGGTTATAGAACAAGCATATGTTATCCTCCTCAAGCTTGACAAAAATAAAGAGGTACTGGTCAGAAATGACTGGGGAAAAATTGGGAGAACCTCAAAGCTTTAATGGTAGCAAGTCGCTCTTGAACATGACACTTTGTCCTCCGTATCACATCGGGTTGGGTTGTTTCATTCACCGGTCTCATCACCATGGTCCTCGCCAAACCATCCGCATTTGGGGTAATGCTACCGATCCATCACATCAGTGTCGTTATATGTTCAAGAGATGTGTTCAGAAAGAGTCAACCGTGTCCCATCCACTGCCATACATTATCCTTCATCCACCCATGATCGCCACCCTGAATCATATCTCACAGATTGTTTCACCTCCACTAAAATCATTAGCTCCGTTCCGTGTCATTGATGTGGGATTCATTAATGCCCTCCTTTGACAGATCGCTTCTTGTCGACTTCAGCTCATTGTCCAAGAAGTTGATCTAGGAACACCCCCCAGTACCTTGAAGCTTGCATGCCTCAATGGAAAGTTTCTCACTTCTGGTGACAGGTATACATTAATGACCTTCGACCAGAAGATTTTGCGTGGTGTTCGACGCCAAGTCCTTTATTCACACCACGTGAATTGTACTGCAGTACCTTGAGGGTCATTGTCATTATTGGTGATTCCTCTCGCGCTTGTTAACGGTTTACATTATTGACCGGTAATCAAGCGATGTCTTTCCATGTTCGACTTCAGCGCAATTCTCACGTGGATCGACTTGTACTTAGAGTGAAGATCGAATGAGTTTTGAAGACCCCGGATCTAGTTTCATCCATCCGGGCTGCGATATATATTCAGGAAATATAAAGACATTTGATATGTACATCATTGCAGTAGATGATCATCCTACTCAAAGGATGATAATTTCAGCAGAGAATTATCAGTCTACCATCAGACGATCGTCTGTTCTATGTACCAAAATGAATTTATAAAGCTGAGCATGGGAATGCCCGCCTCAGCTAGATCATGAAAGCAGAATGAAAAATAATGTATTGTATTGTATTTTATTACAGGGCACCTCTCAGCGATTGAATGAACTTCAGATCCTCCTGATAAAGCATTTCGCCCGATAAACGACCTCATACTTTAGGGGGCAACTGTTATAGACATTTTTGTGCCTTACAGCATGAAGCATGAAATGTCAATAATCTGAGGGATCCAAAGTCCCTAAACATGTTGTTCCTACCCCTAGAGGAACAAGGTCAGCAAACCACAGCACTGAAAATCAGTTCTCCACCTGAAAACACTAAAAAACAAGCTAATTCTGGATCATGTCAACTGCTCCACTGAGCATCTGCGCTGAATGTCAACTGCTCCACTCTGTACCTGCGCTGAATGTCAAATCTAATGAAGCCTACCTGTGCTGGGCGAGATTGGCCAGGTGGCACAGTCATTCTGCAAGGTGTCAAATGCCCAGGAAGCTTCCAAAATGACACTTGGATCAGGGAATTCACCTTGTGATGAGTAAGAGGATCTAGATCTCCAAGTGGAAGCAAGAAACTCCAAGTGGACTCAAGAACTGAAGTATAACTGAAGTGGGAGAGGACACTAGTCAGTTTCATGCCAAGCTCAAGCTGACTCATCCTTTCTCCAAAACTCCTATATATAGAGCTCTCTCATGAGGTCTATGAAGGCTGGAATCTTGTGAATGTAAGGAAGTGTTTTTGGTTTGTGCATAGAAATATTGGGTGATTGCTTTGAAGGAGGTGAAGAGGATATTTCTTTCTGCTGGGAGGTGTTGCTGGATTGGGCCCCTTATGGTTGTAACACTCTCAGAACTTTACTTCTTTCATTAATAAAGCATTTGAGGTTCTTCTATATGCATGTGTCTCTGTGGCGTATTGATGCTTGTATATTTGATTTATTCTAATCCTTGAATCAATTATGGATGTATGCTTCTTGTAGTTTCCCTTTCTTGTGCTTTTGCAGGATCTTTGTGTAGCTGGGTCAGTGAAAGAGCAAGGAGCTGGGAGCAAGCAGCGAAGAGGGAAGATTGGATCAACCATTAGCAGAAGATAACGGTTAGTGGATCTCTTTCTCCTCTCTCTTACATCTCATAAAGAAGTAATCTTGAATAGCTTTGCATTCGGTTGTTGCTGAGGTACTATCACCCTTAGAGTGGGATAGGGTCATTCCGTATTGGATACTTTTCCCAACAACACCACAGCTAAAAAATTTTAACTACTGCACACGCAAACAAAGTAAAATCTCAAAGCAAACCTCCTAAAGTCCCTAAAGAACCAAAAAAATTCGAATCACATGCCTAATGAATCTAGGGCGTCAAACCACACACAAACAGTAACCTTCCAGATCGAAAACACTAGTTGGTGATGAAATCCAACATCGCCGAATTCAGTACAGAAGTGGCGGGTGGAACAGTTACCCCGGCAACCTGCTTAATGAATAGACTGGACCAAGTTCCTCCACTTTAACCGTCTCGAGTGAAGTGAACCCCCAGAAAATCCAAGTGAGTCTAGCCGACGTCTGCTCCAGGTACAGTGGGATCTTCCCTCCACCGTCACCTTAGGAAGAATCCTAAAGATAATAGTCACTAAGGTCACCAACAACAACAAATATACCTGGGGGAACAGTCTACGATCCGATAGCATGCAAGGGCAGAGTAACGAGCTCAATCCCCTTGCCGGCTCCTTCACAATAATCCAAGGTTTACCGACAAGTGACCCCAGGCTCCTCGACAATGGTTAATCCGATGTTTACTGTTTGTAGTACGTGTGTATCTGGCGTCGTTCCCAATGAAGGAGGATTGATTCCCTCACTGGTTCGGACACAATCTCGTGCTTCTCCTTTAAGAGGAGCTTTCCCAGAGTATAAATGTAACAGTTGGATTTATCCTACCACAAGATAAGCTACTTATTTGGTTTTACTGTCTTGGAGAGTTAATTACTCTCCTACTCCAAGACACTAGCCTGATCTATATTGGTGTTTCAGATCCCTATTAAATAAAAAGTTACTAAGTTGATTTTACTTTAAGCGTTAATTTTTATGGCTTTTCTTTAGGACAAAAGGTAGCGAAGATGAAACTGATGGTGTGTAGACTCGACTCAAATCCACTAAAAAGATGCACCTAGGATGAAGCAAAACAATCTTTCCTTTTCAATGAATTCCCTAGCTAAGAGAGTTGGAGAATGCAAAATTTATAAAGACAACTTTCTTCGCAATGAAAATCAAAGAAACAATCTCTTTATCTTTTCCAAAGCACACAACACATGACCACTAATTATTTCACGAAAACTTCCTTTCTCTTTTCAAAGACTTCAAATGCTACTAAAACAAACTTTCCTCAAAAGAGATTTTATATTTTTCCTATTTTAACAAAGCATGTAAAACTACTTAACAAAAATCAATCTTAAGATCTATAAAAATCAAATCAATTTTAAGATCTATGAAAATCAAATCAAGTTTAAAATCTATGAAAATCTAAGAGAAATTTACCTAAAAGAAAACCTAAGAGAAATTTACCTAAAAGCAAATCTAATGAGGTAAAAGCCTACAAAATATAATTCCAGGATGTTTTACTCAATTACAATCCAACCAAGGACTAATTCATGCAGAATCATAAACTAGTCAAAAACAAAAAACAAAAAGTTCTTGTTCTTTTTCTTAAGAATGAAATTCACAGCTTAACCAACAAGAATACTCGAAATTCCGCAAAGAGACAACACAACAGTAGGTTTCTCACAAAGGTGGATTTTACGAAAGGTCCGACTCCTAAGAAGACTGAAAAGACCAGGGAGATCCAAGGTTTTTACAACTTCTAAAGCCAAAGTCACTACAAGACCAATGCAAAAATAAAACCTAGGGCTAGAATTTCTATGAACTTCACTAAAACCCTTGATGCTAATGAAACAAGCTTAGATGAAAACTTTTGACAGGTAAACAGTGGATCTGGGTAGCAAAAACAAGCTATAAACAAAATCTAATAAGAAAAAAGAAAAAATTTGAAATTTTCTAGACTTTTGACAGGGTACGCAGGCAGCCTGTTTGCACAGGTGCGGCCATGCTCTGTGTACAAAGCAGAAGTGCGTATAGGTACGCACTGTGCTTAACACAGAGGGTGCGTACTGCTCTCAAAATCAAGAAAAATAAAAACTAACTCAACCCTAAGCTATTCCACCCAAATTCACAGTCAATCAGTCAAAAACTAGAAAGAAATCAGATTTTCTCAAATCAAAGTATCAATCAAAAGAGAAATCAATCAAATCCATGGATTCCCCAGTGGAGTCGCCATTTTTTCATGCGGAAAGAGTCAATTTTGCGGACAAAACCGACCTCCCTAGAAACTAAGGCTTTCTAGTGACAAACAAAACAATCAAGCACTATCTTTCCCTAAATATGCATTTAAAATAAAAGCAACCAGGTGTTTAAGGCTTACCTCTAGTCCAATGCTTGTTTGTAGCAGCCAAGCCTCTTCAATCCAGATGAGCTCCTTCTCCTTGAAACCTGCATTCACTAACAAGAAAACGATTACATAGCACCTGAATAACTCATATAATAAAACATATCCATCATAAAGACCAAGGAGTTTATGAAACAAATTATATATAACAACTTGTTGAGAAAAATGAACTTAATTGTATTAAATGGAAACAAAAGAAACCATTACAACCAGTGCCTTGGTGTTGTGCAGGTCCCTCCCAGTATCCAGCAAGAGTTCTCCTTTACTTTGATCAGCTCACCCACTTCCAAATGAAGCTAAGAAAGGATTGGAATCTCTCCTCTCAAGCTCTAAAAGGGAGTCCTAATTTCAACAGCATCTACCCTTAGGAATGTTCAGCTTTCAACCTCCCCTCCCTCTGGCCCAATGCCTATATTTATAGTGCTTTGGAGGAAGTTAATCAGGTCCACTATCAATGGGATAAGCCCCTCTTTCAATGGGCTAGTTCCCCTCTTCATGGGATATGTTCCTCTTTCATTGGGATGCATTAACCATCTGGAGGCGCTCAATCCATGTCAAACCATCTTCTAGAATGCTCTAGAATCGACCACAAGTAACTTTTTTGAAGTAAAACTTGCGCCTTTTGACCTTTACAGGAGTACGCACCCACCCCTTTACAGACAGAGCATACAAGTACGCAGGTGTTATGAACTTGAGGTGCGTACACGCAGGTAAGGGTAAGAGAAACTACGTAACCAGAGTTATATTGACTTTTAAAGACTTTCTCTCTTTCTTGGAGTTTGACATGAGGAGCAGAGGTATAAGACTTGCCAAGGAGGACAGTATGACTATTGATGGAGCCATACTGACTGCAAATAGTCATCGTGACAAATTTTAGTGTAACAACCCCCCCTCAAAGTTTCTTACTAACACCCCTTAAGGATCTTAGGATCTTCCCAATAAGTCCTACTCTCACTGCATTTTGTCAAATACTAAGTCAAGTTTTGGGTTTTCTTAAGGAAAAGAAGCCACATTTCTTGTGTAAAAACCTTTTCTTCCACATTCCATTCACTTCCTATATCTAAGTTTTCCTTCATAAACTTAGTTTCATGCCCCTACACTTTCACTCCACAAAATCATATTAACTTCTAATTTTACTATATAGCTCCCTAGCCTATGTTCTCACCCCTATTTTCTACAAAAAATATGTAAAAATCCCAAAAAATATATTAAATATCCCACCCTAAAGCACTATAGCTTTGTAATTCAGTCTTGGGGAATAATAGTCCATTTGGGACTATTATTAACCCTTCCGCGTCCTAACCCTGGGATTAATCTAACCTCTGGTTAGGTTAATAGCCTATACCTACTCCTCTACCCATCAAAACCTTATGATTTTGTCCCCCTGCAGTCATTTCCTTAAGGTTTATTGTTTAAATGTTTCAATTAAACATTAAACGTTACCCCCGACGCATACCATAAACCCATATAACCCAAAGTCTAAACCCTGCATCACTATATAAGAGATTTAAATATATAGTAGGCCCCCATATGTTAACCTTCTGCCACCTTCGTGCCCCGTCGGCCCTCCTATCCACTCTACCAAATCCAACACTCCAGGTTGATATCGGACCGCCCCCAACGTACGGGAGTTAGCGTCCGATGGAGTGTGGTTTTCCCACCATACGCAGGGATGCATGCCCTGTTTTCATTGCGTCGGGCCTCCTCTGACATTTACCGCCCTTGTACAAAAGGTGGTCCGATAAAAACCACTTACCGCCTTCTGTCTGGGCGCCATGTCTCCGTGACGTCACCTCCGCGTCAACCCACTGCTGCTCCGTGTCACCGCCACCGCATCTTCCTACGTCCCTACCCTGCCACTGTGTCCTATGCCACGTTGTCGGCCCTGTCAACTGCCACGTCACCATGCCGTACCCAGGACCCGCCAATGACGTCATGCTGACGTCATAGAAAAAAAAGCGCCAAAATGCCGCAAAAGCCCAAATTTGCATTAAAACTCGCGAAAAAATGTCGTTTTTGTTTATTTTTTATGCCAACAAACGGCGCAAGCGCTTGCATGCAACTCATGTCCAGTTCGCATTCGACGTGCCCGTCAGCCACCAAGGCCTATTCGACCTGCAACTCTACCTTTTCGACCTCCGCCAGCAGCTATCCACAACAGCATCTCTCAATTTAACATGTATTCACCCAAAGAAATGCCCATAACCCTGTTTTTATAGTTTCTCTGCAAAATTCACCAATACACCTAAAAAATTCACTTGAAACACGTTGGTACCTGCGACCTTTTCCTCTCTTCCCCACTATATAACTTCATTTGTGGCCAAAACCCGGCATCTCTTTCCCCTCTGATAAAATTGCCATTGCTAGCCTAAATTATAGCTCTAATTTTCCCATGGAAAAACTAAAGACAGTTTTCTTAATCCCTTTATTTTTCTCCCTCTCCAGTGTACTAATTGTAGAGCCCTCCACATTCTTCATTCCCCTTAAGTTTTACTCCTCAAGAATACCTTTTAAAAGAACTTAAAATTGTGAGTTCCTTGCCCACAAAGCCTTCATCAGAACTCTGTCCCTTGCTGAAATACAGGCCTAATTCAACTATAATCACAGTCAAAACATGGAGGCCCCAGTTGCCCTCAATATTGCACCACTAAATGCACCCCATAGATAGTTAGAATGGATTCCTCTAGCAGATAGAGACTACCAAATTGCTGATATGGAAGGAGACAAGCCTCATCTTCAGGATTTCTGTGAGATAAGGAGTAAATTCAGAAACAAAACTGATGCATTAAGAATATGTGAGTCCAACATGCCCATGTACTACTTGCCCTCAGTAAATGTTTTTCCTGACCTCATCCATTAGTGTTGTTCCAATTATGATCCTTCTCAGAGGGCAGTGATGGGCCCTGCTGGCAAATTCCTCTTCTACATTACTCAGTCTATCAATCAAATGTTGCAATTCAAACCAACTCAGCATTTGGTCCCCCTTTCAATGAAGAATCTGCTAGATCAAGCCTCAAAATTGCCCTCTGCAGAGATTGACCAAATTGCTACGTTGTTCATGCCACCAGACTGTTACTCCATATTCACAATCCCCTATCTCCATGTTGCATTTACCAATGAAGGAAAATTTCCTATAGATATGATCTCCTACATCCTGGGATTCAGAACAAGTGAGATTGCGGACAACACTATCTTTGCCTTCATGTCTATCTTCACTCCAGGTCAGCCCCCTGTTGTCTAGTATGATTATGATACCTTCATTGCTGATAAGATTCATGAGCAATTTATGAACCTAGAAAGGGAAAGGGTATTCAAATACACCTCATATATCTATCATTTGCTGCTATATTATCAGTCTGAAAGTTTCCCAGTCATCCTCAGAAAATTGGATGCTAGGGGGAGAGGAGGTCAGTCATATTTTGGTCATCCATATTCCATCATGTTAGTAGCTCCCCATACACATATTGCGAATTCATTGACCTTTTTTTCTATCCAGCTACCTGCTTACTATCAACAGATCCTCCCCCTAGACTCACTGATGAGATGCAGAAGATTCTACAGCTTTCCAAAAGCTACAGCATTGGTGACTGGTATTTTTACCAAAACCACACAATAATCAGGGTTTATGGCTGTGAATTAGCCCCCTACCAACTGCCAAAATATGTACCTATGAGACTCTTTGCCTTAGAATACTTACGTCAATTTGGTAATGCAGATATGATTCATTTTCATGGCAAAAGCAAAAAATCACAACTAAAAATCAGACATCAATTGGGCCCCTTTATTTTTAATAAGAGAGGAGAAGCATGGAAGGATGCTGATCAGATTTTGGGAGAGAAGCTTAAGCTCAAAATAAGTTTCATTTGGTCATCATATGATCCCAATCACTTCATAAGCCTTAGAAGAATCAAATATAGGCTTGCAGGATATGTACATTACAATATCCCTCAACTTAAACAATATGCCAATCAACAAGAATGGGTAGAAGGCACCCTAATGGAAGAGCTCACTGAAGAAGAAATAACAGAAAATGTAATCAATAATCTGGAAAATTTTGTTAACTTTTGGGCAGGTCTTTTTTACAGCTCCTCGGTACCTTGGAGAAGGCACCTCATCTGCCACGACCCCCTAGCAACCTGCCCAAGTAAGTGCCCCACCAACAACAACAGACAAAGGAAAAGTGGTGCAGCATTCAGAAGAACAAGTGCACAGTTTGGGATAGCAAGAAACAATCGCAGATCGGCTGGTTTCTACAGATGGACAAAGTCAAGTGCAAGACCCCTTAACTCAAGCAAAAGTGACTGAAATTCCCGTACTGTAGACACCTCTTAATGAGGAAAGGACAAAGAAGAGAGATAGGCAGGAAGAGACCCCTCCAGGGACATCTACAGAGCAGCAAGGAGAGAAGAGACAAAGGTTAAATCCTTTTTCAGAGGAAGAGATGCCAGAGGGGCCCACTGAATAGCAAATTACCCCAAGCATGGAGACATCGGCCAGCTCCTTTCAACAGGAGCAAGAGAGACAATAGGGTGTTGAAGTAACATCCACCAGGCAACAGGGCCGACAGGGCTCTGATATTAAAAAAGCATTCGCTGATATCAAAGCTAGGAATGAGGCAGCAAGACTACAGCTGTACAACTAGCTAATAAGGATGGCCCCTACCAATCAGCAAAGGCTAATGGTAGCCTATGACATCCAGGAAGGAAGAATGACCCTCGGTCACTTCAGACCTACAACTCAGCAACCCCAATCAGCCGCTGATTACATTAGAACCAATCTGGAAGTATTCTCCAATGATATCCATCCAATGGACCAGATTGAATTGCACAAGCAGACTGGGGAGATGGTATATTCTACTTTAGCAAATAAAACATTGTTAGCCCATAGATTGAAAAACTCTTTGCACAATACTGTTGTGTTATAGACATTTTTGTGCCTTACAGCTTTGAGCATGAAATTTCCATAATCCAAGGGATCCAAAGTCCCTAAAATTGTTGTTCCTACCCCTAAAAGAACAAGGTCAACCAATGACAGCTTCTCCCAGAAGTTCTCCACCAAAAACTACTCAGAAACAGTCAAATCAGGATCAATTCAAGTGCTCCACTAGCTGCCTGCGTTGAAAAGCACCTCAGTGCACTAGCTATGTGGGTTGCAACGCACCTAAATGCACTACCAGGGTGCGCTGAGCGGGAAATTCCAAATGGAAGTGTCATTCCGCGAGGTGTATAGATAATCGAAGCTCCCAGAATCTTCCTCAATGACACTTGCCTCACTGAGTTCGACCAAGGATGAGTAAGAGGCTCTCAGCCTCCAAGTGAAAGCAAGAACTGACAGAGAGAAGCCACAAATCAAAACATAAGCTGACTCATCCTCTCTGCTTACATCTATATATGGATCCCTCATCCCAGAGATCCAGAGGCTGGAATTTTGTACTTTGCAGAGAATTGTTGTTGGTTTGAGATTGCGATTAGTGCATTGGTTGATTTATGCTTTGTTGGAGGTGAGGAAGGGATTCCTTTGCTGGGAGGTAGATGCTGGATCGGGACTCACTTGGTTGTATCTCCTCTTGGACTTTCTTACCGTATCAATAAAAATATTTGAGTTTCTCCTACATGCTGTGTATCAATGATGTTTTGTTATATTTTCATGTTTAGCTTAATCTGATCCTAGGCTTTTTATGAATCTAAATCTATATCTTCGTGTAGTTTCTCTCTTCTGTGATCTTGCAGGAATTTGGTGAAGCTGGGCCGGTAAGGGAGCAGGGAGCTGGGAGCTATTGAAGAGAGGAGTGATTGGATCAACAAACTAGCGCAAGACACAGGTTAGTTTATCCTTCCTCTTCGTTTACATTTCATAAAGAAGAATACTCAAGTAGTTTTCGTTGTTTGTTGCTAAGGCACTGTCACACCTTAGAGTGGGATAGGGGCATTCTGAATAGATACTTTTCCCAACAACATGCTGCCCAATTAGAGTTGGAGAAAGCTTCATCACAGGCCAAGGACAATAGAATCAAGTCCTTGGAGGAGATCATCATAGAGCTGGGACATGATCCCACTGATCCCAAGGGTGTGCAAGCTTTGATAAAAAAGAAAGATGAAGACATAGCTACCCTTAGAAGACAAATCAAGCTGTCACCCACATTGCATCCTCAAACTACAGAGGTGGCACAACAAAAAGAGGAGCAGGATGTAGTAGCTTTGCTTACAACCTTACATAAAAGGTTGATAGAGACAGAAAGTGCCTTGGAGGCATCATTACAGGGAAGACAGGGAGAGTTGGCCTCTCAGCCAATTCAAACTGCTCAGATTCTCACAGCTGCTCCTCCCATGGCCACCAAAACAGTCCCTTTCACTGTTACAACATCAAAAGTAGGTGCCTCAAGCTCAGCACCAATTTCAGCAACTACTTCAGCACCTATAGAGCAAGGCACGAGCTTGAGAATGGACAACATGATGAAAGAAATAGAAGCTTTGGAATTGCAAATGGAAGAATTGAAAGAAAAAAAGGAAAAGCTTGCTAGAATTGAATAAAAATATGTCAAATCAAAACAAGAAGTAGCTGATAAGACAAGGAAAGTCAAAGCCTTAGAAAGAAGAATAAAGGAGCTGGAGAAAGAGCTCACTTTTGATAGGACTCTAGCAGATATCAAGAAAATTTTGCGCGCCAAGATTGGCCAATCCATTACAGACCAATGGCAATCCATTGAAACTATTCATGAGCAAATGGATTTGATAAGCTTGGCTCAGTTTGAAAACCAAAAGGCTAGAACATCTTTGGGAAACATGCCCGAGCAACCTAATAGAATGATCCAATTTTTGAATACTCACTCCAAAGGGCAGTTGGCAGAAATGGGAATCAGGAATAGGACTGAAACTATTTTGCTAATAAAAAGGGTGTTAACCCTTAGGAATTTTGTGCAGACAATGGAAAGAAAATGCCAAGAGATGCAAGCAGAGGTGGATGAGTTCAGAATAAAGATCACAACATTATAGAGCAGAGGGCTGCCTAGCCTAGTAACCAGTGCTGGAAGACTGTTGTCACATGAGAATTATGCCAACAGGGTGAACAATTATGCTGCCAATCAAATCACAACTTCCTCAAGCACATCAGAAGAGACAGGGCCTCCATCTGGACATAGTGTCTTTGATAAATTAGAAAATCTACTCTACATTGCACATGAGATAAACCATCTCTTTGAAGACTAGCCAAACTTTTACAGATACACAGAAGCTGATGAAACACTGATAAATATACAAAGGCATCAACTACCTACAGAATATTGGTGGAGAGGAATGATGGAGACGTTGCTCAGGTGATTTTGGTTATTAATTCTTTTTGTAAACTACAGTTCAGCATTTACAGATAGCATGGTCCACCTGTCAAAGGATCAAAGCAGCGTAAAGCAGAATTGGAATGTTAACTACAGCTCATTAAATGTAAAGTATCCCGGCACCAAATATGAAGACCGAGACAACAACAGGCAGCATACCAGCATCAGAATAGCACACGCAAAATAAATGTGTAGACGACAGCGGACTCATTCAGCCCAGAAAGTCAAAATATTCTGACATAATGGACAACTAGAAAGCTAATATTAACTGAAGTGTTTAATTCTTCATTTACTCCCTTGGAAGAGTTGGTGGTGTAATTTATTACATGAAGACTCATCATCTAGATATTTCTATCTTATTTTTTTATATATACCTCCCCATAGAACGTATTTAGGGTTGGTTGGTGATTCTCTCTAAGAGCTACGCTATAAATTTTCATTTAATACAAAACGATGTTGAAGTTGATTCCCTCTGTGCTGTCTGGATGTGAAATGAACTGCGTTTTGCTACAGAATTCCTGTGTCATTTAATGGAACAATAAGTTATTCTAAACCGTGTTTTATCTTTTTGTGTATGCAACTTTCAAGTATGTTTCATGATCTTAGTAACAGAGAAGAAAGAATAGCTCAGGACTTGTTTAAATACACCCTCTGATCAGTCTCTGTTTCTAATTATGTTTTCTTTAGAATTATCCATAAATATGAATTCTTAATTGCTCATGTTTGAACTGATTCTCTCACTATGGATGCTGTTTAGGAATTCTTAACTGCTGCTAGATAATATTCTCACACTTTCCCTCTATTAGCATAGTGAAAGATCCTTGATTTCCTTTCATTCCTTGATTTCATGCCATCTATTCCCAGATTTGAATAATTGTCCCATAGATTCTTGTCTGGCTCTGTAGCATCACCTTTTCCACAAGAAACACTTACAACAATATACCATCATTGACTCCATTGCCCAATATTCTAGACTGTTCTAAAACTGCATCCCAGTTCTGCCTGAAATCATCATCCAACCAAATTCAAAACAAACTCTGTACATCATAACTAGCCTAAAATTACACCAAACAAAATTAAATAAAAAAGGGAGAGCCCTCTCTGGTTGCAGGTAGTCTAGGACCTATAGCTAAGATATTGGTTAGTGGTTACCTCGGCCGTATTCCCTTAGTAGCCAGGGAACAACCTTAGTGATAACAATAGGAACGACTGGAAAAGAGCCAAGCCAAGTACAAGGTAAGGCATGATAAGCATCAGATTGAGCATAGTTTCCAAGTTGGTGATCAAGACTGGTTGTATGTCAACAAAGACAGAATGCAAGGTGAAGGTAGGAAGTTGAAGCCAATAAGGTATCGACCTTTCAAAATACTTGAGAAAATTGGTGAAAATGCTTTTTGCCTTGATTTACTAGCTTACATGCACATCTATTCAATTGTTAATGCAGAAGCTTGGGACTATTTGAACCTTCATTGATTAAAGATCCCGAAGAGTAGAGTCAATTTCCTTCTATTGATGATGTGTTGCTTGAATATCTCAACGAATTGTAGGAAGATACAGTTCTGGATAGGAAGGTTAGAACTACGCACAAAGGGGATGTTGAGTACCTCAGGATTGGACTCAAAGGTTCAAAACCAAGCAATGCAAGATGGATCAAAATTGGGCAAGCAAGGAATCTATATGCTCACTTGATTCATGCTTAAAAACCAAATTTTGGTGGTTGAAAAGATTTTTCAGTGGGAAGGCCATGATCCAAATTGGATCCTAGAAAACTCTCTAAGTTTTCATGAACTCTTCAAAAAGTATGCGAGAGTTTCAAAGTCTTATAAAGATCAAGCTATCAGAGGTTTGCTCTTAACAGTTGTAATTGGTGATGAACAAGGAGCAACAAGTACTATCGGTCAAGCACACAAACCATCGGCCCATGGTAATGCGTGCTATTACAAATTAGAAAAACCACAGCTCAGTTCAAAAAATGGGGGTAGTTACTGATATGCGATTTCGCTAATCAGATATCGCAGGGAAAACCCCTCAGAGAAGGAAAGTTTGCAAGCACTCGAACTTGAAAAATCATAAAATGCAATGGATATTGTTCCAATTCCATTAGAAGGGGAGTCCAACAAAAATCAAGTGGTAAGCAGTTTCAACCGAGTCCTACCCGATGCCACACAATGATTGACACGTGTCCTGAGGAGGAGAGAGAAAACCGCTCACATCGGACGGGTAAACATCATGTTACTTACCTGCCTGATATGGACAATGATCGTAGGATTTGGAGGCTCCAAATCGACAGTGGAGACGAAATTCAATGGATGTCCAGATTTGATGAGGTAAACAGGCAGAGTTGTATAGGATTTGAAGTCCGATGTGGATGATGCGTTGGCAGAAGGTTGTGTTTCATGGGCATTCTTAGAGTTAACGGTAAAAACAGTTGTTTCAAGTATGTCCAAGAGAACTGACACTCATCCAGTACGAAATAGGTGGGAACCTCCCAATGAGGCATTATACAGTGATTGATTACGTAGGATAGAGGGATTCAAACAGATAGAGGTAGGGGAATTGGAAAATCAAGAAGCAGAAACGAATAGTTAGAAATTAGATTGGATTTAAAACCACGAAGCTGACAGAGAGAGCGGCAAGAATTAAGGATGCAAGTTAAGAAATCTAAGAGCAGAGAGCAGAGAGAAGAAGTTGAGCTGACCTTCTGAAGCAAAGGTAACATTGAGCCAGATAGAAACAGAGAGAGTCAGAGAGTCTGTGCACTCCAAAGAAGGCTTGAGAGGTTCAAGCATACTCCTCTTTAATTCTTGTCATGTATGAGTCTCATATTGGGCTCATACTACTATGACCAATAGAGGTCGAGTTTCAGTAAGGAGAGTCTGTGTACTCCAGAGACTTGGGGGATCCAAGTATACTCTTGTTGATTTATATCTGTTGCGTGAGACTCAAATTGAGCTCACTGTTGTAAAAAATCTACTCTGAAAACATAATAGAGAGGCCACCACTGAAGGTTGGACTGGGAGATGTAGCCCAGGAGTATTGGTTGAACTCCTTATTAATCTTGTTGTGTTTATATGTTTGCATGTTATGTTTTCCTTAATTGTTTCTATGCCTGTTTATTTCACGATCTTATTGATCTGTTGCATAAAATAACATAGGCACATCCATTTACATGAGTCTGTAATACCTTATTGTTTCTCTTAGATCAATTCCAGATCAACCTAGAAGTGTTCTAACCCTTCCACCTTGCAACTTCAACTTTAAGTTTCCGCGACTAATGATTCTAGCCTTCCTGTCATGCCCCAGGAAGACATCACCACCATCATATTCCTAATACTCGCAGAACCACACTCTATGGGGAGTGAAGTGAATGGATGCACTTGAGTCAATCAACCATGCCTCATGATCTACATGTGTACATGAAGAAGCCAGGTACACATCCCCACCTTCATCTGAGGTGGTTTTCACCTCTGCACAAGGAGCGTCAACAGATCCCTTTCCTTTATCAGGAGCTTTAGATTTACAGTCCCTTTTGTAGTTCCCTTCCTTTTTGCATTTCCAGTAAACCACCTTTACAGGTCTTCTTGAAGATTTAGATCTCCCACTCGATGACTTATTTTTGTTTCTGTTCTGGGACCATCCTCGTACAGACAAGGCATCACCATTTTGGTTCTCCATATTTTTCCGTGTCATCTCGTCTATCAGCAAGGATGAGACTATTTTGTCAAGCTGCAAGGTAGTTGCATTGCAACCTATTGCAATAAATAGACTATCCCATGAATCTGGTAGAGAGCACAACAAACTGATGCACTTATCTTCTTCTGAAATTTTGATATCAACATATGAAAACTGGCTTACCACAATATTAAATGCATTCAGATGCTCTGTCACTGAGTCTCCATATCTCATCCTAAGGTTATACAACTTTTTCCATAGGAACAGTTTATTCAGCAGAGACTTAGATTGGTACAAAGTCTCTAACTTATCCCATAAAGCCTTAGCCGTCGCTTCCCCTGATACATTCAGCAATACTGAATCCGAGACACATAATCGTATTGTGCTCTTTTCCTTCTGATCTAACTTCTTCCATTCTTCATCAGACACTCCCATTAGTTTAGTACCCAGATCTACCACAATCCATTGATACTTATCCACCAAAAAATCCTCCATCTTAAGTTTCCACAACTCAAAACTCTGACCATTAAATTTATCGATCTCTATCTTTCCACTACTCGCCATCTCCTTTCACCACCAAAATTGATCTTGCAGATCTCCCCCTGAACAGGGTCTACCGCAGGCCCGAGTGAAACTCCTTAGCAACAAAGGTGTCCCCTTGAAGCCAAAACAGCTCTGATACCAAATGTGGGTTTTCACCCCGTACGGAAATTACCTGCATATGAATTGTAAAACACAAAAAATAAACAATGAAAGAGCATAACACATAAAACACATATACAAAGAGATTTTCCCCTGGATCCCAAAACCGAGACTACCAGCTTGATTTTTCATTATGTTCCTTTCAATGTTACAATACATAATTATACATGCCGAAGCATCCAATACCATGGATCAAAAACCATCGTGTCCAAAACCATGGACCGAAAACCATTGTGTTCAAAACCATGTGCAAAAATTATGCACAAAACCATAGGTAGGTCTTCCCAACCTAACGTAGGGTCCAAAACCAAAATTTTCCAGGGCGGTGCCCCAGACCCCATAGAGTGGGGTTAACTGCACTCCTCAAACCCCTTGTGACTCCCCTCGCTTTGCAATCGGTGCAATGAAGGGGTAGCTCCGCCCCCCTCCTAACCCCCTGGTTAACTATGTGGGCTAGTCGTGGAAAGAATATAACACAACCCAATAGAAAGAATAGTAAAATCAGTTTCGAAGTTTGCATGCCTATACTGAGTTTTTTTTTCAAGAAATATTTATATGTATTCCGATGAAAATTTTGTTCTTATAGTTGCTAATAATTTTGTAGTTTGTAAAGAATGCATGGTGACAAAATAGATTATGGATTTATTTTCTATACTTGTAAGTAAGTATTAAAGCTCTGCTTCAATTATCTAATTATCTATTTAGATAATATCAGTAATGAAATATTTCGTAATTGTGAAGTATGTATGAAGAAATTCAACAAGTAAGGGCCCGAGGTATGGGATATTTATCATTTATCTCAAAATTTGAATGGCCACATTTACATATAATCAAAAAATTGTTTGCACCTTAACGTTTTAGTATGTTTTTTTCATATCTTTCTAAAGTGTTAGAAAATTTCGACGCAGAAGTGAGACTTCATAGAGAACAAGTGAGGAGGAAGTATAATTGTTCATGAGGAAGAAAAAATTATGGTCACAAACAAGGTCTTTATGTGTTATTGATGCAATTTTATAGCTATGATATGAAGATAATTATTATCTATCTCTTTAATTTAAAGAACATACAAGAGATTATATATAACCTGTAAAGTATATAAGTTATAATTTTGATACGAAAAAATCTTGTGTGATCGAGTGTGAAACAAAATAAAAATCCTAAGAACACAAAACAAGGAGAAACCTCAAGGTTACAACACGATGAAGGTAGTTCAATAGGATTAACATTTTTGCTTATAAAACTCGACTCAGTAACATTTTCTGATTCAAGAAGTAATCTAGAAGTGCATTCAACAACAGAATAGCTATGGAATTCTCTACAACTCCTTAGATTAAAAGTGTTAACATATAAAAGGAAACTTACAATCTGAATGGCTCATGTTTTCCATTGGTATATTTTCTTGTGGTTGCAAAGCCTTAAACATAATTGGTAAATCAAGCCTTTGAATATCGAATTTTTCTCCAAGCAATTATGCTATGAAGATCATACTTGCACATGCGATTGAAGTAGGATACAGGCAAACTATTAAATTTATCGCCTACATAATTGCTCACAATATTTCACCTATTTATACCTTATATTATGGATTTCTAGGTCATTTAGGATCTGACAATATGAAATATTATGTTGATAATATATATATATATATATATATAGTACGAGTGAAGTCATTTATCCCTAGATATTTCAACCAAATATTCACCGATTGAATATATGGCGAGTTTAAAAAAAAAAAGAAACCACTATGGTTCTCTTGGCATGTATAGGATGCAAATATGGAAATTATGTTATGCAGAGTGTGACAAAGTTCTGGCTCCATGAAATATGTGTTGAAATATAACAAGGAATTGATGAAAGTCAATTTAAAAGTATTCTTCATCTGTGGCTCTTGTTATTCTCTCAATGGTAAATGGACTCAGAGTGGTGTCAATCCATACGAACTTGAATAGTGGGAGGGCATGACATGCTAGAGAGATATCCAAGGCACTTGTATAACCAACCTATTATTCTTTTCACCTTCTACCCAAGTTGAGTTACTACTTTTGGGGCTTTAAAAAACCCCGCGCCATTGAGCCCTGTGGCACACTCTGTAATGGTAGTTTTAGGAAGTAGGTGTTATTGGTAGTTTTAAAGCAAAAAAACACCTTACCAATTGGATTGACAGAGAAAATAAATTAATAAATGTTGTTTTCCTTTCTGAATCTGAAGTATCAACTATTATTTTTCTTTTCGATCCGTAATTTCACTCTTTTGCATGCCTTATCCACCAATCTGAAGGGTTTCATGTGCGATGGCTTATTGAGTTGCACACCTGAGCATACCCATTCCAGAAACAACTACATTCTATGGAATGTTCCACATCAGAAAATACTTTAATTGGATAATGTTTATCCCGATCTTCAAATGACAAAATCTCTTTGACCTTATCTTCTCCTTGCAAGTAATGATAATGTACACAGGCATGTAAAGTTAAGAGAAGGTAAAGACAAAAATTAGTACTCCACTTTTAGCTTTAGCAACTCTCGCCATAGAGGTGTGTGGGTGACATCGTGTGGAACATCTATCGGGATTGCTCAGAGGAGTAGGAAAAAGTGGAAGTATGGAGCACAAGAGTGCAAAATTCCTTCTCTCGACGCTTAGTGGTAGTAGCAGGCGATGGTGATATGCACTGATTTTCCTCAAATACAATGTCCCTCACTTCACTACAGTACTCTGGGATTGATTTCTAAACTGAAGAATCAATTTCTTATCTTGGCCTGTTACTCGAGAACCAATCGGATGTTGTGATGCTGATTTCATGTTGTGCGAAAATCTGGGGAAATAGAGATGCCTAATACGAAGGCATTTCTTGTAGGGAATAGTGAAATATTTGGTGTTTAGTGAGAGGACTATGACTATATTTTTCGCCCCTCATAAAAAATATAAGAAATTGATGTAGAAATAATGATTGGCTAGGTGTACGGTACATGTTGTCTACATGACTTGTGTTCTGTCGCTTTATATTATATATAGAAGGAATCCTTCACACTGGGTCTAAAATAATTTTTTTATCTACCTCAACCTAAATGTGGAGGCACACGAATGTTACATACGATTGTTTGACTCATGAATGTTTTGATACATTCGCATTCCTATTCAAAACATTCAAACAATTATGCCCATGTGATCCCTAGTCTTGATAAGTATTGAAATACATGAATTCCTTTGAATAAAGTTACCCTTTGGTTTATAGAAAGGAAAATACATATTTCCACCCTAACAAAAGCGATGGGTGATTTTGTAAGCTGTCATAAAAGAATATTGTAAAAGAGTTGTGAGATATTCATGTAAATCTCATGGGTGATGCCCAATAGGGGGTGGATGAGCTACAAAGGCCACATGTTGTTGGTTTGAGAATTTCACTATCTATTTTCATGGGGATCCTTTTTAGGTTAAATTTATTCGACATCGATCATGAAAGTTATATATAGGAATATACGAGTCCTCCATATAAAAAATACTATATCACATGCATTGAAAACCTTTTTTTCGGGCTTCAATTTTACCGGTGACTTCTGCCATTTTCTTCTTTTTTTTGTAAGCAGCGGTAATACCTTTCTTTATCTGTTTATAAAATCAAGTTGTTCCATATACAACAGTTTGGTGGCCTCAACTTTCAAATATCAGAAACCAAGTCTCTTGGCCACCTTCGTCTATTATAGGCCATCCAATAACAAAATTTAATAAGTCTTTCAATCTAGACTAGGTAAACAGGCCAATTAAAAACACAAATCATGTTCCAAACTAACATAAAACAACTGTAGAGAAAATGCTATCCGCAAAATGAATCAAACTAGAAACTGTAAGAAACTAATCCTTTTGGTCATCTTTGTCAGATTCCACATTTGCAGGTGCTACCGCCAAGTCACCTGGTGCTGGAGATAGCTTCATCAATCATTGCTGGATTTCATCCAGCTTGCTGTCTTGCATAATCATGATGATTTGTAGGTTTTTCATATCCTTCTTGATATTTGGCATACCTTGGGCTATTTCTGCCATTTCACCCGCCACCTGCTCCAGAGCCCTGGCTAGTAAGCACTTCAACACCCAGTACATGTGCAGGGCTTGCCTGTAGAGCCTCATCCTTCCTCTAGTGTGCCCTGGGTCGGGGATAATATCCCCCCATTCCTCCATCTCGGGCTCAGAGTCCTCTTCCATGATGTTGTCTTCCATCTCCTATATTAGCTAACGAATGTTAGCATTCGTGCTTTCTTTGTATGTACGCACAGCTTCTTGCACATCCGTCCTCATGGATTTCCTACCACGCCTCTAACTTGCCGGTGTCGAGGTCGTCGAGATAATTCTACCCAGCTGGCTCTGACACCCTCTGCCTCCACGACCCCTGCCTCTATCTAGGTGAGCCATCTTTCCTTTTACTGCATCCTATTTACAATTATCAATATTAGAAGTTAGTTTTCCAGGAATTATACTCGTCCCATATGCCTACATGTCCCTGTCGCTTGGCCTGCCTTCACCACTCCAATCTCTCCCATTATTCTGGATACTTACTGGTCTCTCTCCCCCTGGGCTAAAAATGGTCGGGCCCTCTATTATCCTATCCCCCACCCAGATTGCATACTTAGTTTTCTCAGGCTGCCCCTTTGCCCTACTCCTACAGTCCCCTGGCATACCGATGTTATGATCCTCACTCTTCCTCACCATGCAAATGTCTAACCCATTCAAATCCAGCCCTTCCTCCGCATTTCCCATCTTGCCTCCCTCCTCCGACCTACTATGCATAACAAAGTGAATTGCATACCCACTTAGACTCGGCCCTCCCCAAGAAATTCCCAGCTCTCCCCCCTCCTCCACCATACTATGTATAGCAGAATGAGATGCAGGAGTTGAGGCTAAGGAAACATACCTAGACTTATTCTTGACCGCTGAAGAATCCGACGCCTGCTCTGCTTCGTTCTCCTCCTTCTTTCACTGCACATTGAGCTCTCCTCCTCCCCTAGCCACCTTCATGAACCCTTTCCCCTCAATCCTGCGTTCCATCCCAATACAGCTGCCATTTCCTCCTTCCTCTCTCCCCACTATCCTATCACCTCGTTGCCTCGAAACTTCCTCTGGCATGCAGAATGCCACTGTATCCATTTGAATTATGATGAGGGTAGTTGGTGGCCGACTTGGCTGACCTCTCCCTTGCGCTATCCTTCTAATCATACTCTCCACTTCCACCACCCCGATCGAGGGTGACTTCTGCTATTTTCAATAATTTTCAGATGAATTAATAAAATTAGGAGTACTTATGTATGTCTGTGTATAGTTTATATGAGATTTTTTGCATAAATCATCCCATAAGAATATGAATACCTTTTGTTATTTTCTCCTTATAGTTGTTTGATTTTCATTATGCTTTGAAGGTTGTATGTTCATCTTTTCTTGATGAGTGTTGTGGATGAACAATAATAATATATGGCTCATTTGTGTGCTTATAATGAGCTTCATTGTGTGCTTATAGGCATCGATGGTGCAAATTTTCACGAAATATGATGATTTAAATTTGGTTTAAGATACTTACACATGATTGACCTAGTTTTAATTGTTTATAGTCAAGCTGGATGAATGAACAAATTTTTAATATTTGTAAAGTATGGTTATTGTATTGAAAGTTTGGATGATGGATTTTAGTGGTGTGGTAATCATGTCTTATAAATATGAATGCAAGTGTTGAAAGGGAAGTTTGAATCCTATGTTTAACTGTGTGCTAATAGGTCTCTTCTTCCATACTGTTATCATATTACCTGCTCATATTAAAATTAAATTATCAGTTGTACAATTTCTATGCATAATCTATCCAAGGACATAGCTTAATGGGATGAAGGTTATACTCCTAGAGATCTTAGGAAATGATGAAATATGAAGGGAAGAAATGTTGAACTCTTGTGAGGTAACTAGAAAACAAAAATAGATAAAATGACAAGTGCTCTTTCCATAGACCATGGCCAACATGAGGAAAAAATCAAAAATAAAAGTCTATAGATGGAATCTATATAAATCACAGGAAATAAGTTCATGACATTCTATCAACATTAGCATAAATTGATGGTTAATTAATTTATTTCCATCCTATAATAAATTCTGAAGGTTTTCCTTATTTGTATCTATTCATGAAGTTTTCCATGAAAGATCGTTAAGCTCATGAAAGACAGGATATTAGACTATGTATTTTGGTTATTTATACTTGTATTTCAATTTAATATTTTTGCGTTGATTAGTGCATCTACATGTAATGATGCAATCCATTTTGGATGTGGTTTTGCCACTGGTTGAACTATTTAATTCACCCTTATTGGGAAAATGCTCCAAATATACACTATTGAAGGAAACTAAACTTAATCAGGTCATTATTTTGATATTCAATAGCAACATGCATATTTAATAAGTTTGAAACCTACAAGTTTCTTTTTGAATAAAGAAATATCCCAATAATTGTAACTGAGATATGCAAGAGGCACAAATTATATTTCCAATCTAGACTGAATTGGGGTCAAAGTTGTAAAGTGTATGCACACATGTAATACAACTCACTGTATACAGGTTGGAGAAGACATCATACACTAATAATTTTATGACTCTAATAAGTAGGCCAATGGGATTGGCACCCAAAAGTACATCTACTATAAATACACAATGGGAGTGTAAAAGTAGCTCCAAGTGCTTCTTGATTAATAGAAGAAAGGTAGCATTAATCTCAAGGGCACATTCTGAAGTTCACTAAAATTCCAATGTGTCAGCTTAAAGCATGCAAACTCAAAATCCATAGCCTTGATGTGCATCTCAATCAAGACATAGATGGGTTTCTATTAGTAATATCTCAAAAATTGGGACCTTTCAAAATATGTAGCAAGAAAAAGATGCTTCCAATAGAATGATTGTAGATCATACGAATATACTTCTTATCGAAATTGACAAGAGTAATTCAAAGTAGCCTAATAACTAACAACAGTTGTACACTAGACTTAGAACATGACCTGCCTGAAGTAATTAAATTTTTTTTGGTAAAAAAAAAGGCTTCCCAGTAATACAAGTTATGATGGTCTAAGGATCTTATGCTAGTCGTAAAATAGTGGATGCATCAAGTAAGGTGTGACATTCAAAGCTTCTAGGTGATGAAGAAAGAGGATAACAAACCATGCAACAACTTAGTGTTAAATAAGTAGGATGCTTTGACCATATTGGATGGCTAGGTGGTACTTGTAATTGTGATTGTGGTGCATAAAGAAAATTTCTTTCATAAAATGATATCGAGCAAGCTATTCAAATTAATGCATAATCGTAGAATCTGGGATGCATTTTTTGTACCACTATTCCCTATGAAGCAATAGTGGGGAATTTTACCTATGAGAGTGCATTGATAATATTGTCTTACTGTGAATGTGACAATATAACAATTGCTGCATAAGTGTAGAATTTCCCACTGTAGATCGCCTGATAATGCAATATACTAAAGAAAAATACTAGATCTACTTCTACAATAAAACTTTGTGGAAGCTTAATAAATTTGAGCTAGATCAATCAGAACACATATAACAGAGAAGAAGAAATCATACACATGAAACATAGAAGAATACTCTGGGGAAAGCCTCAGCTAAAAACATTGATCTCTATATTATCATACAAGTGGAAATATGTCTGGATTACACAAAGCTTTAGCTCAAAAGCTATCCAGCTCTCTGTACAATCCTTCTGTTGCTCATAGACAGTCAAAGGCTTCTCAAAAACCTTCTCCTCTGCCCTCCAAGCCTCCTATTTCCTTGCGCAGTTTCTCTTGGGGTCCACTATTGCAACATGTGTGAATTCACCTCTCACATTTCTCACTAAACTCAGAAGTAATTGCGCAATCCTGAAGGAGATAATCCATTCTGCATGGATGAGTTTCCTATATAGGAAAAATCCTCCAACTGATAGTACACTACCCATTCCATTGACCTCAACTGGGTCTCTGACTAAACTGACATGCATGAGTTATTTATGAGAGAATATTCAGATCTGAAGTGCAGTAGTTACATGCATGCATGCATTAACTAACTGAACTGACAACCAGTTCCACAAACTATTGGAACTAATCTAATTGGACTTAACTCAGTTAACTGAGCTAAATAATTACAACTCAAAGTACAACTCATCCTAATCTCCTTTAATCAAGCGATAACTTCCTCAATCAAAGGGGAAACTGTTACATGTCTTCACATGGACTTCACGTTTGATTTTCTACAACTAATTAACTCAAGATGAATTAATTAATTATTCTACAAACAGATGCTAAGATCAAATTCGAATTTTAATTCTCAATTTTAGTTCAGGGACTAACTAAAATTGGAATCTATCCCGAAATGCTATTTATAGCATTTCTTGTTGCCATTTTCAACACTCCCTCTCAACAAGAAAGGCATTCAACTCAAACCCAATCTTAAACCTTTGGAATGTTTTGCATGCAACACTTCTCCCTAGTGTTTTTGCTACAACAACTCTAGAAACAAAAAATATCCAACCTGAATCAAAATGATGCCTCTGTCATCAAAGTCTCTAACTGATATTGCCTCTGTCGAATGAAAAAACTGCACCTTTGTTCTCTTCAGTATCTGACTGCTCTAGCCTCTCTCACTTTGATCTCTAACTACATCAATCACATTGATTCCTTCTGTTGCATCCGTGTTGATGTTGGTCCTATCTCCCATTATGCATCTGCATTGCACCTCCTCTCATCATGTTGCATCGTGTTTCTCATTGATGCACTGCAACTCAATTACTGAGAAGTAAGTAACTGATCTGCCAATTCACCTCCCTGTTGGGCTAGAAACATCCTCTGATCTTGAAGCTTCCTCTACCACTCCATCCGCATCTGTCTCTACCCACTTAGCTAGTCCTGATACTCCTCATTGGGGCTCCCATAGTAAGGTCTAATCAAAGAAGCTGGGTACCTCAATGATCTTGCCCCTATTCGAACCTTCTTAGGACTATCACTCCACATCGCCGCACCTACGACCTGGAGGTAGGGATGCATGTGATCCCTCTGCCCACATGGCGCAAAATTTCCCCCTACTGGAGGACTCTGCATGAGTGGATGCCTCCACTTGGTTTCCTCTTGGCTTCTCTAGTTGTGGTTGCTCCACATTCTCCTAAAGATGCTTCACCAATTGTGGCTCCTCCACAATTGTTTGAGAATTCTTCTGGCATTGCATGTTGAGAGGTAATGTACTCTCCCTCTCAACCACCAAGTCTCCAACATTTTCCTTGCTCCTCAAGGCTTTACATGCATCTTGTACCTCAAGAGCATACAAGTTCTTGACTCATGAACCGATCTGCTTCACCTGTCTCGTGGTGATGTGTCTAAGGAAATCCTTTCCCTTACTAAAGACTACATCACAGCCTTTGTCTTCTAGCATCGTGATCGATACCAAGTTTTTCTTCAGTCCTGGCACATACTTCACATCTATCAAGGTAATGCGAGCTCCATGCTCCCTCTGAAAAGAAACCATGCCCACACCTGAAACACTATACTTTTCATCATTACCCATCACTATGAGTATCTAAAGGTCTTTCTCCTCCAAGGTACTGAGAAAAATCTTATTGCTAGTCATGTGGAATGAGGCTCCACTGTCAAGAAACCAACCACAACCCATCATTGATGAAACCGTGCATGCGATGAGGGTAAAATCCAATTCGAACTATGAGGCCAATGCCTCACCTTCATATCCTTCCTTGGATCCCATCTTGGATTTATTCAATGGACAAATTTTTGCATAATGGACCACCTCATGAAAATGAAAGAACTACACTTTCAATTTTTCAAACTTTTTTCCACCATGGGAAGAACTCGATTTGGGATGAGAAACCTTCTCCTTCCCTTTCTTTGCCTTACTCACTAAGGCACAATTTTCTTCATCCTCCTTGGGTGAAGAAACATCTATGGTGCTTCTTCTTATCTCCTCCTGCATCAGATCCGGCCAAAGTCGTCCCAATCTGGCAGTTTCTCTCTTCCATTTACTGAGTCTTGGTAGCTATGCCAGCTCTTAGGAAGACCGAGGAGAGTAAGACTCACCATGTCATCATTGGCTGTCATGATCCATACACTTCCAAGTTCATCCATTTAGGTGGTGAGCTTATTGAAATATGTAGAGATCGTGTCGCTCTTTTCACACTTTATTTTCCAAAGCTTGTCTTCTAGTGCCAGCTTACTCTGATCGCTTCTGTTCTGATATAGATCCTTCAATGCTTTCCACATTGAAAATGGTGTCTCCTTCCCATGGAGACTCAAGACAATGTGGTCTCAAACTCCCTCCAGGAGGATTCTCCTCACTCTAGCCACACATTTATTCCATTCCACCAGTTCTGTAGCATTAGCTACTGCTGGCTTGGGGACTTCTTGATCAATGAAGTCCTTCAAACCGTTGTCTTCTAATACTACTTCCATGTGATCCTTACAAGCTATATAATTCGAGTTGCTGTCAAGGATATACTCGAGTCTTAAACCGTTGAACACCATTGGTGAAATTGGAGTTGTGATAAGAATTTGAATTATACAATCAGCAACTTCAAACATCAAATTTCTCCCTTCTTTGTATATTTTTCTTCACTTTGATCACCTTTTCTCTGATCCCATGTAGAATTTCCCACTGTAGATCACCTGATAATGCAATGTACTAAAGAAAGATACTAGATCTACTTCTACAATCAAACTTTGTGGAAGCTTAATCAATTTGAGCTACATCAATCAGAACAACATAGAAGAAGAAATCATACACATGAAAAACAGAAGAATACTCTGGGGAAAGCCTCAGCTAAAAACCCTGATCTCTGTATTATCACACAAGTGGAAATATGTTCGAATTACCCAAAGATTTAGCTCACAAGCTATACATCTCTCAGTATAATCATTCTGCTGCTCATAGACAGTCAAAGGCTTCTCACAAACCTTCTCCTCTTCCCTCCAAGCCTCCTATTTCCTTGTGCAGTTTCTCTTGGGGTCCAATGCTGCCACCTGTGTGAATTCACCTCTCACACTGTTCACTAAAATTAGAAGTAACTGCGCAATCCTAAAGGAGATAATTCCTTCTACATGGATGAGTTTCGTATATAGGAAAAATCCTCCAACTAATAGTACATTTTCCCTTCCTTTGATCTCAAATGGGTCTCTGACTAAACTGACGTGTATGAGTTATTTATGAGAGAATATTCAGTTATCTGAAGTGAGGCAGTTACATGCATGCATGCATTAACTAACTAAACTCACAATTAGTTCCGCCAACTGTTGGAGCTAATCTAACTAGACTTAACTTAGCTAACTATGCTAACTAATTACAACTCAATGTACAACTCATCCTGATCTCCTTTAATCAAGGGATAACTTCCTCAATCAAAGGGGAAATTGTTGCATGTCTTCACATAGACTTCATGTCTGATTTTCTACAACTAATTAACTCAAGATGAATTAATACATTATTTTACAAATAGCTGCTAAGATCAAATTCGAATTTCAATTCTCAATTTAGTTCAGGGACTAACTAAAATTGGAATCTATCCCGAAATTTTATTTATAGCAATGTTATTTTTAGCATTTCTATTTTATCATTCCTTGTTGCTATATCCAACATTGGTACCTCAAATGCTATTTATAGCATTTCTTGTTGCCATTTTAAACGATAAGATGCTCTAAAATTTATTCGAAGAATGTGTTAGGGTCCCACCCTAACCCCCTTATTTATTTCATGGGATCACGTCATAGTCAAGAGTCAATAAAGCCCATATTAATATTTGTAAGTGGTTAACCCGCAATTAATGACGGGACCACAGTTAGTTGCAAATGGGCGGTAGTATTAGATAGATGGTAAATGGGCAGTAGTATTAGATAGATGGTATTAATAAAACCCACGATATTGGCCCGTGGTATTGCATGTATGAGTCATATATAAAGGATAGAGACTCCCTGCGAGGAGCATTGTGTCTTGTTTTGTAATCGAGCTCTGCTCTATTGGAGGTTGCCCCCTCGAAGAGGCCTGTGAACATTTCTCTCTCTGAATAATAAAATCATTGCTATTCTATGTTCTGGGTATATTTTCTTCGCATATTCTATGTTCTCGGTATCTTTTCTTCGCAAATTCTATGTTTGGGTATTGTTTTGCAGGTTAAGAGCATAAAAAGTGGGATCTCCAAATTTTAGCAATTTTTTTTTTTTTTGGCTAGAGACGTGTTCCGGCATCTTTAAACCACGGGATCTGTCGTTAAGCGCATAAACCTATCGATTTGGGGAGGCATGCACGCAGGAAATACAAGAGGTGGTCACGTCTGTTGGACTCCCTTGTAACCCCTGTGGGTACCCCTTCGAGTAGTAGCGCATTAGACAGAACCACGCACGGACTGTCTTCCACGTACCCTCTGGGTATATAGGAAGCCCCCTAGCTCCCTTGAAACCTCGCCATAGATAAACCTTCGGCCGTCTTGTGGCTACAGTACACCGAGAACAGCACTCGGAGAGATTACTCGCCCGTACGATAGGGTAGTTGGGTTGTACGGCTAAGGGTACGGTCGATCCTGCTTAGTTAGCGCCCTGAAACATTGGGCCGAGTACTACTGTCAGACCCTTATGTATATTGTGATCTGTAGCTCCTGACACTCCCCAAGACCATAGTTCCCTTTCTATCGGGGGATCACACATCATCTATTCCAAATCAGCAGCAGCAGTTGTTCCACCATTCAGATCTCTCAGATCCACCAGATCGGATATTCCAGATCAGCAGCAGCAGTTGTTCCACCATTCAGATCTCTCAGATCCACCAGATCGGAGAAGTTGTGAAGGGTTCCTGTACCTGGATATAATTTTCGCAGGACTTTTGGCGGCATTGACATTTTGACGATTTGGCGACTGCAGTATTGATCAGGAAGGAGTAAAACTCCGTTAGGAGTTTTCAAAAAAAAAAGTCTGAGATCTTCCAGGGTGCTTATTGGTGACCTATCCCATCAGTATCAGGACGACGAGCTGAGCAAGGTGGTACGATTCAATTTCTTAGTAAAAATTTTTAGGCGGTCCCAATTTTTCATCAGGTTGGTGTATGGTAGAAACTCGCGCTCAAGCGATGGCCAATGAAAGGATCGACAAAATTGAAAACCATGTGCACTCCCTCCAAACTGCGGTGAACAAGATCGAACTTGAGCTTCAAGGAATGAGTAACCAGATACAACTTGAGCTTAAAGGAATAAGTAACCAGATACAGGAGGCACTCCCAAAGGGCAAGGAGCCAGCCCACGAGGAGGCGTATAATGGCCATGAATACCATGAGGGTGAGTCTAGCCACTCTCCTCACGTTTGGAACTCCCATCCACCACCCAGTCAGCGACCTCCCAAGTTGGATATGCAGAAATTTGACGGTTCTCACACGTCCGCATGGCTAGCACAAATGGAGCAGTATTTCCAATTGAATCATATCACAGATGAGGGGACTAAGCTTATGGTGGGCACCATGTACTTGGACAATGAACGATGGCAATGGAAGGAATGGCATCAGCGTTGCAATGGACATTTTCAGAATTGGGCCCAATTTGCCAAAACTCTTCGCAGTCATTTTGAACAGGAAGACTCCTTTTTGGGGCGTCTCACTAAGCTCCGACAGACGGGTACAGTGGAAGAATATATTACTGCGTTTAAAGCCTTATCCTTCCACACTAAGGGTCTCACAGATGAGTTCTACATGGAATGCTTTATCAGCGGTCTTAAAGAAGCCATCAAAGCTCAGGTTCTACTCCACCACCCTCCCACATGGACAGAGGCTTGCTAGGTAGCCCGTAAGGTGGAATGTGCATTAACAACCCAATCCAGCCACCCCAACTTCCCCACTAAAGGTCATCCCTCACAGGCTCCCAATATGACTCAGACACTTAAGATTCAAAAGGTGTCACCTGCGGAAATGGCCGAAGGAAGGAAGCAAGGACTATGTTACTATTGTGATGAAAAATATTCCCCGGGTCATAAATGCAAAGAGCACAAGTTTTTTCAAATAGATGCCACTGACTACAGCTCCACCGAGGAAGATCCACCACTTGAGGAACTGGAGGCGATCGAAGAAGATAACCAACAGGAGATTGTATCTGATGAACCAATTATTTCGCTAAATGCATTGGCAGGAATTTCTTCCCCTCAAACTCTCAAAATCAGGGGTTTTCTTAAACATCGCCCAGTAGTAGTCTTGATTGATAGTGGAAGTACCCATAATTTCATCCACCAAAAGATCACTGAAGCAGCACATTGTTTCGTCCGGGCAGTTTCTAACTTCCAAGTCCAGATTGCAGATGGGGGCACAATGAAATGTGAAGGTCGCTGTGAAAATGTCAAAATTCAAATGGGGGATTATCAATTGAAAACCCACATGTTTGCAATACACATGGGGGGTTGCGACATTGTCCTAGGCGCGGAATGGCTCCACACTCTTGGGCCAATCACAATGGATTTCCAGGAGCTATATATGTGTTTTAAGCAGAACAACTCCACACATACCCTCCGTGGACTACAGGCGCGAGCCCCCTCTATCATCAGCTCGCATAGAATGGAAAAATTGTTAAAAAAGGGCCATCATGGAGTGGTAGCTCAATTTAATGCCATCCAGGTAGTAGACACCATGTCTCCGCCAATTCATCCTGAGATGCAACAGATTTTAAATAAACATTGGACGGTCTTTGACAAGCCTCATGAGCTTCCACCCTCGCGAGGGGAACATGATCATAGCATCACATTGGTGCCAGGGGCCCAACCCCCAAATTTGCAGCCATACAGATATCCGTTCACCCAAAAGAATTAAATAGAAAAAATCATCAAGGAATTGTTGGAAGCAGGTGTCATTCGTCCCAGCATTAGTCCTTATTCATCTCCAGTGGTCATGGTTCTCAAGAAAGATGGGGAGTGGTGGATGTGTCCACACTTCAGGGCCCTCAATAAGTTAACAGTCAAAGATAAATTTCCCATCCCAGTGGTTGACGATTTGCTGGACGAACTCAATGGGGCTCAATTATTCACTAAGTTGGATCTTCGCTCAGGCTACCACCAAATTCGCATGAAGGAAGCCGACATTCCCAAGACAACTTTCAGAACTCATGAAGGCCATTATGAGTTCCTGGTCATGCCATTTGGTCTCTGTAATGCCCCCTCTACTTTTCAGAGCCTTATGAATCACCTCCTCAAACCATATCTCAGAAAATTTGTCCTTGTCTTCTTCGATGACATCCTCATCTATAGTGGCACTTGGGCGGCACATCTTCAGCATGTAGATCTACTCTTGCAACTGCTCTGCACGCATAAATTATTTGTCAAGATGTCTAAGTGTTCGCTTGGCATGGAAGAAGTTGAGTATTTGGGCCACATTGTGGGGCGTGAAGGTGTCAAGGTGGACCCAAAAAAGATCTAGGCAATGCAAGAATGGCCTCAACCTAAGACCTTGAAAAGCTTGAGAGGATTTTTGGGTCTCATAGGCTATTATCGTAAATTTGTCCGCAACTATGGCCGCATAGCGAAGCCCCTAACGCAACTCCTAAAGAAAAATTCCTTCTTCTGGAACGAAGAAGCACAACAGGCATTTACCGCTCTCAAAACTACCATGTGTTCCACTCCTGTCTTAGCACTACCGGACTTCACCAAATCATTTGTCATTGAATATGATGCTTCGGGAACAAGTATTGGAGCGGTCTTAATGTAGGAAGGGTGACCATTGGCCTTCACCAGCCAACAACTAAGTGGGAGGAATCTGGGCCAATCTACCTACGAGAAGGAAATGATGGCCATCTTACATGCAGTCGAGACCTGGCGACCTTACTTGGTAGGGCAACGTTTCCAAATCCGCACAGATCATCACAGTCTTAAATATTTTTTAGAGCAACGCCTATCTTCCCCACAACAAAATAAATGGTTAGCCAAAATGATGGGATATGATTATAAGACCATTTACAAGAAAGGGAAAGACAACAGGGTAGCAAATGCATTGTCGCGCCAATTTGAGGAGGAAAGTACTCTGCTCGCAATTTCCCTCCCCATTCCAGACTGAATTGAAGAGGCTCGCAGGGAATGGTTTTCACATCCCGGGCTCTCCCAACTCATTTCTCAATTGCAGGTAGATCCTAATTCCAGCAAGGGCTACTCGTGGCAGAATGATATTATTCGCTACAAGGACAGAGTCGTAATATCACCAAAATCCACCCTCAAAAGTCGCATTTTGGCAGAATTGCACTCATCTCCCATTGCAGGACATTCGGGCTTTCAGAAGACATATGCTCGCACCAGAAGATCATTTTTTTGGGCTGGCATGAAATAGGACATCCTTACTTTCGTAGCAGAATGTGACGTCTGTCAACGCCACAAAGGGGAAACCGTCAACACACCAGGCACATTACAACCATTGCCCATTCCAGCGTCAATTTGGATGGAGGTCTCCATGGATTTCATTACAGGTCTTCCAAAGTGTGGGAACAAGTCAGTCATCATGGTGGTTGTGGACCGACTGTCGAAGTATGCTCATTTCTGTGCCCTACCCCAACCATTCACACCCACTTTGGTTGCTCAAACTTTCATGGATCAGATCTTCAAATTGCATGGCATGCCCACTTCTATTGTGTCCGACCGCGACCCAATCTTCACCAATAATTTTTGGCAGGAGCTCTTCAGAATACAAGGCACTCAACTCAAAATCAATACTTCATATCATCCGCAAATAGATGGTCAAACCAAAGCCGTCAACAAATGTCTAGAAACCTACCTTAGGTGTTTCACTTCAGAAAAGCAACACCTTTGGGTACAGTGGTTACCTTTGGCGGAATGGTGGTATAACACCAACTATCATGCCACCACCAAAATGACTCCCTATGAAGCAGTCTATGGACAACTTCCGCCTTCCCCTACTTCTTATCTCATGGGGTGCTCCAAAGTACAAGCCGTGGATCAACTCAACACCGCGCAACCATGTTTGCCCATCTGTGCGAGAATCTTCATCAAGCTCAGAACCGTATGAAGCAACAGGTTGACCAACATCGCTCAAAGCGCCAATTTCAAGAAGGGGATCAGGTCTTTTTGAGGCTGCAACCATATAAGCAAACATCACTCAAAGACAAGGGTTGTCAAAATCTCTCTCCAAAATTCTACGGACCATACCAAGTACTTCAGTGCATTGGAGAAGTGGCTTACAAGTTGGCTTTGCCACCTACAGCAAAAATCCACCCAGTTTTCCATGTATCGTGCCTCAAGAAAGTGATTGGGAACAATTGCCGAGTTCAAACCAGTCTACCTGAATTAGACGAAGAAGGGTCAATCTGGCTTCAACCTGAACAGGTTCTAGACACACGAGACAAGCACCTGCGCGGCCGCATGCTTAAGGAGGTCCTCGTCAAATGGAAAGACACCTCTCCGGAAGATGCAACTTGGGAACCGGCCATTATTCTTCAGCAGTTTCCGCAGCTTCAGCCTTGAGGACAAGGCTAGTCTTAAGTGGGAGGGCATGTTAGGGTCCCACCCTAACCCCCTTATTTATGTCATGGGATCACGTCATAGTCAAGAGTCAATAAAGCCGATATTAATATTTGTAAGTAGTTAACCCGCAATTAATGACGGGACCACAGTTAGTTGCAAATGGGCGGTAGTATTAGATAGATGGTAAATGGGCGGTAGTATTAGATAGATGGTATTAATAAAACCCACGATATTGGCCCGTGGTATTGCATGTATGAGTCATATATAAAGGATAGAGACTCCCTGCGAGGAGCATTGTGTCTTGTTTTGTAATCGAGCTCTGCTCTATTGGAGGTTGCCCCCTCAAAGAGGCCTGTGAACATTTCTCTCTCTGAATAATAAAATCATTGCTATTCTGTGTTCTGGGTATATTTTCTTCACATATTCTGTGTTCTCGGTATATTTTCTTCGCAAATTCTATGTTTGGGTATTGCTTTGCAGGTTAAGAGCATAACAGAATGAATTATGTTCTATGAGCTCATGAGCTAGTGTTAAGGTAAGGTGTCAACATGTAAATGACCTAAGTTCATGCCCTAGTACACATAGTGCCTAAAAAATTAGATGGTGTGGAATTTAGAACATTGTAACCTTCACTTATGTTCATGTATAGATGTATGTACATACATACTAATTATTTGATAATTTCATGGCCTAATGAGGCGTGGAGTAGGGTTAGAAAGAGAAAACATGAATTCTTGACAATAAATCATTGTAAGGGGATGAAATCATCTTGTATAACTCAACTATGGGTGAGGTACTTTTGAATACAAACCAATTATTTTCGTGGTGAAAGACAAGGTAAAGGTTGTTAGTAATTTCAAATATAACATGAAAGTCCATGCTAGACTAATTATCATAGTCAATAGCATGATTTATTATGGGTTAGCGGTCATATTCTAGTGTTATTAGGACCTTGTCTCGTGAAAGAGTTAATCCAAAAACCCAATGTTATTGGTATTGTAAATATGTATTATGCATGATTACCTTTGTGTTATCATTTTCTCTCATTGATGAAATTTTCATGAAATCACAAGATATATGAACATGATTAGCTCAATAAAGAACTTAAATACTTTGACATGAATGCTCTAGTTGCAGAAGTTGAACGCATGCATTAATTCTCTATTCTCCAATTGACAAAATGAGCATGGTTTGATTGGACTTACCTAAAAGTAGTGTGAATAAATAATTAAAGGAATTTTTCGCATTGACTTGATGTTATGTTAATAATACTAACATTGTTTGAAAACATGTGGATAATGTACATGTTTTTCATATGATGCTATGGAAATTTGGTATTTTGTACATGTTTTATAGGTGGTACTGTGTACATGTGGTACGTATGGTACTTGTGCGGATGTAGGTATCACATGATGTTGGATGAAGTGTATAATTGTGTGGGTGTTGCACACATGGTTGAGGAGAAGGCGTTGGGTCATTGTCTGATGTGGAAAGTGATCTGGATTATGTATAGAATAAATACAAAGGTGCAATCTAAGGATAGATTAAAGAATAAGTATCAATAGTTTATTTTAGTTTTAGTATGCACGTGATTTATGATTTTGGTCTATGATGATTACATGTGATTTGTGATTTTGATGATTATGTTTTGAGATAACGTGATATGACATTTTTATACATGTTGAGTTTGTTAAATATGCTAGTTTGAGTTGTTGTGACTAATGCATGGAGCCTGCAAGAAGCAAGTGTTTGGAAAGTGTTAGTGTCAGTATTTGAAGCCTTCCACCAGTAATCAAACATGCTCTTACAAAGTGGTCTTAGGGTGTCAAAGCCAAATTTTTTCATTTTAGTGAGTCTTCAAGTAAAATTTGGTCACTAGGTATTAGGTCTAGGATTGTTTTCACTCCTTCCAAAATTTTCCAAGCATCAATCCATGTCACCATTCAGTTGAGTGTACCATCATTCAAAAATTTGTCATCATCATTTCAAGTTACAATGGGTCATTTTACACCTTGTTCGTGCTTTAGTTGTACGTGGGTAAGCCTCATTTCCCTTGCATAGGGTTTTGAAGGTAACTTTTCTTGGATGGTCAAATTGTCAACAAAACTTGTATCCTGATGCTTATACACCTTCCCCTATCCTTAATATACCTTCTTAAGCACTTCCCATCACTGATATCCCTCAAATTCATCATTTTTTGTAGCTTATTGCTACAATTCGACAATTTTCTAGGCTAGGCCTGTGTTTTGCCCTTTTGGACCACTTTCCCTCACTCAATATTTGAAATTCCACGTTCCCATACTTCCTAACATCCCTCCCTATTCTCCAAAATTTTCTCAAGAATTTAGAAGCCCCTTATCCCCTTAATTTCCCTTCATTTCTACAAATCCACTGTTTGACATAATGGGATAGGTTTTATTCAAATGATGTTTCTGAGAAATATAAGATGAATTTGACAAATGTGAGAGAGTTTTTTGTCCAAAATTAACCCAAGAATAAAAACATCTTTTAATTTTTACACAGGTTTCATGGTTTGGGAAAAATTTCGAAAACATCATTTGCCTCAGGAGAGTTGCTACACTTCTGGAGTGACCTTGGTCAAATCAATTTTTCTCCTAGATGGAATGACCAAATTACTTTCTTGATGAATCAATGGACATGCTGCTACAAAGAGCCTTCCAATGAGCTCAATTTGGAGTTGAGGAAGACCTTCAAAAGTTAACTGCAACATCACTCTGCATTTAGGCAGACTCATTCTACACATTTTGACTAGTCTTGGGAGATTGGACTTTTGACAGGGCAAATGAACTTCAAAATGAAAAATTCAAGATGTTCTAGAAAGTATACTTGCCACGCTTTCCAAGGCACTATCACATACCTAATTTGAACACCAAGAAGGACTTAAAAGGTGGTCTACAAAAAGGTGTTTCTCATCTAAGGCCGAGGTTGTGCATCTCGGAGGCGCAGCTCACCTGGCAGGGTTTTCTAATGTAAATTTACACGGGTGCTGCACACCTGGGAGGCACTGTGCACCTGGATGAGGTGTTGTGCATCTGCCCAGCCAAGCCCAAAAACTTCACCAAGTTGCCATTTTGCCTCAAAACTTCAATTTCTCCCTCTAAACAAGTAAGTACATGAATCCTATCTTGTGATCAAGGGTTTTTATTGCTAAGCTTGGTAGTTAGCATTTTTAAATTTCAAACCCTAGCCTCTAGGGTGAAACCCTAGTTCTCATCATCTCTCCATTGTTTTACTTACCCTATCCTTGCCATTATTCCCTAGACCAAACCCCACTCCCATTTACCTATTTCCTAAATCCCTTTCCCCTCATACATTTTTCCCCATTCCCACATTCCCACTTACAATATCCCCAAACCCTACTCAATCCCTAATTCCCATTCAAACTCCCATTCGCTCTCACTTCCTCATCCATAAAATCTCTTCATACTCATCTTTCATTCATCCACCCTATCTCATCATTCACCACAAGTGTTCACAACTATAAAAAAAATGGAAAGGGACAGTGAGTATGAGTTTTAAGAAGACACCCTTAGTGAAAATTCCAGGGAGAGAAACATATAGCAAAGGAAGCTTCATAAACAAGGAAGGATTATCAGAGATGAGCCCACTAGTTTGAGGGAGTTGCAAGCCTGTCCACTTGCTATTTCTTGCTTTAAACACCAGTCATGATTTATTATTTGTGAAATGGTAGAAAGATTAAATTTCATCATGAGTTGGCAAGTTTGTTTGTGACACATTTGCACAATAATGAAGTAAACCTTACTAGAATTACGTTCACCTTATCACCAGCGGTCATTTCAGAGGCGACAGGTATTCCAGATGTGGGTGAAAAATGGAACAAAGGTTAGGATATTGACAGGGAGTACTATGAGCCTTACATCAAGGCTAGATACAAATACAAACTAAAGAGAGTATTCCCCTTCAAGTTTTTGGAAGACAGGTTTGCTCCATTGATGAAGATCATTATCAAGTACTTCAATTGCAAAGGTAGGTTCTCCCGATTGTATGCCTACCACATTAGACTGTTTATGCATTTCACTAGAGTAAGAATGATGAATCTCCCTTACTTCATGTTCAAAAACATTGAGAAGATGGCACATATTGTAAAGAAGAAACCATACCCCCAGTAGTTGAATAACATTTTCCACTATTATTTGATTAAAATCATTGTTCTACATCAATTGAACCTTCTTAACATGCCATGGGAGACTTTCATTTCTCATGAGATGTTCAAAGGCCCAAAAATCTTTTCATAAGTGCATCATGAAGAACGTGGACCTTCAGGACATGAAAAGGTCAAATAGACTGAAACTGTTGGGTGCCAGTGTTTGTGACATATGAGAGGGGCACTAGGAATCTTTTTGCAGCTGCTAGGTGAGTATTATCTCCACAAGGTGTGGAAGTGGTCTCACTTTCATCATTAGGATATAGGAAAATTCTATCTCCATAAGGAGTGGAAGGGGCTTTGCTTTCTTCTTCAGCTAAACAGGTAAAGTTTGAGCAACAAAGCAAGGATAAAGGTAAAGGCAAGAAAAATATGCATAAGAAGGATCTTAGTGATGAGCAAGAAAGAGATTTTGACCTTGTTGATCATGAGGAGACACAAGGAGTTGATGTCATTGACTTGGAAACTCGGATCCAAAGACTGCCAAAGACATGATCATAAAATAAAAAGAGGCTAAGATACAATTCTTTTCAGACAAATTAGAGAGGGCTAAGTGGGTCATCAAATATTTAGATCAAGAAAACGAACAATTGAGCGACAAGCATGTCCTCATGGAGCTGCAAATGATCAAACAAAACAGGCAAAAGGCTAAGAAGGCCAAGGTCAAGTTGACTTCAATTGAATAAGAGATTGAGAATGATAGGGAAACTTGGCTTGAGAGGGTTAATATACACCTTGAGGGGCTGATTGAGAAGGCCAACAGAGACAAGAAGATGCTTCACCACATGGCTTACCACTACATGACCTGCAACAAGATCTGCAACATAAGAATGAGGAAGCTTAAGGCTAGGTTGAGGAAGACATTACGAAGCAAAAAGGAGCAAGATAAGTTGAAAATATTGGATGAATCCTCACTATCACATCAAAGTAACTAATTTTGGTGCCTTGTACCAAATCTGGGCAAGTTTTGATAAATTTTTGTCTTTTCCAAATTTTGGAATTTTGAAAACAGAAAATTGCTCGGCGCTGCACTTTTCCCTGGAGGACTTTTTGGAGGAATGGATTATATATCTAGAATCAAAATGATGAGAGCATCAAACTTAGAAAATATCAACAATTTTGGAGCACAACTAGGTCATCAAAAGGTCAAAAAACTACCAAAAAATGACCTCTCTGCCTCTTTTTGGACACACAGAAGCAGCCTTGGGATATTTCACCTTTTAGGTAGAAAATGACCTCCAAATGCAACAATTCAAGATGTTCTAGAAACTAGATCGGACTACCTTTCCAATGAGCTATCTTGGGCTCAATTTGGATAGGGGAAGGACTCCAACAGTGGATGTGAGGTCGCGCTACGCACCTGGCCAGTGGTGCTGCACATAGAGCTAGTTTGCCAAAAAATCTAGTTTTCACCTATTTTCACTGCAAGTTGAATTTTTCTCTCTTCATGGATGAATTTATGATTTTAATTAATGCCATGATATGTAAATGTAATTTTGAAATGATCTTAGAGGCTAGATTCAGCAGTTTGATGTGGTTTGGGGGTCAATGAATCAGTTTCCATGCTTATAGAGGCACGTTGTTCCATTGCCTATATTCCTGTCTTATTTGGAAATGGTTGTAACAGTTCCTTACCTCTTCGATTCGACCCCTGATGGCTAGCATAGGTGGTTTGATGCCTATATTATGTATTTTTTCTGTCATTAGTAAAGGTTCGACTCTCTTGGATGCTCTGAGCTACATTGTACACCTTTATCAGCAGTTTGGCAAGGAAATAAACCAGGATTTGCAACTATTTTTATGGGATACTTGTGGTAAAGTGTTTTTGCATATTTTATTCTTCTGTTATGATTTTTTCTCATGTGTTATGTGTGCCACAATCTAAATTATTTCTTCTAGCTGAATGATATCAAGATAGATAGGTAGAATACATTGTTTACAATGCTCTGCCTTGGGAAGCCATTCAGTTTTTGGTGTTTTCTACTATTTGAGAAGGATACATGATATTTACATGCCCTCCTCAGCTTCTCGCCAGTCTCATACCTACCATCTCACTCAATTTGAAGTGCCAAAAAACCTTCCTATCTCACCCCATAGAACACCCTACATCCTGGCTTGATTTCCCTGACCCAAAGCTGCCTACTCCATTTGATCTAGCAAAAAAACTAACAAAATAAATAAAAAACCCTAGAGCTACTATACCTAGCCTAAAATCCATATTTGATCCAGTCATCTTGACTGAGATTTTCAAGGTGAGAGCCCTCTCCTGACCTAGTAGGTCTAGCTACGAGGTTAAGCGTGGTTTGTGGTTACCCTAGAATTGCCTCCCTTCAGCCTGAGGTCAATCTAGGCTCTAACATAGTGGCGACCATACTAGGGATGTAGTTTTATGTTCCTCAAAAAAATGTATCAATTTTAGATATGGTTGTTGATGGTGGACAATGATTAGACACTGGAAGGCTGAAATCATTCACTTGCCAACTCTAGTGTCGAAGAACCCCAAGGTTCAGAATTTTTATGGCAACTCTACTCTTCAAGAACCAATAGCCTGAATAATTTCATGGTGAATTCATTATTATCAAAATGGATTTTCTGGATCAAAGGTATGCTCCCATGAGCTGAGATCATATTCCAAGTTTCCCAAATAAAATTCCTAAGGTAGATTGGCAAATGAATTTGCCTATGTTTAAAGATGATGATAGGAATGATGCTGCTTTACATCTGGTTAGGTTTCACATGGATATTTGAAAGTTGAAGGTTGATTTTCCTGAAGACTTCTTCATGAAGATATTCATGGCCACTCTGGAAGGTGAAGCCTGATCTTGGTATGAAAGTTTGCCACCTACTAGTATTTACTGTTTTAAGTATTTTCATACCGTGTTCTTTGAAAGGTATAAATAATCTTGTCCATCCTTAATATTAGTTCACAACTGTTGTAGACATGCTTATAGTTTTATTGAAAATCCTGAGAAAGATTATGAAGATTATGAGTTCATGGATGATGAGATCATGGAGACCCTGTATGAAAATCCATTTCAGTGGCATAAAGAGAGCTTAGAGGATACTTATCAAGATTCTTAGGAAAATTTGCAGCATGATCAAGATCTTAGTACAATGGAAAATGATGAAAGAGAAGGTCTTATTTCAAATCTGCTCATAACAGAAGACAATATGGAGGGAAATCAAGTTTCAATTTCAGATTGTGATAAAGTCAAGTTGGCTATTTCAGATCTAGATTCAAATCATGATGATGAAGAGTACCTTGTTCTGAATCCCATGAAGGAGAGATCTATTTTTGAGATCATCTGGAAATAATAAGTCAAATTTATTGACCCAAGTGTTCTCATTTCATTAGAACAAAGTCTTCACGAGGAGGTAATTCAGTCCTTTTATGAAAAACAAGATGAGATCTTTATTCATGTAAGTGAAAATTCTTCTTTGGATAACTCAGTGGTAAATGACAGAAGTGTTAGTTTTGAGTTTCAAGAACTATCTGAAGTTTTCCCTCGTATGACTGATGAGTATGATAAGGAAGATGACAATTTGATTGCCATGTCATATGAAGATGATCAACAATGTTTTCAAATTTCAGAAGACCAGGGAATTGAGGACTATCATTAAGGTTTTTCATGTTTTGAAATTTTATTTCAAGAAGACAATAATTGTTTGAGAAAAAGAAAACAAAAGGTATTATCTCCTCTATCTAAAGATGAGATAGATAAACTCCTAAAAGGTCAGGTTACAACCCAAGCGAATGCAGGTTTGCAATGTTCACATAGTCAAGAAGGTATAGGTGAAGCTTCCTCCACTTTTGAAAATGAGGACAGTCTTGAAACTAGATTTATAAATCAATAAACAGATATTGTTTTCCTTCATGAAAATTATAAGGTTGTCATGTTTGACAATCTTGAAGATTGTTTTCTATTTAAGAAAGGCTTAGACTATGAAATTGACGAGTATGAGCCTGAGAGAGAGACAATAGGCCAGAATTCGAGTCAGAATTTCAAATGGTCGAGGAATTTATAGCTAACACTCAGATAGCAGAAGCTTATACTGCTCTATGCCTTCCTATCAATCAGCAACCAACTATTCTTTTAGATCAGAATGAAGGGAGTACTTGGATTTTTGTTGTTGGATCTCAAGACAAGCTAGTGCTTCAGGATTTTCAAGATCCCTTCGGCATTCTTTTGTAAGCATTAGAAAAGATGAATGTTTCCTGTTTCGCTAGCATAAGCCTTGTTTTAGTTGTTATTGTGAGTTTCCTACATGTACATCATTCTACCTGCTCGAGGAAAGTGAGAGCAGAATTTCAGTAAGTAGCCATTTGCTAGATTAGTTACATTGGAAGGCCCACTTCACATGATTGTACATATTTCATTAGTAGGCAGGTGGTTGTCATCATGATTTGAATCCCTCAAATCTTGATGGTATACTAACATTAAAAATATTTGTAAGTACTTGTTTTACTTAAGTCTTGAGTCATTTTTCAGTCATTTTCAAGATAGTTTCAGAGTCAATTTGTGTTGTCAAGTCATCAGTTTGAGTTTTTTTTTTACTCCATGCCCAATGGATAAAGCTACTAGATCTACGGTGTTCTTGGCACTTCCAAGGATCTACCATCCCCAATGGAGCCAATGTTAGTGTCAGTCTTTGAAGCCTTCCACCAGTGATCAAACATGCTCTTACAAAGTAGTCTTAGGGTGTCAAAGTCAAATTTTGTCATTTTAGTGAGTCCTCAAGTAAAATTTGGTCACTAGGTATTAGGTCTAGGATTTTTTCACTCCTTCCAAAGTTTTCCAAGCATCGTTCCATGTCACCATTTGGCTGAGTATACCATCATTCAAAAAGTTGTCATCATCATTTCAAGTTCCAAAGGGTCATTTTACACCTTGTTCATGCTTCAGTTGTACATGGGTAAGGATCATTCCCTCTCCTAGGGTTTTGAAGGTAATTTTTCTTGGATGATAAAATCATCAAAAAAAATTGTATCTCGATGCTCATACACCTTCCCCTATCCTTAATATATGTTCTTAAGCACTTCCCATCACTAATATCCCTCAAATTCATCATTTTCCCACAAACGTTAGATTATTGCTACAATTCGACAATTTTCTAGGCTAGGCCTATGTTTTGCCCTTTTGGACCCCTTCCCCTCACTCAATATTTGAAATTCCACATTCCCCTACTTCCTAACATCCCTCCCTATTCTCTGAAATTTTCTCAAGAATTTAGAAGCCCCTTATCCCCTTCATTTCCCTTCATTTCTACAAATCCCTTGTCCACATATCGGGATAGGTTTTATTAAAATGATGTTTCTAAGAAATATAAGATGAATTTGACAAAAATGAGAGAGGCGTTTATCCATAATTGAGCCAAGAATAAAAACCTCTTTCATATTTTACACAGGTTTCACGGTTTGGGAGAAATGTCGAAAACCTCATTTTCCTCAGGAGGGTTGCCGCGCCTCTGGAGTGACCTGGTAAAATCATTTTTTCTCCTAAATGGAATGATGAAATGACTTTCTTGATGAGTTTCCGATCACCCACCCCCCCCTCAGCGGCTCTTGAAGCGGAGATTATGCGTCTGCCTCAGGTACTGCTAGCACTTCCCACTTGCAGTCACCTATGAAGAGACCTAGGAATGGCCGGTTACCACTTCACAATCGGCGACCGGGCAGTCGTAAGTAAAGACTATGCGTATGGGCAGGGAATACAGAATGAAGTCCTCAGCCCGAAGCTCTTAGGCCTCACCTAAACTACGGTTTTTACGGCGTACTCGTATTAAGAAACTAGCCCTGATCTATACATCCATATAAACACACTATTTATTAGGCAAAGGAATCAATACTTCTGCTAGAGTAGATCTAGAGAGATTTAGAGAGATCTAGATTGGAAGAGAGTATTGAGTATAGAGAGGTAGAGGGTAGAGGTATGAGGATCGAGGATAGAGGGTAGGGTTTGAGAGCCAAGTATGAGCAGGGCTATTCCCAAGTCTGGATGGATGGATGGGAAGCTTGCTGGCTGGGAGAGGAATGGATAAGAAGACACGAATATATTTCCAATCAGCTATCATGAGCTCAATTTGGAGTTGAGGAAGACCTTCAAAAGATGACTGCAACAACACTCTGCATTTAGGTAGACTCATTCTGCACATTTTGACTAGTCATGGGAGATTAGACTTTTGATGAGGCAAATGAAATTTAAATTGAAAAATTCAATATGCTCTCGAACATAGACTCACCATGCTTTCCTACGAGCCACAACACACCCAATTTGGACATTGGGAAGGGCTTAAAAAGTGGCATACAAAAAGGCATTCTGCATCTGAGGCCGACATTGTGCATCTGGGAGGCGTTGCGCACCTGGCAGTGTTTTCCATTGTAAATTTTCACGGGTGCTGTGCACCTGGGTGAGGCATTATGCATCTACCCATCCAAGCCCAAAAAACTTCACCAAGTTTCCATTTTTCCTCAAAACTTCAGTTTCTCCCTCTAAACAAGTAAGTACATGAATCCTATCTTGTGATCAAGGGTTTTTATTGCTAAGCTTGGTATTTAGCATTTTTAAATTTCAAACCCTAGCCTCTAGGGTGAAACCCTAGTTCTCATCGTCTCTCCATTTTTTTACTTACTCTATCCTTTCCATTATTCCATAGACCAAACACCACTCCCATTTACCTATTTCCTAAATCCCTTTCCCCTCATACATTTTTCCCCATTCCCACATTACCACTTACACCATCCCCAAACCCTACTCACTCCTTAAATCCCATTCACTCTCACTTACTCGTCCATAAAATCTCTTCATACTCATATTTCATTCATCCACCCTATTTCATCATTCACCACAAGTGTTCACAGCTATAGAAACAATGGAAAGAGACAGCGAGTATGAGTTTGAAGAAGAGACCCTTAGTGACAGTTCCAGGAAGAGAAACATACAACAAAGAAAGCCTCATAAAGGAGGAAGGATTATCAGAGAGGAACCCACTAGTTTGAGGGAGTTGCAAGCCTATCCACTTGCCATTTCTTGCTTTAAAGACGAGTCATGCTTTGGTTTTTGTGAAATGGTATAAAGAGTTAAATTTCATCATGAGTTGGAATGGTTGCTTGTGATACATTTGCACAATAATGAAGTAAACCTTGCTGGAATTACATTCACCTTAGCACCAGCTATCATTTCAGAGGCTACAGGTATTCCAGATGTGGGTGAAAAATGGAACAAAGTTCAGGATATTGACAGGGAGTACTATGAGCCTTACATCAAGGCTAGATACAAATGCAAACTAAAGAGAGTATTCCCCTTCAAGTTTTTGGAAGACAGGTTTGCTCCATTGATGAAGATAATTATCAAGTACTTCACTTACGAAGGTAGGTTCTCTCGGTTGTATGCCTACCACATTAGACTGCTGGTGCATTTCACTAGAGTAAGAATGACGAATATCCCTTACTTCATGTTCAGAAACATTGAGAAAATGGAACATATTGTAAAGAATAAACCAAACCCCCAACAGTTGAATAGCATTTTCCACTATTCTTTGATTAAAATCATTGTTCTACATCAACTGAACCTTCTTAACATGTCATGGGAGACTTTCATTTCTCATGAGATGTTCAACGGCCCAAAAATCTTTTCATCAGTGCATCATGAAGAAGGTGGACCTTCAGGACATGAAAAGGTCAAAGAGACTGAAACTGTTGGAGTGCTAGTGTTTGTGGCATATGAGAGGGGAACTAGGAAACGTTTTGCAGTTGCTAGGTGAGTATTATCTCCACAAGGTGTGGAAGGGGTCTTGCCTTCATCATCAAGCTACATGCAAATGCTATCTCCACAAGGAGTGGAAGGGGCTTTTCCTTCTTCTTTAACTAAATAGGTACAAGTTGAGCAGAAAAGCAAGGGTAAATGTAAAGGCAAGAAAAAAATGCATAAGAAGGATCTTAGTGATGAGCAAGAAAGAGATTTTGACCTTGTTGATCATGAGGAGACACAAGGAGTTGATGTCATTGAATAGGAAACTCAGGATCCAAAGACTGCCAAAGACATGATCATAAAAGAACAAGAGGCTGAGATACAATTCTTGTCAGACAAATTAGAGGGGGCTAAGTGGGTCATCAAATATTTAGAGCAAGAAACAAAAACAATCGAACGACAAGCAAGTCCTCATGGAGCCGCAAATGATCAAACAAAATAGGAAAGAGGCCAAGAAGGCCAAGGACAAGTTGATTTCAATTAAGCAAGAGATTGAGAATGACAGGGAAACCTAGCTTGAGAGGGTTAATATACACCTTGAGGGGCTGATTGAGAATGTCAACAGAGACAAGAAGATTCTTCACCACATGGCCTACCACTACATGACCCACAACAAGATCTACAACATAAGAATGATGAAGCTTAAGGCTAGGTTGAGGAAGGCCTTAAGGAGAAAAAAGGAGACAGATAAGTTGAAAATATTGGTTGAAGCCTCACTAGCCCATCAAAATAACCAATGGTGGTGCCTTGTGCCAAATCTAGGCAAGTTTTGATAAATTTTTGTCTTTTACAAATTTTGGAATTTTGAAAACAGAAAATTTCCCTATGGTGTTGCGCTTTTCCCTGGAGGACATTTTGGATGTATGGATTATATATCTGGATTCAACATGATGATATCATCAAACCCAAAAAATCACAGAAATTTTGGAACAAATCTAGGTGATCAAAAGGTCAAAAAATGACCAAAAATGACCTCTCCACCTCTTTTTGGACACATAGACGCAGCCTTGCGCGATTTCACTTTTGAGGGTGCAAATGACCTCCAAATGCCAAACTTTAAGATCTACCAGAAACTAAATAGGAATACCTTTCCAATGAGCTATCTTGGCCTCAATTTGGATAAGGAAAGGCCTCCAAAAGTGGTTGTGAATCAACGTTGCGCGCCTGGCCAGTGGCGCTGCGCATAGAGCCAGTTTGCCAAAAAATCTAGTTTTTGCCTATTTTCACTACAAGTTGACTTTTTCTCTCTTCATGGATGACTTTATTATTTTAATTAATGACATTATATGTAAATTTAATTGTGAAATGATCTTAAATGGTAGATTCATCAGTTTGAGGTGGTTTGGGGGTCAATGAACCAGTTTCCATGCTTATAGAGGCAAGTTGTTCCACTGCCTATATTCTTGTTCCTTGTTTGCAAATGGTTGTAACAGTTCCTTATCTCTTTTATTCGACCCCTGATGGCTAGAATAGGTTGTTTAATGTCTATATTTTGTATTTTTTCTGTCATTAGTAAAGGTTGGACTCTCTTGGATGCTCTGAGCTACATTGTACACCTTTATCAGCAAGTTTGGCAAGGAAATAAACCAAGATTTGTAGCTATTTTTATGGGATACTTGTGGTAAAGTGGTTTTTCATAGTTTATTATTCTATTATTAGTTTTTCTCATGTGTTATGCGTGCCACAATCTAAATTATTTCTTCTAGATGAATGATATCAAGATAGATAGGTAGAATACATTTTTGACAATGCTCTGCCTTGGGAAACCATTTAGTTTTTTATGTTTTCTACTATTTGAGAAGGATACATGATCCTTACATGGCCTCCTTAGCTTTTCACCAGTCTTAGACCTACCATCTCATTCAATTTAAAGTTCCAAAACACCTACTTATCTCGCCCCATAGAACACCTTGCATCCTGGCTTGATTTCCCGGACCCAAAGTTGCCTGCTCCATTTATCTAGCAACAAAACCAACAAAATCAATCAAAAACCCTAGAGCTACTATACCTAGCCTAAAATCCATATTTGATCCATTCATCTAGACAGATATTGTTAAGGAGAGAGCCCTCTCCCGACCTAGTAGGGCTAGCTACCAAGTTAAGCATGGTTTGTGGTTACCCTAGAATTGTCTCCCTTCAGCCTGAGCTCAATCTAGGCTCTAAAAAAAAGAACACAAATGCATTGGAAGAACATGAATTTTCTTCTATTACTTAAATACAATGAAATTGAAAATGGGGAATCATAGTTAAATGGCAGACAACAATAACCCGTAGTTACTCATATAGTAGTACTGTGATATGTAGTTATGACATTAACTGTGGTTAACAAAATTGAGATTTTCAAGGCATCTGAAGTCTCTCGTAAAATTGATTGAAACGAATGTTACAATTATAAATTTAAATAGATTTGTTGGTAGAACTCCTTTGTAACCTATATATCGAAATATTTGATTTAGGTGGCAAGGTCATGGGAACCTGTAATTTCATAAACAACTACCCGTGAACAAGGAAATAAATTGTAAGATGCAGTGATACATTGTGGACAGTGTAGATTTAAGGGGGTGGTATGTAACACCCCTCCATTGTATGTAACACTCTGTTTCCATCATGTTGGATCAAAGCTAGACTCAGCTGTAACAAAAAATCTAGGTCTGAGGTGTAATAATGAAGGTAAATACTTTATTACTAAATAAATAAAGATAATTTAATTGCTCAAAAATTAAGACATCAAGAGCTAAGATTCTTGCCAAATGAAATCCCATTGGTGAGTGGGAATGGATAATTATTTCATGATAGGACTTCTAGATCAAATCCTAGATAATCTTAATGGAATGGGAGATAAATATCCATTATGTTTCTTAGCTAGAGAAAGATGCTAAGTTTAGCAAAACCATAAAAGCATTGTAAGAGATAAAGGCAATATTTTATGGGAAAAGCCTCACTGGAGAGAAACAGAAGCTTTTATGGGGAAAAGCCTCATGGGAGAGAGAGGTTAGTGTTTTTTAGAAAATCCTACGAAAATGGATAAAATGATCAACAAAAGCGGGACTCCACTCAAGGAAATGATATCATGAAAGAGGCCATTAAATACACATTGAAGAGTTCAAAAAGAATCAGTTGATACATTTGCAAGAACTCTTGACTTGGGGGCGAACTAGAGGAATTCAGTTCTAGGTCGGGTGGTGGTGCTTAATTTTCCAAGTGACATTATTTCATCTAATCTGGATTGATTCAATTAAATAGTATGTTCGGTATGTTGGCTCCTTACTATTTATGTTGTCGAATCTTTTGGGATATGCGTAAAGTTTCATGTGATATCCTTGTTTATAATATGATTGAATACTTATGTGTGTGACAACTACTAAATATATATTTAAATGAAGTTAAATTTAGTGATTGGAGCATAGTAGGTGGTTGTTAGTATTGGGTCAAGGAGGTTTGTGACATTACCCTTGTTACAGGGAGCCATAGTACTGAGTAGAAGCAAGATCAGGGTCAGTCAGATATTGAGTGGAGTGTAGTGATGACAATAGAGGAGGGGCCTTAGTAGCAGAGTCATCAACAACACACTTTTATCAGTAGAGATGTTTCAGATTGATTCAATGATTAATTTTATTTATTTTGTTTGTATGATTCCTAATTGTAGACATTTTTTATAGAAATATTTGGGCACTGCAACCCCAATCACATATGTCCATAAACCAAGGGCTTCTAAGTCCCTAAAAGTGTTGTTTCATACCCTAAAGCAGCAAGGTCAACTGATTACATCATCTCCCAGAAGTTCTCCATGAAAAAATACTTAGAACTGGTCAAAACTGGACCATACAGACTGCTCAGTGGTAAGGGTGTGATTCATCTCACCTGCCACATGCAAAAAGTGTGATGCATACTAGAAATCCCTTATGTAGGGTGCGATGAGCAAGAGTAGACAAATGGCAGAAGCAGTTTGCTAGGTGGAGACCCTGAGAATCTTCTAGAAGTTGCTCATTTGACACTTGCCTCTTTGAATTTACCCAGGGATGAGTAAGAGATAATGAAATCTCCAAGTGGAACCAAGAACTATCAGAGAGATGACACTTATCAAAACCCCAGAAGTTGACTCACCCCCTACAAACATCTATATATGGATCCCTCATCCCAGAGATCCAAAGGCTGGAATTTTATAATTTGCAAGGAAGTTATGTTAGTTTCTCTTTGAAGACATTGTTGGGTGATCTTGATTTGTATGAGGTGAAAAGGGCTTTCATGTTGGGAGGATGGTGCTAGGTCAGACTAATGGGTTGTAATCCTCTCTTCTACTACTTTTATCAAGAAATGTATTTGAGTTTTCCTCCATATTCTTGTATATCTCTTAATCTTGTATTGATATATGCATTTGTATGGTTAATATACATTTGATCCTGTATTTTTTATGGTTGTAGATTTCTATGCTTTGATGGTATTATGTTGCTTTGACTCTACAGGTGCTCTTTGAAGGGAGACAAGTAAGAAAGGAGTGGCGAAATTCTGTCAAAGGGGAAAGGAAACAAGCAAGGAGCCAAGCAAAAGACTAAGGTTGGTACTCTCTGCTTCTTTCTCATCTATATCTCATAAAGGAAAACGCAAGTGACTTTAGTTTGTTTGTTTCTAAGATAGCTACCCATCTTAGTGGGACTAGGAGCTCTGAATAGACACTAATTTTCCTGATAATAAAATGGTGACTCCACTGGGGATTGAACCCAGAATCTTTGGTTTCGTAGACCCTGACCACCACCACAAACCTTGTATCATCAGATCGTTTTCACCTCCACAAAATCATTTGCTCTATTCCATGTCATAGATGCGTGATTCATTAATGCCCTCCTATGAAGGGTCACTTCTTATCGACATCAGCTTAGTATCCAAGAAGTCAAAAACTAGCCCCAAAAACCAGGAAGTGCTCTGAAACCAACAACACTTCCTTCCAAATTACAAAATTCCAGCCTTTGGATCTCTGGGATGAGGGATCCATATATAGATGTTTGCAGGGGGGTGAGTCAGCTTCTAGGGTTTTGATTAGTGAATACATTGTTAGGTGATCTTTCTTTGTATGAGGTGAAGAGGGCTTTCATGCTGGGAGGATGGAACTGGGTTAGACCAGTGGGTTGTAATCCTCTCTTCTACTACTTCTATCAATAAAGCTATTTGATTTTTCCTCCATATTCTTATATATCTATGAATCGTGTATTGATATATGCATTTGTATGTTTAATATACATCTTATCCTATATTGTTTATGGTTATAGATCTCTATGCTTTGATGGTATTATGCTGCTTTGACTCTACAGATGCTCTTTGAAGCAGGACAAGTAAGGAAGGAGTGGCGAAATTATGTCAAAGGGGAAAGGAAATAAGAAAGGGGCCAAGTGAAAGACTGTGGTTAGTACTCTTTGCTTCTTTCTCATCTATCTCTCTGCTGAATAGAGCAAGCATATGTTATCCTCCTCAAGCTTGAAAAAAATAAATAGGTACTGGTAAGAAATGACTGGGGAAAATTGGGAATAAAACTTGAAGAAACTTTATTGGTAGCAAGTCGCTCTTGAACATGACACTTTCACTCCATTGCCATGATTGAGTCGGGTTGGGTCATTCCATTCACTGGTCATATCACCATTGGTCCACCGTACCATCCACTTTTGGTGTTAACGCTACCAATCCATTTCAGTGTCACCGATATGTTCAAGAGAAGTCGCTTTGAGAATTCACCAACCCAGGTCATGCCTCATCCGTTGCAATACCTTCACACTTCATTCTTTCATGACCGCCACCCTAAACCTTGTATCATCAGATCATTTTCACCTCTATAAAATCATCTGCTCCATTTCCTTTCGTAGATGTGGGATTCATTAATTCCCTCCTACGACGGGTCACTTCTTGTTAACATCAGCTCATTATCCAAGAAGTTGACCTAGGAACAACCCTTTCAATACTTTGAATCTTGCATGCCTCAATGGCGAGTTTCTCACTTCCGGAGACAGGTTTACATTAATGGCCTTTTCCTGAAATATTTTGCATGGTTTTCAACATCGACTCATGTATTCACACCACGTGAATTGTACTGCAGTACCTTGAGGGTCATCATCATCATCGGTGATTCCTCTCACACCTGTTAACAGCTTACATGATTGGCTGGTAATCAGGCGATGTCTTTCCATGTTCGACATCAGAACATATTTTCACATGGACCGACTTGTACTTGAGATGAAAATTGAACGAGTTTTTGAAGACCCCGAATATGGTTTCAACCATCCGGGCTGCGATATATTCAGGAAACTAAAGACATCAAATGTACATCATGGTTGCATAGATAATCATCCAAACCAAAGGATGATGGCTCTACTAGAATAACCATTCTCCTACACAGACGGTTGTCTGTCCTATGTACATGAAAATGAATTTATAAAGATGAGCATGGGAATGTCCACGTCAGCTAGATCATGAAAATATTATGAAGATAATTTATTGTATTGTATCTTATTACTGGTCACCTTCTAGTTCGAAAAACCTCGGATCCTCGTGATAAAGCATTTCACCTGACATCAAAAATATTTACGACCTCATGCTTTAGGGAGCAATTGTTATAGACATATTTGGGCACTGCAACCCCAATCACATATGTCCATAAACCAAGGGCTTCTAAGTCCTAAAAGTGTTGTTTCATACCCTAAAGGAGCAAGGTCAGCTGATTACATCATCTCCCAAAAGTTCTCCATGAAAAACTACTCAGAATTGGTCAAAACTAGACCATACAGACTTCTCAGTGCTAAGGTTGCAATGTATCTCATCTGCCACATGCAAAAAGTGCAATGCATATTGGAAATCCCTTATGTAGGGTGTGATGAGCAAGAGAAGACAAATGGCAAAAGCAGTTTCCTAGGTGGAGACCTTGAGAATATTCTAGAAGATGCTCATTTGACACTTGCCTCTCTGAATTCGCCCAGGGATGAGTAAGAGATCATGAAATCTCCAAGTGGAACAAAGAAATATTAGAGGGATGAAACTAATCAAAACTCCAGAAGCTAACTCACCCCCTTGCAAACATCTATATATGGATCCCTCATCCCAGAGATCCAAAGGCTAGAATTATGTAATTTGCAAGGAAGTGTGGTTGGTTTCTCTTTGAAGACATTGTTGGGTGATCTTGCTTTGTATGAGGTGAAGAGGGCTTTCATGCTGGGAGGATGGCATTGGGTCAGAACAATGGGTTGTAATCCTCTCTTCTACTACTTCTATCAATAAAGCTATTTGATTTTTCCTCCATATCCTTGTATATCTTTGAATCTTGTATTGATATATGCATTTGTATGGTTAATATACATTTGATCCTTTATTGTTTATGGTTATAGATCTCTATGCTTTGATGATATTACGCTACTTTGACTCTACAGGTGCTCTTTGAAGTGAGGCAAGTAAGGAAGGAGTGGCGAAATTTTGTCAAAGGGGAAAGGAAACAAGCAAGGAGCCAAGCGAAAGACTGAGTTTGGTACTCTCTGCTTCTTTCTCATCTATCTCTCATAAAGGAAAACACAAGTGACTTTAGTTTTTTTGTTTCTAAGATAGCTACTCTTCTTAGTGGGACTAGCAGCTCTGAATAGACACTAGTTTTCCCGATAACAAAATGGTGACTCCACTGGGGAAAACTAGTGTCTATTCAGAGCTACTAGTCCCTCTAAGGTAGGTAACTATCTTAGAAACAAACAAACTAAAGTCACTTGTGTTTTCCTTTATGAGAGATAGATGAGAAAGAAGCAGAGAGTACCAACCTCGGTGTTTTGCTTGGCTCCTTTCTTGTTTCCTTCCCCCTTTGACAGAATTTCACCACTCCTTCCTTACTTGTATCACTTCAAAGAGCACCTGTAGAGCCAAAACAACATAATACCATCAAAGAATAGAGATCTATAACTATAAACAATATAGGATCGATGTATATTAGCCATACAAATGCATATGTCAATACAAGATTCAGAGATATACAAGAATATGGAGGAAAACTCAAATAGCTTTATTGATAAAAGTAGTAGAAGAGAGAATTACAACCCATTGGTCTGACCCAGTGCCATCCTCCCATCATGAAAGCCCTCTTCACCTCATACAAAGCAAGATCACACAACAATGTCTTCAAAGAGAAACCAACAACACTTCCTTGCAAATTACAAAATTACAGCCTTTGGATCTCTGGGATGAGGGATCCATATATAGATGTTTGCAGGGGGGTGAGTGAGATTCTAGGGTTTTGATTAGTGTCATCTCTCTGATATTTCTTGGTTCCACTTGGAGATTTCATGATCTCTTACTCATCCATGGGCAAATTCAGAGAGGCAAGTGTCAAATGAGAAGCTTCTAGAAGATTTTCAGGGTCTCCACCTAGCAAACTGCTTCTGCCATTTGTCTCACTCATTGCACCCTTTAGAAGGGATTTCTAGTTTGCATCACACTTTTTGCATGTGTCAGGTGAGATACATCGCGCCCATAACACTGAGTAGTCTGTATGGTCAAGGTTTGACCGGTTCTGAGTAGTTTTTCATGGAGAACTTCTAGGAGATGATGTAATCAGCTGACCTTCCTCCTTTAGGGTATGAAACAACACTTTCAGGGACTTAGAAGCCCTTGGTTTATGGACATATGTGATTAGGGTTTCAACGCCAAAATATGTCTATAACAATTGCCCCCTAAAGCATGAGGTTGAAAATCTTTTTGATTTCGGGTGAAATGCTTTATCATGAGGATCCGAGGCTTTTCAAACTGGAAGGTGACCTGTAATAAGATACAATACAATACATTATCTTTGTAATATTTTCATGATCTATCTGAGGCGGGCATTCCCATGCTCAGCTTTATAAATTCATTTTCATGTACATAGGACAGACAACCGTCTATGTAGCAGACTGATGCTTCTGGTAGATCCATCATCCTTTGGTTTGGATTATTATCTGTGTAGCAATTATGTACATTTGATGTCTTTATTTTATTGAATATATCGTAACCCGGATGGATGAAACTAGATCTAGGGTCTTCAAAACTCATTCAATCTTCACCCGAAGTAAAAGTCGGTCCATGTGAAAAGATGTTCTGATGTCGAACATGGAAAGACATCGCCTGATTACCAGCCAATGATGTAAGCTATTAACATGCGCAAGAGGAATCACGGATGATGATGATGACCCTCAAGGTACTGCATTACAATTTACATGGTGTGAATACATGAGTCGATGTTGAACACCACACAAAATCTTTTGGTCAAAGGCCATTAATGTAAACATGTTGCCAGAAGTGAGAAACTTGCCATTGAGGCATGCAAGCTTCAAAGTACTGAAAGGGTTGTTCCTAGGTCGACTTCTTGGATAATGAGTTGATGTCGACAAGAAGTGACCCGTCATAGGAGGGCATTAATGAATCCCACATCTATGACACAGAATGGAGCAAATGGTTTTGTGGAGGTGAAATCGATCTAATTATTCAAGGTTCAGGGTGGCAGTCATGAAAGAATGAAGCGTGAAGGTATTGTAGTGGATGAGACATGAGCTGGGTTGGTGAATTCTCTGAGTGACTTCTCTTGAACATATCGATGACACTGAAATGGATTGGTAGCGTTAACCCCAAAAGTGGATGGTACGGTGGACCAATGGTGATATGACCAGTGAACAGAATAACCCAACTTGATTCAATCATGGTGATGGAGTGAAAGTGTCATGTTCAAGAGCGACCTACTAACAATAAAGTTTCTTCAAGTTTTCTTCCCAATTTTCCCTAGTCATTTTTGACCAGTACCTCTTTATTTTTGTTAAGCTTGAGGAGCATAACATATGCTTGTTCTATAATTTGCCCTTCCGGAAAACCCATCGCTATGTTTTAACGAGCCTAGCAACAGTGAGACTCGCTCTTGTCTGCATCAACAAGTTTGTCACTATTGTTTTAACGATTTTAACGATGAGGATAACTCGGTTCTTTTCAATTTTAGAGAGTCTAAAAAGAGACAGAAAGGAAACTCCAATACTCCTTTTTCGTAATATAATCCCTTAAGTCTGAAAAAGTATAAAATAATGTGAAAGGGATGACGTTTTGATAGTTTTAACGAGCCGAACAAGACAAACGCTCAATATTTTTGTGTAATAATCCCTCAGGTTCAAAAATATTAAACTCTAGAGGAGGGATGGCACTTCCAATCACTTTAACGAGCTAGAGAGGCCAATTGCTCGGCAATCTTTTCATATTTTACAAGTCAGATGAAAAGAGCTTAAAGGAGACTCATTTTTTTAGGAACGAGTGATGTTTTCGAATAGCAGCTGGTTCCAGGGAATGTTTGGAACTTTTTCAATCATGGCAGTGTAAAGAAGGTGGCTAATAGGATCACTGGTCACAGTTCTTCCTCAAAATGGGTAAACAAACAAATGGAGGCATATGATCGGCTAGAAAGAGTGGATGTGATGGTAAGAACATGACCAAGGCTCAAAGGCTGATAATAATGCGATCGCAATGGTTATTTACTAGAGGTGAGTTCAGTTTTTAATGATCTTAAACTCTAGTGGAACATATACTCATTGCTAGGTTTAGTTTTTAATGAGCTTGAACTTCATGTAAAACTGCTCGTGCCAATTGTATAATAAGGATGTCTCATCGATGGGTTCATTGTTTAGGGAGCTTGGCCCATTCAAAACTTTGCTCTAGATCCTTTTATTATGTAAGTTAGGAACGACCAATCCTACCAGTTTAAAGGGTTAAGAACCTACAAACTAAGAAAATAAATGGTCGCTTTTCATTTTCATGCAAAAATGTTTGCATGCCCCCAGGTATAGCGAAGTAGAGTTTCCAGGTTACCCTTCAATTTGCAGACAAAACACTTGCTCTGTCAGGAAAGGCATCCCTTCTGATGGAGTTATATTATTCCAATCTAATCCCATTTTCCTAAATGGACCGGTGTGTTAGACTAGTCATATATCCTCCGCGGAAACCTACCCTATACCTGAAGTTTTCATGCCGAAGCAGACTAGGGTGCATGCCCCTTGGGTTTTAGTCACAATCACCAAATCACTCGTGCTCAGCAGGTGGATGGACTGGAGATTGTTGAGACATTCCTTGCACAAAAAGACCAGTTAAGGATGGCATTTGACTATTAGCTATGTGTGAACCAAGGAATGAAAGTTGATCTATGAGCTGGACCATTCTGCCTTCATGTAGAAAACACATCACTCGAAAGAGTGAGGAAACAATAGCTCCCATGATATAAATGTAGTCATGCCTAAGGAGTAGATTGTAATCTAAAGGTCCTTGGACTACCATTACATTCAGGTAAATGGTTTTCCTTCTCAAAGTTATAGGCAAATTTGGAAGGATCCCTAATGGTCGACTGGTGCCTTTATCAAAGCCTGTTATATTTTGCATCTCAGCCAAAAGTGATGGCAAACCAAGCGCTTTCCAGGTAGTTGAGGAAACGATACTCACAGAAGCCCCTTCATCTATGATGGTACCAACCATGACCATTCTGTAAGTTTGTACTATGATTCAGAATGGTACATTAGATGGTAGACAAGGTCTGCCTAGTAGATTCCAATTGAAGGAGATGACTAGGCTGCTTGGAGGTGTGACCGAATAAATAGCCAGATACATCTCTAGTGAACTTCCTTCCTACGGTAAAGGAGCGGGTAGATTGTCCCCATGTTCATCGGAGTCTTTGTTTATGAAAATAATTTGAACGGTGTTGTTCTCATCCTCTTTGGTGACGGTATCATCTGAAGGTGGATCCTACGAAGACAAGATGGGGTCGACTGCTATCCCGACCTGTTGACTTTGGTCCAATGTGGACTCATATGGTTTATCCTCAATTATAGGTGCTTCAACCAACAACAAAGGTATGTCAGTCAGATTTTCAACTAGCGATGGACTCGGAAAGAGTTTCTTGTATCCAGGAGGAAGTTGTAGCGGTGAAGCAAGACGGTTATCCAAGACACTTTTAGCTTCGTCTAGGAAGGGACAGCGGTGGATGGCGTGATCGCCTTCACATAGTCTACAAGGAATTTTAGATCTTCCTTTTTGTCCAGTGACTTTGTTTTCACTAGTTAACGGTGTACTTTCAACATGATCATCGGAGGTTGAGGACACTGGATTGTACAAGCAGGGAGACCAGTCCCTTAAGTTCCATGGGATGCAAGGACAATCTTGATGATAGTGGTCCCCTTTGTACATGACACATGGAGATTTAGCTTTGGATGGTGTAGTGTGTGTATTTTCGCTAGAAGATGTATGGTTGCCCCTTTTTTCCATTGGCTCCTTCTTCTTCTTCGCCTTCCCTTTCTTCTTCTTCTCAGTTACTTGGCTTTTAGTTTTATTAGTTTCACCAAGCGAAGAGGAAGAAGGAGAGGGAGAAGCAAATGAAGTAGAGGTTGGGGGGTAACTCTAGTATCATCTAGTTGTTGATTTGATTGCTCAGGAATTGCGGTGCGTTGAACGATAGAGGTTGAGAAAAGCCATACTGGCAGGCCGATTGTCAGTCCTGGAAGGGACAATGTGGCGATATAAGATGCACCAACATCTCCCAAAGAGGATAAAGGACTAGGATTTCCCCCAAGGGGAAATCCTTGATTGGTGGACTCCATTTCCTCAACCTAAGATCAACGAGGGAGTAGTGATGTTATTGCGATTAAAATAAATTTTATGACGCTTTAACACAACTTGATTTTTCAATTTTTAAGAGTCTAGAAAAAGCTAAAGATGATTCTAGTTGCCTTCGATTTTTAATGAGCCTGAAGTGACACGTGCTCAGATGGACCTTTTCCTTTAAGGAGTCTAAAAAGGAATGAAAGAGACTACTTTGGAAATCTAGACAGAGGGATTACCAAACCAATCAAAAAACTGCAGAATACTTTTTACGGTACGACAGTCAATCTTCCTGAATGTTGTGTTCAGTGCATTGCGATCGATAGGGCGGCAGACACGGCTTCCTAAGGATAAAGGATATAGCCTATTGTGGTCTCCCAATATATACTCGCCGGTACATTGGAGCACAAGTCCATACTGGCACTTGTCGTCTCAAAGAGGAGGAATCACCCAACCTATGATGAAAGCGATAGTTACCAAGCTTTATGATGCTAGAATACGTCTCTAGCCTAGACTTTTAGATGTTGTGCGTTAGGTTCCAAAGCATTTTTATGTTCATTGAATTTATATTACAGTTGATCTTTCTTAAGAAGTTTTCCTTTAAGGTTCACTGCGTGATGTAGATATACAATTCCTAAATATGCAATCTAAGATGATAAACAATTGTTTACTCTTCCTTTTGCAATGAAAATCCTAGCTACTAAGGAAAGAGAAGCGAATTTCTTTCAACATAGAGCAGAGAGCACACACTAGATGTACTTTCATAAATAAAAATTATCAAGCAATCTAAATGCAAATGCACATGCATGTATTTGTTTTCCGCTTTCTTAATGTGCGAATGACAAAAGGAATGCTAAGTACAAATCTGAATTATCTTTTCTTTCAAAGTGACAGTACTAACAATTTTCTTTTCAAAAAATGAAAGGAAGGCAAGGACGACACTTTGCAATTTTGAATTGAAAATTGATTTCGACACTTGAAATACTATTAATTCAGATCAAATACAAGAGTAACAGTGTAATCAACTATCAAAAATAGGTGGATTCTTTTCTTTGACTGAAAACAACACTTGTGACACTTTCAAATCAAAAGACGACAGTTCGATTAAGCTACTTTTTGTAAAGGAGAACTCTAAATGGAGAAAAATACACAAACAAATTCACAATTCTTTGTACAATGGAGGTCTTATACTGCAAAGGAAGGGGGTTTCAATAGTGGTATACTAATCACAGACAACAAAACTCCTAAATAAAGCTAAAGAAAATGAAGAAAAAACCAAAATCTGGAGGCAGAAACAGTCTTTTTTGATCATCGCACCTGTAATATAGGGAAACAAGGATGCATCACACCTACTGCACATGGGAGGTGCGATGCATCCAGTATGCCAAAAGGAGACAGTGCGATGGTCCACGGACGAGACTCTAACTTGGTTTTTTGTCATAGTTTGCAGCTTAGTTCAGGGATTTAGGATGAGCTAATGATAGTCAGCAAATACAAAGTATAGGGGATGATCTAATGAGGTTACTTGAGCTACCAATAGAGCACTTAGGATGTTTTCAAGTCAGTTGTTTAGTTCATAAACAAACCCGGAGATTGACTGAAGCAGTGTTGATCTACTTTTCACTTGCATAGCAAATGTAGTTAAAGGGCTAGCTGGCTTAACTTCGGGCTCTGTCTGTAGATTATGAAGCAAACAAATAGAGATAATAAATCAAACTATTCGCTCCCTAGCAGAGTTCCCATTTTGTTATGGGGAAAGCTAGTGCCTATCCAGAGCTACTAGTCCCACAAAGATGGGTAGCTATCTTAGAAACAAACAAACTAAAGTCACTTGCATTTTCCTTTATGAGAGATAGATAAGGAAGAAGCAGAGAGTACCAACCTCAGTCTTTTGCTTGGCTCCTTACTTGTTTCCTTTCCCCTTTGACAGAATTTCGCCACTCCTTCCTTACATGTCTCGCTTCAAAGAGCACCTGTAGAGTCAAAGCAACATAATACCATCAAAGCATAGAGATCTATAACCATAAACAATATGGGATCAGATGTATATTAACTGTATAAATGCATATATCAATACAAGATTCAGAGGTATACAAGACTGTGGAGGAAAACTCAAATAGATTTATTGATAGAAGTAGTAGAAGAGAGGATTACAACCCATTGGTCTGACCCAGCACCATCCTCCTAGCATGAAAGCCCTCTTCACCTCATACAAAGCAATATCACCCAACAATGTCTTTAAAGAGAAACCAACAACACTTCCTTGCAAATTACAAAATTCTAGCCTTTGGATCTCCGAGATGAGGGATCTATATATAGATGTTTACAGGGGGGTGAGTCAGCCTCTGGGGTTTTGATTAGTGTCATCTCTCTGATAGTTCTTGGTTCCACTTGGAGATTTCATGATCTCTTACTCATCCCTGGGTGAATTCAGAGAGGAAAGTGTCAAATGAGCAGCTTTTAGAAGATTCTCCTCCACCTAGCAAACTGCTTCTGCCATTTGTCTACTCTCGCTCATCGCACCCTACAGAAGGGCTTTCTAGTATGCATCGGACTTCTTGCATGTGGCAAGTGAGATGCATCGCACCCTTAGCACTGAGCAGTCTATATGGTCCAGTTTTGACCGGTTATGAGTAGTTTTTCATGGAGAACGTTTGGGAGATGATGTAATCAGCTGACCTTGCTCCTTTAGGGTATGAAACAACACTTTTAGGGACTTAGAAGCCCTTGGTTTATGGACATATGTGATTGGGGTTGCAGTTCCCAAATATGTCTGTAACAACGTTTTAGCAGCAACAACAACATAGATAATTTTTGCAATTAATACATTCCAAAGGTGGTGGATCAGGGTGGATGTGAATCCCATTGTTACCGAGAGGGATTGTTGAAAAATGCAGCAATAAATTCTTAATTTGTTTTTTCCTTGGGCAAACTAGAGAAAATTTGAATTTCCATTTCCATAGAAAACCTGGATGAGTTAATTTGAGCGGAATGGCTTGTGTAACCTAGTTGTATTAGGTAATTCAAGTTGGAAGACTTGATCAATTAAGAATGAACGATTTCCAATTTCTAGCAACCTAATTCAAGAAAATTCAATTGTTGTCACTTAAACTAGTTTTAACCATCAGAGGTAATAGTGGAATGTCAAGTTATGTAGTTTCACTTCAGTCACACTTAGTGATCTTTGAGTTAACTAATCAATCAACCCAAAATAAATGTAGTTGAGGTGGAGATTCCAAGGTAGTGTACTATCATTTGTATACTATTCCAAGGGGTATAGGTGGTGTATAAAGTCACAAGATGAACCTATATGAATTACACAATTCCTTTATCCAAGTGCATATTGGTTGCCACCAGCCTATTCCACCTAGACCCTCGAGTCAGTTTCAACTGTTTCCTTGTTCATTTCCACATTTACTATTTTTAAAACGTTTTCGGGTCCTCGACTTCTGAAGTAGTTTGACCCCCTAAACAACATTTTTTGCGGGGTTGCGGCAGGCTCATAGTTGTAGGAAGGGGCTTCTAGAAAAACCTTTATTACTGAGAGAGACCTTTCGAACAAGGTATCATGTGCACCAAATGAAGATAATATGACAAAGTTATGACCCTAGGAAGTTGGCTACCCAAATAACCCCAACACGACCCACAAATTATTGGTGTTACATCTCCTAGAGTTAGGGTTTTCATTGTTTAGGGTTTTCTCATATTTTCCAATAATAAATAGGCCCTTGAGCATCATTATAACACACTTCAGAGGCATATAGCTGCCACATCTCTTCTGAGAGATAAACTATCATCACGCGAGTTATCTTATATCCATTATGTTTGTAAGCATAGTTCAATATTCTTCTATTAATTAAATGAAGTGTTTTTCTGCTACATATCTATTTTTATGATTATGTGTAAGTGGTGATTTAAGTTCAGATCAGTGGTATTATAACAGTCTTCTCTTTCTCTATTTTTCTTTGCATGTCCCTAAGGAGGTTAGTTTATAAGGAGTTAGGGCTCGATTTGGTTAAACCACTGCAAGATTAGCCTCACAAAACCTAAGGACCTCCCATAGTAGAATAAAATAAAGACGAGGGGGCATGAGATCATTTCAAAATGTTTCTCGACAAAGCCATTGAGTGACAGAGGGATGAAATGATGGATAACCTTTCCTAGATCATTCAATGACTACCAAGAAGCGATGCATCTTCATCCAACATCCACTCTGGAGGTGCTAGTCCTTTTAAGGTATAAGTTAATTTTGATATTCCGATATTCGAAGGCGTGATAGATGTAGATGCCATAGATAAATGGTTAAATCTATTGGAAGGATATTTTTCTATTCATTACTTTTGCAATCGGGAAAATATTACTTTTGCACTTCCCAAAGCCGCCCCACACATCAAAGACTCGTGGGAAACCTACTACGAACAGAAGGATGAGAGTGAACCATCACTATTTTTAGCCGCACCCACTTGGGATTCTTTCAGATATGCCATCAAGGAAAGCTATTACCCTATCAGGAGATATGAAGATAAATACATAAAGTGGACCATGCTATGACATGGAAGGGATAAAGATGTGCCAGAGTTCACAAATATTTTCCATACCCTTTTCACGAAGCTTGGTATCAAGGATACTGAGCGACATTTGGTGCTCAAGTACCACAAATGTCTACACAAGTACATCTAGGAAGAGATGGAGTTCGTCGACATTTACTCGCTCTATATGATGTATTGGTACGCTATCAAGATTCAGCAGAAGTTTAAATAGAAGAATCAAGACTTTGGCTCTATGAATCCAAAGTAAGGAAAAGGCACCCCCAAACCACAGAACAAAGGACCAAGCCAAGGCAGGGTTACCCATGATATCCTGCCAAAGTCAAAAGAAAATAACAACACCACAAAGACAAAGAAGGACATGGAAAAATGGTGTGAGTTCCATAAGAGCTCCACTCAGAACACAAGTGAGTGTCTAGCCAAGTGGTCATTGGTGTCTGAGTTGAAGGCTCCTAAATCAGATGCAGGTTCTGACTCTGAATCAGAACCCGATAAGGGAACTAACAAAGGTAAGTAGATCATTGATGCAGAGACCAGTGCCACTAGTTCCACCACCAAGATCTAGAAGATTGAGTTGAAGATCCAAAGGAGGGGGAACACCTCTTCCACTCACAAATATGGTTTAAGGGTTCTCTAATGTAGTTCATTTTTTATAGCCAAAGATAAAAGAACCTTATTTTGTTAGAGGTCATGAAGTGCTTGGGCCTAAAGACTACAACACATCCATAGTCGTATGCCATCGGGTGGCTTCACCAAGGATGGGATCTTTGCGTCATCCATTAGTGCGGCCTTCCCTATAACATCAAGCCCTTCACGGATGAGGTAATGTGTGACATTTCTCCTCTTAATGTTTCTGGTGTATAATTAGGAAGACCATGCTTGTGGAAGTGAGATGTTGTATATGAGTCTAGACCTCGCTCTGTTATTATTAATTTGGATAATAAGTTGTATAGGATACTTGAGGTAGCCCCGCCTACTACCATCTCTTTGATCTCTACAAAGAAATGCAACAAGATCATTTCTGAGACCAGGAAATTTTTTTTCCTTATGGTTCACCGCTAGGGCAAGACAAAGGTTGTGGCCATGGCTTTGAGGTAGTGCTCCTCTGCACTATAGCAGCAGATGGATAAGGTCGTGGAGGAGTACAATGATATTTTCACCTCACCCATGGGGTACCTCTACACTGTCAGTTCAAGCACTCCATCTATCTGACCCCAGGCGCGTCGCTGCCCAATGGACCGATCTATTGACATTCTTTTGTTGAGAATGATGAGATCAAGAGGCAGATTCAAGAACTATTGCAAAAAGGGCACATCATGCCAAGATCATCACCCTGTGGGAGCCTAATTATATTGGTACATAAGAAGGATGGGATTTGCAGGTTCTGTATTGAATATCAGGTACTGAATAAGATCACTATCTAGAATAGGTACCCAATCTCGTGGACTGATGACCTTCTTGACTAGTCCAAGGGGGCCAAATATTTCATCAAGATTGATTCAAAGTTAGGTTATCACCAGGTGCCTATTGAACCCTCCGATGTGTGGAAGACTACCTTTAAATCCAAGGAGGGTTTTTTCGAATGGTTGGTCATGCCATTTGGATTGACAATTGCCCCCACAACCTTCATGAGAGTGATGAATGACATCTTGTGACCCTTCACCAATGCATTGATGGTGGTGTATTCAGATTATATCTTGATCTTCATCCAGATTTTGGAAGCGAACCTCCTCCATATTCGATAAGTCCTTCAAGCACTGTGATAACATAAGCTATGTGCTAACTTGGAGAAATGCACCTTTGGTCTAACCCAGGTTCAATATTTGGGGTACATCATTCATGAGCATTGTGTACATGTGGACCCATACAAGATACAAGTCCTTCAAAATTGGCCAGCGCCAACCACTCTAATAGAGTTGTGCAGATTTTTGGGTTTTGTAAATTTCTACCGTAGGTCTATATTGGGGTTCTCTAATATCACTTAGAATTTAAGTCAAGTCACCAAGGGTAGAGTGAAAGCAATTTTTTTTTGTCAGAAGCCCAACAACAAGCATTCTCTGAGTTCAAGAATCACCTATGTTCCACACCAATGCTCACATTACTAGACTTAAAAAAACCATTTGAGATTGAGGCAGATGCCTCCAACTATGCAATTAGTGCGATTCTTACTCAGCATGGGCATCGAGTGGCTTACCACAGTGAGACAGTTTCAGATACAGTCTGAAAGTACACAACTTATGACAAAGAAATGTATTCCATTTTTCACGACTATCATCAATGGAAGCATTACATTATGGGGAAGGAAACAACCATCCACACAAACCACTAACTTCTATAGTTCATATAGACACAAGGGAAGTTGCAGAATGATCGCCATCATAAATGGTCCACCAATCTACAACATTTCCATTTGAACATTAAGTATAAGAAGAGAAGCATGAATAAAGTTGTTGATTGCCTCAGCCAACCACCGGTCATGGCAGTCATCATTGTGTTCAACTCCTATGGGCACAAGACATCGAGGTGGCTGCATATTTACAAGAGTGATCCATAATTTGGCAACATATACCAGACACTCCTTGATGGGAAGAAACTTCTGAATTTTCACCCTTGAGATGTATAGTTATGACACGTGAGACATATTTGCGTTCCTTCAAGTGAACATGCCAAGATGATTTTGGAGGCAGAGTACAATCGGTTCGTTGGAAATTTCGGAGTAGATAAAAAAATGGTAGTATCTTAAAAGTATTTTTATTATTCAAAACTTCGTGAAGATGTTTAGAGGTACATTATATCCTACACTGCTTGCACCATCGTTAAACCAACCATCAAGAAGCCATGCCTATATACTCCTCTACCTAATCCTAGTCGACCTTCGAAATCTGTCCCCATGGATTACATGTCAGTCCTTCCTTCTACTACGCATGACAATGATTGCATTTTAATTTTCATTGAGAGATTCTCTAAGATGGCCATCATGGTGACCTGCAAGAAGAGTATCACAACAGAGGCCACTCGTAAGCTCTTCGTTGAGCAAGTGCGGGTACACTTTGGGATACCATAGTCCATTATCTTAGATCGGGACAACATATTCCTGAGTGCATTTTGGTCAAGTCTCTCATCGATGTTGGATTAAAAAACTTACTAATTCCATGGCTTTCCATCCCCAAACTGATTACGAAATAGAGCTTTTCAACAGGATGATCGTACACATTCTGCACATGTACCACTAAAAGTATCCACTCACATGTGATGAAAGTCTACCCTATGTCCAACACACATACAATAGAGCTTTCCATAACTAAACAAGCCACAACCCCTTTAGGTAGGGCTAGTATTTCAGTCATTATGCCTGATTGATGTGGCCATAACATTTGCAGCCACTCAAGTAGATTCAGCTCACATTTAATATGAAGGTGAAGGGGCTAACAACTTCATTGAGCACAATCAACACATATTCCAACTAGTTCATGATATATTGTATAGAGCCAATGCTAAGTACAAGAAGTGCCATAATCAACATCGGGTGCTGCACAAGTTCTAGGTGGGTGACAAATTTTGGCTACATTTGTAGGAGTGCCTTGTTGTACCCCACTGCAAGCTTTGCCCACTATGATATGGGCCATAGACCATCACCAAGGCCATCCATGAAAATGTGTTCGGGCTTAACATCCCACCATTCCTTGGGTTTCATCCAGTGTTCAATGTAGACTGCATTCGGCCATACTTTCCACGATTGTTGGACACATCTCACATTGCAGAATAACTCACAGCAACAAAGCTGAATGCAGACTACATGGAACATAATACAACTAATCAAATCATGGACAAAAATATCGATAAAAATCGCTAATATAGGATACAACTCTATTGAGATGTCAAAGTAGGCCAATTCTGTCACTGGGGCAAGTGGTTCACGAGGGATGAGGATCAATAGAAATCTCCTCACTGCATGGAGGATCTCGAAGCAATCAGGACCATTGCTTCCTAAGGGGGGAGGAATGATTCAGGTGGATACTGGTGGCCACTCGCCTATTCCACCTAGACCCTCTAGTGAGTTTCATCTCTTTCCTTGTTCTTTTGAGCATTTACTATTTTTAGCATTTTTTTGGGTCCTAGACTTCGAGAGTAGTTCTAACCCCCTACACGGTGTTTTTTTTGGGGTCTGTAGTAGGCCCATATCCATGGGAGGGGTCCTGCACTTGTATTACTTGAAGAGAACTTTCCAACAAGGTATCGTACACGCCAAACAAAGATAACATGAACAAGTTATGACATGAGGAATTTGGTTACCCAACTAACCCCAACAGGGCTGACAAACTCTTGGTGTTACATCTCCTACGGTTAGTTTTTTTGTTGTTTAGGGTTTTCTCATGTTTTCCAATAATAACTAGGCCCTTGAGCCTCATTTTAACATAGTTCAGAGGCATGTAGCTGATACACCTCTTCTAAGAATTAAGTTATCATCCCCCAAGCTACCTTATTTTGATTATGTTTGTAACCATAGTTCAATATTTTATATTAATGAAATGAAGTGTTTTTCTACTAAATCTCTGTATTTATGATTATATTTGTAATTTTTTTCATTCTTGTTTAAGTTCATATCATTCCTTGGAGGAAAATTCCTAATTCATAGGGGCCTAATTCCTCAAGTAACAATGCAAGGAAATAGGAGCTTGGAGAGCAAGAAAATTGGATAAGTGTTGGCTAAAGTTAGTGAGACAGGTAGAGAGATAGGCTATACACTTGCACTAGTTTTTCAAGCTTGAGCAAGAATTGTATTTCATCTATACTATTTGCTTAATGTAATACATATAGGAAGGGGTTTTGAGCAATTGTTTTCCCCTAGATAAATCTACGCGTATGTTATGAAACTAGCTCAAGAAAAAGATAGAAAAGATGGATCAACGCCTTAAAATCTAACCTCTTCGAGGGGGCAACCTCCTTTACATTACATAAATTAACAATTCTTGGATGATACAAATGAAAAGTCCTCCTCTCTATATATAGGAGTCTAAGGGGTCATAACATAATCAGAGCCGACAAAGAATAATAATGTAAGGGAACAATAATAACAATAGTGGGCTTCTATGGGGCACAATAGTAACAATATGGGCACTACCTGGGTATATCAATATAATAAGTGGGTTGTACTAATAACAATAAGGGGTTACACTAGTATTATAGTGGCCTAAGATGCCCCTCTCCTTCAAAAAGCATTGTCCTCAATGCTTGAGTAGTTCTTGATTCTTTTGAATCAAATTCTTGTCCTCCCATGTGGAATCTTCAAAGGGTAAGTTCTTCCACTTGATGAGATACTCTGAAATTGATCGATTTCATAGCTATCGGGTTCTTGTTTTTGTGACTGCTTCAGGTTCCAATATGATTTTTCCTTCCTCTTCAGTTTCTCGCAATATTTTTTGAATTGGGATCTTTGGCAACTTTTGAATAAGTGGCCATACTTCTTCATCCTTCTTCCATTCATCCCTTGCTTCATTTATCCAATGTGGTTGGATAATAGAAATAGCACAAAAAAATGCTTCCACATCCTCATCCTTGAAGAGTCTTCCCATTCGGTAAGGTCACCATTTTTTAAGTGCATGTAGTGTTGCCAACATTTCCTTCTCATAAATAGCTTGCTTGAGATGTAGGAGTAAAAATACCGAATCACCTACATCAAAACATTTTTCACTACGATGTTTATCTACCTGTTGTTTCGTTTGATTTTGCACCAAAGTGGCGTTATCCTTTAAAAGTTGGAGAACTTGTTGTTGATGCTTGATGTGATCTTTCACTGCTTGAACCTTTTTCTTATTGATATGTCCTTCTATCTCTAGAGTGTGAGGAGTGGTAATTTCTTCCAATCCTTTACAAGATATGGTCAGATTCATTTCTTGATGCTCAATGTGATCTTTCGCTTCTTGAACATTTTTCTTCTTGATATTTCCTTCTATCTTGATAGTTTGAGGAGTGGTAATTTTGACCAATGAATTACAAGATATGGTTGGATTCATTTCTTCTTTCTCGATGTGATCTTTCACTTCTTGCACCTTTTTCTTCTTGATATGTCCTTTTATCTTGAGAGTTTGAGGAGTGGTAATTCTTGCCAATGCTTTACAAGATATGGTCTGATTCATTTCTTCTTTCTCTGGGGTGGGGTCCTGGCATATACCTTCTTCTTCTAATGTTTTTTTATTCTTTTCTTCCTCCTCTTCATATTCTAAGTAAAACAATTTCTTCTCAGCACACTTATGACCTTTAGTGCATTTGCTATCACAATTGTAAAAAAGCCCTTTTTCTCTTTTTTCTTCCAATTGTTGTGGTGAAACCCTTGTAGGTTGTGGAAGGCTAGGAGAAACAACACTTCCATCTTTATAGTTGTGAGGGGTATGCTTCCTGGTTTCCATAATTTTGCTTTCCACTATGTCGCAAAGCCCTTTTACTCTTTCCAATTTTTGTAGTGTTTCTCTAAAGAAGGTGTTGCTCTTTGTATCCTCATAATGTGCTACCATTTCCTTAGTGAAAATTGACCACGTAACAAGTTGTTTACGAGAACAAAGGCCTTCATACCATAAAAATTGATCCGGTTCTAAATATGAAGATGCAATACATACCTTTTGTAACAGTGGTACACCATGTAGATAAAAATATTGCTCCATCTGAAGTATCCAATTTACCGGATCCTTGCCATCAAACTTCCTCATCTTGATTTTTCTTGATTTTAGGAGCTCGATCTTGAAACGACTGTAACTCTTTCGGATCTTTAAGTTTTGAAATTGCAATCTATAGTAGCCCTCTGTGTCCTATTTCTAATGCCACCAGTCTGATCCAAATTGGATTCTCCAAGAAAGAGTTATGCACAATCTCCCAAGATGACCTCATTATAGACCTTTCGCGAAGAGCGAACTTTTATGAAGTGCCACGTGTCACTGTTTCAACCTTTGGATCTGAAAACGATATACAAGAAACTACAGTCCATCCTCTTTCTGTACCTTCTTATGAAATTTCAATCCGATGCGTAGAGAGAAAGTTATGACCATTTTCCCTAAGTCACCTGTTTGGAATGTAATTCAGGAATGTGTAAAAAGACCGAATTCCTCAGATCATATCTCCAGAAATATAGCGCAAAAAACTCTAAAATTCAGACCCAAGATTCAGCGCGACTTCTTCTCAAATGGGTTTTTTTTAGCTTCTGAAACGTCGTAGAAAAAAGGTTATAGCGAAAATGCCATGATGACTTGTTTGGAGCAGCGAAATCCTAGAATCCAAAGCTCTGATATCAAATGTTATGAAACTAGCTCAAGAAAAAGATAGAAAAGATGGATCAACGCCTTAAAATTCAGCCTCTTCGAGGGGGAAACCTCCTTTACATTACATAAATGAACAATTCTTGGATGATACAAATGAAAAGACCTCATTTCTATATATAGGAGTCTAAGGGGTCATAACATAATGAGAGCCGACATAAAAATAATAATGTAAGGGAACAATAATAACAATAGTGGGCTTCTATGGGGCACAATAGTAACAATATGGGCATTAAATGGGTACATCAATATAATAAGTGGGTTGTACTAATAACAATAATGTGTACTTGTAATTATATTGAAATTATTAATTACAAATTTAGATCTAGTGGTATGGTTCATTATTTGTGTCTCTATAAGTGTTGGTTCAAGCCTTAGGAGACATGTTGACCCTTTGGGCATTTATGAAGTATTAAGGTGTTCTACAATGCAATATCGAGTCATGTTCTCATTTTTTGGGGAGGTGCTCTACAACGGAGTATGGGAGAGATGTTGTCATGTAAAATTACATTTTAAAATATTAAAATAATAATTTCAATTAACAAATTAAAAATAGTAATAATAAAGTCCACATGGTCATGGATAAATGGTGATGGGGTGCTTTGTTAAGGAACTCCTTGAGGGTCAATTCCCTTCCATAATGTCATATATTGGACATGATGAAGATGTAGTAGTACTTAATATAGTATTATTGATATTACATTATGTGTAATAGTAGGTTATAAATATAATATTTCAATACTCATGGTGAGTAAAAGATTTTGACATGAAAAATATGGAGCTAGACAAATCTAGAGAATTATTATTCCATTAATGACTAATTTCTAATTCAATGTATGAGGGATATTTCTTATTCTTTTAATGCTTAATATGGATTGGATATGTAATATTTAGAAACTATTGATAATAAAAATAATTAATTTTCATGTTGAGAACTTGAATTATAAATAAAATATTTCAATGTTAACATCCATCTTAACTTCGGAAGTGGCTAGAGGGATCAAAGCTCTTTTCACTCTAAAATATGTTTTCATCTCAAGAGCTTTGATCCCTCTCATGGCTTGGTATATTTGAGGTTAAGATGGATCTAGGCTAGTGAAATAACGTATATTAAATAAATTAATAAAAAGTAAATAGCTTATATATATAAATATATGGAAACATTAAAAAAGAAACAAAAAATACTATTCTAAATCTATCTTAAAGTGCATCAATCAAATCTTGAAATAGATCAAATTATTTAATGTATAATTTTTAAAAAGTAATTAATACATGCAATGAAATTAAATCAGCATATTGTTAATTATAGTTAACTTAGGTAGTTGGGAGGAATGACTATTACTTTCCTAACTAGTGATATGATAAATTATAATGCCTTAATAAATATTGCTGATTCACCTAATAATTATTCTACTAACCATGTCATATTCTTCCCATAAATAAGTAAATAAATTTCCCTATATAAAATTAAGATATAACCTAATATAATAATCCCTTCCCTCTCTTTGATTCCTTATCTTTTATATTTTAGACTTTATATTTATATGTATGTATGTATACGATGATGATGAAGGGCTCCAATTTTTTTGTTTTTTAAATAGTAATGAATAAGTTAGTTGTTAAACTACTCCACCTCATAGAACCAATATCTCATACATGCCCCAAGGATCAACATGTCTAGTAAGACTTGAACCCACATTAATAGAAACACAAGTAATGAATCATACAAATAAAACTAAATTTGTAATTAGATATAATACAAATTAAATTATATTTATATGTTAAAAAAAATGTAAACTAATAACCATTTAATATATAAATTATAATTTAAAAATTAAAAATTAAATATATTAAATATATTAAAATTTTTAAATTATTATCCTTTCAATATCATAAATTCTATTTTTATAAATTAAAAAATTAAATTTATATTATTCTATTTTACTTTTCACTTCTTTCTTAATGGTATGTATTTCAATTGTATGTATTTTACCTAGTTAAATATTTTATTTTCACTATCTATTTTAACTAACTTCTTTTAATTATTTTTTGAAAAGATCTTAATCTTAATTTAATAAATTTTATCTTATTGACCATTATTCCAATATAGGTTCTCTCAATACTTGCATATTTGATAAGTTCTCACTCCATCTATATGCTTTTTGATCCCTCGTGATGGGTGGAGTGCCCACTAAAACCTCAAAAACTTCTAAACAGTTCATATCTCAAAGATTTAGAAACTGATAATATTTTTAATGTTATTTTTATTTATGCAATATAACCTCCCTCAATGATCTAGCCAAGATTGATCATCCTTTGACCATACTTACTTGAGCTAATGGTGGGGGTTTTGACTCTAGGTGGAAACAATTTTAAGAATTCTTTTGAGTTTCTCATTATATACCTTTTTCTTATACACTTTATACTTGGTCATAGCCATCCTTAGCTACAAAATATGTAGAAAAAAAAAGTGGATATATATATATATATATATATATATACTTCTTTCTTTTTAAATGTATTTTTAATTAATTTAATTAAAAAGTTGTAGAGTTGAGGCTTCTGTGATCCATAACAAGTTTATGATAGATTTTCGGCAAAAATCACATGAGAAAACATTTGTCGACCCGTTTCGAACCAACCAGTGTGGTTCATCCTCAGGACAAGTTGAAGAACATATCCAGCTTAGCCCTGTTTATTTATCTTGCACCTAATATAACTAAAATTTATATGATACCTTTTATTTTTATTTTTCATTTATATAAATTTAAATAGATAATTTATTTTTACTAATTTATATTTTTTCATTTATTTATTTATTTTAATAAAGAAATAAATAGTTTATTATTATTCTTCATTTTTTTATTAATAAATAAATAATTTATTATTATTTTATAATTCTTCTTTTATATATTTATGTATTTATCTTACACCTAATATAACTAAATTTATATTTTTATATATAAATTTATATATATTTATTTATTATATTATAACTTATCATTCATTTATACATTTATTTATTTATTTTTTACCTAATATAACTAAATTTGACCTTGCTCCTTAAGTCATCCTTTTGCCCACGTAACCGTTGGTGTCTATGCTCTAGCTATTTAAACAAGCTAAGCTGGATCTGTTCTTCAACTTGTCGTGACTATGCTCTAGCTATTTAAACAAGCTAAGCTGGATCTGTTCTTCAACTTGTCGTGACGATGAACCACACTGGTTGGTTCGAAAGGGGTGGACAAATGTTTTCTCATGTGATTTTCGCCGAAAAATCTATCATAAAATTAATTAAAAAGTATTAAAATTATACATTTCAAACTATTTTCAACGAGATTTTTCAAATTTTAAATCTATTTATACATTAAAAAATACAATTTAAAAAACCAAAAAAATATTTTTCTCTATTACTAGAAACAATAAAAAAATCAATAATCATTAAATATCATTTTGGGATTCAACTAGGTTAAGTAATTCATTAATCTATGACCATTTCTATAAGAGGTAGTTGTAACTCACTAATTTCTCCTATGGGTGACCTCCCTCGAAGTGTGTGTGACCTCCTTGGAAGAGTGGGTCACCTCCCTAGAAGTAGGGTGCAAGCCCCATGAGTGCAAGCTCCAAGTGAAAATGATGACTGACCCTATTTAATTCATTTCACTTGTTTCAATCCCACTTCTTCACGCGTGCAATGGGGGCTAAGTGGGCTATTCAAAATTCATGAGAAATTAATGAGTTAAAACTCCCTGTTGTAGAAATGGTCATAAATAAATAACTTACTTAAAAAAAAACTTGAAACCAGAAATAATATCTGATATAAATTTCCATTAAAAAATCCACCAATTATTATATTACAAAATTTCTAATTAAAACCTAAAACAAATCAATAATCATATTAAAAATTAAAAAAAAATTAATCAAAACATAAAACAAACCAATAATAATAAATATAATTAAAAAAAATCAAAACATAAAATGTTTACACACCGCCCTATTAATAATATTTATATAAACTAGCCCAACCATTAACATTATTAAAAAATAAATACTATACAAAAACTTATAAACTAGCCCAACCATTAACATTATTAAAAAATAAATACTATACAAAAACTTAAAACCACTCCAATTATTTTTTCTTTAGCAGGTCCCCACCCAAATTTAAGGAAAAATTTAACGTCTAACTTACCGCCACTTAAATTAAAATGAGTTAAACTTCTCCATTTCAAGAAAAAGAAGTTAGTAATTAACCTACAACCACCAAAACAAATTATTAAGCTAAGATGGTGCAACGTCCCCTTCCGAACTGTATTTTCCTTAAAAGCTTCGCCACCCAAAAGTTCAGGAAATATTTACGTCTAATTTACCATCACTTAAATTAAAATGGGGTGAGCTCCCAATTTTAAGGAAACTTTTAATAACTAACTTACAACTACCAAAACGAATCATTAAAATAAGACTCTGCGAATGTCCATTTACTAAGATGTGAGTATACTGGTATAGCTTTTGTGTGTACTGCTCCACAGAGTTTCGAACTTGGCGTGTTTGGGTGAATCATTAAAATAAGACTCTGCCAATGTCCATTTACTAAGATGTGAGTATACTGGTATAGCTTTTGTGTGTACTGCTCCACAGAGTTTCGAACTTGGCGTGTTTGGGTGAATCATTAAAATAAGACTCTGCCAATGTCCATTTCCTAAGATGTGAGTATACTGGTATAGCTTCTGTGTACTGCTCCACAGAGTTTCGAACTTGGCGTGTTTGGGTAGTTTTCGCGACGTTCTTTTCTGAAGAGATTTGAGAATTAGATAATTAATCATATTGTAGTGTTGCTTTCCATATCTACTCTCAGTCGTTATGGAGAACGATGAAGCAAAGATGAGAGAGAGTGCATCTGCACGCCTCACTGGAAAAAAGACGAAACGGGCCTCCAAATCCAAAGCTGAGCAGGAGCAGTGTGCAAATGCACACCTCTCGGTAAAAACGATGGAGGAGATTGCCATATCGACGGCCGAAAAGGAGGGGAATCCAAGTAACGAACGACGACGTGAAGACAAACGTTGGAGACTGAAGCTGCCAACTGACTGTAGAATTCCGTTATATGAACTCCACACAGAGTTGGGCTTGAAATCTATGGGAGCTGCAGTTGAATGGATACTACCATCTGAAACAAAGCGTTTAGTGGAGCTGACAAAAGAGCTGGACTATGAAAAGGGTGGACAGACGATTGATTGGTTGGTACAAATGGAAAACAAAAGCATAGCAAGTCTCAAACAAGAATTGGGCTTGCAGAATGGTGGAGATGCCCTAAATTGGTCCGTGCCCACAGAAACGAAGCGTCTCGTAGAACTTACTGGAGAGCTGGGGTTTGAAAATGGTGGGAAAACCCTAGATTATTTAATATCAATGGCCACAAAACCTATGTTAGAGCTGCACAAATCATTAGGGTTAGAAGGTAGCTCAAAAGCTATAGAGTGGTTATTGAAACAGCCATGCATAGGTGCAGCAAGGAATAAATTACCACCGCACTTATCATCTACAATGAGCAATATCCCTCAGTTTCCAGCACAACAGTTTCAGGCACCCACTTTCCAACATCCAGGCGGAGCACGCACAGACATGGGGTCTTCTTCAAAACAGGAGCCAGTCATAACTTACAACTTTCCACATAGATCACCTTTGGGTCCCTCTGCAGGAATCCATAGTGTACCTACATCTCACCAAAGAATACCACCACCTTCTTGTATGTCAGGAACCATACAGCCAGAGAGAAATGCTGCAGGTATTCAATTTCATGGTAGCGATATACCCTCTAGGGCTTTTGCGCAAGCTAGCGACCAAGTACAGAGCACTATACCTAGGCAGCAGCGGCATCAGTTTATCAGCAACAGTAGCGGTCTCCAAGGAACCCAAGAAGAAAACCCTAATCTCAACAATAGCTTTAGGCGAAGAAGAATGGAGGCTGGATATACCGATTACAGCGGGAATCCATTACAAACTCCATTTTTCACTCGGCTCAGTGGAATCCAAGCAATGAACCAGATTAAAACTGAAAATGCTCCTGCTCAAGGTTTAAACCCTAATAATTTTAATCAATTTGATGTGCCGCGTGCTCAAGGGTTTCCAGTCACGGACGTTGCAGGCATGTCAATTGAGTTACAAGGGCAGAACAACAATATTCTCGCTGGAGATACTTTCCAGCAGAGTCATCGGAACCAATCTATTGATCCAGCTCCGGTTGTGTCCAATCAAGTTTTTATTAATGTTTCACTGAACCCAAGCGTCAACCAGGGGATTGCGCCACACGATGAATTTGAGAGTATGTTTGACTGGAACCAGTTCCAGAACCTGGGTAGGACTCAAATGGAAGGAAGTCATGGTGGGCACGCAGGATCATCATCCATGAGGGAAGAGAAGTACCCAGGTACTGTTGGTACATTTGGAACAGGCAAAACTCCCTAAAGGTAGGCTATATGCCTGAAAACTGATCAATTGCTAATGTCATACTGCCTTTTTTAAGATACCTGCATGTGATGTGAGTCCATAGGTTAAACAACGTGACTGTTTCAGTCTTTCACTGGATTGAATTTCGTTTTGTGGTAGATGAATTTTCACCCATCATGCTCTGCATACTGTAATTTTTCTTTGATAGTTGCAGACTTACATACACTTTAAATCTGTAAGGGGATTACGTATTCAAGAAAGTTATGATTTGTGCCGACTTTGCTTACACTTTAGATCCCGATGTGATTGGAAAGTGGAAACTGCATCTGACTTCATTCTACTTTTAGTGCAATTTATTCATTGCTTTTCTTAAACCTTCACTACGGACTTTGCTTACACTTTACATCTGGATGTGATTGGAAAGCGCAATCTCCATTTTACATCATTTACTCTTAGTGCAATTTGTTCATTGCTTTTCTTAAACCTTTATTGCATTTTCACTACGTATATCTTTTATATTTTGGGCTAATTTTATTATATTCTAAAATTGTACTATGTAGGTTAAGATTTTGATGTCTCCGAAATATAATATGTATTATAATTTGTTTATGAATATGGCTTTAAATTTTTCATTTATTAATTAATTAAAATAATTTGTAATTAAAGATGAGTTTTCATTCAATTTCTCCCAGAAAATTGGAACGATACAGAGATTTAATTTGTAATTAAGTAATTGTTTTTATTTAATTATTTATTGAGAAAAATTTACAGAAATGTGCATACTTTTGATTAGTAAAATGTAAAGTGTATTTAGTATATCTCTATTTTGATTTGGACTTGTGGTATAGTTCTTAACCTAGAGATGTAATCAATGTGTATTGTATTCAAGTTTATCTGAATTGTTTTTGTTTGGTTAAAATATGATCTTAAAATAAGTAAAGGATCAAGGATCATTGTTTTTTACAGGAGTGGAAGGTTACCCCTTGCAAATTAGAAATAAATTATTCTAAGTAATAATTATAATAATGTTAACAATAAGAAGGTTACCCCTTACAAATTAGAAATAAATTATTCCAAGTGATAATTATAATAATGTTAACAATAACCTAAAAAGATTTAAATTGATGGTGAATAGATGGGCTATTAAAATATTCTTTGCAAAATAGAAATACTTATGAATGGGCAAAAAAGATGACTCTGTTAATTTCCGTCCTGGTCATGATACATATCATAACTCGGACATCCATTTGGAATGCATATCCCATTTTTGCACATCACGGTTATGAAAATCCCTAAGAAACCACTCGACGTATTGTATGTGCCAATTGTCACTTGGCAAAGAAACCTGTGGATATTGAGGTTCCACAGTCTGTGCTTCCCAATACCGTATTTGAAGCAGTTGTTAAGATCCCCTATGATATGCAGATGAAACAAGTTCTTGCTAATGGCAAGAAAGGGGTTTTAAATGTAGGAGTTGTTCTAATTTTACCTGAGGGCTTTGAATTAGCCCCTACGGATGGTATTTCCCCTTAGATTAGACAAAATACGGGTAATCTTTATTTTCAGAACTATAGTCCCAATAAAAAAACATTATTGTAATAGGTCCTCTTCCAGGTCAAAAATATAGTGAACTTCCTTCTACTGATAAAGAAGCTCACTTCCTGAAATATCCCATATATGTGGGTGGTGATAGAGGAAGAGGACAAATTTATCTTGACGGGAGTAAGATCAACAATAAGGTCTATAGTGCGCAAAATTTTACGTAAAGAAAAGGGTGGATATAAGATAACTATCGATAATACATGAGACATCAGAGGGTGGGCAAGTGGTTGACATTGTACAACCTCCACGACCGGAGCTTCTTATTTCAAAAGGCGAGCGAAAGGGTGGATATAAGATAACTATCTATAATACATGAGACATCACATGGTGGGCAAGTGGTTGACATTGTACCTCCAGGACCGGAGCTTCTTATTTCAGAAGGCGAGCGAATTGATCAAGGTCGATCAGCCATTAACAAATAACCCTCATTTGGGTGGATTATTATATGCAATTTCATAATTTTATTTTCATAGGTAAACATATGTAATTTATCTTTTATAATACTTTTGAAAATATTACTTTTAATGAAATTGTAATTTATTATTATTTAAAATCTATTTTTAAATATACAAATAAATTTAAAACTAAAAATTATATTTAAAATATACAACTTTACCAATTACAAAACTCAAATTTACAAATAAAACTTATAATTAAAAAAACAAAAAATAAAATAAAAAAGAAACGTCCAAAACATCTATTACTAATAGATACCCACTGCTCATCATGCATTTGCAAGTTTGATAGAACTAAAATAAACATGGGCCAAAGAGACACCTATGGCAGATCGATAACTTTTTGTGTAACGTTAGACTACTTTGCTTAAGAATTGAGGGGCATTTGCGAAGTGCGGAGCACTCTCTTAATGGTTTTATCTTTGTAGCAAGAAGTCACTCCCTTCGTTTTTGCATGGAGCGGAAGAAACTAGAGTTCATTTAGAGTGAAATAACTTCGTTGCTCTTCATATTCTTGTTTAAAGTATTAGACATGGTGATCCGATGGCTAATTTTTCCATTGTGAAAAATGCTATCAGCTAGGATTTACTTTGAGGGTAAAATGCTATCACGGGGATTCACTTTTAGGGTTTTGGTTATATTATATATTTTTTCATATTTATGAAAATTTGGGTGTGAAGAATTTAAAGTTCCTCAAGTAGGTTATCTCGTGAGGAGTATAAAACAAAAAATGTTATTATATAATGGTGGGGACGCATAACTTGTTATACAAAGAACACTATTTTTCTTTATATTAAGTTTTATAAGAAATATAGTTTTTAATTAATTTATGATGAATATTTGAGATATTAATGTTAGGAAGTCTATAGTATTTTTAAAGATTTTTTAATTTAATTTTTTAATTAGATAATTTATATTTATGACTGTGATATTAGTGTTGTAAATTATGTGATATCTAATATTTTTATTATATAACCAAATAATAAATTTGATATTTTAGATGGTCATGTTAAATGATAAATCTGTAACTTTATCTCTAAACATTATTAAGGAGGGGAAGGCATAGAGAGGGAGACTTAAAGATGGAGGGGGAGAGAGAGATATGTATTAGTGAAAGGGAGAGAGAGGAAGGAAGAAATAGAGAACTTGAGAGAGAGGAGAGCCATGGAGAGAGAGATGGAGTTGCAATTGGAGAGAGAGGGAGGGAAGAAGAAAGGCATAGATAGAGGAAGGTGGAGAGAGAGAGGGAGCGAGAAGGAAGAGATGAAGAGAGAGTGATGGAGAGACAAGAGTGGGAGGGAAGAGAGAGAGAAGGAGAGAGAGGGAGTGAGAAGGGAGAGATGGAGAGAGAGTGAGGGATAGACACTAGTGAGAGGGAAGAGAGAGAAGGGGAGGGAAACGGAGAGAGGAGGGAGAGAAGGAGAGGGAGAGATATATAAGTAGATATGGATAGAGAGTGAGTATGTTTTGGGGGTGAGATAGAGAGTCAAAGAAGGAGATATAAAGGGGGAGAGGGAGAGGGAGGGAGAAATAGATATATATATGGAGAGAGAGAGAGAGAGAGAGAGAGAGAGAGAGAGAGAGAGAGAGAGAGAGAGAGAGAGAGGGTGCATGTTTGGGGGGGGAGATAGAGAGACAAAGGAGAGATGGACGGAGACATAGATATAGATGGCATAAAGAGGGAGGGAATAATGGAGGGAGGGAGAGGTGGGGAGAGAGACAGAGGGGGAGAGATGGGGGAGAGGGGGTAAACTAGCATAGTTATATATGTTAAATGGCATAATAAACATCAAAACACCTACCTCATAATACATAGTGTGTTGTGAATATTTAAAAAAATCATAAAATTTAAGTAAACCAACCTAGATCCATCATAAATATGGTTGTACTAAGAACCTAGAGGGAGAGAGTGACAATGGAGAGATGGAGGGACAGTGAGGAAGAATGGAGAAAAGGAGGAAAAATAGATACAAGGAAGGTGAAGAGATAAAGACGGATACATAGAGATGGAGGGGAATGAGGGGGAGAGCGATAGAGAGAGAGAGAAGGGGGGAAACAGAGGAAGGTGGCAAATAAATAGAGAGAGAGGAAGGATGAGGTAGAGGATTTAAGAGAGATAAGGAGAGAGGAAGAGGAAGAGATATGGATGTTATTCACAATTCTTCTTGAATGTGTACGAAAATAAACTACTTTAGGCTATGGATGAAAAACAACCCTAACAATAAAAATGGTTGTTAAACAATGTAGATCTACAACAAATGATAGAAAAAAAACGTGCCAAAGCTCTACTCTACCCCACAGACATAGTTAAAAAACAAAATGGAATAGTAAAATAAGCGTGAATAATTCCAATAATCCAATGAAAACGACATATATAAATAATATATTTTATTAAACAACAAGTGTGAAGGGAACAAATAATGTTACAAGTCCCCCTCTATGGGATGGGTTCTTTACTATCCTCAATGTCTTCAGCTCTTGTAGAGTCTCTCTCCTCTAAAATGTGTAAAAGAGGGCAAACAAAATGTTTGAGCTCAATGAGAACTCAAATGAAAAAGAAGATGGTGAGAGAGTGTGATAATAATAAGAGCACAATGAAAATAATCGAAAGTGAAGAATGAATGAAAAACCCTTCTATTTATAACAAAATATTAGGTTATTCTAGAATAATGAGAAATAATAAAATATTATTAACCCCATTTTAGAATTAATCATTTCGAATATTTTATTATATTTGGTTTGAAGGGAAAAAGTATTTAGACTTTTATTGAGAAATAATAGATAAATAAGTGATTTATTTATCATCTGAGGAAATATGGTTAAGGAATAATAAACAAATAATGATTTGTTTAATTATTCCTAAGGGATTTGGTTAAAATTGACAAGTAATAATAACTAATTAGCGATTAATTAATTATTCCTAGAGAAAAACTAAGATAATTAATGATTTATCTATTTATTTCTCATAATTGTGTCCAATGTAACAAGGAATATTAATTAAACAATGGTTTATTTAATTATTCCTAGAAGATAATTAAACAAATAGTGATCTATTTAATTATTATTCATGGGTTTAATTATAAATGACTTAACTATAAACCTAATTTTAATGATTTTTTGAGTTAGCCTTTGAATCCCATGGAGGAGCTCGTGAACCATGGCAGTCTAGGGTTTCTGGAAAACCCTACCATGGCAGAAGCACAGGTATGGCAGGCCTCCATTGCAGCGAAGCAGTCTCTCGAGCACTCGCACAAACGCACTGAATGAGTCTAAGTAATGAATATTCAGATGAGTCAAGCCACGGGGCCTCCCCCCATAGGCAACAACAACAGCCGCAATCCCAACCTAAATACCAATGAAAATGAAAATCCATCATCCGTACCAGCGGCACAGCCACAAAACCAATTCGTCCAACAACAGGAGGCGGAAGATTCGAACAAAGGGCAGGAGAAGGCCTCCATGGAAAATGCAGAACCCAGGAAGGCGACATCGTCCACATGCAAGCCCATAGTAGCAGAGCACCCTAAGATAAACTTACCAAGTCATCGAATCAACACCCAAATACAGTTTATGAAGGATCATGTGCTTATAGGTACATTCATTGGTTTCTAGCAAATAGAGAAAGCCTTGCAGGGATGGATCACTTCAAAATGGAAACCAAAAGGACATGTTAGCCTGCAGCCAGGGTCAAAAGGTTTCTTCAATGCCATATTCAACTGCATCGAAGGCAGGAATAGAATCTTAGATGGCGGCCCTTATTTCTTCAATGCAGTGGGTTTGTATTTAAGGAATTGGATTGAAAGATTTAACCCAGACAAAAAGGACTTTAGCTGGGTGCTAGTTTGGATTCAAATGTACTCTCTGCCTCTGGAATATTGGGATGAAGAATCACTAAAAGCCATTGGCAATGGACTACGATAATTCATAAATATTGCAGAGGAAACAAAGCTCTGAAGGTACACCTCGTATGCTCACATCTGCGTTTACATGTGGCTAGGCAAAGCCCTCACGGATTTGGTAAGCCTACTTCATGATGATTTTGAATGGATTCAGCCCATAGATTATGAACATGTGCCCTTCAAATGTAGAAAATGTCATTCTCATGGCGATCTATTCCGCGACTATCCATTAAACGCTTCCCACAAAACCAGTGACAACTAGGAGAAGTCTGATTTTGAAGGATTCACAAAGGTTACCAATCAAAAGAAGCATGCAAAAAAACCCCAACCTATCCCCAAAAACCCCTTTCCCACTCCCTCTGCACCCTCCACTAGTAACAACTTTGACATTTTGTCACAACAGTCTATGCCTGAAGCAGATCCGTCCAAACTTGTTGAACCATCCACCATACCAACTACCTAAACTCAAATTATTGATTCTCATATACCATTGCATGATTCGAAAATTGATCAAAAGATAACAACGTCTCCATCCATCCCCAACTAGGAGACAAATATAGTCCTATGGTAGGCAAAAGGAATGGACATCGACAGTTTTTTATCAGATCCCGCCAAGACAACTAACTCAATGCCTGAGAATAGCCAACATAGCCACATGGACGAGGAACCAGAAAGCTTTGACCTCAGAGACCTAGACATCTATGGACTAGAGCAAGCTTGTAGAAAGAAAGAGTTTGAAAAAAGTCTGGATAGGTAGCTCGAAAATTTGTAAGTATTCCTTTCAAGAGTGCATCAGCAGAGAACCTTAGGCATACAACCAGGCAGTAGCTGGGATGGAAAAAATATCCACAAAGATAGCAAGAAAAGGGGAAGAAAGAAAGATCTGCAAAGAACCATCATCATTGGGGAAATGTTGGTGGAGTCAGGAAGATATTCCAAGTTAACTAAGTACTATAGGCCATTACCCATTGGTTAGCCATGAAGCTCATCTCATGGAATTTAAGAGGGCTCAACAGCCCTGGGAAATACAAAATGATAAAAAACATGATACAACATGAGAAACCACAAATCTTCTTTATGCAAGAAACAAAATGCAACAGTAACACATTGAGTTCCATTCTATCTAGAGCTTGGCCAGGATGTCACTCAGTTGCAGTGGATGCTTCTGGTGCCTCGGGAGGACTCGCCATCGCATGGAATATGCAGGCTATCTTACTCACAGACTTTCATGCCTCCCATCATCTCATACAGGCCACTTTCCACATCATAGGAACTAATATACATGGTCATTTGTCAAATGTATACTTTCCTCAGGACTCATTGCAAAAGATTGCACTGCTAAACACACTGGAAGCTCTTAATTCCACCAAGATACACACACTATGGATCATGGGTGGGGACTTCAACATGATTACAAAACTGGAAGAGAAAAATGGAGGCAGAGTCAAACTGGACAATGAAAGTAGCCACTTCAAAGAATATATACAAAACAACTGGCTGATAGATTTACCATTCAATAATGGAATCTATACTTGGAATAACAAAAGATCAGGATCCCAACAAATTGCATCTAGGTTGGATAGATTTCTCATTTCAGACAATGCCATTCACCTGGGTGGAGACATCACAGCCTCAATCTTGCCTCTGTCAGGCTCAGACCATTGGCCCATTTCACTTCAATGGCAAAGACCGAGAGACTCTACCAGAAAGCCTTTTCGATTTGAAGCTTTCTCACTCTCTCATCTAGACTTCAAAAATATAGTTAAAACAGCTTGGGAAAATTTCACTCCTCCTGAAGGATCAATCATGTATCAATTCCAAAAACGACTAAAGAATCTCAAACAGAAAATCAAGCAATGGAATCATTCCACCTTTGGAAATATTTTTCAAGCTCAAAAAACACTTGAGAAAAGCATGATTAAGCTCTAGGAAAGAATTATCGAGGAAGGGAGAAATAAAATACTAGCAAAACAAGAACAAGATATTCTTACTCAGCTAGAAGACAGAAGGAAGCAAGAGGAGGTACTTTGGAAACAAAAATCAAGAGTCAGATGGTTAAAAGAGGGGGAAAGGAACACTCAATTCTTTCATCACACCACCATATAGAAATGAATGCATAACACCATTGTACAACTTCAGAATCAGTAGGGAGAAAGAATGGAGGAACATGATGACATTGAAAGGGAACTCCTCACCCATTTCAAATATGTTCTTCAAGAGCCTCAAGTAAATAGGGAACCGGCCATAGACACAATTCTTCAACATGTGCCAAAAATTATAACTAAAGAGCACAATCAACTACTACTTTGACCAGTCACTCTTCTAGAAGTCGAAGCAGTAATAGCTCAAATGAAAGATGGGAAAGCCCCCAGACCTAACGGATTTACCTCCAACTTTTTCCATCACTTCTGAGATCTCATCAACCTGGAGGTTTAGAAAGTTGTGGAAGAATCTCGGACTATGCACTGGCTCCTTCCGTCACTTAACGCAACCTTCATAACTCTCATTCCCAAAGAAGATCATCCAAATACTCTAGAGAAGTTCAGGGCCATTGCACTCTGCAATGTAATGTACAAGATCATCTCGAAAGTCATCACCAATAGACTTAAACCGCTGCTCCCTATGCTCATCTCTCAAGAACAATCAGGATATGTGGAGGGACATCAAATCCTTGATGGCATAATCTTGATGCATGAGATCATTCACTCCCTAAAGCTCAACAAACAGGCAGGTATGCTTCTCAAAATTGACTTATCTAAAGCATTTGACAAATTAAGTTGGACATATATAAAACAAATGCTTACAACCTTTGGCTTCAGCCCAACCTGGGTCAAATGGGTTATGAATCTCATTTCCTCCACCTTCTTCTCCATCTTAGTAAATGGTATCCCCTCTCGCCCCTTCTCCCCTTCTAGAGGCATACGTCCAGGAGATCCCCTCTCCCCTTTCCTTTTTGTCCTCATGGTAGGAGGCTTAAGCCGTCTTATAAAGAACGCTCTTCATTCTCAACACCTCAGAGGTATTTCTGTCCACGGTACCTCTACCATCACTCATCAACAATTTGTGGATGATAATATGATGTTTGGGCACCCTTCAGTCAAAGAAGCTTACACACTCAAATCCTTGTTAGACACTTTCTCTGAGGCTTCAGGAACTACTATTAACACTATTAAGCCTCAAATCTTCTTCTTTCATACTCCCTCAGTAACACAAAGAAACATAGCTAGAATCCTAGGTTTTCTTGTCGCCAACCTCCCCTCCAAATACTTAGGTGCACCATTGATTGACTCTGCTATAAAGCACACATCCTGCCACCTACTCCTAGAAAAACTTGAAAGCCACCTATCTTCATGGACTTATAGAGCCCTTAATATGGCAATCCAACTCGTTCTTGTCAAAGGAGTACTACAAACTATGGCTCTATACCTTCTCTCTATTCTCGCAGTGCCAAAGTGGGTGCTCAAAAAGATCAAGAACATACAACACAACTTTGTATGGGGATGCTCAAGGCAAAATCACAAATGGGTCCTAGTGAAATAGTCGACAGTTTGCACACCAAAAAAGCAGGGAGGCCTTAGATTGTGGGATCCTCAGCATAGTAATGCAATGATGGGGGAAAGACTATGGTGGCAATGGTTATCAGCCCCACACACACCATGGGCAAAATTATGGGTTGAAAAATATGCAAATAATCGACCACCGGAAGAGCTTATCAGACTCACAAATAATGATGCAGGCTCTCTAATTTGGAATGCAGCAATACAACACAAGGCAATGATACAACAACATAGTTTTTGCAAGATTAGAGATGGAGGCGCTGCCCATTTTTGGGTTGACTCATGGCAACAATGATCCAAATTATTAGAAGCCATCCATCGCCAAAATCCCGAGGAACATGTTATTCATCAAAATGAAAATGTCTCTCGGCACTGGACTCAACATATCAATCAGGGATACAGGGAATGGAAAAATGCAGAACAAATCATTCATCAAGAAATGGAGGACTTATACAAATCAATGAACACAGAGCTTAACAATATGAGAATCAGATTTTCAGACAAAAGAGACATTTTAAGATGGGGATACACCCTGGAGGGAATTTTCTCAACTAAGGAGGCTTATAGGTTGATGATTCACACACAGGAACCGGTGGACCCAATCTGGGAACGTATATGGACCCCTGGAATATGGCCTAAAGTATCTAATTTCATATGGTTGCTTTGTCATAAAAGAATTCTCACATGGGATAATCTCATTAAAAGAGGGTTCCATGGACCTCATATTGCCCCAATTGCAATCAGCAAAGTGAAACAATTCAACACCTCATGGATTCATGCAACTTGTCTAACAAATTATGGGAAAAACTCAACTTCACATGTCAAAGAACCTGCAGAATTTTAGGGGATGTTACCAGCACTATCCGTAACTAGGCCTCTGCTCCCCACAACAGCAAGCTACTAAATTTTCTATGGAAAATCCTTCTGAGTCTACTTCTTTGGATAATCTGGAAGGAAAGAAATAAGTGAATCTTTAAGAATCAATGCACTCCCCTGGACATCATTTGGAGCAATCTATGCTAGAATATTCAAGAAATATTGGCTCTCCAGAAATGTTAGGTAGATGATATTCCCACTCAAGCACAGGAACAAAATATTTAGGAGAATTGGAATATCCAAATTCCTCCAGTTCAGGATGATCTCAACATATCTACCACCACTTCTAGGCCTTCCACTCAATGGAATCCCCCCCCAACAGGCATGATCAAATTAAACTTTGATGGTGCCTCAAAAGGAAACCCGGGAAAAGCAGGCTATGGAGGCATATTCAAGAATCATGAAGGTAACCCTCTTTTAATTTATTTTGGATCAATTGGCTGGGACACGAATAACTTAGCAGAACTAGAAGGTCTATGGCAAGGACTTTGTTTGGCTCATCAACACAATTTTCACCCTGTTATAATCGAAGGGGATTCCCAAATCCTCATCGACATGGCTAATCAAATTCAACTGGGGATCCCGACTTCTAAAGTGGCTACAAGTTGGAGACTAACAGATCATTTAGAACTCATTAAGCAATGCTTAAAAAATAGAAGAGCTATCACCTTGAATCATGTCAAGAGGGAGGGCAACAAGGTGGCTGATCTTTTGAAAAATACAAGGGTAGACAATGATCAAGTACTTAGATCAAGATCCCTCACCATCCTTAATGATAGGACTCAATTACAGGAATGCACTGCCCAGGTGCACAAAGAATCAAACCTCTCGGATGTGGGTGATTAATGGTTTCGGTATCGCATTGATCATCTCAGCAAGCAAGTGACATATCCACATGGCCACCCGCACTGCTACCGAGATGCTCACCACCATAATTTATGGCATTTCAATGAAGCTTGAAAACCAAAAAACATTAATGAAGGGAGAGAGTCGAGGCCACCTACTTTTGGTTCTGGTCCTTAAGATGGAGAATGCTCTACGGCCCCCCCTGCTCTGTCTCCTCTCACCTGCATTTTCCTCCCCGCAGTGGCACAGCTGAGCTCTAAAATAGCCACAAGGAGAAGATGTCAACTTCTCTGCTGCATTGAGATAATTAACAGTGCTCATTTCTCTCACAACCCACTTTTCTGTTATAGAATTGCTATTTCGGCCCTCAATTTTGCCTTAGGCAATCGTATTCCTCACTCCCCTGCTCCACAAGCCACTCCATCCCTTCTCTAGCTCCTCCAAGCACCAATCGTACTGATATTCACCAAGCTAATATGCCCCACCTGAGGCACAGAATGAGAAGTCGTAGGGGAAGCAGTCGCGGGAGAGCAATTCCCCCTCCCTCACTTTCCCCGTCTGATTCAACTCAAGGAGACTCCTCCTCGCCTTTGACTGCGGCTCGCAGTAGGGGTTGCTATCCCATCACCTGTAGTGGAAGAGGGCAGGCCTAGAGGGCTGGCCATCGGCATAATGCAGAGACCCAGCATCCACAAGCTAACTATGAACCTTTTATGAAGCCCTCTCACTCCACCCAATCCCAATTCAGATGCAAACTATACTACCCCTATATAATCGCCACTATCTCTATCACCTTCAGGGAGGAACCACAATGCAATATTATCCCGACTAGCATCATTCCAAATCGGATGGGCGATGGTAGGCGGAACAGCTCGCAGGATGACGCTCAAAATAGGATGGACGCTTCTTTCTCTAACCCGGAAGCCCTAAACAGAATGACTAACACCCTAGGTGGTATCGGGAAGGTGGCAAACGTGACGAACACTCCATATGGAAAAGCGAAATGGGAGGCCATGACCAGTGGACAGCAGCAAGCCGACGATGACCCTTATGCTTATGGGTGTCTCATCGTGGAGGAGCCCCTACCACCTACTGACACCTAGAGGACTACGGTTCTTTTTCCAGGTTCTTAGACACAAGGTCACCCTATCTGGGGTCTTCTTTGTTATTTTAAGTTGTATTTTCTGTTACATGGAGTCTTTATGGTTTTTTTCTTGGTTTTCTGAAAAACTCTCAAACATGGAAATTATAAGCTCGGTCCCCTACATGGGCATCTCACTTTTTTGGACTGGGTTCCCATTAAGGGAAGTTGCCTTTTCAGTCACTGTTTGCTAATACTTGGTAAATTCTCTGAGATGGGATCTGCAGTGGCTGGTGCATCCACGTAACATTATTTTTGTATCTTTAATAGAATTAGTCTTATTCAGAAAAAATAAATAAATGACTTAATAAATATGGTTTATTAAGTAATTTCTCACAGTGAAAGCAATTATACTGTGGTAAAATTGGCCATACATAGTGTACTTCGATCCATCTAGTAAATTATGGCTAGATGATCATTGTTTTTTGATAAGAGAATTCCCCCAATGTATGAGTGTTAGGAGAAAAACATATGACTGAAGTACACTGTAAGGACACAATCACTAGACAACGAAGTGGAGTGAGTGAGAGAGAGAGAGAGAAAGACAGACATACAAACCAATGGAGCCGAAGTGAAAGAGGATAGTGACAGAAGGGGTGAGACCAATGTAAGTCTCCTTTATGTTGTGGTATTGTATCTCACTCGCGCGGGGGAGGAATACCTATATGTGCCAATATAACTTAGTGCAAAAATAATGATGCGCCAAGAAACATGAAAGTGAGAAATAAAATGCATGCGGAATGGTGCATGACATGCTAGCATAAATGAGCCAAAAAATAATACAATGTGTCCCATATACATAATGTGCCTATGAAAGCATGAACGATGACTTAATACAATAACATCTGAGTACATGAGATATAATGGACCTTCCCTCAAAAAATGGGGGGGAGGGAGGGTAGAACAACCAAAGAAGCCCTCCTGAACACGAAAGGGCTCTACAAAACCAAATGAAGGAGACATGCATGTGATGAATGCTACAAGCTGCAGGAACCGAACCCATCAAATTTGTGGAATTGTATCTCAGACTGTAGCATAATAGGAAGGCATTCACGCATGTGGGGGGCTACCTGAAGGGCCACCCCCTCATGTGGTTTAAAACATCTCACACACAACTAGGAATCACTCGTACAATTTGTTCAATATTTGGACCATCAAGTGTATGAATCACAAATGTGAAATAGTTAAGTCAAAGGGGAATTATGAATCCCTTTGCTTGATCTGAGAAACCAAAAAAGAGTGGAAGCTGGAATCAAGATACATTGCACTCTAGGTCGTTCTTCTGGAATAGATGTGTTGATGTCGACAATATAGGGCCCACCATAGGTGAGGCAATGAGGATCCTCAACAAAGGCACGAGGGACAATAGTAATGTGATTGATGGACTGACACCATGGACAATGGGAAAAATGGTATTGAGGGACAAATAAATGACTTCCTTTGTTAAAGCATAAAGTGCATGGTTGACCTTGCAGCGACTGACTCGACTCCAAGGGGGATGGTAAATAGTATGACTGAGGGCCAAAATTGTCAACACGGGATGAATAGTATGCAAATATGGATAGAATACCATGACGTGATATAATGGGATGTGAAAGAGACTGCATTGATGCAAAGGTTACTCATCGCGGATGCTCCGAACAAGGTTGACTCGATGACACTGCCACACAGAATAAGCGTGGTGGGGACTGTGAAGACATGAGTAAATGAAGGTTGCTCATGACAAAAATTGACACTTGAGAGGACAAGCACCAAGGGACAATGGTACCCAAATTACAACCATCTCATATGAATAAATTCAATTTTGAGAGGCGACGAAGTGAACCTTCTTGGAAAAATGGCTTCCTCGTGAAGTGTAAATTCATAAAAAATTAAGAGAAACCCATTAGAGTATTCAATGAGAATTGTTCAATGGTGTTGACGGTTCTCCAAATTGACCTACGGTCTAGTCGTAAGGGGTGACAAAATAACTGAGGGTTTTTCTAGAAAAGGGATTTTTCTCTCCAAATTAATTAATTTTCTATGTGAGTTGTTGTGAATTGGACCACATGGGCATTTCTAGAATCACCTCCACGTGGATTCTATCCTATTCACTTGATCCAGATTGATGGAAAAGAAAGCCTAAAGTCATGGTCAAAGACAGAGTCAATGTACGTTATCCGAAAGTATTAGGACTCTTGATTTTCTCTTTCGTAGCTAATCAAGAGTCTAATAGTTTTGTTGCAAATATAATTTGAATTAGCCACCTGTAACTAATCAAAAGTTTAAACAATCCTATTCCAATTAGAATTAGCCACCTGTAGTAAGTTTATCTCATAAACAGTCATGTTACATGTAATTCGAATTAACCACCTGTAGCAAGTTCATCTCACAAATAGTTATGTTATTTTCCTTTAAATATTGGTTGCATGTAACCGAGAGAGGTTAGAAGGAATTACGTTAAGTTCAGGATTTTTGCTGATACTCTGTATTGAGACTTTGTTTTTTTTCATAATACAAGCTTCGTGTTGCCAATGATCATTTAAAATAAATCCTTAACTAGCTAGCGTTCTAGCCACATCAGTTGTAGAGGGTCCCTGCACTCAAGGAGGTTTTTCATTTTTTGCTTTTAGTTCAATTTCCATTACTCTGTTTTCAGCAAATCTATTTTCTAAATTAGGATGATATTTCATTTCAGTTTCTAGTCAATAGCATAATGATAATTTACAACTATGCAACCTTGTTCTTATAAGATATTTCGTGGAGAAAATTGACTCTGTTTCCAAACCGAATTAAGATTGAAGTAATAATAATACACAGTTGCTTAGCTTTCTTACTATTTTGTCATTCATTTTCTTAGAATAGAATTGTCAATTAACTGTGTTAATGGATGTTTTCAAAAGCCATTTCAAGATTATGATGATCCTAAACTAAATGGTTAAATGTCTAATTCATACAATGATTGAATTTACATTGTTATTTCCCTAGTAACTTAGGAGCTAAGGTATAATTTATTTCTTGCACGTCACTTCAAGGGGGTAATGCTTCACATTTGAATGTTGGAGAAAGTAAAAAATACATTAGTTTTTTACAGTTAGTTTTACATGATTTTACCTTTTTTCTTTCAGATCCTCACTTAGTTGCATCACTGATATTCCCAATAATCATTTCAAGGAGATTGATTTAATCATATTCCAAAATTAAATGGTTGAATGTTTAATGAATGTAATTACCGAGTTATCTTCTGCATCAATTTCATTCTTGGTTTTAATAATTAGATCCATGGATTAGGACTAATGGTAAGATAAAATAGATGTTATGTTTTTATTAGGTTTTAACTAGCCAACAGTTCTTGGTCCATTTTTAGAAAATTAGATTAACTTAGGAACATTTCCTTTCCTTTCAAATTCATTAGATTCTCTTAAATTTTCTCATAGTTTCAGGTTGTACATTCTTAGACATCAAAGAATTGAAACTCTTCAAAAACAACAGAAAATACAAAACAACGAAGTAAGAAAAAGGTTAACTAAGCACATATAGTGCACCACACTTTATCAGCTTACAAACCTCGCTTAATAATTTATGCAATAAATTTAGGACACTAAATTGAGTAAACATTTTGGTGCCATTTCCTAGGAAGTGTAATTAAGTAACCAAATCTCTTACATTTAAAAAATGATATGCATAGAGAAAGAGACTCTAGGGTTATCTTCATAGCTAGAGGTGGGAGTTTAATTCCTACAACACCACTTACTCCACCAATACTAAGAAGAGATACACCTCCATCTCAAACTCATATTCCACATTTCACTAGCCATAGACTTCCTGAAGTTCTAAGGTCAGAAATCCAATTAAGAGGATCTCCTACTTGATCTACTATGGCAGTCATAGAGGAAGCAAATCTTAGATCTCCAACAGAAGGAATAGCATTTTTCACCTCTACAGAGAACATATTTTAGTTGAAGAATTTGAAATTCCTAGAGGAGAGGGAGAAGTAGAACCTTTCTTTCACATACCATTGATAGAGGAACCAAAGGAAGAGAAATTAACCTTGTAGGTTGAATCCTATATTAAACCTAAAGAATCTATCATGGCAAGAAGAGAAGAAGAAGGAAAGGGAGTTTTGAATGGAGAATTTACACCATTTGGAGGAGGAAGAGGTAGAGGAAATAAGGAAGTTGATAATTCTTTTGGATTCCCTGTAGTTGATGAAGAAACAAACGCCACAATGAAAAATATCTCACCTTCTGTCCTCCAAAATTTTCATGGATTAAAAAGTGAAGATCCCGAAACCTTTTTATTTGAATTTGAAGTCTTGTGTAGAAGTTATGATTATTTACAAGACTCTCAAAAACTTAAGTTGTTTCCTTCAACATTGAAAGGAGATGCTTTAAAATGTTTCATGGGATTGGTCACTCAGTCTATTAGAACATGGTATGACATGAAGAAAGCATTTTTGGACAGGTATTTGGATAATTACATGCCTATCAATCACAAAGATGAAGTGTTTAAAATGATGCAAAAAGAGGATGAAAATTTGGAGGACTTAATTGAAAGATTCAACTATAACTTAAAAAGAGAAAAAATGGAAAATTTAGATCAAGATACTTTAAAAGCTCTTTTATTAAAGGCCATTAGGGATGAGTGGACAGACATCCTTAACATGACGGGGAAGGGAGATATCTCTCAAATCCCATTAAACGACATTGCAGAATTATGTGTTCATCTCTCAAGAGGAAAATCAAAAACTTGGAAAGGTCCAACAGATCCTTCTCTTGCTAGAGTGAATAAATCTGCAACTGGATTAGTGAGTAGGGCAGAAATTGGAAACATGCTTGATGAATTTAAAATAGATATTCTAGGGAGCCTTAGTGAACAGATAGACACTCTTAAGTTACAAAACAAGCAGAAAGCCGAGATTGATGCTTTAGTTGTTTTATGTCCGAAATGTAGAAAGAAGCATGCTTTAAGAGAATTCCCTTTGGATGCAAAAATCATAGAGACTTGTGTGACTTGTTCATAAAACCATGAGACCAAGTGTTGTCCTTCAATTCCTAGTATTAATGTTGTTTTTCAAGAGGAAAAATTTCAAATCCAACAGAATCTCTTTGCTTTGTCTCTAGAAGACCTTGACACGGGCCACAAAACTAGGGTTTTAACAACCAAATGTATATTCAACCCCCACCAAAATCGAATTATTGGAAACAACCTTGGCCTCGATCTAAATCTCAATATAAACCTTGGGCTCAAGGAGTGCAAAATCCCTATGGAAGATTCTCTCAATACTATCAATATCCTTCATCATATCCAAACTATCCTCCCCAACAAATTCCTCAACAAAATCAATAGCCCCAACTTCAAAACCAAAATCCTCAATTTTCACTACCATTCCCACAGAGACCAAATCAGTTACCTACCCAACCATTACTAAACCCGAACAATAAAAATGCTCAGAATACCTATATGGTGAAAGGACAGGAATTCCCAAATTATGTGTTCACTCCTCTAAATCTCAATGTTTTCCAACTGAGATCTAGTGGGATATTAGAAAAGAAAAAGTATTATGTAGTTATTCAAGAAAAAGACAATTTTGAGGAAGATTCTCTACAGCCAAATAAAAGCTTTGAGGGAACATCTCTTTAAAACCAGAATACTAAAGATGAAAAATAAAAGAACCAATAAACTCAATTCCTATCATAGAGAAACCACCAATATCTACTTCTACACCTCCTTTTCCTGAAATATTACAAGTTGATGGAGGGGTAGAAAAGCATATTATGTTGCCTAATTGTGATTTTCTAGATGAATTCAAAAATTTCTGTATCAAAATCCCTTTGTTACAAGCCATTAAGGAGATTCCAATTCTACCTAAAACAATAAAGGATTTGAGCATGAACAAACCAGGAAGAAAAAAAAGAATTAAAAAGAATTCAGCTGGTAGGAAAAATAACAGACATAATGATGGGAAAAATTGCCATACAAAAATATGTAGATCCAGGAAGTCCAGTTGTAAAAACACATATCAATGGAGATGAAATTCTGAATACATTGATTGATTTAGGAGCAATAATAAACATCATGAGCAAACAAACCATGGAAAAACTCAAGCTTCCTAATCTTCTTTATACACCTACATTACTGCAATTGGCAGATAGATCTGTAATCAAACTAGATTGTGTGTTAGAAGATATTTTAGTGTCCTTGGACTCTTGGGAGTACCCTGTTGATTTTATGATCTTAACCCCTAAGAACAATCTAGGAGGACATCCACTTATATTAGGAAGACCTTGGTTGGCTACAACTGATGCTTTCATTAGCTGTAGATCTAGTGATATGTATATCTCTGATGGTAACTCAACTAAGAAACTCACTCTATATCCTCCAGCAAGAAAAATCACAGAGATAGATTACAAATAATGGATTGATGATGAAAATGATAATTAGCCTCTATTTACTATTTCAACCATTAGTGAAGATAGTCAAATCTTAAATATAATGGAAAATTTTGAATCATCTCCAGAATATGAACATGATCAATTTCAAGAAAAATCCAATATTGAATACTCGTCATCTAGGAAGATGTGTATTTATTCTATGGAAGAATTTGGTAGCTCTACAGTTGAAATCTTTCCAAGTAAAACATTGAACATAAATAATAACTTGGAAAAATTACAACAGGAAAAGCTAATCAAAACATTACAACAATATTCTTCTGCATATGCATGGGAATAAACTGACATGAAAGGAATTAGTCCTAAGACTTGTATACATCACATCTACATTGAGAAAAATTGTAAACCTATCAGACAACCTCAAATAAGGATGGATCCAAATCTTAGGGAAATTGTGAAAGAGGAGCTACAAAAATTGCTGAATGTAAACTTCATTTACCCAATTTCAAACAGCCAGTGGGTTTCTCCTCTAGTGACTGTGCCTAAAAAGGATGGGAAATGGAGGGTATGTATTTATTATCAAGAATTGAATAAAGCTACCCTAAAATATCATTTTCATTTTCCCTTTATAGATCAAGTGTTAGATACATTAGCAGGTAAGAAGTATTTCTCATTTTTCGATGGTTTTAGTGGTTATAATCAAATTCAGGTAGCACCTAAAGCTCAAGATAAAACCACATTCACCTATCCATGGGGAACTTATTCCTACCGAGTACTTCCTTTTGGATTGTGAAATGCACCTGCAACATTCCAAAGAGCAGTACTAGGGATTTTTTATGATTTGGTACATGCTTGTGTAGAGGTGTATATGGATGACTTTACGGTTTATGGGAATACATTTGAAGAAGCTTTAGAAAATTTGGAAAAAGTTTTTAAAATATGTAAGGAAGAAAACCTTTCACTAAGCCATGAAAAATGTTTTATGATGTTTACAGAAGGGATTGTTTTAGGACATCACATTTCAGGAGATGGAATTAAAGTTGATAAATCTAAAGTTGAAGTCATCTCTAAACTATCAATTCCAAGTTGTCAAAAGGATGTTAGAATTTTTCTACGATTCAGAGGATACTATAGAAGGTTTATAGAAAATTTCACTAAGCTGATTATGAACAAATGAGAACCACTCCGACTATTGATAACAGTCTAATTGAAATAGAACCAGGAAATTTTTTGAATATTAACCCCAACCTCACTACTGATAAAAACCAACTGATGTTATAGCTGTTACAGAAATACAAAAAGGCATTTGCATGGGACTATACGGATATGAAATGGATCCACCCTAACCTATGCACTCACCATATTTATTTGAAGGATGGTTGCAAACCAGTCAGACAAACACAACATCACATGAACCTTGAACTGAAGGAGGTGGTGAAGGAAGAATTACAAAAACTCATGAGTGCTAATTTTATTTATCCGATATCTGATAGTCAGTGGGTGTCGTCGCTTGTTATCATTCCTAAGAAGAATGGAAAGTGGAGATTCTATGTAGATTATAGAGAACTTAATAAGGCCACTCAAAAGGACCATTTTCCTTTGACATTTATAGATCAAGTCCTTGATACCCTTTCCAGAAAGAAATTCTTTTAATTTTTAGATGGATTTAGTGGATACAATCAGATACATATTGCCTCATAGGATCGGGATAAAACAACCTTTACTTTCCTTGCCCTTGGGGAACCTTTGTATACAAAGTACTCCCTTTTGGACTTTATAATGAGCCAACAAACTTTCAAAGTGAAATATGGGGGATTTTTTTTGACTTGTTGGATGACTGCCTTGAAATCTTCATGGCCAATTTTACACCTTATGGAGATGCTTTTGAAACAGCATTAGTTAATGTGGAAAAAGTGTTGGAATGATATGTACAAACTAATGTTGCTTTGAGCACTGAAAAATGTCACATGATGATGACTAAAGGGATCATGCTCAGACACTACATTTATACTGAAGGAATCAAGGTATACCCTACAAAAATAGATGTAATTCTGAAAATTCCAACCCCCAAGATGCAAAAAGAGCTATGTATTTTCTTAGGGCATGCAAGGTATTATGGGAGATTTATTGAAAAAAAATCAAAAATTGCATCGCCATTATTTTCCTTACTGATGAAGGATGTCGAATTTTTGTGGACAAGAAAGTGTGAGAAGGCATTTTTAAAGTTGAAATGTTGTGTATCAGCAACTCTGGTCTTTTGAGGACCTAATTGGGAACTGTCATTTCACATAGCTACATATGCATCTGATATTGTTGTTGTTTTGAGCCAACTGGAGGATAATAAACCTTATGTTATTTACTACATAAGAAAAAATCTAACCCCGGCTGAGCTCAAGTACACAATGACCAAGGAGTTCTTAGCAGTCATGCATGCCATCAATAAATTCTAACATTATATCATTGGGTATCAAGTATCTTTACAGACTGACGATTCTATCATTCATTTTTTAATGAATAAGCCAATTACCAACGGTAGAATCACACGTTGGTTATTGTTGTTACAAGAATTTGATATCTTAATTGTCAATAAACCTAGAAAAGATAATGTAGTAGCTAATTTTATTTCTAGGTTAACTGTTGATGACAATTGCATTCCTACTGAGGATTCTTTCCATGATGAATATCTCTTTGCTATTTCTACTTACTCACCTTGGTATGCAGATATAGCCAATTATCTAGCTGCAGGGGAGTTTCCACATTATTTTTCCTCCAAGAAGAAAAGAAATGTTATACAGCAAAGTGCTACCTATACCTGGATAGATGGGAATCTCTATAACACTGGACCAGATTTCTAAATCAGACATTGTGTTAGAGAAGATGAGATCTTTGACATCCTTAAAGATTGTCATGAGGAACCTTGTGGAGGGAACTTCGCTGACAAATGGATATGATACAATGTCCTTTCAACAGGGTATTATTGGCCAACAATATTTCAAGATGCCAAGAAGTTTATGAAGGGATGTGATAGTTGCCAAAGGATGGGCCAACCAATACAATCAGATGAGATGTCGTTACATCCCCAAATCGTCTTAGAACCTTTTGAGAAATGAGCCATAGATTTTGTGGGACCAATTAACCCTTCATCTAAATAGAGACCTTACATCTTGGTCTGCACTGACTATGTCACAAAATGGGTTGAGGCAAAGGCAGTAACCAGAGCCACAGAGCAGGTTGTTTCAGACTTCCTGTTTGAAGACATCTTTGTCCAATTTGGCATACCCAGGGAGATAGTCATAGATGGAGGGCCCAAGTTTACATCTCATATGATCAAGAAGTTGGTTGAAAAATACAAAATCGATCATAGAATCACAACACCTTATCATCCACAAGCAAATGGCCAAGTGGAAAGCACTAACAAAGTCATTGAGGGGATCCTTAATAAGATTGTGTTCAGTCACCAAAAGCTGACAAACTTCCAAAAGTGTTGTGGGCATATAGGGCTACATGGAGGAATACCACAGGATTCTCACCATATGAAATTTTGGTTGGAAAAATTCCATTATTCCCCATTGAGTTCAAAATCAAGACACTAAGAACACCATTACAGGTAAATTTGGATCTGGTTACAACACAAAAGCAGAGATTGAACCAACTTAATGAATTGGAGGAGAAACAGTTAGCTGTTATCCAATAAACAGAGATTTTCCAGCAGGAGAGACCTATGGGGCACAACGGATTCATCAAGAAGAAGAATTTCCAGAAAGGAGATTGGGCTCTCTTATATGACTCAAGATTCAAAGACTTCAAGGGTAAGCTTTGCACCAGATGGCGAGGTCCTTATGAGGTAAATGCAGTCTTTGACAATGGGACTATAAATTTGGTGACCATTGACAATATAAGGACACCAATTCTTGCAAATGGGTATTGTCTTCGGTTATATCACAAACCTGCTTCAGGGGATTCATTCCTCAGCGTTGTCACAAATTCAGATCTTCAAATTACAGGAACAAGGGAAAGCCCCCTGTGTTGAAAAATTCTAATTTTTCCAGTAGGTGTAACAGCTGAAAATCAACTATGGTGGCAGCTGTTACACCTTCAAAAAAAAAAAAAAAACATTATAAAATAATCTGGCCGTGAAAACCTTTTCTGGGCGCAGACAGAAAATTTATGTAGTAGTTTAAAACCATCTTGTGGCAGTTGTTACACACTCTGTAACAGCGTTTGTTATTTCAAAGCATACCTAATGATAGTGTTGTTACATGATCTTTTCTTCTCTATTTTTGTAAAAATTAATAATATATAATAGTCATCTTGGTTGTTACACCTGTAACAGCTGACGACTTCTAGAAATAAGTGGAATAAGATATTTTATTGCAATAAATAGCAAGAATCATCGTGGTTCTTGTCATCAAAGTTAAGTTCGCACGTTTTGCCACTGGAGCTAGGTTCACGCGTCTCACCACCCATGACTTCTCCCCACGTCACCTAGGTACGTCATATAAAGGTAATATTTTTATTCACTTTATTTGGTAATTATGGCAAATTAACACGAATTTTGATGACCGAGGATGGCTCTCACATTTAAGTTGGGGGGGCGAATCATATTGTGACATGACCTTCGGATGACCTCTGATTATTCAAAAAACTTGCAATTAAGGCATGGTGACCTAATAATTATTGTTACTTAATGCCCAATCATACCGAAAAATGGAAGTGTACCTTCGACGAGACCTCCCATAACTCAGCATGTTGGCTTAGTGGGTCCTGACCCAGGTTCAAAGTTATGTTTTCCAAATAAATCCCTACACTACTGGCCCTTTCGGCATCAACCCGCAGAGCGTGGACTGAAGTCTCACCCGAAGTAGTATGAAGGGATGTTGGAACCAAGTTTCTACACCCAGAGATGAGTGTGATTTCGTTTTATGCCCTAAACCTGCCTTCATGTAGATCGATAAGCCTTTAGGACCTATTGATGTAACTTCCCTTAATCAGATTCTATACCTCTGCAAACATTCACGACTATCTTTCATGAACCCTAAATAGGTGAATAAACCACTTACGCGCCTCTGTGATTCCTCCTAACTTCGTATTTACCCAGATCGGATTAATTGCTAAATAAGTTTAACATGCAACAATATATTCTTCACATAAACATTTATTATTACTTGCTTTCATATATCAATATAAACCATGTAAAATCACGCATCAATACAATATTAATTCAATACAATATTAAAATCCCATGATCTGTAGACCATCGGTAGGTTTATACAAGCTGACACAACTCACATAAAAGAAGGGTAAAACCCTTTATGACACTTTACTATCTACGTGCTCTGCGACCACAATTTGAAGAGACTTTACATTCTTTACAACAAAACTTGGCCTTTTCCCCCAAAACTTGGGATTTTGCCCCAAAATTAACCCTAGGGGACCCTATCCCAATAGGCCCCCAACACAAATATCGTGACTCACCCCTAAGTCACTCTGTTGGCGTGAAGATTTTACTGTAGAGATCTCCCAGCTCTACTTCTGCTACTGCTACCTCAGCCCCGCTCTGTGTGGCTACCTATTTGATCTGCTCCACTAGCTGCTCTTTTTCTAGCCCTACACTATCTTCCTTGATCTTCTATTGTGTTCTCTGTAGGCTTGCCAAATTTTTCTCAATGGTGGAAAAAATAACATAGACCTCATCCAGCCAAGGCCCTAATCTAGCCTTTAGGACTGCCTCTTTCCTTTACGCTACCTCCATTTGTTCGAGCAACTTCTTTCCCTCATGTAGCTTAGCTAATCGATGTGATATAGTGACGGTGCATGCCGTCGCTCTTGCTTCATGTTATTGCTTCTACAATTCACAAGATTTTGTGTTTAACCTCCATAGGTTAGGATCTTCTTGCAGCGCCGTGACTACCTTCATGGACTGCTCAAAGAGCGTGGTGCAATCCCTCACCGCGGCGTCTACTATTGTGACTCCATCCTTCATAGTGGCTTCACACTATTCTCTGACCTCTGGTGGAGTTGAAGGTTGTGACTTCAACTTGAGCTCTATTACCTTTAGGTTCAATTCAAACTGAACCTTGGCCACTTCTATTTTTACGTCACGAATACCTGCAGCCAACTTCCTAATCTTTGCATCCACTGGTGCTTCCTCCGGGATATGCAGTTTAGGGACTGTCCTACATGCCTCGACCACCACAGCTACAATTTCCTCATTATGCACATTAACTTTCTTCCATGCATCTAACGTTGTTGTTTTCTCCATGAACATTTGTTCATTGTTGACCTTGTGCTCACTGATCATGGTCAGGACATGTTGCTCTCGGGCCTTAATCTTTACGATCACACCTTCTTACAGTGTGTGAAGGAACTCACTGGGGAGCGCAGCCAAGTTGAGGCCCACATTCTTCAAAGTGCTGACAATAGTTTTTTTAGTAGCTGGCTCCGCAGTCAAAGCTCCATCAGGTAGCACGACTACACGAAGATCAATTGACCGAACCATCTCTGCTTCTTGAGTGATCCCCGGTGCCAAACTAGTTGTTGCAATGATGCTCTATCCAAATCATCATCACTTTCATAATCATGGACCACTCAGTATAGTGCGGTCCTTCTGCAGGGTCAAAAGGTACTACTACGTGGAGCGATTTCCTCTCAAACGACATTGTCCACTTCTTCATATTGATCACCCCATTCATGTTAATATCCCAATCGATCCCATGGAGTGCAGGGTATGGATTGTTGTCATCGACAATCTCTATCACTTCGAAATCAACCAACGTGCTCGTGCCTTCAATATCTATTGTCACTCCATGCAATCTTCCCATGGTGACGATCTTCTGCTGATTTTCCATCCTTAATTGAATCGGAGACCACTGCAATGCAGGTCTCCCCATTCTCTCCCATGTTTGTTTAAAGAAAAACATTTGCATCCAACCCAAAATCCATAATAACTTTATCCATTTCATACTCGCCTATTTGCATAGTGAGCCTCATCCTACGCCCTATTCTTGCCTTGTGCTTACCAATTTTTCTGACTGCACGCGGTCCTTCAAGAGAATTTTCTTTACTGGCACATTTATTTATCAACTCTTGTAACCCTTTCACAGCCTTGCTATCGCGAAGTAGCTTCATACATGTTTCCAAGAATGTGGTAAGCATGGAGGGGTCCATTTCTTCACATAGCTTATCCTGACTTCCCGAGGTAGAAGCCTCAACAAAGATTTTCTTTTCTTCCATAAACTTCTCTTTTGCACACTCCAAATCAAACCCAACTTCATTTTATGGAGCTTTATAGACCCATTCACTCTCTTCAGGTTGCTTTCCTTTATCCTCGCCAGTCGTCATTCCACTCCACAACATGATACTCACAGTAGGATCATCTTCACGGGGTTCAACCCTCATCATCTGAAGGTTTTGGTTAGGCTACATCCCCTTTTCCCACATCTTAGCTATTACTACAAGGCAGTCTTCTCTCACGTGGTCAATTTGAGTACAGTATCAGTGCGATAGGTGCATCATGTTTGTACATTCACGTGCGTAGTGTCCTTGCACTCCACAATTGTAGTAAATAACTTGTCCCCAACCTCTCGTAGGTCCTCCTCCACCTCAACCTCGTCCGCACCCCTAATATCCTCCTCACACTCCCCCAATGCCTTGATCTAGAGGCCAAGCTTCTGTCTACATTCGATATGCAGGGTTTCTTTCCATCATCAACTCATAACTATGGCAGTTACACTCATCATGGCCCGCTTATTTTCATAAGTTGCAGAAGAGTTGTTGGTGTCTATACCTGATAGATAACACACCATAGTATGGGCCCTATAATTGGCTCGACTTGAGCTTCCAACCTTAGAGGCATCGACCCTCCTCCTACAACATAATTTGTGAAGACAAGGCAATGATATTTATCATGCCCCTAACTCTTACATTATAGACACCAAACTTGTTCACACACCTCTTGTTGAGCCGCTCTATCTTTCTTCAGACTTTGGAACTCTAGGAAAAGATTCTGCAACTCCACATTGATCAGTTGCACTCCCAAAGCAGCATCTAGAATTGGCTTTTTATGTAGTCTCATCACAATTTCTAGGGCTTCCGCCTGGGTCCTAATATCTTGTTGTGATAAAGAAACCCTTAAATGAGGCAAGAGCGAAGCCACAAACCATTCACGACGCTACCCATCCGTAAGATTCATGTTAGCTTTGTGGATCTGGAATTTCAATCTCTAATCTAGCTCCCAAGGTGTTTCACTAGGCCTCATCATGATTTCCTTGAATCCAATGATTTAATGCGCTTTAGACTTGGGCCTACTGAATTCCTTATTCAACGTCATCTAAATGTCTGTAAACATGGTCGTTGGCTTATCAGTGCAGTACTTAATGTACCACGTTAGCACATGATCCTGTAAAGCAGTAACCAACATTGATTTCTTCATCTGACTGTATGTAATATTTTGAATTGTTTACAGAGCCTTGGCAATGAACCAAAACTGGTCCAGGTCCTCATTTCCCAAGCCTTTGAAAATGAGCAACTTCACTACATTCACCATATTGAATAGTGGTGGAGGTGGTGGCAGTGTCGGCGAAGGTGTATGTTTTGGAGGTGAAGATGAAGATGGCGTGGGCGGATGGGGTATTCATGTGAACCCTTGCCTTATTAACTAGATAGTGCTCTTTGGTGAAGCCTGTGATGCTCCTTTGTCATCACTCACAGGAGGCTCAATCAGCAAGCTATATTCAGGGTTTGTTCTCCTTCTATCCCTGAATATCTTTCCACTTCACGTAGCTCCAATCATCAAGGTAATTTCATAACACGCTTTCACACAAGAGAATTTTAATCCAATTATCAAAGATCTTAAATAGTTACCTCGCGGTCCCTTGAATAAGCATCGCTCTTCTTTGTTGTAGCTGACTGAGGTATTAACTGTGAATTCTGTCACAAATCCTCCAATGACATGATCAAGCTAGTGATCGAAAATGCGTGTGATCTTATCTTCAGAGGCTTCGAATTTCCACACTAACTCCGAGGTCCACACTATTGGACCGTTAGGCCTCCACCTTCCTTTTTGATTTTCCAATTTAGCAATCCACTTGTATAGCTCGATCGTGAAGGAACAGAATAAAATTTCATGTATCTCTCTGTACAGATACCTGTCCAACCACTGTTCTTTCATCAATTGTGGATTTATGTTTTCTTGCGCCATGAATTCGTGGATCTTTTTATCCAACCACTCCTCAATTTCTTTCTTTGTTGGATTCTAGTGATGCAACACCACACATCTCTTTATGCAGATCCCAGTCTCAGTAATGAAACCATTTGTTGGGTCAGTGGGTCCTAACCCAAGTTCAAAGTTAATTTTTCCAAACAAATCCCTACACTACTGGCCCTTTTAGCATCAACCCGTGGAGTGTGGACTGAAATCTCACCCGAAGCAGTATGGGGGGATGTTGGAACCAAGTTTCCACACTCAGAGATGAGCATGATGTTGTTTTATGCCCTAAACTTGCCTTTACACGGATCGATAAGCCTTTAGGGCTTATCGATATAACTTCCCCTAATTAGATTCTATACCTCCGCAAATGTTCACGACTGTCTTTTGCGAACCCTAAACAGGTGAATCAACCACTTAAGCACCTCTGTGATTACTCCCAACTCTGTATTTACCCAGATCGGCTTAAGTCTTCAATAACTTTAACATGCAACAAGATATTCTTCACGTAAACAGTTATTATTACTTGCGTTCATATATCAATATAAACCATGTAAAATCGTGCATCAATATAGTATTAATTCATAAACCCATCATTCATCATGACATACTAGCGCATTTATTCATAACAGAAGAAAGTAGATAAACACAGGAATTTCTGGAATAATCTCTTTATTAATACTTCAGTTCTTCTTCCATACTCAAGACTTCCCTGTGCACTCAGCTGCAGGGGTCCGCACACTCAGCTGCGAAATCTACTCTAGGCCTCTGCACACATAGCTACAGAGCCTCTCTTCTACTCTAAGACTTCTTCTTTGCTCTTCCTTCTACCAACCCATTACATTCATCTTCTTTCTTCATTACTTTCTTAGACTCTCTAAGACTCTCTTTTTTATACAATCCCATCGTCCACGGACCATCAGTAGGTCTATACAAGCTTACACAACTTAGATAAAATAAGGTTAAAACCCTTTATAACACTTTACGCACTTCGTGACCACAATTTTCAGATACTTAACATTATTTACAATAAAACTTGGCCTTTTTCCCCAAAACTTGGGCTTTTGCCCCAAAATTGACCCTAGGGGACCTTGTCCCAACACAGCATTAATAAGGCAAAATTAATGTGCAGTATGAACCATGATTGAAAAATCATAATTTCAAATCCTCACCTATGCCACCCTACTATTTACCCTTGCTAGAGCATTGCATCCCCATTCACAGTGATCAGAGAGGTGGGAAAATAAAAATTGAAGCTTGAAATAGCTAAGTAGTGTGTTGACTTCCTCGGAACTTCTGAAGGAAATGGAAAGGAAGTAAAACAACACTAAATTTGTGTAGCAATGGGTGGAGCAGCAATTCGGCATGAGCCAGGATCCATAGAAACCTTGGAGAATTGTCCTGAAGCACACTAGATTTTCAAGGAGGTAGGCTGATTTGAGTTATTCCAGAGGTTGGAGAGATCAGAAAACAAAGTTTCCATGGACAAAGAATTTAGAGAGAAACTAGATGGAGGTTAGGGGGTTGAAGCTGGAGGTTATAGAAGAGGCGATTTCTCGAGTGATGGGATTACTAGTGGAAGAAAACAGGTGGTTTAACAGGAAGGTTAATGACCCCTCCCTGAAGGGGGATTTCCTCCAAGAGGAAGAGTCGTTGGTGAAGAAAGGGAGGGGGATTGATAGGTTGTCACTTCCCTGTCCATGGGTTGATGTTTCTATCTACCTCATCAAGTACATTACTTGCAAGGGAAGGGAAACAATTGTGTTCAATTGCCACTTTCCATTGCTAAATCACCTTTGGCATCGACAGTTGATCAATCTTCCCTACTTCTTGCTGGGAAACATTAAGCACATGGTCGCAGCTGTGAAAATAGGTGTGCATCTAGAAAAATGTATCACCAACCATGGCCTCATCAAGCTCATTGTGTTGGATGTATTAAGCTACCAAGGTAGGAATTGGGAAGAATTCATGAGGAAGAAGGCCAGGGCCACCCGCTGGAGGCAAACTGAGAAGTTTGAGAAAGCTCTAGCGGTGACAAAGGAGCAACCCCTGCCTTCGATAATAAGGGTTGGTAAGAGGCCAGTCGACAAACCAATTGGTGATATACAGCCAAAGTAGAGGATAAGGGTTAGCGGGCACCCAGAGGCCCCATCCATGTCAAATAAGAACAAAGAGTTAGTAGAGCAGAAGGACGAGGAGCAGGCTCATCTAGAGGAACCTTCTTCATGTGGTAAGAGTGAAACTCAATCCTTGTTGTTAAAAATTGAAAATTTAGAAAAATAAAATAGAGAGCTAAGGGAACAACTAGTAGAGGGGAAGGCAGAGGAAAGAGCCCCAGGGTTAAACACTTTGGCCTAAGCCATGGACAGGGCTAGGAAGGGAGATGTCCCAGCCACTATGTGCATGACCTATGCTGAGAAGCTAGTGATAGTGGGGTTTAGAGTTTGTGTAGAAGAAACCATCTCAAGTGAAACACAAATTGAAATCTAGGAGGCTGACACAAAAAAACCCTTTAAGGGCATTGTTGTTACACAAGAACCAGCAACTGAGATGGCACTGTCCACAGAAAGTAATCTGGTAGTGGATACATAGGAGCCCTTGGCTAACACTGTTGTTACACAGGAACTAGCAGTGGAGATGGAAGTCAGCCAAAGAAAGGAAGGAGAAGTTGACATCCACGCTCCTGTGGTTGACACTACTGTTACACAAGAAAAAGCAGTGGAGATATAAGCCTAGTTGGGGAAAAACAATATACAAAATTTTGTGGATGACATTGTTGTTACACAAGAACCAGCGATGGAGATGGAAGCTGATCAGGGAGATATGGAAACTATAACAAAATCCATTGATGAATTTGTTGTTACACAAGAACCAGCAACTGAAGTGGAGAAGTTTCACCCCTGGGAGGTTGTTACACCCTCAATTGATAGTGCATGTGGGAGAACATCGGGTCCTGACAAAGGATGGTGTTATGAAAAGATATTATTGTTACCAAAGCTACAGAAGTGGAAGAAACAAGCACAATCTCTACAAGAGGGGGTGATCTTGCTCAAGGCACAAAAAGGGAGGATGGATTCCCTTAGGGAGAAGTGGTTAAAGGAAGAATGTGAGAGAGAATGGGAAGCACAGAGGCACAAGGAAGCCATGAAGAAGAAGGATGAATAGTTGTATCAGTTAGAGTGACAGGTCTCACACCTGATGAATGACAAGACCAAGCTCTGTGATATTTCCCTAAACCTGCTTGCATGCAAGTGGCCATCCCCATTATATCCAGTGTTCCTTTGGTAACGATATTATTTATTTCAATTGAAATCAGTTTTTCAGAATATGTCTTATTTGGGTTCTTCAACCCGAGCTTTACTTGATATTTTTTGCTCCTACAATTTTGATGAATAGGGCTTGCTTTGCAAGCTATTTTTGCACAATATCATGTATGAGTATGTCAACACGAAAATGGTATCAAGTGTCTTCTCCTATATGGGAGATTTGCAGTTGCAGACCTTTCTTTCATTTATGAGGAACCATATTGAGTGGCATCTGGCCATGAAATCAGCAGAAGCTAATGAAGAAAGGATAGTATTATGGGTCAGAGTAGAAACAGGGATGGTTTATGAACTCAGGCATGAGTTTAAGCTGTTCCTGAGCACTCTAGAGATTAGGGAATAGTCAGTCGTCTATAGGAAAAGGATTGTGAGGATCTGCCTCAATTTGCATGCACATATGAAAAGTCAAGCACTAGCAGGATGTCTTAAACCCATCGAGGCCTATAGCGCTAAGTTGCAAGAAGGGGATCCTTTTGAATACATAAATTTCGTGGTTGTTGTTACACGGGTGCCTGAGTATGCTCGGATCGTGCAGACATTGGGGGCATTCTGGATTGGGCTCAGATTTAAATTTCCTTTGATTTGGTTGCTAGTAGAAGAGTATCAGCCGGACTACCACCTATGTGATTACGAATAAGAATCCTGGCCACATCAGTTGATGGCCATTCAAGGGTACAGAGCTCTGGGTGAAGACACTACTGGTGCTTACAATTGTACAAACTTGCATTGGGGGTATAGCAAGAGAAGCTAAGATTCTGCATGGGGACATGTAGTTGCTTCAGTAGGGGGAGATGTTGGGTGTGACTTTCTACCTATTTTTTGCACCTTCTTTCCCTAGTTTTGATCCTCTTATCGTCCAGGCCTATGAACTTTACATGATTAATCCCCCTTTTTCTCACTATTATAACCTATTCTACTTTCATGTTATTTTTCCCTATTTTACTGAATAATACGATACTTTATTCCTTTTTGTGGCTAAGTGGGGTGAGGATTGGAGGTGTATTTTGGAATCTCTTCTCCTTTTTAGGTGTTTCTTGTGGGAACAATGCTATGGAGTAAACAGGCAGTGCTGATCAATTATAGAGCAGGGTAGAACAATTCGTTGTTACACCCTGTATGTTGTTACAGGTTGTTATTACACATTGAATGATGTTATAGGATGTTGTTACACTACGCGCTGATAAAAAGGTCCATTTTTACCCCAAGGGTGTTGTCGATAGTGATTTTCGTAACATCCCGAACCGTTATTCACTCGCAAGATGTTGTTGCACCGGAGATGGAAAGTGTGGGTACCATTCCACATAACAATCATCAGCATTAGGAATTATTTATTTTGGAAGCAACATACCCAAGTGGTTGCAATCCTAAATAATGTATATTTATATTTAAAAATAGGTTGTAACTACTTTTATTTTTTATCAACATGAGAATTGTGAGATTCTCATTACTGATCTGTTTCTAATTTCGGGTATGTAATAACTATAAAAGAAACTAGATTTCCTATGTACAAGTACGACATATATAAAAGTATTGTTACTCTGCTTCTGTAACTTTGAATTATTTTTAATATTAATCGTTATGGTGATGTTGTTACTGCTCTTCAGCTAATTCATTAATTACTTTTGTGTTATTCCTACGCCCCTGCTAAGGAAAAGGGCCCTCCTCTTTGGCAGGGACTGCAGTGGTAGAGGTAGTGTACATTCTAGTTTTGTTATTTGTTATATGGTTTCTTGTTGTTGTTGTACAAATTGTGAATTATATTTGTTGTTGTTCCAATTTATATTATGTTGTTACACTGAGTTAATCAACAGAATGGTAGTAACCAACTGGAGTAGATATTAGTCATTATGTGGCGTGCCTTTACTTTGGAGGTTCCGAAGTGTGATTTCAATTCTGTGGCGTTTTTTCATTTCTACATGAATGATTTGATTCAGCAACATCTTTTACTGTTCTTTCCATTTTCTCATTCTTGGATGTATTGTATCGGCACAAACAGTGTGAACTCCATTGAAACAGCAATACCTACCCTGGGTTGACAATTAAATGTTGTAGTCTCGGTTAATTAGGATTGATTAAAACAGCACTACAGTAATGCACTATGGAGTTGCAGCTTGACCATCTATAACATGTAGGGAAGCAATTACTATGTACAGAGTTTTGGAGAATAATGATAATTGTTGAGGCCTTTGAGGGATGTGGGTTTTCCCAATTAACGAAAACTTATTGGAGATATGGGGAAAAGTTGCATTTAACTAGGGTTTTGAAACCATTAATTTGTAGATTGAATGCATTTGATAATGATTTGAAAAGGGCTTTCAAGAAAATAGCCAAATGAGATTGCAGAGAGTTAAGAATGAGGGTATCACTAGTAGTAGACCCAGTATTGAACAACACCATCGGATTTTTGGTTTATTAATGGCGCCAAGGCATACAGTTTCATATGTAAACTTCAATGCATTTTCAACCCCCACATTTACTCTTCCACATAGAGAGTACATGCACGTCAGGTTTCTAATTCAAAATCTATTGTTATTTTGCAGCCACGCTTGTATGTTTAGTCCACTCAGCCTATTCATGTCCTGAAGTTGTCGGCCCTCATAAAAGAGATGCATAAGGCAGAGGTGGGTCCTGGTTCGTTTTTGAATCTTGGTTGCAAGGGAGGAGAACAAATCCATAGCTCTCACTTGCAAACATAATAACCCCTTGGGGTGGTCTCATATCAAAAGAATTGAATCACTGATTACAACTTGCGGAAGGGTGAATTCGGCTTCATAGAAATCCCCAAAACTATCTGCACTCACGATGACTAGAGAGAGGGTGGTCCTGAACCAAGCCTTTTAAAAGAGTGCCCTTAACCGCTACAACATCATCAAGACCAAGGTTAGTCCAACTTATATTGCATATGGTTTTAGAATTCTTAGCGGTGTTTTTCTCTATTTGAGCCGTCGTGGATGAAAAAAATCATGTGCAAAATTCCCCCTTTTTTCATTTGAATTGTGGTTTCTATAAAAATGGAGATCTGGTCTAATTTGGGGTCGATGATGGCTTTTGTGATATTCATACATGCCATAGCCAAGAAATACCTTCCTCCACAATTCAAAGATATGTTTTCAAAATGGATGTGGAGGGTCATAGCAATAGTGTCTTCTTACATCTCAGTTGCGATAGAAGAGAATGATGGCATCAAGGTGAGTGAAGTTTATGAGGCCGTGCAGACTTACCTGAGCACAAGGTCATCTTCTATTGAAAAGAGATTGAAACTGAAGAAGCCTCAAAATAACAAGCAATTTACGTTCAACATGGACATAAACGAGAAGATCGCAGATGAATATGAGGGCATCAAAATGTGGTGGGTATTCCACAACAGTGAGTGAAAAAAATAGATCATGTTCCATTGGAATTCTTCCGATGAGAAATGCTCTTACGAATTGACATTTCACAAGAAACACAAGAAAACGATATTCGATGAGTGTTGGGCAGCGGATCCCCCCATAGCATGTTTTGGTGCTTGAAGCTCAAATTTTGGTAAAGTGTAATGTAAAGACCCCGTGAAATGTGGGTGTAGAGAACAAGAGTCTAGGGTTGTCCGCCCTAAGATAATGTAATTTAATGTAAAGTGTGTCGACCTACCCATGGTCCACACACCATGGGATTGTATAACTAGAGCAAGTCTCTAAGTGTAAAGTCAGCTTTTAAGTTTTGATAAGTAACAGATAGGTGTGAATGCATGGTTAGAAGATAGAAGTAAATCTGAAGTGTGTTGGGTCATAATGGTAGGTAGAGGCAGCTGAGTGCGCGGAGGCCTAGTAGAGTGTGCAGCTGAGTACACAGACCCCTGTAACTGAGTACGCAAGGCAGAGTCAGGTTTGTAATGGAACTTGAGTATTAATAAAGATGAGATTGATTCAGAATATTGTGCATCTACTTATAGATCTATATTTCTATGTTCTGGCTATCTTTATGCATTTATATTTTTTTTAAGTAAGCGCGCTAATCTAAAAGTTGAACAAGTAATAAGGGTATTGGGCCCACACACACTAAGTTAAGCACTAATCTAATAGCATAGTAAGGATCGGATCGGAATAATACGGTATTCGCGAAGGTGTGTATGGGTTACGAGGAAGAGAAAGCTGCGCGGAGCAGCGGAGCGCGCAGATTAGGATCATGAACTTCTAGAACCCTCATTAAGACATCCCTAGGGTGTGGAAACCTAGTTCTAGCACCCTCCCATACTACTTTGGGTGAGACCTCAATCCGTGCTCCATAGACTGTTGTCGAAAGGGCTAGTAGTACCGGGATTTTCTTGGCTAAACTCACTGTTCAACCTGGCTCAAGCCCCACGTAGCCAACAATGGTTCCATTGCTAGGACTAGGATCTACCTAAGGGATGTCTGATGTCATACCACTGGAACCCAACAAAGAAGGAAATTGAAGAGTGGTTGGACAAGAAGATTCACGAGTTCGTAACACAGGAAAATATAACTTCGCTGGTATCCGAGAAAAGGTGGCTAGATCGCTACGTGTATACAAAAATCCATGAGATCTTCTTCACATCCTTTCCTTGTGAATTGTATGAGTGGATCGTGAGGTTAGCCGATAGCCAGGGAAGGTGTAAGCGCGACCAACCAATAGTGTGGACTCCGGAATTAGTGCGCAGACCAGAGGCATCAGAAGATAAGATCGTGCGAGCTGTGGACCATTTTCTCGACCGAATAACAAGGGGATTTATCACTGAGTTCGCGGTAGACATAACCATGAGCTACAGTGAAGCAGAACGACATTTTCTCAAGGGACCGTGAGGTAAGTACATTAAATCTTTGAATACTTGGATTAAGATGTTGTTATGTGAAAAGCAGGTTATGCGAATACATTAATGTTTGGAACAACGTGCAGTGGAAAGATCTACAAAGGTAGCAAAGGATTAGGAAACAGTCCCTAAATTTCACCTTCATGAGAGAGCGAGGGAGAGCTCACTCCACTCTCTCTGAGAAGTGCGGTCAGTTTGATAAGATAGCGCATTCCGCGGCTACCACCCCCACCCACGCCACCACCCACTTCACTTCCCTCACCTCCATCTTCACCCACTCCATGTCCACCACCCCCGTAGTTCAGCATGGCGAGCGCGATCAAGCTACCCGTATTCAAAGAAGTAGGGAATGAGGATCTGGACCAGTTCTAGTTCATGGTAAGAGCAGCATGGGAAGCACAAGGGGTCACGGATGACAACATTAAGAAGGCCACATTGGTAAGCATGTTGTAGGATCGCGTGTTGACATGGTATATAAAGAACTCTAATGATCACCCAAATGCAGGAATACAAGATCCAGAATGCGCTAAACAAAGAATTTAGCCAGCCGAAATGAGAGACATAGTTAATCATTGGATTTAAAGAGATCGTGATGCTTCCATGCAAGATCCCCTAGGATCTATATTAACAGCTGAAGAGTATGATCCGCGAGGCTAATATGATGCTCACAGATGCGTAGCATCGCACTTGGTTTGTGGCATCTCTAACACCGTACATGAGGACAGCTCTGTCACAACAAAAACTTTCTACGCAGGCCAAAGCGTTGGAAATGGCGATGAGGTTGCATGAGACACCAATACAGGATCTGGGGTTGTGAGTTCAACAAATCCACATGCAACTACAGAATCTTTGCCTAGAAATGCAGAGCTCGAAGCAGGACATGGCACCACAGCCGAAGGCACACGAGGAAGTGTGGTGCATAAAATGCAAGGGCCAAGGCCATGACAAGGATCACTGTCCAGTATTCATAAACTATTTGACAAGAGGGGGGCCAATGACGTTGAGATCAAAGGCATAGGCAAGGTCGAGTGCGACACCCACATTATGGTGTGCGATCTGTAAGACAAGAGGAAAGCACGTGACGAATAATTTTCATTTGTTGCAAAAGTATACACCGACACCCCAACAACTGTTTTGTATTTTTTGTAGGTCGGTGGGCCATGACGAGCGTACTTGTCGTAGCTACGAGTTAATGATGGATCGGACCCCATCCTATCAGATGCAGACAAAAATGTGAGCCCTCGACCCAAAAACAGGGATTGCACACGCTGATTTCAAGGGCGAGGTCGAGGATGAGGAGGAGTGGGACCAGGAAGGGGCCACAGATAACTAATTTGTTACAATTGCAGAGGACCAGGGCACTATGCCTGCGATTGTACCAACCCAACGAGACTATCTTGTTCGTAGTGTGCTCAATTTGATCATGAAATGGTGGATTGTCCTACGTTGATTGCACAAATCCACGAAAAAGGGGTACTCCATCCTCCTCTGACTCAAAATATCCAAATGATGAGGTCTAAACTGCGCGAAGAAGACCCAAATGTCAACATGATGCTCAGAAGTAGTACGACCATAGGGGAGGATAAGGGGAAGCAACCCAAGGAAGATACATGGGCTCACAAGGCTCCTGCAAAGGAACCTGAGTTTGACTTAGAATGCGCAAAGGAGACACTCATGGAAGCTAAGAAGAGCTTCACGGAGGCCTCCACTTCAGGTAGTAAGGATCAACCAAAGCTAGGGATGGATCCTTCTATGCTTACTACCTTTTTGGAGACATGCATGAAACTGTTACGTGAAAATAAGGTAGTTAAGGGACTATAGGAGTTGATCACCAGGTGCACAGGGTCAGGGGAACCGTGCGTAGTCTAGAAACTGGGAAAGCATACATTGCACACCGGGAGGGAAATGAGATTGACAGCGCAGATTAGTGAGTATGAAATGGATCAGGTAATCCTAGACCTGGGTTCGGACATGAATGTGTTACCAAAGCAGACATGGGAACGTATGCGAAGTCCAGCATTATAATGGTCCCCTATTCAATTACAAATGGCGAACCAACAGAAGATTTTTCCCATGGGGAGGTTGTAAGGGGTGACAGTTGATATCAAAGGTGCGAGCACACAGATAGACTTTGAAGTAATAGAGATTTTCAATGACTACAATCCTTATCCTGCATTGCTAGGAATAGACTGGGCCACTGATATGAATGGAGTCATTAACCTGAAGAAGCAGAAGATGATATTCGAGAAAAAGTCCCTATGCGTAGTAGTTCCACTAGACCCAACCGAAGGCGCACGCTACACTAAACCAGTACACGATGATGAAAGTGACGATGATCTAGATTTTATTTACCAGATAATGGCGCAAGACCAGGATTGGGTGAACCTGACTACAGATGGGAGAATCTCATAGGAGCACGATAGTTCTTGTACTTTTGATTTAGACGAAGAAGTAGAACGCTGGCAGAACCAGTTGCATGAAATGACAATGCTGAATTGCAACATGATGATTAGATCATTGCATTGTGTGACGACAGAGGCAAGGGAACTACCAACATACGATGGAGAGATAGCGGTGGATGAATTCCTAGACAGATTTGAAAGTGCAGTACCGAAACAGCAGCAGTAGAGTGCGCTGGAATGGGTGCTGCACGCAACACCCGCATGATGGTGGAGTACACATCAGAAGGCCATTGTAAACTAGCGTGAGTGTAGAAGGTGACTACGCTTACGGTTTGGAAGCCCCTAGCGATGAATGAAATCAGCGGTAGAGTGCGCTGGAATGGGCACTACACGCAACACTCGCACGATGGTGGAGTACACATCAGAAGGCCATTGTAAACTAGTGTGAGTGTAGAAGCCAACTACGCTTGCGGTTTGGAAGCCCCCAATGATGAATGAAATACAGGCTGCCAAGACGAGGCAGCTTGCTCTCCCACATGTGTCGATGGGTGCAGACGTGTGCTGTGCAATCACATCCCAGACTAAGGATAAAAAATTAGAACCAGACACAGCAGCAGGAAAAGCAACACACACCACAAATATTCCATGTCGGAGCATTCACAAAGCTATGTGGAGTCATGAACAAAGTTTACCAGGCAGAACGAACTGATTGGGACCTGTGTGTACCACCGGTCCGATGGGCCTATAGGGCCATGCACAAGAACCTAAGCATGGGAACAATTCCAAAGACGATCAGCAGAATCGAGGCCGAAGCTTTGGAAAAGAATCCTCACGAAATAACTCCCATAATTGGGACAGCACGCGAGGACTAGAGCGAAGAGATTATGCAGCCGTATGAGGACGAACATATGCAGATTCAAGAATCCATTCGGCGAGGGAACCTTGAGCTTCATGAAATTGAAGAAGATCGGGTATGAATGAAGCAAAAAAGCATGTTAATGGATGCATAAATCATAAAAATGGAAACCAAAATTGCGCAAGCAATATGCGTCGATAGAAGGATAGGACAACATATGGGTAGCCATACCACTGCACTAGAAGATTGTCACTGAGAATTTCTGGCTCTAGTACCATGGCTGCAACTACACCTTAGCAGACAAAGCAACCAAGGAAGTGCACCGCATTGATTGGAATGAGGATAACTAAGGAAGACCCGTGGACCGGGTTGGAAGGTGACTTGATGATCTGAAATCACTCGTGAATTATCTCAATTAATTAATGAAGGTATTACATACTTATGTGCTGGGGTGTGCCTATGTTATCTTATGCAATGGATCGAAAAGATTGTGAAATACACAGACACTGAAGTAGTAAGAGAAACACAATAAGCAAACATATAAACACAAGTTTAATAAGGAGTTCACCCAATCCTCCTGGGCTACGTCTCCTAGTCCAGCCTTCAGTGGTGGGCTTTCTATTGTGTCTTAAAAAGTATATTTTTTACAACAGTGAGCTCAATTTGAGTCTCACTCAACAAATGATGATCAATAGGATGGTACTTGGATTCCCCAAGTCTCTAGAGTACACAGACTCCCCTTACTAAATCTCGACCTCAACTGGTCACAGTGGTATGAGTCCAATCTAAGACTCAATACTTGACAAGTTTGCTTAGAGGAGTTCTCTTGAACCTCTCAAGCTTTCTCTAGAGTTCACAGACTCTCGCACTCTCTCTGTCTCTGTTTGGCTCGATAATGCCTTTGCTCTGCAGGTCATCTAGGCTTTCTCTATTCTCTGCAATTCACTTCTCTCTGGCCTCTTGGCTTTCTCTATTCTCTGCAATTCACTTCTCTTTGGCCTCTCAGCTTTCTGCTTCTTCTCTACCTTCTGTTTATCTTTCTCTCTGACAGTGCGTGGCTTAAAGCCAGTGCATTCTTTGACTATTCATTTCCGATTCCTAGCTACCTGGTTCTCCTGTCTCTATCTGTTGGAATTCCCCTGCTCTGCGACTTCATCACTGTATAACACTTCACAGAGAGGTGGCCACCTATTTCCTCACAAACTGAGTGTGAGTTCTCTTTAAACGATGGTTATTTCCATTACTCCAAGATTGTCGTGAAACTGATTCCTCTGCCAACGCATCGGTCATGCCAGATCTCAAATCTTATCCGCCCCGGCCTATTTTGCCATTGAGTCCGTTCATCCATCAGATTGTTTCGCCGCCATTGATTTGGGGCCTCCAGATCTTACAGTCTTCATCCATATCGGGTGGGTAAGTAGCATGCCCTTTACCCGTCCGATGTGAGAAGTTTTTCTCTTTCATCTGTTGGACGCGTGTCACCCGTTGTATCACATCGGGTGGGACTCGATTGAACCCGCTTATTGCTTGAAGTCCTCCTAATATCATGCCTATTTTAGTGCAGGGCCCGCCTCTGACGGAATCAGTGAATTTCGTACGGTTTTATGCTTTCCTTGGGACCGAGTGCTTAGGGTATTTCCTTCACTAAGGGGACACTCTGCGATACGCGAAATTGCATATCAAAAACTGCCTCTATTTTTGGATTTGACCTCCCGTTTGTGAATTTGTGCCAGTGTGCATTACCATGGGCCAAGGGTCTGCGCGCTTTGACCGAGGGTCCTCATTGCTCCATGTTGATCACAAATTGCCATTGTTTAGAGGTTATTTATGATAATCTCGACATTCATAAGGCTTTGAAACTTCGTCATGAGTTTTACGGAGCTCATGAAACTTTTAAAAGTGTTTCAAGGATCTGATTCGGATCACAGCCTTCCCACTGAAAAAGCTTTTGGACCACCAAAAGTTGGTTTTCAAGCATCGACTAAGTGAGGGTATAATTATCTCACTGTTCCAATCTCTATCCATTTCACACTGCTTGGCTTTGAACCCTTGAGTCCAATCCTAAGGTACTCAACATCTCCTTTGAGCGTTGTCCTCACCTTCCTGTCCATAACTGTGTCTTGCTGCAATTCATTAAGGTATTTAGGTAACAGAGCATTAATAGAAGGCAACTGACTCTGCTCTTCGAGATCTTCAATTAATGAAGGTTCAAATAGTCTCAAGCTGTCTGCATTAACAACTGAGTAGATGTGGATGTAAGTTGGTAAATCAAGGCGGAAAGCATTCTCACCAATTTTCTCAAGTATCTTGAATGGTCCATACCTTATTGGTTTCAGATTCTTACCTTCACCTTGCATTATGTCTTTGCTGATATATAGCCAAACTTGATCACCAACTTGAAAACTGTGCTCCATCCAATGCTTGTCATTCCTAGCCTTGTACTTGGCTTGGCTCCTTTCCAGCTATTCCTGTACTACCTGGTGGATCTCTTGTATTTGTTCAATGAACCTGGTTACCTTGTTCATGTCACTGTGTCCATCAATCCTTATGTCTTTACCAAAGACAAAATCCAAGGGGGACCTTCGTGTGAAACCAAAATAGGTCTCAGAAGGAGATCTTTGTGTGGAAGAATGTTTAGCCCGGTTGTAATCATGCTAAACATAACATAAATGTTCATCCCAAAGTTTGGGATGCTTGCTACAATAGCCTCTGAGTAACTGGATCATTGTCCTGTTGACTACTTCTGTTTGGCCATCTGTTTGTGGATGAAAGGATGTGCTCTTCTTCAGTTTGGTGTCAATCAATTCCCACGGACTCAACCAAAACTTCCCAACAAACTGGGAATCTCGATTAGATACAATGGAAGTGGGTAATCCAAAATGAACCCAGACATGTTGAAAGAACAACTTTGTTGTTTGTTCAGCTGTAATCTATTTGTTACAAGGTATTAAAATACACATTTTATTAAACCTATCCACAACAACATATAAATAGTCATGACCTTTTCTAGATTTAGGCAGTCCTCCGAAAATGTCCATGGAAACACTTTCCCAAGGATGAGAAGGTACTAGTAGTGGAGTGTACAAGCCTAGTTTTTTGTTGTTGGGCTTGCTTTTAGCACACATAGTACACCCTCTTACATATCTAGAAACTGTCTCATTCATTTTAGGCCTATAACAAAATCTTTGCAGCTATGCAACTGTTTTACTTAACCCAAAGTGACCTGATATTAGAGAAGTGTGTGCTTCTCGAATTATCTTTACTCTTTCAGTTTGTGGATGCATAACTTTCCCAAATGATACAAGAGTCGGTCCTTAATGTGATAATCCAATTCTTCTATTTATTTGTCATGACTTAAAGTTTCATAGACATCTTTAAAATCTATATCTTGAGCATATTGTTCAATGTAGCTTTCATGCAATAATGAATTATGCTTAAGTATAGTAGATGCATTGATGATTGGTCTGGACAACATATCTGCAACTTTATTGTGTATGCCCTTTTTATATCTGATGACTAAATTAAACTGTTGTAGGAAACCCATCCACCTATAGTGTCTTGATTGTTGCAACTTAGTTTGAGAATGTAAATAGTGAAGTGGTTGATGATTAGTATGTATAACTGTCTCTTTTCCCATTAAATAATGTTTCCACTTTTTCACACTCTATACTAATGCATACAATTCTTTATCAGATGTGGGATAATTAACTACTACAGAATTAAATGTTTCAGAATGATAACATATAGGTTTACCGTGCTGCATCAACACTGCTCCCATGGCATAGTCACTGGCATCTGTTTCAATCTCAAATGGTCTTTGAAGATCAGGCAGTGCTAGTACTGGTGTTGTACTAATCTTTTCTTTCAAGGTGTCGAAGGCTTTCTAATGTTTGCCTCCCCAATCAAACACCTTTTTTAATCCTGTCAAAGCATGTAAGGGTGTTGCAATTAAGGAAAAGTTATCAATAAACTTTCTCCAATATTTTGTTGCCCCTAGGAAGCTTCTAAATTCAGTAGCAGATTTGGGTTTAGGCGAGTTCACAATGACTGCAACCTTAGAGGGATCTATTTTCAATTCACCACCCCTATTATATGACCCAAATAATTCAAAGATGTTTTACCAAATTCACATTTTGAGAGTTTAACATAAAGTTTTTCTTTTTTTAAAACATCTAGAGTCTGCTTGACATGATTTAAATGTTCCTCCCATGTTTTAATAAATATAAGAATGTCATCCAAAAATACAATTACAAAATCATCAATAAACGGTCTGAGTACATCATTCATTGCTCTCATGAAAGTATTAGGAGCATTAGTTAAGCCAAAAGGCATAACTAGCCACTCATACAATCCCTGCTTCATTTTGAAAGCAGTCTTCCATGCATCTTGTTGTTGGGTGTGGAGCCTGATTATCTTCTGTATTCAAAGGTTTCAGCCGGATGTATACCCCAGGAAGACTATACACCTGTCCACAAAGGAGGGTGTCAGGGGGACTTGTCACCCCCGCGTGGGTCCGTGGGGTCTAAAACCCCCGACTGGGGGGTCCAGGGGCCAGCGGTCCCCCAGCAGGGGTTCGAGGGCAGCGCCCCTGAAGTTAAAAATAGATGTAAAATTTCTTTGTAAAAGGCTAGTAATTTCTAGTCAATCTGGGTCGTTCATTAGGCAAATGATATGATGGTAAAAGTTATGTTTAATTTAGGGTTTTTTTCCCTAGAAGGCAACCCCTCACTATATATGAGGGAATTTTATTGTGTCTATATATATCTGTATTCTGAGTGAGGAAGAGAGAGGATATTGAGAGCGAACAGGGTGTTACAGCGGATCTGTTGTAGGTTGTATCTCTTCAGTTTGCTGGATAATATAATAAAAGAAGGATTGGATGTTTCCCCGTGGATGTAGCCCAAACTGGGCGAACCACGTATATTTGTGTCTCTCTTGTTTTATGTGTTTTATGTGTTTATATTTCTACAATATTTTATGTCTTCCATTGCTCCGTAATATATAATTTTCTAACACTTTCTCTACAACTTTGACCTGATGATAGCCACTATGCAAGTCCAAGTTGGAAAAATAAACAGCTTCCTTCAACGAATCAAGAAGATCATCTACGCGAGGAAGGGGATAACTATTTTTTATCGTTATCTTATTTAGTGCTCGGTAATCAATGCACATTCTCCAAGAGCCATCTTTCTTTCTCACCAAGATGATTGGAGACCCACATGGTGATTTTCTAGGTCTTATAAACCCTTTTTCGAGCAACTCCTATACCTGCTTCTTGATTTCTGCATTCTCTAAAGAGGACAACCTATACATTCCGATGTTAGGCAATGGAGCATCTTACTGCTAATTAATATCTTGTACTATTTCCTTTTGGGGTGGCAGAGTTTTAGGTTCTTGAAATAGTATATCATATTCCGAAACAACTTTTTCTAAA